>CM074187.1:30031195-31231195 GCA_037179385.1 Holothuria scabra
TACAAAAACCCTTCCCACGACATACTCCTGACTACTCGCAATGCTTGAAGACCCATTTTGTAAACCCTTGGAAAACTCAAGCAGGCCTATCTTAAATTTTGACCATAATTGTATTATTACCCACAGGAAAGATCCCCTCTCTTTTTGTATTCTAACTATTTGAAAATCAAAAGTAACCAAAGTTTGATCACTAATGAAATAATTTAATGTACGGTTATTGAGATAAAGTTACGACAAAATGAATTGAACTGTTGTAAAATTGTTATCGCAATAAAACTGTATGCAATAGTGGAAATATATAAGCATGCAAATCCAAGGAATTTCAAATGTCATTTCACTCACATTTTTATTTATATTTTCAAGTTGGAGTGTTTTAATGTAATTTAATAAAAAATCAATTCTCATATTTATTTAAAGATTTGTTTTATCTTCAACCTTAACGATATCGATCACATATGTATACTACAAAGACAAGGAATGAATAGTTCTGAGTGACGTCACAATTGTTACTGGTTAGCAACCGCCATGTATGAGGATAAGTATGTACGTACTACCGGGGTCACTTGCCCTATGAGTTGGCTGAAATACTCCGTGGAAAAGCTGATATGACATCACCTGAGAAATATCCATGAAAGTTATTCGTCGACGTCACTACGTTGCTCATCTCTCTGTTTTGAAGTTCAGGTGTCCATTGTAAAAGATTTGTTAAAAAGGTGCTGACCACGGACTTCCTTTATATATGGACAGAGCATGTAACGTGTACGTCTTATCTGTATAGGGTTTCGCCACCGACTGGGATAAAAAAGGCGCACCAAGATGGCCGCCGTGAATCTGTAATCTGTGTGATTTGACGACGACACTGTGATACTTTAAACAATAATATAACTTGAATGAGAAACAATATCATATTCCTGCAATACTTGTAGTGATTTTGACCTTACGTTGTACAGTTTTGAAAATATTTCAAGTTTCTTGCGAAATCTTTTGATTAGAAATACTTGAGTAAGTCCAAACTTTCACACAAAAAACCATAGCAGACAGCCATCTTAGTATACTAACACTTACACTGGCGACAATCTACGTAAAGTATGCTCTGTTCATGAATAGGAAGTCCGTGTTGCTGTCCTATTCGGGTATCGATAACAAAACCACTCCACAGAATCAATATGACCCGCTGTAACTACACCTATAGACACACCTTGACATTAATTTTCAAGAGATGTTGTCACATATCTTTTTGTCAATTTTCAACTTAAGTAATATTTTACCTGTATTTGAACCTTAACTTTGCCCAGAGTCAACCATAAAAGATTTCTTTTTCAATTCGTTTGGTCCTTTTAAAAATATTCTGCTTTTCTTAATATGGAGCTCGGAAAGTGACACGTGAAATTATTTGTCGGTTTCCCGAAATATCTCTAACTTCTCCTAATATTTCTTGATAACTTTCTCGTGATATCTGTTTATCTCGGATTAAATGTCTCGAGATCTATTGATTATCTTGAGATCATCAGAAGCTCCAGAGAAAATTTTGAAAAAAAAATCACATGTCGCTTTACGGGTTCCGTAGACCGTCAACAAATACTTTCGTGAAAATCGTCCCCAGGTGATGACGAATTATTTGTTTGTTTGGCCATTTCGTCTTAGTGACATTGAATAATTCACGCAAATTTGTATGTCTTAGCATGAAAAAGTGAGATAACATTGGTAAAATCTTTATTTTCTAAACTACGCAAAATACTCCCTCAAAGATGACATTTGTCCCTGTCAAATAAAAAATCCACACACTGGTGAAATTTGTTTTTTTATTGTTCCACGCTCGCAAGGGGACCCAAATACTAGTTTTAACGGTTAGATATCTGTTCAAATTGAAATGATACACTGCATAACAACCTGTGATGTTATTGTTTTATTACTTAAATTACAATCTTTACATTGCTATGTTTCTTTTAAGGGTACTGTACCTTATACCAAGGTGAGATAGCACTCTTACTCTTATGGGATGATGTAATTAATTAAGCCCTCCTTGTGCAACATGCTATTCAAGTAAACAGGAGGTACTCAAGGCAATAAAAATATTTCTTAATTTTAAAGGGAAACAAAGCAGGTGAGTTTAACAACAGGGAAGCCGCAAATGACTGCGCAATTGGCTGATTTGTATTCAATAAATAATTTTCATCATTTTATATCTCGGCTCAAGAGTGTACTATAAAGACGGAATTTGGACTGTTACAATTCATTTTCACGCTGTCTAATAACTTTGAATTTTTTTTTGACTTGAGGTACACTTTAAAAACAAGAAATGAGCAAATGAATTTCGGTTTTGATATACATCAAAGTTTGAGTTTCCACAGTTTGAAGTCTTTCATAAGTGTTTTTTTTTTCTAATATGAGGTAGTTACACCACGAATTTGAATATGGAAAGCACCATTTTACGACTGTACAACTCGAACTAAGGTTATCACTGAGAAATCAGAACTTACAAACATTGCAAGAATGAGACAATGGCACGTGGAAATGAAACTTTCCTGCATGGAGCATGGCGGTTCTCTCATTTTCAGTTAGGAGAACAAAATGTTGCAGGACTGTGTAAACGCGATTTAAAAAAATCCAAAAGCTTGACTTCACCCTAATTCGGCTCTACCAGTGTCAACGTCCCATGTTATAACAAAAAATCAGTAAAAATTCCCGTCTCATTAGGCTTATTTGACCACTCATAGTAGCTAACAGTAAATCCGCAAACCGAACGCAGTCATTAAAATGATAAAGCTACGGCATAAAATAGTTGCTGGTATCCACGTCGTGTGATCGGCAAAAATTACAAAATTATGTCAAGTGAAATAGATTTTCCTCTCTCTTTTGGTTTTACACCAAAACATTGTATTCAGAAAATTTCATTATCCTAAGGCTATATAACACTCTGTGCCTTTATGGTCAATTAGAGATATTTCTTGATCAAGTTAAAGAGTGCGATAAAAATATAGAAATCATCTTGTATGACGTTAGCTTTCTGGCTGAATCAAACCTGCCTACGGTTTATTTGATGTAAAGTTAATATAAGAAGCCGATAAATGCCGCTTTAATTGACTTAATTCAATATAAGATTTGTAGAAGACATAGACTTTCAGTCCCATAGTTTTTTCTTTCTTCATTTTGACATTTGTGGTGATGAAATTAAGCCTCAGTTGTAATATTCCTCCTACCAACGATTTGTTTTAGGCAAGGCATTCATGTCTGATTTGACACAATGCATACGGTACAACTGCGATTTCTGGTGAATGAGGGCTTTTGAAAAAATAATTTTCAAAAAGGTTTACAACGGAGTCGCTAGTTTTATATACAGACATCCTGACAATTATTGGGGTCATTAACTTTTCAAATCTTTGCAGCGTACATTTCTCTCTAGACGTTTACCATGTTATGCAGAGACGTAACAAGTTGCATCCCCATACGAATATAGAATACATAGAATACTGTGCGCGAACGATTCACGGCATTGCAAACCCCAGGAGAGGTTGCAAGATACTATGGAACATGACATATAAACTACAGACACAAAATAGAAAATCTATTGAATTTACATAGAATTCAAAGAAATTGTGAATCGGAACACCATACCTTTAACAAAGGGCAAGAGCAGTCTTCCCCAAATTACTTTGAGGCAACAGATAAATCTTAGAATCTTCGTCCCATTTCTCTTAAAAATATCTCTGATTCGTAATATTTTAGGACTTTAATATAATTGCACATTCAAGGTAAACGAAACAGTATTTCCTAGTAAATTTTACAATTGGGAAGAAAAAAAATGAGAGCCAATAATGAAACAGGGTAGTCTTCAATTCACTAGTTCAAGTTGTTGAGACTGCACTTTTCCTTCAATTAAGTTATTTGATGAAAACGACTGGAATCTTTACTTTTTATTTCTAGTCTAACTTAAAATTTACTGTGAAGCGCCCATGTTGGAATCTCACGTTGAACTGATCTGAAGGATTTATGTTACAAGAATTTTACTTTACACTTACAGGATGCCTTTGCTGTGAAAATACCATTTTCCTCCAAAACAGGTCATCTCCCGAACTGGAGGATGAAGTGCGGGCTTGTCCTATTGCAGCGGTTCTTAAATCGGGGTCCGTGGACCCCTAGGGGTCCGCGACCACTACGCAGGGGGTCTTAGGCCTTAGCCTCAAGAGAAAATAATACCAATAATACATTGATAACCTCAGTATTTCAGTTCTGTATCCATTATATTGAGGAACATCTCGGGGAATAAAAAATTTGATTCCTTAGTTATGGGAAGTTTAGATTAGATAGAAGAACTTCGATGAGATGAGATATTTCACCTACCCTCCTACCGCATATGCATGGTTGCGGTAACTTTAAAACTGTTTTAAAGATTTGTAGTTACAAAATGTTCCCAGACCTAAGCTTACGGGCAAAGCCACCGGGGTCCGCAGATCACAAAATATGCAGATAAGGGGTCCGCCGATATACCAAGTTTAAGAACCGCTGTCCTATGGCATACACATTTCATTTGGGAACATTAACTCCTCACCCAAAACTGAACTACTTTCATTTTATTGGTCAAGTTAGTTGAGTGGAAACAAGCTCGGAAATTTAAATACAGACAATAAAGTTAGAAAATAAGGATCGGAGTATACATGTTTGAGGCTCAGTCAGCTTGGTTCCCATAATTAATAGGTGTTCAGTTTTGTAGAGACAAACGACGAAAAGAATGCCGCTGCTAAAGAAATGAAAATTGTCGTGAACTATTCTTAATGTATTTGGAAAAGGATTAATACGTGAAACGCATGCGTAAGCTTGACACGTGACAAAAGCCTTATCATTAACTGTTCTGCAGATTCTGAAAGCCTCTATTGAACGGGATTTCGATTGCATTGATTTCTTTTTTCCCATGGGTGGCGATTCCGTGGAACGAGAGGGACATGTCTGCCCTAATATTTGAAAAAATGTCCATTAACTATTTTTTCACACAGTATTTTGTTGGAAATTATTCAATGTCCAATATTGGGAACGAATCGCCTCTTGCATATAGTCCTAATTTATAAGATTATTTCACATGGGGATTTTATCCTTACATTTGTCGGAAAACACATCCAGCAATACTCATGTTCTAGATGCAATACTTGCATAAAGCAGAACTGGTAACTGGCAAAGACAAGTTAGAAGATTGTAAGAAATTTTAAGCTGGTTTACTGGTGGCCTTGAGTGAGTTCAAGAGGAAGTAAGGGCCACATCTGTAACGCGGATTAACAGTTGACGTAAATAGAATCCCGCAGGGTCTAGTTTATGCAATAATTGTTGTAAAATTATAGAAGTCCTTATTTAGGCAAATTAAAAATAAGATTACGTTTGGATGTCAGGCTAGCCAACGCAAAGTGGCTGGGTACGGCCTCACCACTACAGAGGGGACTGATGGCGTCATTTAACAAACATGAGTTTATATGACATGTGATATGTTTTTAATGGTAGGTTAAATGTAATGGACCAAATGCAACACGTCAAACTGTTTTTCAGTCAGGGAGAAGTTCGAATGGAGTTATTTGTTTTATTGTGCATGCCGTTGTTTTAGTCAGGCGCGTATAGCCAGTAAGTGGCAAGGGAGAGGAGAACCCATAAACCATTTTGCCCCGTAGAATTACCTCAGTTCGCCCCCCCCCCCTCCCCTGGAAAAATTCTCAGTCTAGCTTAACAATCTCGCTCCAATTTTGCATGGCCATCCACTTCTCTTCATTTTCAGTACACTAAAATCTTACCCTTTGTTAATAATTCAAACTGTTGGTAATGATTCAAACTAACAACCACTCACCTTGGAAACTCTTTTTACCATGACTTGCGATCTCTTGCGACTTTCTGTGAGCTCTTGCGACCATTAAACGATGATCTGTGCATTGGCACAGGATAATGCACGACTGAAAGGTTAATGCAAGTGCAAGTGATGCAATTGGCGTCGTCCGAGTGCATCCTGCGATAACATTAACCCTCGATAGTGCATGACTGTTCTAGTGCACACGTCCAGAGCTATTTCTCGTAACCGCAGGAGGCAGAAAGAATCACAGACACTCACATATTTGGGTAGGATTTTCTTCATTTCTTTTCGTAACAGTTTGTCAAAAGTTGATGATATATTTGGTTGCATTGAAGCCTTGAATTTGAATAAAGTTTCTGTCGAGACCACAAACATTTCTTTGGAAGCGACGTTTTCTCTAACTTGCTGCGTGACTTTAAAGGCAGTTATTTCCCATCCAAACTACAATTATACCAGTAGTCTACAGAAATTTTCAATTGGCATAAGCGCAAGGTAGCTTACATTACACATCATGAACTGAGGGTATTTTGATTGTGAATTCTGGCTACCAGGGTATACCCCGAATTATTAAATTGGCATTATGTTTAAATAACGATGCGCCAAAGACAAATGTGGGAGGGACTAAGAAGTAAGTACGTTGGGAGAATTGAAGCTCTCTGGGGTATTGAATAACTCCCTTTTAAAGTATGCTAATTCGACACATCTCAAAAACATGATAAGCTTGTGCTTCAATCTAGCCAATTTTTAAAAGTTCTATGTTTTGGAAAGCAATTAATTAAAAATGGACAAATTTTCGGAGTAAACATAATATAAATGATGCTATGACAGCGACGAACAAATACTAAAGTAATGAACAAATTGAGAAGTGGTCTGGCTCGTTAAATGTGTGAACAACCTGACTAAAGTTTCTCCATCACAAATTGATCCTGTGGACATGAGTATCAGTTATCCAGGGACAGGTGAAGGGATACGCATGGTAGACATAGAAATGTAACAAATTGTATTGAAAAGTAAAAATTTCTGCAATCTTCAAGATTAAGGATGCCAAAATGTCCCACATGACACTTCAGTACGGCGAAAAATGTAGACGTTCCGTAAATTATTATTAATGAGTTAAACTAAGATGCTCGGTTTGCAAACCAGAAAGTTTAGGGTGCTGAAATATCTCAACTAACGAAGATACTCTTTTGTGCAAAGAATTGAGTTTGGGATGGAATGCATTCCCGTCCTTGCGCCTCCTAGCTTAAAGGGAAACGCAGGCACCTAATTAGTCAGTGCAGTGTTTCGCGAGTGGCTCTTGGGAGTCACGTGACAATATTTTCTCAATAAATTGTGAAATTTAGCAGAGTAACTCATTGATTTACCTTGAATGTACATGCTTTCCAAAATTTCTTATGACAGACACACTTTGAAACAAAATACGAAAAGCCTGTGTGATTTCGTTGTTGTTAGAGCAGGGGCGAATGCTCCTGTCCTTATAAGTGACAGGTGTGCATTTTAGGACTGTAACTCCCTCCAAGTGAGCATTTTGGGGATGCCAAATTATCTTCTGTCGACATACCTTCCTTTCCCTATAAATCGCAGGGTGTGTATTGTATACGAAAATGAATGGTTACATGCATTACTGGATCCAAAGAACCTTTGATAATGCCGGTAGGTAGCCATTTGGTATGTTCACCAGGTGGTCACAGCCTAAACAAAGATTGCAGCAAACCTTACTGCTGAAACATCGAAATAATGCGTCTTTGTAATTTTAAACACGCTATTCGTCAATTCCGGAACATGAACAACCTTATCGATATTATTTTTGTCTCAATCTTCAATATTAGGACAAATTATTCTGAATGTTTTTTAATTCTTTTCCCTTTTTATTTTGTATTTCCGTGCATAACTAAATCTGAACCGATGTCCATGGTTCAAGATTCCTTTAATAACTAATTAAGCCACTTAATTAGAATCTAGTCACCTTGTACAAGGAAACACAAATTAATCCTTAAAAGTGTTAGTATCTTAAAGGGCAAGAGCAGTCATCCCAAATTGAAGTAGTGTAGTAGTCCAATTTCACGATCGGCTGTTGGGAGTCATGTGACGATGTTTTTTCTCATGTGAAATTTACTGGAAATAAATGCTTGGTTTACCTTCAATATGCAAAGGTTAAGTCATAAAATGTAATGAAAGATACTTTGAAGTGAAATAAGATGAAAATTGTGTTATTTAGCTTTTTCTTGAAAATAAATTTGGGGGGACTGCTCTTTACCTTTAAGGTTAACCGCAAAATAGGCCACTGCACCGGTGGATTCGGAAATGAAAGTAAAAGTGCAAACGTCCTGTGTTCAAGGGACAGAATTTTCTAATATGGGATTCCGAAGGGATTTATAGCTACACTCTATAAACGAAACACTACACACTCTCTTATAGAGTGAACAGTTTGAATTCACTTCATTAGAGTGTTTATTCACTCCAAGGAGAGTACAATTCACCCCAAGAAAAGTGAAAATTCACTTTTTAAAGAGGGCCTACAAGGATCAATCTTTCTTAAGTGTGACCCCTGGAGACACTCCATCAAGAGTGGAACATCACTCTTTTGGCGTGAATGTCCCTTTTCTGAGTGACTTTCCGTTCTTTTGGAGTGAAATGTGTGAGTCGCGTTCACTCTTTTTATTTTAAGAGAGTAGGTCTATGTTTGTTTTTCTTTCGGCATTTACGTCCTCAAGACTTTATGTTTCACCTGTGCCGGTTAGAAAGTTTGACGTCTCTTCTTTCTTTTGGAAGGTTGGAAGTTCGAGTCCTGGCCGGGTCATACAGAAAACTTAAAAAGCGGAACCTGCTGCTACTGTGCTTGATGCCCCACATGAGCAATGGAGTAGGAAAAATAAGCCAGCGGGCCAAAACTGGAAAATATGGAGTAAAACCCTGTCTAACCAAGTCTTCGTTTATCGTAATATATATTTACGACGTCAAGAACCTCTAGGGCCTATTGTTTCTAACTGCCCAAACCGATGACGCATGCTTGCCCATGCAAATACTAACCGCCCAACACGTCACGTAACTTTATAATGAAAGAAATCAATAATTAAACATTTTCGAGCATAAAATGAAACTGGATTCAATTGAAAAAGTAAACCAACTCGCTAAGATTCATCACTGTATGATAAACATATTATTGGAAGCGGCGTATATAGTCATAATGTCAAAATGAAGAAAGCAAAGAGAATACAAGACGCAGAAAAAGGCGCCTATGACCTTCCGTATCTATCACGAAATAAGCGTTTGCAATATAATTTCTGTGATAAATTCAATCGTTTATCGTCACGCTCCTACGAAATTATTGAAATCTTTTGCAAGAAAAGCATTCAAAACAAAAGATGGAGGAGAAAATAAAATAAATCGTTTTGTAGATTTTACCTTTATGGTAGAGGTAAAATAAAAATCAATTCCTTCGGTAGATTTGTTTGTTAAAAAATAAAAGAAAAAACAGTATAGGAACCTCTTTATTGTCTCTAAGCACGCTTGTCGAAACTAATCAGCAAGCGTATACCGATGAAGCACTCCAACAAATGATTTGCAACCGAATCTCGAAAGACGGATACATTTTAACTTACTTTCAATTTAGTAAGGAGAGGACTGCACTTAAAAGCATTGAAGTAGTTTTTAATTGTGCTCAACAGGAACAACTCTGAGAGGACAACGCCAGGTGAGTGTTTGAGAGTTATTGTTTGAAGCTCAACTTAGAATTAACAATAAACCGATTATGCATATAACTGGCTGTGAGTTAATAAAATAAAATGAATTAAAATATGTTTGGAGTGGTTTAAATATGTTCGGAATAAATGATCAAATAATTTCTTCTGAGAGATAAACGGTTTGAAGTTGTAAAAACGTTAAGTAAAGTGGCGTTTAGATGAGTTCACACCAAAGCCAGAATCTGCCGCAGTTTCAGATCGGAAAGCGAAAGTTTTTTCTTAGGCTAAATAGAACAGAGTGTTTCAAAGAAAGTTTCCAAAACTCGCTACTATTTTCAATAGGAAAAATATAAAATGTGTCCCACCGGCTTACCAGATTTCGGCTTTAATGTAAATGCAACTTATGTTTGGTAGAAGGAGTAAGTGTAACTCAAAACTGAGGAAAGTTGGATGGCTGTTTGAAATTAGGTGTTCAAATATACCAATAGGGAAGGGTCAGAGCCCAAATGCCTTTTGTATTCAAGCCAAAATGTAGGAGAGAAAGTCAACGTGTAAAACATTTTGTCCGTCAATATATATATATATATAGATATATAGACAGCTGGGGTATTTGTTTGTGTATAGCAGAGCATTTTGTCTGTCAATGTTGGTGTGGCAACGAAGTCATTCGTTTGTGTATGGCTTGGTATTTTGTCTGTCAATGAATAGTCTGACAACTGAGGCATTAGTTTGTGTATAGCAGAGCATTTTGTCTGTCAATGGACAGTCTGGCAACTGCATGAGACGTTTGCTTGTGGCTAGCAGGGGGAAGGGTGGGGTTATGAGGTGCTCTTTCAACTACTTGTGTAGTCCCGTAGACACAATTTCCACAGTTACCCTTAGAGGGAACAACCAAAATTAACCAGAGAGGTATTTAGGAAATTGTCGTTCTGTCCTTGAAAACGTCTACTTCAAAATAAAACGCTACATGTCAAACTCTATACATATCAGTTGCTGTAACTGCTATAAAGTAATATGTCTTTGAACTTCAAGATGTTCTACCGATTGCAAATAAAGAAAAAAAGGAAAATTAATTGTACTACATTGTCTGCAGGTTATCAGTAGTAGTTGAGGGTCTGCCCAATGAGGTATAGCATACAGGAATCGTCTCGAAACCATTTATCGTCAAATTTAACATTACTAAATTTGGGTGAAATGAATAGTGTGCAGTGTGTAATTTTGATTCAGAATTCTATTAAATCGATAGGCGTGCGGACCTCCCTCAGCTTGACCTAATCTGCAGTGCTGTAGTCGAATCCGGAGAGTTCAATTCACGAATTCGACAATTTTCAGCTTTCAAGGACTCTATTCTGGGCTCGGACTAGATTCCCTGTACTTTGTCAACGGAGAAAAAAAAATAAATTTTTTGGCGGAGTCCTTCAAATTCTGAAATCACTCGCGCGTTTCCGGATAGCCATGATAATCTGCCTTTAAACTTTAACATATGTCAGAGTTTTCACAATTGATGACACGCCTACATGTATGAATTTGGTGGAGTAATGAATATTATTAACCTGACTTCTTTTAATGCAATTAAGTTGATCACAAGGTATTAAGGTTATGTACACTCTCTAATAATCTGCAGAAACCTGTGTAAATATTTCTTGTAGCAGTTAATTGTGGACCACAAGCCGGCAGGTAGGTGAACCGATGACTACGAATTGTGTTGGAGATGGGTATATTTATTTTAGGGATAAATCATTTACCCATAATTTTACATTGCATACTTTGCATATAGGTATGTGAAAAAGGCAAGTACATGCTACCCGAATATATTGGTAAGTCTGTGTTTTTTGTACCTTCGTGTGCTTTAAGATACTTGAGAAATTACTTTTTCTTCGTGTAGCGACAAACACTGGCCTAGGCGGGATTTTTATTTTTCGTTGGTGATAGGTGGCCTTTACTCTAACCTAACCCTAGGGGTTATCCTATAACACCTAATCCTAAGCCTAGCCATAACCCTCACCTTATCCCTGAAATTCGAACCCCTTACCCTTACTTATTCGTCACACCTCACTAGGTCCGATTATGAGTCATTGTAGGTAACATTCTACGGCCCGGTCGTAATGTTATAACTGGTCAAGAATTATACCTCGCACAGCAGAACTTCTTCAGGAATAACGCTTGGTTTCGCCCTCAGTCTCAGATAGTCGATGAGAACTCCATTGGGACACCTTACAGCACAAAAATCACACATTTGAACAGAGGTTGAAATTTGTTGAGGAAATTTGAAGGATATAGACTTTTGGAGTGACGAAACTTGCTCTTTAAACACAGTCAAGTACATGTATCCTTGCCTTATCTGTACCTCGCCACGAAAGATCATCTAAGTTATTGTGGTGACTAATAACAGGCATGTCACTTGGAAAGATTACTTACAATATGCCCCGGGGATGCTTCCTCTTTCTACGTTGAAATGACCAAAGACGTCTAATTATCGAAAAAGTCTTCAGTGAATATCGCATGAGGCCAATACTTAAGCCTAACCTCGCAGCATACATTGTATATGTGTGCTATAATATGGGTTGCATTTTCTTCTTCTACCCTTAATTACTCACAATATATGCTACAACGGGTCCAAACTTCCTGATAACCCTAATGAAAAATTTCAGCCGAACCGGCGTGTCTTTTCAAAGTAATTTGACATCATATCACTGATCCTATACCATCCAGGTGAAAAAGGTGCTTTGAAAAGCAAAGTAAGATTAATTTTAAAGAGGAGACGAAGTTCCTTCAAAAAGTCTAGTTTCGACTTGTTCAAAACTTTTATGGGTACCTCACCCATACTTCGACCAATAGAGTTTCAAATAGATTTGAGTTCAATTTTTTTAGAATTTTGTGTACGTCAAAGTAGTCATTTCTCTTTAACATCAATCCCTAGAGTGACTTTCGGCCTTGGAATCCCCCCTCTACAGTCAGTCAGTACTTCGGCCAATTTTGGAGGTAAAGATGTCCTATCATGTGTACTTGTGGTTACGATTGCTCCATTTCCCGTGGATCCAAACATTATCTGCACTTGCGTCACCTCTAATGGCAATTGAAAAAGAGTGTATATTTTATTTTTATTAGTCTTAAGTAAACCAAAAGAGACTCAAAACATTGATAGAGCTTAAAAGGAAAAAAAATCTCACCTGACAGGCGCCTAAATGTGGAAACATAATCTTTGAGACACTCTCAACCCATCTCTAAGATTTAACGTCATTACCTGACGGTGCCTTTATTACTTACAGTGACCAAGAACATTAATATTATTTCAAACGTAACACACACACACACACACACACACACACACACACACACACAAAAAAAAACGTGACAAAAGTTACTTATAAGGTTCATCCCCTCCCCTCAAGTTTTGTCTCTTCTAGTTGTTTCAAATCGTTGAAGACTTTTTATCAAGGTAGTAGTTTTTTAAATGATATCACAGTGGTTACTGAAATTTCTACACCTGATGTATCACTACTCAACAAGATCTCGCTTTAGAAAATTGATCTAAACTTCTTTTACGATATAAAATTTTGTCACGTAGGATAGCTATTTCCTCTTATTAATTTACCCACGGTTCTTATTGTTTATCATGAATGGGATAATATTCGGTAATCGGTAAGTGCATTGTTTCAGCCACCAAAATAAATCGGGTTTAGGAATTTCAGAATTTATCACAGCTGTCGTTAGCCACTTAGGAACTTTCTTGTTCAACAGTACGAATCTCCTTCAAATAAATAATCTCTAAATTAGAAGAAGACCACACCGATTATGAGAAAACAACTTGATTGGTCTTTTGTTCATTTATGCTCAGAAAGGGTTGGCATCATCCCCAAACCACGAAGTCGCTTGCAACTCTCTCTATACCAGAAATAATAAGACATAGCCTTAGACTTCTAAACTCATTATACTGTTAAAACACCGGTTCGATTAATATTCATTCAAACAATTTACTTTCCTCCAAATCTGTTACATGATATCATGCACGTTATCAAGTTTCATGAACACTGAACCTAACCTTAAAATTAGATGATGGCAGGGGTGGCGCCAGGATTTGCCCGACAGGGGGCCAAGCTCCCCGACAGGGGGGCCAGAATTTCAAGGCCCCGACAAAGGCGATGTTATGTCCCAGTTGAACGTAACCTTTCAGAATTTGAGTCGCGCGGAGCGGGCTGAAATTTTGGGCTATCTTCTTAACAAAAACTTAAAAATCTGGAGTATATTTGAAGTTAAAATTAAAACTTATGAAAAAAATTTGACTTTTATTGGTTCTACAAAATTTTTGGGTGTTTATTGAAGAATCTGTCCTTCATAAGGGAAAATAAAAAACGTTATATGGGTGACAGCTGAAATTCTTTTGGGGTTACGCATTGCATCGTACAAGACCTACTTACTGACTAAGGCTTTGAGACGAGACTAGAAGTTTGGTTTTTTGGTAAGGTTATAATGAAAAATTTGGTTTCTTTTATTAAGTGATATGCCTTTAAGGAGCAAAATTAGGTAGTATGCCGGGTGATTAACAGAGATAGCTTTGGTTATTTATCATACGGAGTATCCATCGAAATTGGAAAATTTTGCCATTTTTAACAATGTAATGCTTATATTGGAGCGAAATTGTAATTTTATGACAGTTTTGAGGTTTTATGGTGGAATCTGACGTTCTCGTGAGGAAAATCAAGTAGGGGGTGATCTGTAGTTCGTAACTTGGCTCGTAACTAGAATTAAAGGCTCAGTTCTCTCACCCCAAACAGTACCAATTCTCCTAACCTTTTTACTTAAGCCCCTCCCACAGTTGTCTGGAATTCATCCTCATCCAGATACAATCTCAGTTTATTGCTTCAAGGTGGGTATAGAAAAACTCAATTTATATAATTAAAATACTCTCAGTACCGTTGTTAAGAAATATAACCGATAAGATAACCAAATGGCATTAAATAGAAATAAAGCAGTTGTTATTTTCAGCTTTCCTTTAAAGTATCAATAGAGAAAAACCCAAGTTGCTAATGATCAGAAAAGTAAGAGATAAAAGGTACTGCTACAATTAGATGTAATGGTACTGTCTCTTTTCGGAAGGGGGGGGGGGGGTAACTATACAACGGAACTGAAACCATACTTGAATGCTTTTGACTGTATTAAGAATCTTCGTAGGATTTCAGTCGCAAGTTCCACTAAATAAATGAAAATTTTAACGTGACTGCCCGAATTCAAGACTAAATATGGTTTTGCTTCCAACGTATTTGAAAGTATGGTACGTTACAATTGCAAGGTGCCTTCAAATAAATTTTTAGTCAAGACTTATGGGGAGATTTTCTCACACCACTGTTTAGCATTATGTTTAGCAGAAAACGACATGGCCAATATCCATTACCTTTGTGAGAATTCGGCTGTCCGGGCAGGCCAGATGGCAGACCATTGGGAGGTGCAAGCACATGAACACCCCCTAGTCCGTTTTTGTAATGACAATTCGGAATTGTGAGTTTCCTTGAAGAATTTGGTCTGCTAGTAAGCAAGATCAAGAAGGTCGTCCGAGTGACTACAGACCCACATCTTTTATCGTAGGTCTGTAGATAAGGCTCCCCGACGAATCTGGATTTTCTCAACAACATGGGGTGGGTAGCCCGTCCCCGACGAAGGCATGACCTTGCGCGCACGGGTTGAAGATGGGATGAGAGATAGAAGAGCTAGTAAGAAGTGATTAAAACCGATTCAGGTATGCATTAAAATAACGTTACAAAAGAAAAAGTAGTTCAAAAAGAAAAAAGTCATAGTCACACATCCAGTACCTCAGTCCTTTACGTCTTTTATGTTTAGGCGTCCCCGAAAAATTGCCGTCCTTCCCCGACGGGGGAAGAGACAGGACAAGGTACATAGAGTACGATTTAACAGAGTTCAGAAGTGACTTTAAATCGATTCCGATATGTATAAAAATAGCACTTCAAAACAAAAAATATGTTCTAGATCTCCCATCCGGTAACTTCAGTCCTTGCGGAATTTTTTTATTATTTTTTATCATTTTTTTTTTTATTTTTTAAGCCTCCCCGACGAAACCGCCGACCTTCCCCGACGGGGGGGGGGGGGCACTGTTCCCGACGGGGGGGGGGGCATGGCCCCCCCCACGCTGGCGCCACCCCTGGATGATGGTGGTTTTTTTTTAAAGGGGCTCGTCAGAAAGACAAAATTATTCCAGACCATGTCATTATAGTCCTATTGCAGTATCCTCTCCTAAGCCTGCAAGATTCCTCTTTTTAGGAGACTCGGCATTTTTTTAAAAAATACCCCAATTTCTTAAAAAGTCAAAGAATTTTAACAAAAACACCAGGTCAGGATACCTGGTGTGCTTCTTGCTCCCACCTTAGTTCTTCAATAACATCCACAGTTAGTTGTGTTCAACATAATGGAAGGTTCACACAACTTCACAATGTGCTAGGGTAGTCGGGACAATGAAAGGGCTGTAGTTGAGTTCGGACTCGGACTCGTGATTTCCAAGTTGAAGGACTTGGCCAGATAGGTTGATTTTTTTCCCATTGAGATACAAGGACTTGAGTCCGTGTCCAGATTCGAATCCTTGAAAGTTAAAAATTGCCGGGCTCGTGGCTCGAACTCTCCGGACTCGACTATAGCACTAAAAATGATGCCCTAAACATGCAATTTGAACTCAGTAGGTAGTCTACTGTGGCTCTGTTTGGGATGAGTCCTTATGATTTGTTTTGAAGACCAAATCCTCTCTTCCGAGACTGTCAATTCCAATTCTCCAGACCTACTGACTTAAAGCCATCCTCATCCATACGCAATCTCAGGTTAGGGTTTCTCCCTCGGTACAGTACATGCTGTGTAATATGAGCTACAGTGCTTTTTGTTGTCAATCAAAGAGCTGTGTTAATTTTCTGAAGACTGCTAAGAAAACTGTAGTTAGAGGAGAGAATTGGCTGCGTTCAATTTTAAGGGCTCTAGCGTAATAAGAAGCATGGTAACAGCGTATATTCATATTAGATAGCCATGTTACACTTACAAGACAAAAACGTGGTTTTGGGAAGATTGCATACTATTTAGTTTTTGCGCTTTAAAAGTGATCACTTTGAGGATTTATTGAGTGATTTTGGTGTAATCTATGCATTCCTTGTCTTCTATAAATTTAAAGTCCAGCTTTGAGTGCTCCTAGGCAATATAAGGTAAAGTCTTGCTCGACGCAAGTTCTTAGTGTCAACGTCAACGAATAAGGTCTGTATATCAATAGAGACTTATCGACATAACTCGGTAAAATATGGTATAATTTGATGAGGGGGGCTTCAATAATGACATTCTAAGTCGTATATTCTGAATTGTTTTAATATCGTCGATGTTACAGTAGTGAGTTCGTGGTTGTCAAGATGGAGAGATGCTACGAAGATAAGGTGGGCATTAGCAGGTAAATCGTTGAATAAGGACCGCCGAAATGGGGTAACCTGGCTTCGGGACGGACAGAACAGTAAGTTAGGCCTACACCTTATCAATATGTCACACTTTTACGATTCCACCGCATTGAAGAGTGTGCAGTACAATAGGAATGTTTTGTTATCATTGCATGTTGATAGTTGTAGGTGTAATAGGCTTGTTTGCAACACTATAAAAATATTGCGCCTAGATGATTAAATAAAGGCAGTCCCTCGTCACCACAAACTGCAACCTTTGAAAATCTCAATTGACCCAGCTCTTCAGTGATTGACAGTTAATTCGAAAAAGCGGAATACTGAAGCTCATATTATACAGCATATACTGTAGTAAACCTTTTATTACACATTTGGGTTCTGTATACTCACTCTTAGGCTAAGGTTGTGTTTGGATGTTAATGAATTTTAGACAGTTGTGGGAGGGGCTAAAGAAAGTAGCTTAGGGAAATTGGAACTATTTGGGGTGGGAGGATAATGCCTTCAATGTAACCAGGGGGCTTATTCCAAAATAGGCCGTACACGAAAATCTATTTATCAACATATTGCCAGCCATGCTAATGCCCCAAAGAGCTTAAACTCACAGTGAAAGCACGTTTCGGTGCACAGCACCCCTGGAGTTTTTGCTTTTGTAGGCCTTAGTATGGATCCCAATTTGTTAAGAAATACACCATTAAAAAAGAAGAATAAAAGCAAGATAAAATAGGTAAATTCAACTGTTATTCGTTTAAGATGACCATACCCTTGCAAAATAAGCAAGGATTGTGTAGGCGGCATATAGACTACATATACAACCCTGTTTATTTATGGTGAACGTATCTGAATGGTTGTATTCAAGTATTCAATTATCCCTTAAGAATGTCCTCACTCGCCATCATTCTTGGAGATATCTTCCGTTTGTGACGTGTCACTAGTAATGATACTTGGAAAAGTCTACTGCTTGCAAGTTTTCATACAGTTGACATTTCACGTTTGCAACTGTGGCTCCATGAACGTAAGGCACCGTAAAAGGAATAATTTTCTCATTCCAAACAGTTACAATTCTCCCACTTCAGTTTCCATGGTTTCTCCTAAAGTCGCCAATCTAAACTGTCTCAAGCACCTCTCACACACTGACAAACTCTACAGGTTAATTGCTCACCTCGATCTTCTCGGACGTTAGTGTAACCCGACCACCTTTTCTGCACGCATGCTGACCAATGGGGCTATGTGTATCCGGATCAGATTTCCCACAATGTCAACCAAAGTTCATCTAGCAATAATGAATTTAGGTTTATTTTGCTCCGTGTAAATGACTCCCTTAATGTAGCTAGTGATTACCTTAAGGTGGTCATCAATTCTCAACCAATCTATGATTTTTGCAGTTGTCTACAGTAATTCTTAACTGGCACAGCATTTTGACGGACAGCAATTTTAAAAATATAGAGTATATTTAGGTTATACTTCGCAACATGTACCGTAATGAGAGTGTTTTGGTTACAAATTGGGCTTTTAAAGCAGTTAAATGAGATTGGGTCTCTGGGTGAGAATGACTAGTTTTAGACAGTTGTGGACGGCGGGGGCTTAAGCAAGTAGGAGGATTGTAATTGTCTGAAGTAAGAAGATGTGACCTTTAAAAATTACCAAAGGCCATTCAAATTCTTCCTTGTGCAGAAATATAGCTATGATCATCAACTCTTTATCCTATAATGAGAAACAATATATATTCACAACACATCATAGTGAATTCTTTTGCTTGCAGGTTGGTAAATGGGATGGCGTTCATGAATGTTTTTGGGTAGATGCGCACTGTCTAGCAAGATTTTTTCTTGCTTAGCAGTTGTATTTTATAGCCATTGTATCGTATTGATTGTGTTCTTTGATAGTATTAGGAATTTGGCTAGGAGTTAGGGCTATCGTTAGCAAGCAAGGATATCTCTTGTCAAACAGAGCGCATGGCCCTTTTTTTCTTTTTTATGAAAGCCCCCTTTTTTAGTATGGAATTACGAACTTCGGTGGTATTAGCAAAACATAACCACCTCGATGTATCTCCTGAACTGGAACGGTTTGCTGCAAGCTTCCTGTAACGACCTCGCTAATCTCTTACGAAAATAAAAAAAGTTTTGTAAAATTTTCGGGTTTTTGGAACGGGTGAGTGAAACTTTGTGAATTTTTGAACCATTTATGGAAACATTTCTCAGTTGCAGAATACGCAATACATCATCCTAAAGAAAAAGAAAACCATTTCATTAATTTTCTAACGTAGTAGTGTGGTTTGTGTGGAATCAAACACAAAGTCCCTTTTGTCTGGGGTCAGTTTGCGTTGCTGAGTGTGTGATGACCTTTAGCTTGTCTATAACAACTTTCCATGACAACAAAGAACTTCACTGAAACATCACCCCCGCAGTTTCAATTATTTAATTAAATGTACCACTCTCACAAGCTTAAAAATGAAATCTTTAGCATTTCGAAATACAGGCATCAGTAATATTTTAGATTTATAAACCGTGTGATATTTCGCTAAACATACAGCTATGAGCTTTTCTATGGAAGCTACGTCTCCGAGAGGACTTAAAGACCAGTCTTCGTCAGAATATGAAATTTGGTATTAGAAATCTGGAGTCGAATTTAAGCTATTCATTAAAGAGCCGTTGAAAAATTTGACATGTATAATATGTCAAGCAAGTGCAACTAGTTGTAAATTATATTTGTTCAATTCTGACAATGTTTTTCTAGCCTAGAAGTGTGTTGTCTATGAGTCAAACACAAACTCCTTTTTTTCTGGGCCAGTTTTCGTTATTGTATTGGTGACCCTTTGCTCCTCTGTAACAACTTTCCACAACGGCAAAGAACTTCAAAAGAACACCACCCCAGATAATTTCAATTTTCAAACTAAAATTACCACTCTCTCAAGCTTAAAAATAATAATACTTAGCGCTTGTTTTAAGTGACTGTGCGCAGCCATTAGCAAGGGTAGGGAGGCCAGAATTTCACGGCCCCGACAAAGGTGATGTTATATCCCGGTGGGACGTGACGTGGTAGAATTTGAGGCGCCCGTAGCGCGCCGAAATTTTGGGCTTACTTTTTAACAGATACTTAAAAATCTGGAGTTTTTTGAAAGAAATTTGGCTTTTGTTAGCACCATGAAAAATTTTGGGTCTCTATTGGAGAATCTGTCCTTCATATGACAAAAATAAAAAACGTTATAAAGGCGACAGATGAGATTCTTTTGAGTTTACGCGTTAAATCGAGACGAGACTACAAATTTGCCCGGAAAGTTTTTCCCTTTTTGAAAGAAGATTTTAAAAGTAAGGGCTTATTAAATTGGAGAAATTCATTTGCAATTTAATGAAAGAAAATTTGGTTTTTGGGTAAGGTTATAATCAATGTTTGGCTTTTTAAAGTTACATGCCTTTCAAGAGCAAAATTAGGCATTATGCTGGATGATTAACAGAGTTGGCTTTGGTTATTTATTGTAAGGAGTATCTCTCAGAAATGGCCGATTTTGCCACTTTTAATAATATGAAGCTTATATTGGGGAAAAAATTGTAAAGCTTATAACAGTTTGGGTGTTTTAGGGGAGAATCTTACCCTATCATGAGAAAAAATCAAGTAGAGGATGATCTGTAGTTTTGTTGGGGTTACTGAATATCATCATTCAGATTCAAGCCCTCAGACCATATTTGAACATTCTCCCGGGGAAAAAGTTTGGTTTCGTAAATATTCGAAGTTTCCTATCTTATGTTATTGTCATAGGCGTACGGGAGCGTTTCAGTTTGGGAGGGAGCAGAATTGTTTTTTGTCCGAGAAGTGTAATCCACGAAAGACCATCCATCAGGTAACTTTAAGTCCTTTAGGTTCACTTTTAGCCTCCTCGAAGGAAATTGCCGTCCTTCCCCAACGAAGGAGGAGACAGGAAGGACACGGGTACATAGAATATGGTATAACGGAGCAAAGAAGAAGTGGTTGAAAATATCATTTCAAAACAAAAAAATATGTTCACCCGGCCACCCAGTAACTTCAGTCCTGGTAGGGTTTTTTTTTAAATTATTATTTTTTACTGTTTTAGGCCTCCCCGACGAAACCACCGACCTTCCCCGAGTGTTCCCCGACGGGGGGCCATTAGTGGGTTCATCAGCCTTGAATGACCTTTTTATATCGTTCACATGAGTTTCAAACCCTCATATTCAGTGAAATCATAGTTATTATGCCTTTCCCTGGTCAGAAACTCCGTGAACTGACTGCTTTTGTTGAGATTCCGGTTTTCGTTAGTCACGTGACGTTGATAGTACACGAGAGCCTTGTTGTTGGACTCTCCATACGTACTGTATATATGCAGACAGGGTAAACTGATTTCTTCGAGAGTCTCTTGCGAAAAATTGTCATACTTAAATGAGAACGGCCGTAAAGCGAGAATAACTGTAACCAAACTAAAATAGCGGACAATCAAAGGCTGGGCTATCAGCAGTAACTTGGTAAGCACACTCAACAATTCCGTAGTGCGAAGCACGTAGCAATCGCACTGTGTAACGTTAGACTAGTTGGATTAAACCATTTTAACAAACAAGTGTAACGGTTCATCAGACGAGTATATCATACATTTATCAGTAACTATGGTCGTACAAAATTTTAGGAAGCCCACCTAGCGTAATTAAGTAGGTCTACTTCACCCTTACCGCACACTGGCTGCGGTATGATAACCCTGTAGGGCCTACTGAATGTCCTCAGTGAAGGTCTCCAAACGCCAGGCCTCGGAACCAGTATTTTACGCTTAAAAAGGGAAAATTAACCCCAGGAATATACGATTTCTTCATTTGTTCAAAGATCTCAAAAACTTACTGATTAGGAGGCCTTTTGCAGTTCCCTTTTAGCCCTTGAGTCAACTTTAAATTTCCCAGCAGAAACAGTACATCACTCAATGGAACAATATCGCTATCGATCAATCGTGTGCATCTTCAAAGTCACGCGATGAACTATTTTGAAGAGAGCAACGTTCTTTTACGGACAGTTACGGACGCACCTTACAAAAACTATGAATGTACATACAGCTGATACGTCTGTGCATACACAGTGTATATTAGGAGTTTCCCAACCAGGGAAAGGTATAATAACTATGGCGAAATTGTAGGAATTAAGATAGAACGTAGTTTACAACAATCCAGATAGAGGTAAGCAAGTAAATCGAAAGATTAAAAGGTGATGGACCATAGTTATGGCCGACTGAAATTAGACCATCACTTGCTGTCTGGATTCGTTTATAGAAGCTACGTTTCCGAGGGGGGGGGGAATTTTCGTCAAGAGGAAAAGATGGGTTCTACCTTTTGCTATTCACGTAAGAGAAAAGAAGACGTTGGCAAATTTGATTTGTTTAATATGTCTAGCGAAGTGCATCTGCCAATTGTAAACATGTTTCTCCTACTCTGAAAATGTTTTTAAGTTGGTTAGCTGCATTGAAAAATGAACAAAATCTAATGACGACATGTTACTTCTCTCTTTTTTTTTGGGGGGGGGGGGATTTTCCCCCACGGTACCAACGGACCAGAGGAATGCTTCTTAGGACCATAAAGGTAAAAGCATAATCCACATTTGTACACGATGGGGATGGAGGATGCTCAGTTATCGTTTTAATAATACTGATGAGTGTATTTCTTCACGTAAAACGGAATTAAAGGCCATTATGACATGATGACGTCCGTAAGCAAGAAGCAAACTGTCCATCATCTATTTTTGACTGCTGTTATGTCCAGGATATTTGGCGTTCTGACAGAGCTGGTGTAAATGTTAATCTTTTAAATCCCTAGATTGTTTTATTCAGAGATGACTTTGCCAGAGTTTTGAATTCAGTTCTCATCTTAGCTAAAAATTATATTTTCAATTTTGAAGGGCAATAAGTCCTTCATACAGTCAGACAGTAGCCGGTTTTCAAAAATTAAGAGAAAAAGTTTTAGTGTTTGGAAATATATTTTTTATTGAAAATATGGATTACGATGTTTGGATAAGGTATTGGCTCCCTTGGTTCAGGATTTTTGATTTCTAACCTAAGTGATTCACTTTGGTGTTCTCTGCTTTCAATAATAAATGAGTAAAAACGTATGCATAATTTACAATATTTGTGCACTGCGATAATAATTTTAGAAAGAAAATATTCAAATAGGAAAAAGAAGTAAGATCTTTGTCATTAAAACATCAGAATAGTAAAATGGCTTTTTATGAACTTTTGACTTGTTATATGAAAGGACGGTTGAGCCATAGACGGTTTGTCGCAACTACGAAAGGTTAAAAATGCCATTTCTAATATTAGATCGGTCTTTTATACCCCAAACGAGGGCCCTTTGGTTGCTGTTAGTACCTCAAGGGAGTATAAAAAAGGTTCTCGTGTCCAAACTTGACATCCGGTCATCAACTAAAAAATTTGGATTCAAGTTTTTCTACATTACATGATTAACACTATCTTTAGATCTGACTTGAATGCATCTTGGGGAACGCATAGCATAACGTATAGCTTAACTATCTCAAGTGACCGTGGAACAACTCTTGAGTGACCACTTAAAATGTCGAGATACTCATTTCTAAAGATGAATGTTAACTGAGCCTTACATTTGTTGAAATTGATGTCTTACTATCGAGAAAAAATTATAAAAGGGAAAAGTCACAAGTAATGAATGTGATTACAACCGAAGTAACATCATTTCACTTAGAGTGAGAAGGGATATCCAGGGTTGTTCTGCAGCAAAGTTTGTGAACCGGGAGTAGTTCCTGCTCCACGGCGAAATTGATTTTACAACAATTAATTTAAAAAGAATGAGCTGTCAAATAGATGAAACGTTAAGAGGTTGTCATTGTAATTTCATACTGATTTCAATAGAATGTATGAGGTCCGTAACATGGTCAAGATATGAAATACATCATGTCATCAATTTCGTGTAACGTTTCCAAGAGGTACCTTACAAATGTATATGAAGGAGAAGGGGTGCAAAGTGTAAAAATAATATTTTGGTTGTTTCTGTTGCTAATTGATGTAAAAGTCAGGCAAAATTGGACAATGTATAAATGTTTAAAAAATATTCCCGGGATAAAAACTTAGTTTTATGCACTTTCCTCTCTGTTAACTTCCCATATTTTTTTACTTCCCTCATTGCTCATATAGCAACTGTGACTTTTCAATAAATTCTAAGTTACACTAGTTCAATATTTGAAATATTTCTATGTTGAATATTTTCCATTTACGCATTTGCTAATCCATTTGGAAATTTGCGTAATCTACTTCCCTTAGTTAGCTTTTCCAGTGTACGATGTATCTTACGGTCCAAACTATTGAAATTGTCGTGAGGATAAAGAGATACATAAAGATTTGTTTCTTTATATATCTGTATATTTTTGTTCTGTTCACTTACAGAGACTTTTATCAGTGCATTATATGTCTAAATGGTAAACTGATAGTACCGGCAATTGCCCTTTTAAAAGATTAAATCAGAATAAACCCTTTATCATTGTGCTCCAATCAGGGCATATTTGCGCGCCTCGGGAGTGGGTGGAACCCCCCATCAGATTCCGTAGGCTATTGACCGCGTGACCTTAAACTGTTGTCTGTCTCGTTGTTGTGGCCGAATTTTCGGGTAGCTACTCGCACTTCCGAGCTCCGCGTGAAACAGTAAAGATGTGGTGACAGCCTCGCTCACTGCCTGGGTCCAAAAGGACCCACACAACGGTAAAGGGTTAAACACAAGCTGGACATTGAAATCCGTAAACAGAAAAGGTGGCGCAAAGAAATTTGGGTAGATGCTCACTGTTTATCAAGGTGTTTCTTGACTGGCTATTGCCTTTGTATTGTATAATGGATTGTATTCTTTGTTCGGGTTAGGTATTAGGTTAGGAATTAGGGTTATCGTTAGCCAGTGAGGGAATTTCTTGTTAAACAGAGCGCATCGCCCCAGAAGTTTTCTAACTGGCTAACGATAGCCGTTATCCCTCACCTAATCTCTAAAATCCTAACAAAGAACCCACACGATACAATACCATGGCAACAGCCAATCAAGAAACACCTTGTTGAACAGTGCGCATCAGCCCGAAAACGGGGGTACGGGGTGAATGTTTACAACTTGCATGTCTTACTTCATTGGCAACTACAAACAGGGGTAACGATCTAACAAAATAACATCTACCTTCGCGCATTGAAAGATTAATGTGATGTCAAATTTGAGTCGTGCAGTTTTACTCTGTTGACTAGTTAGTTTTAAATTACCTAAATTAACGCTGCATAATAAAAATCTATAATCAAAAATTGAAAACCTGTACGATTACAGACTCATTTAATAATCGATGTACATTTAAAAAATGAATGTAATACTTTATGAACTATGATGGTAACCTTTAATTTATAAACTTTATAACGTTATGCATATGATGTTTCGGAGCAGAAAGTACGCCCTCCTTTGGGGGCAAAACAAACCAACACCGACAAATACAGACAGACGATTTTTCTACGAGTCAAAAACGCACATAGTCTGCTACACGTGCAGGGTGAATTCTTATGCGTGTGTCCACGTGTTACACTGTTTTGCCCCCAAGGATGACGTCAGTGTGTCGTCAATGCATAAGTTCTATTGTTTTCCCTACTAGCTGTTATAAACAAAATAAATTGAATTGAGGACGAGTTACCCCACATCTCCACTTCACACATAACCCCGGCCACTTCACACATAGCTCTTTTAGCCTAAAGAACAATTTTCTTGAAAGTGAAATACATTCTGAAAAAGGCGTTTAGGAATTAATTTCCTAGCAAGTTTATCTCCTCTGGTTAGCACGCTTAGATACTAAACACACATGTCCAGTTTCTAAACACTGTCTCGTTTTTTAACGTATTTGATAGCTAACTATGTAGCGTTTGATCGCTGAAATTTACAAATTGAGATGGGGACATCATAAGTGTTTCATTGCTAAACACGTTTCTTTGAGTGTGCAGTACCACTCATTTTTTTTTGTCACATCAGCTATGTCATCCCAGGCAGGTAGCCGTACAAGTTACCAAATTACCAAATACACTCTAAAAAGACGTTTTTTCCCTGCCTACTTTGTAAGTCCGTTTAGACGATCAGTACAAGTATCTAATTACTAAGCATTTCGCTATTAAACACGTTTTATTCTTAAATATTTAGCATTCAAAAGCGAAACATGTCTCACAAACAGGCCCTAAAAGCGTGGGAGATTTGACCGGGGGTAAAATAATCCTCGGGCATGGAATTAGTGAGCGGAAGTTTGCTTTCGCCTCCTGACTCAAGAACGAAACCCTTAGTTCTTATTTTGTTGCTCTGCAAAAGATTTAAAACAGAAACCCTTAAACATACCCAAGATATTGCACCAAATCGCATTTAAGGAGCCTCAAATATTCAAGCTTATCCAATGGGACATCCACCTCAGAAAGGTCCCCAGTCTAGAGGCGATTCCACCGCCTACGTATCTCTCTCTTTCCTCGAGCAAGCGGACGGGCGGGAAGAGTAACGAACGACATGCAGTGTCTCGCTCGCTCTCACTTATTTCTCATTTTTGTTTCCCGTGGGGACTCTTCTAATGATATCCTTTGAGGTGTGAGTATACAGAAGAATGTTCAGGGGCGGAGAGAGTGGGCGGGTGTGTGGCGTACATGAGTGGTTGACTGGAAGCAGCACTGTGTCGGATTCTGCTCATCTAACTTGAAGAGAACCCCTTGACTAAATCTAAAAAGTCCCAAATTCTAAGTTTTATTTTGTGTTTTTAAATTATCTTATTTGAAAATTACATGTACAAGTTAATAAATGAATCGTTGTCTTTCATAAACGAAGTACGTCACACTCTTGCGAAATAAACTTAAAATAAAATGTCTCAAAATTGTGTTAGGGATAAGAGCATTGACATATCGTTGTCATTGAAAAAGAACTAAACATTGACCGAAACTCGATTAATTGATGAGCAATGATACCTCAGTGGGGTAAAATATAAATGAAATGTAAAGTTATGACTCCAGAGATAACAATGAACAATGACAATAAGCCTTGTTTATCAATTTGAAAAGCATATGCATAACGCAACAAAGGATAATATTCACTCTTTTTCTAGTTAAGTGCACTCACTGGCGTTCGCCAGGGTAAGGGAACTAATTTGGCCAAGGTACCCTTCCGAACGCCGTTCTTTCCAAATCCTCAAAATACGTAATTTAGTCACGCAAATTTTACTTAAAAAAGTAGCCTAAACGACACCATGAAAGGACACCTATTTTCTCAAAAGTTTTCAAAGGGTAAGAATGGTCTCTACACATGGCATACTCACTGATGGTAAACGTATTTTAGGTTCTTTAAAATAGGCAAGTTTGGTAAAAAATTTTACTTCAAAAAATTCTACTTCAACAATTGCATACGCAGTTTCAGATCGTGCTTTTAGTTGCCCAAAAAGGCAAAGGGGACAATCACCTCCCTCACACAGCTCCCCAAGGTCGACGATCACTCGAATATCCTACTGCATGACCCCTTTAGAAAAATTCTCCGTACGCAACTGGGTGTTATGGCTAGTGTAGTTAGCTGAGTATCAGCTGACGACCCACACGTGACTAAAACATTTTTGTTGTTGCACTAAAACATTTTTGATTTTGCTCGGCATTAGGCGTGTCTTAAATTCGTGACGTCACGTGAAAGCGCTATACGTTAACGATAGATTAAACAAAGAGAATTACGACCGCCAAGTTCAAGTTTTGAAATTACTTTGTTCTTGTTCTAATAATAATGCTCAATTCCAATGGTTTTATCCAGAAAAAGAAAAAAAAACAACAGGGGATCAGCGGGTCAATGGTAGAACTACGGTTTACATACTAAGGAATTAAAAAAGTTTGCATTTCAGTTTGTAGTGAGTTTCAAGTATCAATCGTTTTGATACAAAATAAATGCAAACGTTACCCAAAACATTACAAAAAATCAATTTTTAAATTCTTTCTGAAGCAGACCTATGTTTACTGCTGTAAAAATATTGTTGTAGTTTTGTTAATTGACCAGACAATTTAAGAAACGGTCAATTTAATTTTAATGAACATCAGCATCACAGATCTTTGAGTGTAATTATCACTCGCAAAATTAACTGTTAGTTCTCTTCAAGAGGAACACGCCATCATATCTACGATAGGGCCTGATGATCTTACGATGACTCAGTGGTGAATTGTAGCGATTCGATTTGGGTTTTCCCTTTACAAATGTTGCAATCGATGATTTCTGTAATAATTTACAAATCTACATATTTCATATTTGGGCCCCGCACCTTATGTATCAAAATGTGAAATTTAACACCAATTAATATCCGTAGCTCTTATTTGAAAGTAAAAACGTATAGTAGTAGAGTGACTTCACGCATTGTAGGCTGCGATTTAACATCCATGAAACGTAGACGTAAAAGTTGAGAAATACTTGTGCCATCTAACAAGAACGAGCTCAGATCTTCTCCATTTTAAGCGAAAACACATTTTTCCCATGATGAATAGCATCCACATTTGTTATTGTCCATTTTTCCAATTTTTGAGTTGAATGACCAAGTACACTGCAAGAATACGATGCACAACTTGTGTAAGCAACGTTTGTATTTTCACACCTTTGGTAGGCCGTAGATATTGAAAATGGTAATTTGCGGGGTAAAACTTCAAATTCTTGACGGAAACACCAGTGATTGAAAGTCGAAACTCTACATTTTACCGCTTAAGCACTTCATTTCACATCTTTAGCGAATGGGTATTTTTCGTGGCCTTCTGGATAATTGATGAATCTGAATATATCCTTGCATTACAAACATTTTAACGGTACATAACCCTAACGTTTGACAGTGTGAGGCTACTCACCATGTATCACTTACACATGGAAGGGTGGAACGAGGACAAAGCATATTGGGAGAGGGATATGACGGTTTCATTCCTTTATATCCTGTAGGAGAAGAAACGTCTTAAAACTACTTGCATTTCAGTGTAGTAATATATTTGCAATATTTTTTATGAAGTTTCAGACTTTGCCGACCCTCCGTTGACTTTGAAACCGAAGGTAAAGAAGGGTCAAAATCCACAATACCTTTTTCCGCCGAGGGACTGGCTATCATCATGAGAAGCGTTTTCATTTTATCTGTTTGCGTTTGCATTCTCACCTGTTGTACCGCCAACGTGAAACGACGTAAGTTTTTTTTCTTCATAAGCAATTATTCTGTATACTTTGTATTTTAAAGAAAGGTTTCAAAGTTCCTGTTGTAAGGTTCTACCCTGGGCTATTTTTGATGTTAACCTGTTTCTGCTCGAGGCCTGAGTTGTTCCGGACTGGTCAAGACAGGTTACAGGTCTCGAGCTAAGACTCGGGCTCAATCTAGTTAGGTTAGGCCTTTTGCAGTTTTTTCTTTGGTTTGCTCGAAATAAGCAGTTATCAAATCAGAGTAGCCCGTAAACAAAATTTTATTTAATCATGCATGAGGAATATTTTAAAATTTAAACTGTAAAACAATGATGTGTCGCATGTTGGGGCTATGATCGTCGGATAAACTGTGCTCAGGAGGGCGTCGCTGTCTATCTAGAATAACGATAACAGAAAATTTAGTTGGCTAAAAGAGCGATTCCTCTCACCCAAACCACAATCTTTGTAGTAGTCTACATAGATTCTCAATTGTCTCGGCTCTTTGATTGACAGCTAGCTCAAAGTAGACAGAATACCAAAGTTCATATTACACTGGCATATATTGACCTGGGATTGTTTTGATTACAAATTGGGGTCTTGTTTAATCACCCACCTTGAAACAATAGACTGAGATTGTGTCTGGGTGAGGATGAACTTAAGACAGTGGGGGAGGGGCTAAAATAAGTATAGATTAGGAGAACTGGAACTGTTTGGGTAAGCGAATCACGCCTTTGAAGGGAAATATTGCATTTGTTTTACAAGGAAATTTCACTCTATGTCGGTGGCCACCGACATACCATAAGTTCAGGATTGAAACAATTGGAATAAAAATAAACCGGGACACCGCAAAGACGGACTCGATAGACAGAGCTTAAGTAATGATTTTATTGCAAAGAATTGTTGTTTATGTTGTATTTGCAGTTCATTTGCTTGAGAAACACATCTAAAATTTCTTGTTTTCGAAAATTTCGCTGAAATCAAGAAAAAGCCAACGTTTGAGAATCAAGTGTATGTACATTCACACATATACATACATAGACCGGGATTGTATCACGGGAGGTGTTTGGAAGATGTGACACGGGGGTTTGTCACCCTTCCCCTTGGAGGAAAATGATCTTGCCATTTTTGTCCACTATTTTTTTTCAAGCCGGGTCATCGGGGAGTTTTAAACCAACCACAATTGTGATAACGCACACGTTTACATCATTATTGATCTCAAAATCTATGTTCAGGTCATTGTTTATTTCTTTCTCGGCTGTTTATGAAATACCATGATCCTTCAGGTGTTCTATATATGTAAGGCATTGTGAAGGTAAGTCTTTTATCAAGTCAAATTGAATCAGACAGCATAATTAGGAGGCCATTTGCGGACTGACGAATCCTTCAGGCATTCAATGACATTTGCATCTCAGGTTAATGACAAAGTTCGAACCTCCCAATTAAACTTGTGCCATTGCGCAACATTCTGAACATCACTTTCAATTGATTTGACATGATACAAGCGATAAGACATACATGACAAAAAAAAAAAACCCTTAAAAAACTTTCTTCTTTTCTAGTTTCATTTGCTAAGTAAAATCTCACTAAATTTAGTCGAAATTGGAAACGATGTGTTCTTGCTACAAATGTAAATAGTCATTAAGAATGAAGCGTAGTTCTATCTTAAATCTTTCCAACTACGTATAATTTGAAAAAGAGTTTTCTTTTTTTTTCTTTACTTTTTGCAGACAAAGTCCGGCATCCTCATAACAGTAAGTATTCCTTTCAAGTTTTTCAAAATATGTCTTACGTATTGGTGTGGGATCATGGTTCTTTTCTTCTAACGATTGAGGTCACGTCCATTTTCAGGAATCATAATCAGAATATCAGCCGTTTTAACACAGTGACACAAAGTGGGCTAAATATGTAATTTGTAACTTTCAATCCCACTTTATAAAAGGCTACTACATTTCGGTGGGGGGGGGGGGCGGGGAGTAAAGTATGTCTCCAATCTGTGGAGGACAAACTGTTCTGGACAGGGGCGAAGTCGTGGGTGGCAGGGGTGGCAGCATTATGTATTATCGAGAAATGTAAAAACCGGAAAAGGATGGAAAAAGAAGAAAAGGTCCGCTCAACTTATGATTTGCCCCAGTAAAAAACCCTGGCGCTGTCCTGGTTCTGGAAAGGTCTGAGGTTATGAGTAGATCTTTCTAACGCCATTAACAAACAGCAAGATATTATTTGATAGTGAGATCAGAGAACTGCCAGGTGAGAGAGTACTAAAAGTCTATTTTGGAACTACTTATGGTAACATGAGAGAGGAACGTTGACCAATGTCACTAAAAGACTATCATCGCTGTTTGTTGCTTTCATCAGATATTAATTACAATTTGAATACGTGCGACATTGTTCTACTACGTCATGTTTTCGTTGGCAATATCGAAATCAACGGGTAGATGGGCACTGTTTAACAAGGTGCTTTTTGATTGGCTGTTGCCATTGTATTGTATCGATTGTATTCTTTGTTAGGGTTAGGGATTAGGTTAGGGATTAGTTCTATCGTAAGCTAGTTAGGAAATTTCTTGTTAAGCAGTGCGCATCGCCCCAAATCAAGTCCGTCCGAAAATGTTTTTTTGTTTAATGTGTATCTGACATTATTGTTCATCATACAGTGTTCGGTAAACGTGGCTTTTCGTGGCATCGAACGTATGGGGACATCAACCAGAATCACTCAGACGAAAAACAGGTGGGTTGTATGGATTAATAAAACAGATTGCATGCATGCTTTCGATGCAGGCCAGTAGCCAATGAAGGAAATAAAAAATTCTTCCAGTTTTTACCCACATTTCTGCAATCTCTGGTGTGGTAAAAAATTTCAACTACTGTCAACATATGAATTGCATTAGATGTTTAAGAAAGTTAAATAATTACCAAGTTTTTATGACGTAAAACCGACAGGCAATTTTTATTGGATACGCATAGTCCTATAAAAGCTGCATGCGGATGTGAAGTCTCGAAGTAATTACTACAAATTTAATTTTTTTAGTTTTGCGATTCAGATTATATATTTAAACAGGGAGGCAAATTTTGGGTTCTTTCCGATAAGATATTGTGAAGATGTTAATAAAAACTCACAAACATGAATTGGGATCCGATTCGAATTCAGACTTAGTGTGACCGCGGCTTTAGGGCGAGGAGGTAAATTTCTAAAAAAAAATTAATAACAAATCTCAAATTTTCTAAGGAAGCAATTTTTACAGGAGGAATTCAGCCACTTGTTTTGCCCATTTGACTAAAGGCCTACTTTTTCTTAAGTCCTCCCGACTCTCTGGCAACTTCCATTCGGCGAAAACAAAACTTAAAACTGCTTTCTGAGGAAGCTATACGTTCACTGAAGGACTACATTTGACCATTTACATCATTGGTCTGCCATGCGTGGCTCCGTTCTGCACTGACAGTGGGTGAAAGTTGATGGCTTATGTAGACGCAAATTGTAGGCGTAGGACGGTTATGACAAATTGAACTTTTAGTTGGGGATTCCCTTAAATATACCTGGGATTTGTAACCCCAAACTATTCATTCCTCGACACGCACTGGTGTTGTGGAAGAGAAATACACAAAGTGGCATTATTTTGAAGGAGTGAAAATTGTGTGCAACGCGGTGGGTTACACAGACTGTGCTCAGCACATAGAGTGTACTGAATATCCTTGTTTTCGTACGGTTCGTTCATGTACAACACTAGCATTAGTCTTACTCAACAGAGTAAATACAAGGGTCTCAGCGCTTCTTTCCTGCAAATTAATGAGTAAATTTTTGCATCAAATTGCAATTTATTTGCAGTATACCGCGCAAAGGCATTTTTAAGATCCCTGCTTACATTATGGTTTAAGATAATGACACGAGCAAGAACAGTAACCCCAACTTTAATTGGTGCAGAAGGCTGTGGAATTTCATGATTGGGTGTTGAGAGTCATGTGACAGTATTTTTTCTTCAAAAGTAACATTTACTAGGAGTCACTGCTTGGTTTCACCTTGAAAGGCAATATTGAAGTCATAAAATGTAATGAAAGATATTTTGAAGGGAAATAAGAAGAAAATTGTGAAATTTGACTGTTGCGTAAAAATATGTTTATGGGACTGCCCTTTACCCCGAAACTCAAAATTTTTGAACACGTGTTGTTGCTGCGAGAAAAGTTTGCTTACCCGAAAGATAAGGTGGATGGGTAGATGTGCACAGCCCCAGCATCGAATAACTGAATTCGCTTTAAACAAGAATTAACTGTTTTGAAAAGCTTCATGGTAAAGCCAAAGTAAGATCTGGTTTCCTGTGACTCTCCTCTTACGAACCTATAAAGTTGAATGAATCGTTTGATGTTTGATGTTGTCATCTTTTCCATGATAGGCTACCTATAGAGACTTTTCACATGACGTCATAATACTCTGCGGCGGCCATGTTGGAGTACATGTAACTACGTAGTAAACCACACTGGGCACGCTTGCTCGTTGAATGTGTACACACCGTGCATACCACAATGCGCTCTGTGCGTTCGGCACAAAGCCACGCGTATTTGGCATGAGTGTCCTCCAGCATGGCGGTTCCTTGACGTAGTTGCAAAGCCTCTTTAATGATTAGTTTTACCAACAACTATTTGATAAGTTGATAGCTGTTTCTTGCAATTATGTTTATAGCAAATGATAATCATGTTCTTGCAATTTGTGCAAGGCCATTTGAATTCTATCAGCCATACAGTCCACCTGTTTATTACAGTTTCTCCTCCTTGCTCCCTATTCAAATGAAGAAAAGCCGTAATGTGTTGAGTTCAACGGACCGAGATCGCGTAACTTCGAAACCTGGCTCATCATAAAGATAGGGACCTTCTCCCCACCAAGGGGGTCGATCTGGTTTGTGTATGAGGAGAGGGACAAAAAAATCTCCAACAGTGGGAACCCTGGATATGTCTTGGACCCGGAATCGTATATAGACGAATCCGATCAGCGCTTGTATTTAGTAGTGCTGCAGGCAGCCATAAGTGGGGTCCATAGCGTTATATCATCCACTTTTATTGTCTACATTAATTTCAAACCCTCAAATTCAGTACAACTGAGGAAGTCAAGGTACACCGTGGTGTACAACCATCCATGATATAGGTTAGCGAGGAAATTGAAAGATTAAAGGTGATAGACCCCAGCTATGGACGACTAACATCAGACCATCACTCGACTGTCCGGATTCGTCTAAAAGCAATCCACCGACGCGAGAGCATACCACAAACACTTTCCACTCCTAATGACAAGCACATACAAAAATAAATGGCTCATTATAAATGCAGCATTAATACTGCAATAGGCTCAAACAGTCGTTTTTCGAAGCCCGAAAGTCATTTTTGTACCACAATGATATATTTTGTTCATTCCGAATGTTGTCTTTTAATCTGCATGAAATTTTGGGGGCAAAACGAAAAATTTGCAACGGATATTTTCATTGGGGCAATGGACCCCCTTTCCATTACGATCGACGCCCCTGCTCCCCACACGCGATGTTAGCGACAAAAAGATTATTCGAAATTTGCCTCGCACCCCCAGTCTGTTTTCGTTTTTTGATTCCTGACATAAGCGTACTAGGCACTGGTGCAGGGGCACTTGCCTTCTCAATTCGGGCAAAACATTTGGTCCATTCATTCAAAACATGATAAAAGGTGCCATTATTATTGCTCCTCCCCTCACAAAAAAAAAAAAAAAACTCCCGTGTGCCTACAATTCCTTTTACCAGTTGTTTTCGATTTATTACATGCAAGCTTCTAGACCTGTTACGGTTTTAACCTTGTCTGTTTTTAGATATCTTTTAGTCAAAATCACCTGATCACGGACTTCCTATATACATGGTCAGAGCATGGAACGTTTAAGAAGTCCGTGGTCAGTTTCCATTTAGTTGTTTAGTTTCATTTTATCCACCTATTCTACCATCTCTACTGACATGGTTATTTAGAACCCTGCATTCTGATTGGTTAAACACTGATAGGTAATTCTACAACGCACCGGCCGTTAAAAAGATTTGCAGAAGCCCTGAAAAGCCACTAGAAAGTATACCCCAAAAGGACAGAAAAGGTATGAACCCCATTTGTTAGATTATCGATGGTGAATAACCGGTCTGGACTCCAAATTAGAAAAAAATAACGGACTCGGCTCCGCGTCGTACGTTATTTTTCCAAATTTGGAGTCTCAACGGTTTAGCCACCAACAATAGTCCAACAAATGAAGTTAATTCATGAAAGGGTCTCCAAGAAGCGTCGTAATGCAAACGTTTGCTGACATTTAAATACCAGACAGTCAAAAAATCACAGTTTGTGTTTTTTATTCTTTTTGGTTTAAAGAACAACTTTTCACAAGACTTGAAAGTGACGTCTGAAGAAGAAGAGAAAGTCATGCTGCAAAGGAAAGAGACGGCAAGGAGTTTTCTTGCAAGACTAATCAAGGTGAGAATAAAAGTCTACCTAAAGCTCGCTGCACCACTAAACAAGCTTAATTCAGTGACTTACCTCAAATTTTCATTCCCACGATTTACCAATGACACCCTTAAAGGTGATGGACCCCAGCTGTTTCCGACTAAATCAGACCATCACTTGACTGTTAGGATTCTTCTGTTAGGGAGTAGGAGTGCGTGGAGAAAACCCGCATTGTGTGCGGCTCGTCTGTAATAGGCCTACCATATTAAGTGAAAGCACATGGTTCTCATTCATGAATTTTCCTAAATATGCTAAATACTAGATACGAAATGCTAACGTTTTATTTACATGAATCTATCAAATAAATTAAACAACGAGTTTTTGTAGTTTGAGAAAAACTTTGTATTAAAATCATATCACTGCCTAAACAGTTCGGGAGATAACCTCTTTCGGGCGAAAATGGTTTTTCACCCGATCGGGGGAAAATACGGCCATGGGTGGCGCCATTTTCAAATTTCTCCCTTGATGCTTTGCGATCCTACCGCGCAAGTTCAACGGACGCGAACGTTAAAAACACCTAGAATTTCATCGATCTTAGGAAAGAAAAATTTTGGAATATTTAGAAACTTTGATGCTAGGAGAACACAAAAGCCGGATCATGTTGTATAATTCACCCCGCAAATTTGAGATATCCAGCAATTTTGCCACGTTCTGTGTCCTAAGCTTAAAATATAGACTCGATACGGCCGCAAGATATATGCAATTTTTTCTACAGAAAGTTTGGTAAGTTACTCGTGCTTGCAATTGTGCTCATTAAAACGTTGTTGAAAATTTCTTGTGATTTCGGTCTGTGGTTGTGAACAATAAACTTGTATTTGAATACATCCACATTTATAAAACAAAGCGACGACTGGTGAGAGGTACACACTAGTCCTCATGAATATTCATGCTGCATATTTTCCCCCCATTGGGTGAATTCTCACTTTCACCCGAAAACGGTTATCTCCCGAACTGCTAAAGAAGCCTACAGATTTTTCCTGCAAAGGTTCCGCACTTTATTTCAACTTTATTACAATCTGTTTTTAAAGAGAGTTCTGTAATGTCTGCGGAATTTATCATTTTTATAGAAATTAGGTGAAACATGTTTGTAAACTTTTCCAGTTCTAGAATGATAATGAATCTATTAACTATATACTTAGCAGATAGCATTTATGAATCAACTGGAAGTTATTCATTCCTCGAATAATTACTCACGGAAAAAGGACGCTATTGCCAGCTTGACTGTTGTTAAGTAGTAAGATCGAAGATCTGTGAAACACTGCTTGTCAATTGAAAGATTCCTATCGTGAATTCCTATCGAATCTTATTTTGTAACATATATCTAAGGAAAACAGGGGTAAATTGACGGAAATTTTTAATACTTATTCCGGGTTCGAAAAGCTAAAGCCTAAATAAATGATTTTGTGTTAAAACATATACTGATATTATTTCTGGAATATTTGTTGAAAGTCCCTTTGTCGAGGTGTCCAGTCTTAATCTTAGCTTCCAGTCTTGCCCAACCTACCTCCTCACCAACCCTATTTGCTTCCTCACAAAGGGACCCCCCCCCCCTTGCTAGACCCTGAATCCGTGTTTGTGTCACTTATTTCACTTGGTGTAACAGCTTCCTCCTTTTAGAACACTCCACCATTTAGTGCTTATAAACGAAATTGATAAACGATAATCTGATCTGTATTTTACAGGAGAAGCAAAAAGATCTGCCTGTGGAGAGCCACTTGAATTAATACGATGTCATCCGAATACGACGTTTGCTTTCATCTACAATATAGGGTACTTCGTAATTATTTGAGCGATGAAGGTAGACTAATGAAACATGGATTTGGGAAAGTTAAAAGTTCTTCAATATTGCAAGATTTGCTAAAAAAAAATGATAAGTTTTCTTTTTTGAGATGAAAGTTTCCATGTGCCTCTGTACTAATATCTTAACTGATATTACACTTCTGGTTTTCAATAATATACACTACACAACAGCAGGGAGCAATAATTTATTTGAAAGCTTTGCAGAATTTGAGTTCAAACTTCTCGATTAATTAGAAAGCTACAAAAGACACGGAGAGAAGAGGTTGGAGGTGAAGGAGATTCGAGAAGTTGAGAGGAGAAAGGTGTTAAGCCATTTTAAGATGTTATTATGTCTACTTGAAGTTACATTCCTTATGAAAAAGTGATGTTCAGTCTAGCATGATTTCAAATGTATCGATTATGTTCATGTGCCTTTGACATTGCTCCAAATATAAATGTCTGTATTAATGAGGCAGTAAAGAAAAATTGAAATGTGTGGCGCTATCTAATAATAATTTATTTTTGGGACATAGTACAGCCGCAGGTGTGGTTTTCGTTTCCCTAATTTGAATTAATTAGATATCTATTCCCGATAAAGTGTTACAGGTACCGAAGTGTTGGAGGCGGCTAATGGTCCCAAATTTATATTATCACTAGGACGAGAGGGCAAGTTAAAACTATTTCATTTTATAATAATCAAGAACTGACAGTGAATATTGTGAATTGCGCAGTCATCATAGGTGGGACAATTTCTACAAGAAAAAGAGCTTTCAGACCTTCTGGCCAGGTTGTTAGACTTTCCGTCTAAAGTGAGGGTCTCACTACAGTGATATAGGATGTGATTGCTTTCCTATGTTTGTGAGTTTGAGTTAAAATCCTGCCCTCTCTTTTTGGAAAGAATAAAAAAAACTTGTCAACCGCTGTTAAAATATGATTTGTACCAAAGTAACTGATCAAACTTCTTTTAATTATTTCGTAATTACGTCACATCCAAAGATAGCTTCTATCTGAAAAAGGCACTCATATAAAAGCCCGATAAAGCCGTCTATCAAGTGACGTCATGAAAATAATCGGGTAGTGTGACCTCCCCCTAAATATATCCGCTTAACTCATTCATTTGCCATTTCATAGTGCCGCCTGTGTGCAAGATGCTTTATCTCAATTGCATTTTCAGACATAAAAGCTAAATCCGCACAGGTAGATTAAATTATCTTAGGCTACTTTAGAACAACTGTCTCACTAGAATTGTTGTAAGCAGAACGATATTGCAAGGAGAACGATATTGTCAACATACACGTATCGTTTATTTGAGCAGATATTATATTGTGTTGCTCCTTGGAAAGATTTTGCCTATATAGTTGCATTCAAAATGCAAGTGTTGTTGATTCATACTTTGTAATATCTGAATATCCTCACCATCTATAAAACCGCTTTACACACCTCTTGATCTGTGCTGTAGTATAGGATAATGAACTCGCTGGGGTTAGTGGTTTCCCTGGATGCACTCGTGAATCGCTGGCATTAACCCTCCGATCCTACATCGCACTATGCTCATGTATGGTCCATCGTTTTTTAGTCTTAAATTATTATGTTCTGTTAACAAAATGACACTCTTATTATTTTCTTTGGTGAAGATTGATTAGTTCCTTCCTCCTTTTTCCTGTTGTACACCAGGATATTAGTTTACCCAGAGCAGATGTTTGCTTATTACGTAAAAATACCATAAGTGTTAAACTAGGGCTAAAAATTATTGTTTTAGTTTGATCTCACAACAAGTATGAATTCTTTTGCATTTGATTTTATGGCTGAGATAACATAAGTAACATTTTTAAGGATAGCAAATTAAAAAAATGACTATTCAATTCATAATCTTCTTTCTTAGAAGAACCTACAAACATGGCCATGTTTCAAATTTAACCAAGAAGGTATATTTTTGTGGAGCTTTGACCTGTAACAAGATTATTCTAAATGACACTTTCAAGTAGCAAAATCAACTCTTGTTATAATTTCATTATGATTTCTTCTCCACATACAAAAACTATAAATCATGTAGCTAACACATAAAGAATAAAATAGAAATAAGATTTTACAAGAAGGAATGGCATCCCCACTCCCAGTTTATTACTCCCCTTCTTTAGCTAGTGAGGTACTGTGCAGGATTTGCTTATCAAAGAACGAGACACAAGGGTATAGGATTATTATCCCTCCACGTTTTGACAAGGTTGGAAAACGCAATCATATCGGAGTTCTTTAAGGTCCACGTCCGAAAATAATTCACAAGGGAATACTGAGAACAGTGGAAACCACAAACTAAGCCAAGCGTTTAGCGTGGATGAAGAGAGCAGAAAAGTATGTTTGAGAATTTCTTCTGAGTTTCTAATACCTCTGCTTGTTATCAGTAGAAACCCCCATCGATCGTTGATTGACTTTACTATACGCCAGATACCAGGGATACATGTATTGAACTCAAAGTCTAGACCTAAGATCAAACTAATTGTATATGGCCTACATGGAAATTGATGGACAGAACGCAACTGGCTGTGGCATGTGTCCTGGCGGAGGCGTTAGGGGAAAGGGGAAACTGACCCCCAATATTCGCAAGAAAATGTTAAAGGAGAAGGAAAGAATGAAAAAAGATGAATGAGACGGAACACTCGAGTCATGCTTTCCCTCTTACGCCGACAAGAAATCTCCGCCATTGTTGCTTATTAATATTTAATGATAGGATATATCAGCTCCCGTAAATTTATCTAACCTTAGATGAGTTTTCATCATATTATTTCATTCCTTTCATTGCTATTTTTTCATACATTGCCTTTGTTAATCGCGAACGAGCTGAATGAATGTAAAGGTCGACTCAATAAATAAATCTATATTCGATGTTCAGCAACTGGTGGAAAACTTTGAATAGGAAGCCAAAACAATTAAACTTTTCATTTTGCAGACGATTTTAAAAAGATTACAGAAGAAAAAGTCTAGAGATCGAATATAATATATTGCATGATTTTGTTGTGTTATTTATGTGTGAAGTCATATTAGAAAAGAATATGCGTATCGAATTGGATTCGTTCTCTTCACGGTATGAATTTTATGATATTACCCACACTAAAATTTAACCTATGTTAATGACAACCAAAGGCAATTTCAGTAAATGTAGTTTTAAAGGCATTACCGCTACTTATAGAAGAGCATTGAAATGTTTAAGAAGTAGTTATGCTTAAGAGAAATTAATTTAAAAAATCTTTTCATCATGAACAGATAGTTGAATGAGGAAAGAATTGCAGAGGTGGGTTCTGTCCAAATCCACCAACCCAATGGTGAAAGTAGCGTTCATATGTTGCATCGTGATAGCGAGTCTTTAACTCAAACATGTTTGCGTATGATGTTTAAAAATCTGTCAAATATGAATTCATGAATGAGCTTATTAATGCTTGTCCCCTTCTTTTGAACCTTCCAAGATGACCCATAGACCTATTTCCAAATAGCAATTACAAAGAATTATGGGATAGAGTTTTGGTGTTTGTCATTATTGTCAATGGCATTTTACTGTGGTGAAAATGGACGTACACCCAGAACTATATCCCACAATTCATTGTAATTGCGTTGTTGGCAAATATATTTCTTGCAGCTGTCAGAAGTCTCATTCTACCACTCTTGGCAATAACCCAGTAACGAAAATTTCCAAGTTATGGACCCTCAGCATCTTTCTAAACAGATCTCGATTTGCGTTCGAGAAAGGATAGGTACAATGAGGTCAGGCCAGGAAATTTCTGATTGTAAATGAAACGACCAGTTTTCTTAATCATTGCATCATTTTTTTTAAATCAACTTTAAGAATGCTGCCACTCCAACATGAGGCTTGGATTCAGAGGGGTTCCAACGCGTCCGGACCTCGCTTTTGGCCATTAAAATCTCTGAAACGCCAATTTAAACATGTGCGTAATCGAAGGCGGTTGTCTTTCCAAGTCACGGACGGATATCACTAACATCAATTTTAGCGGTTATCACTAAGCCGCTCGTTGCCTAGAAATTATCTCTAGCAGGAATAAGGTGAATTTGGGGTTTCACTAAACCTATTGCAAACAACATAAATTAGCTCTAAAAAATTAATCACTAAAAACTAGTGAAATCATTTTGAAAAATCGGTCACTAAATTGCGGTCGATGTAAGATTAAGCGGTGGATTTCGAGTTTTAATACTGTGACCACGACTCATAGCATCAAGCTGCGCATGGGTATAAAGCCATCACTTGATCGTCGCTGATTTGGAAAACCGTAAGTCGAGGTTGTTTATGTGGAAGGACTTCTAACCTGATGACTTTAGTTAGAGCCAACACCTGCAGGGTATTGAGTGGTCGATTGGCAGAGTGGTCTTTTCCAGTTTCTGTTCCCCAGTGTTATCACATTTGCATGGGTAAAAATCCCGCTCGATTTACTTGGGTTTTACTACGTGTAACCCCCCTGGCATTATGCACGCTACTAAAATCGGTTGTCCAGCCGACAAAGTCGATTTCGAGTCCAACTGAAGCAATTAAGAACCATTTAGTGGATTGATGCGCACTGTTTAACAAGGTGTTTCTTGAGTGCCTGTTGCCATTGTATTGTATCGATTGTTTCCTTTGTTCGGGTTAGGGATTAGGTTAGTTTTAGAGCTATCGTTAGCCAATAAGGAAATTTTTGTTAAACAGTGCGCATCGCCCCGTTAAGTCCGACAAAACTAAGGTAAAGAAAAACTCTTTTTCCTTTTACGACTAAATTTTCCTCAATCCCTATCAATTTTCATTGCAGAAATTTCTGTCTTTTTATATGTTCCAGTGCGCCAAATTGCATCTCAAGACCTTTAGAATGAATTTTTCAACCGGGGAGGGACACCCATCGTACCCCTACCCCAGGCCAGCGACCCTACTTCGAAACCCCCTCTGGAAAAAAAAAGAAAAAAAAAAAACTGGATCCGTACTGAACTCCGGCAATTCGTAAAAATATTAATCAGATTATATCAGATTGATAAAGCATACTTGAGATCGTATTGTCAACATCGTAAAAAAAAAACAAAGGTGAGAGTTGAGATTTGACATGATGTGCTTGGTATCATCAGTTCCTAGATAGAGTATCATTAAAAACTATGCTCAGATATTTGTTTTGGTGGACACGTTCGACTGCAAAAAATCGATATTACCTTGTAAAATGGTCAAAAATGCTATTGCAAAATGAATTTTTATGAGAATTATTGCTGTTTCAGTTTTTACACCAAATATCGCTTTATGTGATTTTAAATTTTTTCATGCCACCATGTCTGTTAGACTAGTTTAAAAATATCAGAAGGTCACTTGAAGGTTTTTTGAAACATGCTTGGTTAATCCCCTTTAAGGAAATCAGGAAGTGAAACATGGCTTTGTCTAGTTGTGGCTATGGTGATACACCTTCCGAACATACTTTTAATTTCATTACAATTGACCGAAAAACTATGCAAGGATATTCTTAAAACAATGCTTTTCTGATATTGTACATACAAAAGTTAAAACGACAGGAATTGCGACAAAACGAGGGTTCGTCAAACCGGTTACATATATCCAGAATGCTTAAAGCTGCATACGAGCGATTCAAAATGAGATAATATGCATTATATGCATAAGACATTACGGGAAGATTGCGCACCCTCAAACGGACTCGGGCGATTTTCAATACAACTTCCACAACCAATTTAGTCTTGGTCACGGCCTTAATACCATTTAGTACATCATTTGCCACTCTCTTTTGAGTATGCGCTCATCTACCTTCAAAAACTCTCAGCGTTTTACTGGAGCACATCTCCCTGCGAAGTTGTCAAGTTTAACTCCCGCCCTCGATTTTGAATCATAGGAAGGAAAAGATTAATAACGTCTTGACCAGTACTACAGAACAAATGTGGACAGCCGATGCTGCGGTAGTCTTCTTTTGTCTCCAAAATGACGTAGCTTGACGTCATTATGCGTGACGTCAATTGCATAATATCTTACGGAATACAAGATGGAACATTTGTGTAAAGGCTTGGTTTGCTACATGAATCTAATGCTTTGTCAAATCTTTAAAGTTTGTGCATCTTCTTTTGTTAGAAAAAATTACCTCAAAAACAATTAAAGGGAGCCTTTTACTTCTGAAACTGTAACGCTGAATCGTTTTCTTCACTTTCATGGTGGTTGATAGTAGAATATGTCGAACCATATTAATGATATGAGACCATGTGTAAGTACCGCTTTGCCTTTTTGTAGGCACTTCTTCTTTTTACATGTAAGAGGAAGAAGTTTCTTTCTTTCTCTTTTAAATTGATGTTAGGAGACGTTTAAGGTCAGGGTCAACTGTCAGAAGCACAATATTGTTATAGTAAGCGATCAACCTTAAATGAAACTTATTGGTATCTTACCCGTGTAGTGTCCATGACCCCACCTTGTGGCTGACTAACTGGTTTTGGATGCAGAGTCCACGCATGCTCTGTGAGCCAAAGCTACTAAAGTGGGACTGGAGCCTCTATGATTAGTAGTAGTTGGGAGGTCTTTAAATATTAAAAATGGTCAGTAGTGGTCGTTATAATAGGAAAAGAATTGAAGTAATCCCAAAGGTAGGTCTGGGAGTTGGAAGAAAAAATGATTTTCACTGAACTTTGTAATGAAAATCCACCGGCGGACATTTGAAATCGTACAGGACACTTAACAGATTTCAACATGCTAGCATTATTTGGGGTCAAAGACGAAGCCTATGGAAGTTCCTTGGAATGTTCCTTTTTGAAAAATGGTTTTTATCTTTTCAGGAATGTATATATATAACAACGGGTGGAATTTGACTGGAAAAATGCCAAGTTTTACAAGTTGTTAATTCTGGTGGATGCCGAAGGGAGAAACTTCCAAACGTTGCTGCTAAATGGGCACTTTCCAAATTTGCCTTGAAAATTGGTTTCTGCCAAACTTTGAGGGAGTTTTTAATCTGCAGAACCTATACACTAAGATCGTACATCTGGAGTGCCCTAATTTCACTGACAGACCCATCGCCACATCAACATGTCGACGAAACTTTGCTGCCACGATGCGTAATCTTAGTATCGTACCTAATGTGACTTTACCATGTTAACTTTCAGGTCAAAATACAACATGAAACACTGCGAAAGTTAATTCTTTCATGGAATAGGTCAAAGATTATAATGTGACGGGCGAGACGGACGGAAAAAAATATTGGACGCTGAGTGGCAAGAAGACTATCTAAACTGAGCGCCACCATAAATTGGCGAGGAGCAAACAACAAGAAAATAATTTGTTTCACAAACCTTCCAGGTGATCGAAAACGGTACTTTCAAAGTGCTTAACACTGCACTTACCTACTTTTTGAAGCTGTAATTTGCAAGTATTGAGTGGTCTTAACATATAAGGAGCACTCACATTTTCGTTTCGTATCGTTTCGGTCGACCACTATGCCGGCCGATCCCGCCACCATTGTGCTGTGAGTCGATCTATGAGGGTTTTAAATATAATCAAACGTTTTGTAGAAGTAGTGGATGTCATGATGTTTGCATTTCAACTATTTATCTTAACCATCTTTCCGCCCCCTTCAATGATCATCCTCAGTTCATTAATCAATCCATTTTTACTTTGACCACCCGTAGGTCAGCCGAAAAATAAAAGTAATATTTTTTTAAAAAAAGACCAAATAACCAGATGTAAACCACTTATTTTAGGCAGTGGCGGCACCAGAATGGCAAAATGGGGGGGGGGGGGGGAGGACTAAGAGCAAAAGGTAATGTTGAGGCAGTACTAGTGGCGTAACCACGGGAGTGGTTTGGGGGGTTAGGACCCCTCCTTCATGACCCAACCTTGCAATGCAAAAAACACCTCTTTCTCTTTCCCCTTGGACTTTCCCCTATTGTCATGCCTCAACCAACCCCCCTTTGACACAATCCTGGCAACGCTACTGTGTTGGGGGCCAAATGGAGTCCAAAGCGTCTATCCCTGCTGGCGGGACTTCAACTTCTGAACTTCCTTCATAGATTTATATCCAATCATTTTCAATTTTTGTGTAACCTTACAACCACAACTCCAGAAATTCCGGAGCCCTTCGAATGCCTACTAAACATCTAAATCTTTAGATTTCACACTCTTTGGGGCAACCCATCGCATCCGATAGGGATTTGGGTTGCAGTATCCCTTGAAAAATATCCTTTTATACCACCTCTTGTTTTATTTACATACACTTATATCCGTGGTAAAAATACATTTCTGCAAAGAGTTTTCAAAATTCAAGTATTATTTCCAATGGACCAATTGCCATTCATAAGCCTTAAAACTTCATTGAACTTTCAAAAACTTTGAAGACTTATATATTAATTAGATATAACGGCATCTCGGGATTTTAATGTGGCAAATTTATTACACTGCATAATAGCCTGATGAATATAGGCATTTGGTCTGACGCTACATTTGGTACCACAAATTTACAAAAATACCTCATAACGGACTATTGGCCTTTAAGGAGACCCGCCATGCACTACCGCAGTTTTTAAGGTAAACTGTGGTAGCCAATTATAGTACCCGACGACCCATGGGCCATTACTCCAATAGGCTGCTTCAATGAGCAGCAGGATTGATAACCATTCTGGTACATTAGAATCCCAATTACTGCAGGGTTCAAATTACAACTTACAACAAATTCTGTAATAAGTGCTGGCAAAAAGGCGATCAAATTACTTGTAGTGCATTGAAGGGCTACATTCCCTTTGGGTTTATTCTGAGATGAACTGCTATCAAAAGTCAACCTTCATGGCTACTTTCAAACGCTTGCATGGGGATATTACAAGAACTGAAAACAGTTCTTGACAAGATTAAATATGGGGTATTTTTCCAAACGTACTTCTACTCTTCATTCAAAAAATCCTTCAAAATTAAAATACGACGATGACCAGCTGAATTGTTAACTGTGAAGAGCTTGGTGTGCTCTGCCATTTGAGCTGCTGCATCAAACCTGTCATATCGCAGTCATCACTGGTTCCTTCCTTTCCCTGTTTGCAAAGCACTGCTTAAAGTTATTCGACCTTCCATGGAGGGGACTTTACTTCAGAAACTTCCCCGCGCCTCGCGCCTCTCGCCTGTTCACACCGGACCTGTAAGTGTATTTAGGGAAGAGGCATACCGTTTCTGTGTACGGTTCCACTATAATTCCTATCATGGGCCACTACTTCCTGCAAAAGATGATTTCCTATGTTAATTCCTGTGCAATGATAAAACCAAGTTAGACGTTGATGCTTAAAAATCCACACACCAGACTCAAGCGGTTTTAGTTCCCTCTATCAGTCCATATCAGATCGGCTATGTCGGCCCTGACTGAGAACTTTTCCACACAGAACTTGCTGGATGTCTCCATAGCGGTAAGAAAATCTGGCCGACATGAGAGGTCGATTCAAAGCAATTATGGTCTTCGAGTTTTCATTCCATGATTAAAAATGAGTTCCGTTAAGGCTGTAGTAACTTTCTTTTCCTCCTCTTTGCAGTTAGAATGTCAATGATTGTTTACCCCTGAACACGTACAAGCATGGGCGAAAATCTCTGTCTGAGAGTGGGGGCGAAAATGCTTATGATGTGCCCATGAGTACTAAACTGTGCACGCTTGGGGGCACCGCGAAGCGCGAACCCCCAAAGGACTCCTGGTGGGATCCAGGGGCAAAACCCCTGTGGGGGTCCAGGGGCGAAGTCCCCGGAAGCCCTTGTGTTCTGGCGTTTCCAAAGCTTCAGAAAAACTGTTTTCGAAAGAAAAAAACGAAAAAAGGTGACCATATTTTAAGGGGGCCAAATTACGATTTGGCTCCCCTACTTTTTCACTTGAGGGGGCGAAGGCCCCCCTTGCCCCCCCGGGATTTGCGCCCATGCGTACAAGTACCTCTCATTGCCTTGCAAAGAATCCTCGGATCATTAAATGGGTAAAACGGAGCCACATATTATTTCTTTCCGGCACTCGAGGCTCTTTTAAAGTCGTTTCCTGCGTTCAAATTTCCTTATATTAAGAGAGATTCTGGGAACTTCTCCCCATGGGTTCCCACCAGGACTCCGTCCCTGGATCCCACCTGTGTTCCTAATGCAGGCTCCTGGACCCCGTGTGGTAAAACTCGTACTTGCGCACCGAGCACATCATTTGCTTGCCCCCTTCAGTAATTGGTGGATCCGCCATTGGCGTTTACCCTTTGTCAATAAACAGACGTTTCACCAACAAATCTACAACTCACCATTTATTATCCAACTTTAACAAAAGTTAAACGCAGATGCTAATTTTGAAGGCAATGTACAACAAATAAATTTCACAAAATAATAAATTTGTGTTTCAAACTAAGCGGAATCGTAAAACAGAAAATGTTGTCGTGGAAAATTTTCATTACCTCCACCTACTTTATTCCAAATTGGTCTTACCTGTCTTTGATTCATATATTGGAATAGATGCAACGGGAAAAACCAAATATTGACTAAAAATAAGACTTAGCTTCAAGTTACACCTACAGTAAATAAAACGGAAGAGGAGCATTTGTAGTGAAAGTCAGGCAATCGTTAATTTGTCGGCAAGTGCTTACAAATGATTAATGTTTATTGTAACTTTATGAAATCTAGGCGCATCAGTGAAAGGTATACTAGATGGAAATAATGAAACCTTTTTTATTTCACTTTTGGAGCATCACGGAAGCCTACTTGGCTAAGACTCTCGTAGCGTTCTCTCTTCTCTTTCCATAGACTTGTACACTGTACCGATCTTTTAATCAACACGCCCTCTACATTTCCTTCTCACGAGATGTCATAGGAACATTTCACGTGGTGCAATCAACCATGGTTGATGGCAACCCTTATATATACGTACTGGTTCGCCCTCAGACACAGCGGTTGCTAGTACCTAGTTCTGATCTCTTAAAGACTAGATACAGGCTGTTGGAAGTAATGTCTTTGCACTAAATCACCCGGGCCAGAAAACAGAGGACACCATGCACAAGAGACTTGACGAAAGTCTACGAAGTTGACCAGTTGGCAAGACATGCTCAACCCCTCTCAATGTTCCTTTTATATTCAGAAAGATTACGGCCATAGTATCGCAAAGTATCCACCCAGTTGTCTCTCTGAAACTATTATTATAAAGGAAACAGTCGAGTAACGGTCGAGAAAAGTTATATAATTGATAAAAATTAAAATTGTAACCACAGGCGGTGGAAGCGGGGGGGGGGGGCTCCCCCAATATTTTTATGAAATTTTTGGGGGGCATACCTCCGCCCCAATAACTGAATGTCGCAAAATAAATTTTAGGTTGCTTTCATTACATTTCGGCTATTCATTAGCTCAGTTGTTACTTTTCAGACTGCAAAAGTTGCAAAGCTTCCGGACGCTTCGCTCCCTGAACCCGGCCCAAAATCAACGATAACCTGTAGGAGAGTTTACTTTCGCCCTTCAAAAAGTTAAAACTTTTTGCCAGCTGTCTTTCTTTTTTCAAATTATCTTTCTTCTTCTCAAATCAGGGCCTTTTGAACATACTGAGCGAGGGGCATGTCACCAGTCCCGTTATTGGCCCCAATGACACACATTTGCCCCAGTAATAAAATCCCTTTCAGGATAATTAGTAATACCTATACAAAGGTACTTTTTTGCTTCCATTAAGTCCCCTAAAAGCCTAAAATATCAGAGCTTCTGGGGGGCCCTGTGCGGGCCGCTATACCTCATGCATATTGCCTTGGGGTTTTAAGGATTTTAAATAGAACTTCCTGTTGATAAAATGCCCCCAAACACTTTGAATCTCTTAAAAATGCCATGTCTCAAATTATCAATCACACGTTAAGCTTCAAGTGCCTTCAACATTTTGGCTTTGCCCCCTAAAATTACTGTAAAGTATGTTCTCCTTAATCAAATGCCATAGTACTTCACGATTCCATTCTCGTCCCTTACCTTACCTCACTCCTGAATTAAATTCATAGTTTAGAATCCTTAATTTGAATATGGTATTCGACCATTTTGGAGCTTCTCAAATCACTAAAATCGCTGAGCTTCCGGTGCTTCGCCCTGTGGACCCCTACCGGAGCTTTGCCCTTGGACCCCACCAGAGGCTCTTAAGCCAGCCCCTGGACCCCATGCCGATGGAGTTTTGGGTTTCTCGCCAAACCGGACGCCTTACGACGTCACCATTATGTCGGCTGCCGAAAACTTGTGCCCCCAATTAAAAACATCTTCCGCCGCCTATGATTGTTATCTACTAAGTCAGAAAGCCTCCCTGTGCATGGTTGTTATAATCTACCGTAATATATGAAGAAGTACGTTTGTTTTATTACTGTCTTAAGTTAAATTCACCCCAAATCATCACACAAATAATGACAATAGCCATGATGCAAACCGGCTTTTTCAACAGTTGACAAAAGAAGATAAGTTCATCTTAGTTTCGGTGAAGGAATAAACCAATATGCGTTGGAGGAGTTGTTGATTTGCTGAGAGATAAGATAAAAACCTCCATATTAAATGGATATATTTACGGCCGTTAGGCATCATTCTGGAAAAGGATATTGTTTAGTCGACACTCAATTGTGGATGCATTGTGACTTCCTATTGGCTAAGAAGTGTGTTGTTTTTCTTGGAGGCTGTTGTATTCTACTTCACATCGACATTACTGACAAATTGGAAGGAACATCATTTCCTAGGTGGGTGTTTTTTTTATTGACTTTCTGACTCACGGTTTGAATTTCAAAGGCCTAGCTTACCAATTGTGTATGATATCTGTTACATCAATGGCGTAGGATATCGGGGGCGGCTGGACGGCAGGGGAGGAAAATGTGATAGGACGCAAGTACACTTGCACCATGAAGGGAGGCACGGTCGGAGACAATTTTCAGCCTCTCCTTTCCTTCCAACCTTAAACAGCCTCTTATGCTGACGGGGACTTTTCCATAAATCAAACCATTAATATTTTTTCATTGTCTCAGAAGGAATGATGATTTATGACCTTTCATACAGACTAAGCATGGCACTTGGTTAAAAATCATCTATTCCACAATGTCATTTAAAAACCGGTTTTAGAAACTTACAAATCATACCAAAAACGTAAAGACAATTTTTTTCTAGATTAGAAAAGTAAATCATTATTTGCCAGGTCAGAGGTTTCACTTTAGGCTGTTTCCTTACCTACAATCCCCCACAAAACAAAAAACCCCTCTCACCCTTTCAATGTTTTGTCTCATCTGGAAGCTAAAAAATTGAGTTGTAGCCAACACTGAAAGGGAGGGCGGTGGAAGTGACTTGTTTCATTTACTTTTGTCGGGGAGTGTAGTATTTAGTAGTAGTTTGTGATCATTCTCCCTTTTCATGACGAATTGGTCACGGTAAAAATATACACTTGATTTCCTTCCTTGCCCAATTACACAATTTGATGACTGTCAGTCAGCAATTCTGCCCTAAGTACCGTGTAATTTTTTGAAACCTTAGTGGACTACAAGCTCGGTGAAGGGATAATAATAGACCTCCAGCAATGAGTTTGGAAACTTGATATACCTCACTTGAACAATAGATTACTGACGTAAGAAAATCAACTTTTTACCGCAATGGAAACGGCATGTTAGAAAAAGGAATGAGCCATAAACCTTGCCAGAAATTTCGGGCACGTTTGATCGTTCATATTCATGGTATGCTTTTGTCCGACAGCAGCTATGTTTAGCCAGTTCAAAATCAGCCGCCTATAGACGAATCTGGACAGATTGAGATGGTCTGATTTTAGTCGGCCATTACTGGGTTCCATCACCTTTAATCGTTAAATTTCCTTCCTTACCTGTTCCATGGATGGTTGTACACTGGATTTTATCTTGAATTTCTCAACTTCACTGAATATAAGGATCTGAAATTCACGTAGACAATGAATGAAGACGATTAAAGGCTGATGTACCCCACAAATGGTTTCCTACATGCAGTCACTAAATACAAGCGCTAATCGGATTCGTCTATAGTAAACTTAAAACCCCGGTCAAACCAAGCAAAAATGAAGAATACCATACGATTCGAGTAAAGAATAAAATAGTTACGATACGATAACGATTTTAGAGTAAAATAGTTACCGTGCATGCGATTTGAATGTATTAATTGACAATCATTCACGATAATTGATTCCGCGAACGTTCAGGTGTTACTAGTTACTACGACTTACACTGGATTACAAGATGATTATTTCGTGCTATAAAATCGTTTTCGTATCTTGTTCGGTATCGCAATATAAAACAATTTGAATCTCATCATTCACTTCTCAAAATAGGCCTCTCTCTTTGGAGTTTATTCATTCAAGCATTTTTAGTTAAAAATTCAATTTTAGATGCCTACTTTTTGAGCTCTAATTAATACATGCTCCCACTTCATCGGTTTTTCAAGTCAGCTTAGTCATTCCAAGTTTTAGAGGACCGTTTGTGATTGCGGTATTTGGTTGGAGTCATTTTGCCAATTAATTTAAGCAAAAATTGAAATAAACGAAGTCACAGATCAAACATTTCTTTAATTTTTTCATTACACCTCGAAACTATGACGTGGGTCCAGGGGGTGTTATTCTTCAATACAAAAGAAAAGAAAATACTCAACCGTCGCCCGAAATTTCGCCCACCGTTGATGAGAATCAACTTCTTTTTATGAGGCCTTAGCCAATAATCGGTACTACTTTTTAATTGATCGTATGGATTGACGTCACTCCTGTCGTGATTTTGGAAGAATAACAGCTTTTGTACACGTGGTTGCACTCTGATCTTTGTGTAAAATATGTGTAGGACGATGGGAGCAGCAAGCAGTAGAATCCGCCCACATGTGTATATGTTTACAAACTTACGAGCATATACGATTAGTTGACCAATCAGCTGTCTGCAATTGTGAGTTTTGATTTGTGATTCCTCCAGAGAAGGTCGTACTTTTAGCCTAATGACCTCATATTCATATGGTCTATTAGTCTTTTAATTTCATATGGAAACTTGAAACCGACAGCAAGAAAATAAGCAACACGTCATAATTCATATCAAGAGAGTCGCCTCTTGGCCTTTTGCCTAAGGTCATGTGTAATATTTGTTCTTTTCATCCAGTCTAGAATGGAGCCATACATGAGAGACTAATGATGTAAATTGTCTGAGGGTCGTAAGGTTGGTCAAGTGTAATCCTTCAGTGGACGTATAACTTCTTTAAAAATCAGTTTAAAGTTTGGTTTCGCCGAACGACCCTATGCCAGAGGGTCGAGAGGACTTAAGAAAAAGTAGAGAGTCGTCCCACTGGTTAAATATACACATCACCAGACTTTTTGTTTGGTGCCGACGCACCGGTCCTGAGCTTGTCCACGCACTGTTAGCTATGAATGTCTTACTGAGGTGACGAGTATGCTTATTTCGTTGAAAAATATCAAGCTATAGGATGAAGGAACTAGGAATTGGGGGGCTTCGGGCCCAAATATCTGAAAACAGTATGGATGATATAGTATGTTTTCAAAAAAACACGTGGAACTCCCTGTCCCGTTTCGAGGACGAAATGTTCTTACTGTATATATCTGATCTGTGAGGTTTCTGAAACATTTCAACACATGGAACATTTCAATGCAATATCTTGCTAATGTTTTTTAATTTTGTTCAAAAACATCCGCAAAATAGAACTTGCCTGCTACAAACGTTTGTAGGAGGCTTAAAAAAGCGGTGCAGCACGCAGTGTAGGACTGGGTGGAAAATCTCCATAGAGATCCAACCTTATTGGCGGAACTGATGCGTCTGACTCCTATCCCGTGCTCCTCGTGGAGATTGCAAAGGTCTAAGGAAAATTGTTTTGGGGTCCCCGATGTCTCTTTGCATGTTCATGGACCTGCGAGGGTCTTTCTACACCGCTGCAAGACAGATCCCTACGTGCAACCTAAGGTTTACACTGTAAAAAAGAAGTATAATTTTACACTGAAAACACTGATACCTAGGATTCCAGGAGGCGAACGTTTTTTTACAGTTTTTCATTAGACAGCTATACCTTATAGGCGTTGTACGTATGTAAACATTTTATTCATAATGTTCAGTATTAAAAGTAGCTTCATAGGTTGGCCTACCGTTCATACTGGGTATATGCACAAGTGTAAAAAACGGATTGAAGACTGGAATCCTAGATGCCAATATAAAATGAGAATGTTTTAGAGGGTAACTAAGGAGAAGGGGGTAACTAAGGGGAAGGTGGTAACTTAGGGGAAGGGACAACTAAGGGGAAGGGGGTTGCTAAGGGGAAGGGGATAACTAAGGGGAAAGAGGATGCATGAGTGATTCAGTGGTGTTTATTCATATCACTTGTTTATTCATATCTTTGCTTGCAAAGAATTTTCGGTATTTACGAGAATAAAATTGCACAATCTTCCCAGTAACTTGACGTCTAAATGGTCGTATTAAAATGCAGTAAACAGGAACTCTTTCTATTCAAGCGGAATGGGATCAGGCTGTTTGTCCATGGTGAGTTCCTCTCAAAAAAGCACCCGTTGTCCCTGTGCCGTTTTTTTTTTATTCTAAGCTCCGTTCATATTTTTATTCAAGTGGAAAGGAGAGAGTAAACTTCAATTTGAAGAGATTTATTTGGTCTTTGGTCCTATTATAAATGCAATTTTGAAATTTATGAAACTGTTTTGTTGATACAATTGCAACGAGGAATTCGGATAAAAGTCGCTCCCAACATTGCCATTTCTCAGTTTCAAAAATATTTCAATTCAAATAATACAATATGTAACACATATTGCATATAAGGGCATCTAAATTTTCAAACTTTTCAATTGAAATACCCCTCCCAATGTCGGCGATCACATAATATGCTTGACGTCGACCATACCTTTAAAAGAATTACTAACTAGTAACTACATTCATGTACTTTATTAATTTTAAAAGATTGGTTATAAAGTCAATTTCACACTATGGACAACAAACTATACTGTGCTATATATCAGGCCTGTGTACATGGACCCATCTTTAACGATTCTAAACTTTTTCCAGTTCCGAGAGACAGTGGTGTAGGTACGGGAAGGTGGGGGTCAGAACCCCCCATGACCCTTCCTTGCAATGCAAGAACACCTAAAGTCGTGGTTTTCTCTCTATTCTTAGACTTTTCCCCACATTTCTTGCCCCCAACCCCCATGACAAAATCCTGGCTACGCGCATGCCGAGAGGTACAACACTGAGGGGGTGGGGGATATATTCCGTTCTAACTCGAAGGGGAAGGCGTCCTCCTCCTTTGATGAGGCTTTGACATCTCCCAGTTTAAAACGATCACCACCACTCCCCCCCCCCCGGAAGATTTACCTAACTCTATCTACATGGACCTATTTGGATACTCAATGTAGAAACTTAAATAACATCTGGAAATCTAATGTATGGTAGCCTAATTGAAAATTAAAGGTTATTTGCTGATTTAAGTGATTTTTCATCAAGCAAAACGCTCGTCAGTAAAGCATAGTAAAGCAATTCTTAAATCTTTTATTACATTTTATAATTAACGCTTACATAAATTTCAGCAAATAAAATCAGCTGGTCACCAAATATTGCTGTCGACAAAAGTGCGAGTAATTGAGAGAAAAAATAACAGTTTGGAGACGGGGAGCCGACAGGGTCTACTGACTGGAAGCGCAGTCTATGATAGGATATGTACTGTGTTCGCGGAGGGCCACCATCAACCCTCTCTCGCGCCCCTGTGTAATTTTTCTCAGGATGATTGAGGAAATAATTTTAATCGACAAATCAACTTCCTGGTAATAGTCCACGACCACTGGTTCCAAAATGAGAGCGTTTCGGACCTTTTTAAATGATGACGCCAGATAAAGAAAAGACCAAATATCTCTGGTTCAAGAAATCCTTACATAATACTTAATACTAATCTTCCTTTTGAAACCAATTTCAAAATATTTGGAAAATCGGCTTACCCTGTTTTGTCCAAGGAAGAAAATCACGCCAGCCGCCACTTAATTAGTACGACCATGTGTATTTTTGTCACTCAAGACACACCCTTGACAGCTAGATATCATGTACAAGGAGGGACATGAGTGTTTTCCTCCTGTTTTCTCTTATCCTTACCCTCAGTTGTATCCCAAGTTAGGTCAGTTAGGAGTTGGACCAACCAAAGACACATGACAAACCTCTTATGAGACTTAACTTTTCGCTCATACTAATGCTCAAATCTCAGAGCTTCTAGGGGCTGTGCCCCCGGATCTCACTCGCAGGAAAGCGCGCTTCTTGTTCGGTAAGTTCTTCGAGCGGAAATTTTTCCCTGACATTTTCATTTGTCCGCTAGTTTTCCCCTCCCCAATTTTGACATCTGAGCCTGAGGGTATTACAGGCAAATTTTGAGGTAAGAACAATTTATTCGGAGGAAACTCCCGCAGCATATTGAAAAGCACATAACGAATATCATTTCTTTTAAATCGCTTATAACCCATCACTTTTAACGTTTATCTTTAAAATTTATTTGAATTTATTTTGAGACCCAACTGCGAATTCAGTTAAATATTTTAAGAATCAAAATAAACTAAGTATTGCATGAGCCGCCCCTCGTGTCCCATAGAAGAGTGGGTCGCGACTCAAAATTGGGTCGTGAGACAAAAACTGGTGGGTCGTGTGGATATCGAGTAGCCATGCAGTGGTTTTGCAAATTACATTCGTAAAAAGTGAGATAAAGATAATACTTTCATGTGCTTTGCATGCTGTCAAGCGCGGCGGGACAAAGGGAATTAAGTGTGGGAGGAGACGGTGTGCCAGGAAGCGGGGAGCTAACGCCAATCGGCCGAAAAGGTACAAGACAATTTTTGACTTTAAAAACCCCCAAGGTGGCCAGAAACGGCACGGAAGTGTTCTGAGCTGCACGTTCCCACTTCTTGAAGACGAACGTTGCAAATATTGAGAGCTGAACATACCTGTAGCCCTTCCTTCTTTATTGGAGGGGCTGAGTCTCCAGCCCACCCTACCGATTTCGCCGAAACTACATTCTGTCATTAATTGAATTCAGAATACGGTTGCTTATTAAATGGTAAAATATTGCAATATTGCACTTTCGCATCCCAGAAAACATCCATGTCCAAAAACATAGCCAACTATTTCCAACGGACGGTGGTCAATGCATTTCATCAAATTGTTTTACCCCTACCTGTTAACGTTTCTGCAAAATATTAGAACAAATGTCCCAAATCTCTCAATTACTTGTGGCAGTTATGTTTGATGTTCCCCTGACGTCAATGTGAATGAAGGTCTAATTGAGGTGTCAAGCCTACCTGTAATTCGTTTTCTATGAACATAAGACATACGGGGATTATTGTTGTGAGGGGAATAGAGCAATTTATGTCCGAATAACGGCATCATTTATCACGTTTTGCCCATGTGTTGCCCGAATGGGCCAACTGTTTTAGCACTGCTTCCATGCCTTCTACGCCTATGACCAAACATTTCTGTAAAAAGGAAGAAAGGCAAACAATATAATCCGGTATCTTTATCTTGCTAGGCTGGAATACCACTGACGTCATGAAGAGTTGCTACACTTTATCCATTTTCGTCCTCATCCTGACTTTGTGTACCACCTGCATGACAAAGAGACCCAAAACAAGATTCGGTAAGTATTATTTTTACAGAGTAAGTTAAAGTCCATATTTCTTCTGCTCTAAATTTCCTTCGAACCAGTGCCATTATCTTGATAACATTCGTCATTGAAACTCGTGAAACTATGATATTTCAGTAGACATTTCAGTTAATATTTCAGTACATCTTTTTTAACTTGCTATTAGTTTGCAACAGAAAGCGTTAACGTAGTCATAAAATCTCTCTCATTTTTTACTAACAATAATTATGATATGCCACTGTTGCCTTATTTATAAACAAGTGTTATTGCAGATTATCAGTTTTACCATGAGATTACCGTCTCATGGTAAAACATCAGTCAGTTGTGACTGGGGAGATTTGTTTTGATACAGCAACTCCCTGCACTCATCTAAAGGACTTCCTTTACTGCCTGGACGGGGTTAACAAGAACAAAAATTCTAATTCTCAACGTAATTCTCAACCTCATCGTAATGTTGACACATACAATATTCTGTCTAATTAGGAGAAATAAAACCGAAGTCCAATGCTGACACTTCTGAATCTGACTTACCTGAGTTATAACTAGTGGAAGCGGCAGAATTTCAAAATCGGGGAGAAAGATAGAGGCAAAGGATAATATTGGGGGCAAAATTTTTGGCGAAACCGAGCCCAAATTGCCCGTTCCTTGGGACTGGGGTCCAGAGGGAGAAGCGCCGGAGCTTTGAGGTTTTAGCATAACCTGTGAATGAAAAATTTAATCTCTGGAAAGGTACCGGTATATTTTTAATTTCTTTCGGTAGTCCAACTCTCCGTCCTAAGTGACGTATAACTGGAGGGCAGGTGGGGCGGGGGACAGAAAAAAAAAATCTGAGGACAAATGATTCCTCTTGCCCTCCTCCGTAGCGCCGCCACTGGTTATAGAGCGATTTTCTCGTGTTAAGATCTTAGGTGTATCAAACGCTTTATCTACAACTACCGTTTAGTTAGTCCTCCTTTAGTTGCCACAACCATGTCACGTCATACTATTATGCTATGTTTTATCATGTCATGTCATTAATATGTCTTTTTTTTGTTTTTGGCGTGCCCTACGACCTTAACACACTTTAACCAAACCCACCCCAAACCTAAGCACACTAACGCTTCATTATCCCAAACTTAATTTTGTGCTGATTCTTTTAACTTGTCAAATGAGATTAAAAAATTACACACCTATCGGTCTGTCTGTCTGCAATTCGCGTATTTTGGTTATCCTAGAAATGTTGGAGTGATCTTCCCTCAACTGACTGCAGTACGACCGTATCGGAAACTTAACGCGCTGTATTAACGGAGTGAAATCAACCCCTATACGCACACAAGGGCAATTCACTTTTTTCCAATTTATTTTTTATCAATTCAAAATTTATATAAGTTCAACACATTGTTGACATAGGGAAGTGACGTTTCATTGGCCGACACTATAGGCGGGATTTCACGGGAAACGGTTCATTTGCTTGTTCCTAACGTTTGGATAATTTTATTTAACGTACTGAAAGTGTCAAGCTTAAACTAAGACTTAGACCTCTTCAAAATTGTGTATTGCGAAGTAACTTTTACTTTTCTTATTTTCTTTTCTTTATTTGAATGCAGATCCTAGACTTCATCCTCCCGGCAGTAAGTTTCTTTCAATTCAGTACAATATTTCTAACTTTACATAAAGTGGGTCAAATCAACATGAGCCTTTATAGTCACACAAATTACTGATTGAAGGGGGGGGGGCGTTATAGGTTCGAAGGGGCAGTGACATGTTTGGGGTCACTTGTCTGGGAGGGCTCGGCGAAGACCATATTTTACCGGGGAAAGATTCCCTGGTTTCTCAGATGCCCCAAATACTATTTATTCATAGATCGAAAGTTATTTAGACTATAGGGAATAAAACTGTAGCTACGCCAAAGTGGTTTAGGGGAGCTTCCTGCCCAAAATATGTAGTCCCCTTCAAAAGACTATCTAAAGCAGAGCGGCATTATTACTTGGCCCAGAGCGCCCCAAAATAGCAAAAGGACAAATTCTCAGACAGTCGGAAATAGCATTTCACAGACTTGTTAGTAGAATCTAAGTAGTCTTGATTGCGAGTTTAGTTTACAAAAAGGCAGAAAATTTAAAAAAGAAAATGTGCCTCCTCAAACAGTCGGAAATGGCATTTCCTAGGCTTGAAAAATACAAATCATCGTTATTTTGAATTGTTTGCACTTGAACATAGAATTAGCAAATTACCATTTTGCTGGGCTAAAAGTTAAACTAGTCTCTGGTATCGGAATGGGTGAACGAATCGGCTTATATCTTCGTGATGTCCCAACGTGTCCCTGATGTTTGCGGTGATTACCATGAAAGACCACTTTGAGCCCCTTCCCCGCAGAGGGTTACACAAGGGGTACAAAGTGTGATGGGGCAGTTTTCGACCTTAAAGGGGTTTCTGTAGATGATATCAATAATTTAACAAAGTGTTGAAAGGTACTACCACATGACGCCGCTTTTTTATTCCTTTTCGTATGCAGGCAAGGAATCTATGCGATGGTTATGTGGTGTGTGTGTATGTATATGTGGGTGTGTGTTTGTGACAATTGCTTGTAAACACGATATTTCAAGGTAGGAATGTCCGATGCTTTTCATATTTAGTATATAGATTTGTCCAATTAAGAGGAAGAACCCCGTGGTTTTCGGTAGAGGCCAAAGGTCATTTGAGTCACGTGCGGTAACATTGCGAAAACGTCGAAAATGACTTGTAAACACGATATCTCAAGATAGGAGTGACCGACACTTCTCATATGTGGTATAAAGATTTGTGACGTTGAGAGGAAGAACCCTATTGTTTTTAGTAGAGGTGAAAGGTTATTTGACATCACTGGTGGTAAAATTGCGAAAACGTCGAATGTGGCTTGTAAACACTATATCTCAAGTAGGAGTGACCGGCACTTTTTATATTTGAGATTTAAATTTGCAATGTTGATAGGGAGAACCTAATTGTGTTTGGTGCAGGTCAAAGGTCATTAGAGATCACCAGAGGTTAAACTACAAAAAGCTCTCAAATGAGTGGTTAACTCCTTAAGAACCTTCTTGTTTTTGGGTACAGACAAGAGGTCACGTGAGGTATCCAGAGGTCGTGAGAGAATCGAAGAACCCTTTTGATTTGGTTGAGGTCAAAGGTCATCTGGGGTCACTGAGGGTCAATGCTTGTTAGGATCTATAGGTTATCAACATGATTTAAGTGTATTCTGATTTTTGTTAAATGAATCCTTGACATTCTGTGCATTTGTAAAGACAAATCTATCAAACACTGTCAATTTGAAAGAAAAAAGTATTTCAACGGCAAAGAATCACTAAGCCTTTGGGCTTTCTGGTTACTCTTAGTATAGACGAATCCAGTCAGGCTTGTGTTTAGTTAGTGTAGGCAGCCACGAGTGGGGTCTATCAGCCTTAAACCGTCTTCATTTATTTTCTAAATGGATTTCAAACCCTCATATTCAGTGAATTTGAGGGGAGCAAGGTACATTATAGTGTACAGGTAAGTAAGGAAATTGAAAAATTTGAGGTGATAGACCCCAGCTATAGTCAAGTAAAATCAGACCATCACTTGACTACCCGGATTTGTCCATAGGGTAATAAGTTCAGCATCCAGAACTTACACAAAAGGTACTACTTTGAAATCGTTTGCATCCTGGCTTATAACGGTTTTGTGAATAATTTGAGAACGTATCTGATCCCGAAGTTTCAGTATCTGAACTGATTCACTAATTACCCAGGCTCATGAGACCTTTTTTAGATTGTTGGATATTAGGCTTGTTTAATTTTAACCATTTGTCATTAGTATGTGGAGGAAAACTTCACAGGTTTTGAAAAATTTGGTTAGTTTTGCAAAGCCACTCAATGTTCTCTGCCTTTGGCCACGGGCTTGATTCTACACTATGAAGCCTGTCACGTTTGTACGGGACGGGAGGGCTGGGGAGCTGCAGCCCACATTGCCCAAAACCTTACAGAATCGGGCCGACTATGATGTCTCAGTCAGGCATGTATTATGCCCTGGGGTTGGATCTGGAGACGGGCAAAACGTCACCCCAATAGAAAGAGTCCCGTGCGGTAGTGTAGCCTATGTTTTATTCATCTGAATTTCAGTCGAATTTCATGTTTTGTTTTACAGCAGACAATGGCAAAAATGCGATTAGCTGGAATTATTTATAAAATGAAGTATTATCCACAATCACAGAATGTCTTGATCTATCCACTTTAAGTGCCGCTATCATTTTGTTTACCTATATGCAGTGTTTGGAAGTGGTAAACGAAGCTTTGCGTGGAATCGAGTGGATGAGGACAATCTTTGGGGTGGATACCAGAATCATCCATATCAGTCACAGGTAGGTAATTAGGACTTACAAAGTGCTTTTACTGACGTTACACAGCCTGCCCATTTTGACGGGCAAAATCTACTGTCGTGCGTATTTGGTGTAGGTAGCTCAGAAACAGCTGCGGACGGACGTGTTGATGTTAGAACAACAAGACCATCCGTTCTACAGATAGTACAAGGCCATATTGACACACAACCGTGAACGGTTATCGTACTTTTCATAGGCCTTGTCCAACTCATAGCGTAGTAGTCTTCGTCTTTTGACACTTTTTAAAGGGGAAATGCAAACACTCCAACTTTAAATGGTGGAATAGACTAACCTGTTTCATGACTGGCTCTTGAGAGTCTTCGGATAATGTTTTTTACTGTCAAATAGGAACTTTACAAGGTAGTGACTGGTTAATATAACATGAATATGCAATATTGAAATCTTAATATATTATTTTCAACAGCCATTCATGAAACAGGATACCCCGGTACTGCTTTTCGCATTGTACCTAACATTAAAAATATTAACATCGACTTCTAAGTTCTAACGCGAATGTATTGGGGTTGCCGATAAGACAAAAAGCTTTTTTGAATTGATGTGATGATGATGATGAGGATGATGATGATGATGATGACGATGACGATGACGATGACGATGACGATGACGGTGACGGTGACGGTGACGGTGACGGTGACGGTGACGGTGACGGTGACGGTGACGGTGACGGTGACGGTGACGGTGACGGGGACGGTGACGGTGACGGGGACGGTGACGGTGACGGTAATGGTTATTATTTTTACTACTGTGTTTCAACACGATTTAATGAAGCAGTTGCGCACAAGCGCAGGAGAATCCAGTCCTTTCACATAATGCGTATTAAGAACTGTAACTTTAGCGAGACGGGCCATCTGAATAATGTCAGCTACATGTTACAAACATATCCGATGCCTGCATTTATCTTTTGGTAGGTGACAGAAAACCACAAGATGGCTATTTGCCGAATTTTTATGGAAATATGTTGAGAGGAGGGTGGCTGTAGCCCCAACCCACGCTTCCTACGTGTATGGTTACAGATATTGAGCAAAAATTATTTGCTATGATCTGAGCCGTTCCAGATAACATCTGGCCTCTCTGAGGACGTTCACTCTTCTCTTTTATGCTTTTATTCCATACAAAGGTAGCTCTTTTGTCATAGCAATTAACCGTATGCCGTCGGATGAACTGCCTGCGTATGAGTTACAATAAAGTGTAGGTCACACTACAGCGATATTGGACTTTACTGCCCTCCGATTTTTGTGAGTTTTACTTACAACCTTTCTCATCTTTGGGCGGAAGGAAGCCAAAATTTGCCAAACCGTAAAAATAGATAAATTGTGCTGCAGCATTATGAAAATTAAAATTATGCTGAATATTTTGTGACGTAACATCCTCAGACAGCTTTTATCAAGTATGCAAAGACCGATAATGGCTGTTTGTTTTCGTGAAATCACGATATAATTTGTTAACATTTAATTTTTATGCCCATTTATATGATCGCAATTTTTTGGTTCTTTTCGACAATGGATAGGGGAGATTTGAATTGAAACTCAAACAAATTGGATCGGGATACGATCCTATATCGCTGCAGTGTGATCCGCGCTTTTAGAGTGAGAGAGGCTTGACTCCACTGGAGGACTCACTTTTTGTTCTGTTACGTCATGTACGGTCTATGGAGATCTAGTTCAACTGAGGTATCTATAAGCATCCACAAGTGCCTTTATTGATCACAGGTCACTTATCTGAGATGGTGGCGAGCTTGAAAGGACGCCAAACCCGTTTCAGTTTCCTTTCTCTCCTTTCAATTAATAAGTATTAAACCAGTACAACATTGATCCTTCAAGTGATCAACTATTTCCTATACCACTTGCACAAGCTGATTGCATCTTGTTGAAAGTTTCATTTACTTTTGCATTACATAAAGTGAGGTTAATCAAAACTTTAATCTTCTATGAAAGGCGAAAAATTTTCCGCTTGAGACACCCAAGTCAGACATAAGTAACCACGGATCGTGAAGAAACAAGTATAGCAGTTTAAGGTCCAAAGCAGAATCAACTCAAGTCTTAACTTTTGCCTCAAATTGTTAACCAGACGAATCATTTTCAAGAAACCCGACCAAGAGTGGCGCCATCGAGGGCACCGAGTGGACCATGTCCACGTCGGGAAGGCTGACCAGAACCAGTTCCGTCTAGGAGCTTTCATCCATACAATAAAAGATTTAAGGTCAATAACCTTCAGTCTCCATCCCCCACCTACCCCACCTCGGCGATCCTCATTAGTCAATTCCGCTCCTTGAACGGTGGACATTTATACTTTGACCATAATTTTAGAATCTAGCAGTGCAGTAACGAATTTATGCATTTAATCTTAAAGTCAAGGTCAATTGGTTGTTTTCAGTTTTTATCGTAAAAAAAATTGTAAAATCATGACGTCATCGGTTAAGTCATGACGCCCAGTTTCAAGGGGAATAAATTTCTTATGCCTTGATTTGCTTAAGAGAATACCATATTCTTAAAGAAAGTTTTTAAGTTCCCAACTTTTCTTACACAAAACTGTTTTTTTTTTCATATCTGAAGATTTTCGAACATTCTAAAAAAGGACGTAAAAATCAATTTTCACCCACGAAAAAATGTGGAACCTCAACAAATTTCTGTCTTGATTTTGCCGATATGAAATTGGGCAGACTGATTTTCAATAAAGTCTTTGATTTTCTTATTCTCTTACAAACTAAGCCTGTTCACGCCCATTTTTCCAAATTTTGCGTCATAGGCGTAGGAGGAGGGGGCTGGGGAACTTGAGGAGTTGGAAGAAATTAATATAATTTAAAGTTGGGAGTTCAGGTGTTCACATACTTTAGACGACTGTATCAATTCAGTAGATCTTGAATTTAGCCAAGAGTAGCAATAGACTTAAGAAAAACATTAACAAGTCGTCAATTTCGTTGTATAGTTTCCCCGAAAAAATACAAAACATTACATCCAATGTTAGTGCTACATTTCTATCGGATAAATTTCTGGTCACTTAGCAGGTTGCTGATTTTTTTCCAGTGGAGCGAAAATTTCATACCCAACAAAAACGCAGAATAGCGACTGCTTATATCCTCCGTACAAGTTTGTGAAGTGTCATTTCCCGCTCCTTAAGGGGTTTCAAAATTTTCTCTTTTCTACGCGCCAACCAGTGGTGGCCCGAAGCGCACAGAGAGTAGCTTAGTTAGTCTTTCGGTAGGATTACAGTTAAGGGGCAAAAAATCTTTAGCCTCATTCTTAACTGAAATCCTTCGGTAAGCTTATGTTTTTTGCCATAAAATATTTTTTTTATAATATAAGCTCCATACTTTCAAATATATTTTAAAGAGGAAGACAAAGCCTGCATAGTTATATTTAGTAACAACTACCAACTAAAAGTCGCTCCGCTCTTGATTTTCTGATAAAGCCAGATATTTCAGTCAAAATAAAAAAAAATTATGGGAGTAAAATTGAAATTCTTGCACTAATATTAGCTTCGGGTTTTCAAATATTAGATATAAAAGACAAAACATTTTCGGAAAATACTCCTAACAATGAATATCCCAAGTCAACTTCAATCACCCCGACATTCTTCTCAGTTTTTTGCTCTTAAAAATAGGAACATCACTTAGTAAAACCCCAAAATTTTTCAACTTCAACTTACCCAAAACCACATTTTCTTTCATTTACTTCAGGGTTTTTAAATATTAGGTATAAAAGACAAAACATTTTCGGAAAATACTCCTAACAATGAATATCCCAAGTCACCTTCAATCACCACCGTGACGATATTCTACTCAGTTTTGCTCTTAAAAATAGGAACATCACTTACTAAAACCACCAAATTTTTCAACTTCAACTTATCCAAAACCACATTTTCTTTCATTTAATTCAGAATTTTCTACAATCAAAGCGCTTAATTAACAAATGTTGTTCAAGACCAAACGTTGTCGGACAAAATGAAGTTTTAGTTTCGTCTGATAGCATATACGTAGGTCTACAATAAAATGCGTAGCCCAAACTTATTTAAGTCGCCCTTACAACCTTTTCAATTTTGATCATATGGAGGGTAGATTCTTTAACAAACTCGATTATTATAAAAAATTTCAAACGTTCTTTTAAAACAAAGTGCGGATTTTTAAATATTTGTTGAAAAGATAGCCTAAAATTCTGAATGTGGCATCCCATCGAGAACTCATCACCTTTGTCGGGGCTCCGAAATGATGCAACTGAACTCCGAAAAGATTGACCCTATGTCAGGTTAGTTCTGGGGCCACTCCTGAGCCGGACCAGCCTGGACTATGGTGCTAGTCCGGCCCCCTGAAAGAAATTCATATCAGCACTCCCCACAAAGTAGAACCTAAGCCTGTGCAAACCCTGTGAGGTGGTTCAAACATTCGTATATTAGTATGTGATGTTTTTACGACTTGAAAATCTCCACCTTCTACACCTTCCTTTTTTGTGTAATACGTAATATTTCAAAGTTTTGTATTAAAATGATTTTGTATATTTTGCAATATTTGAGTAAATACTGAGCAGCAGCAGTCACTGTGTAATCAGTTGCTAATGGCTGTTTTCAATGCAAATCATCATAATTCGCAGTCTCCGGACAGTTTTACCAAAACCTGCGTTTGGTGTTACGTATTTCGCTAACCTCTCAATGCAACAAATATTCAATAATTTTTTACCTACTGTCAAATTCATCTGGCAGTGCAATGCAAACAAAGCTTGCTTTGTTGCAAAATTAAAATCGTATATTCGATCGACCGAACTCCTTAGTTGTATCCATCAGGTATAAATTTATTACACTGTATACTTAATGACTAACTGGTCTTGTTTCTAGGACAACTTTGCCCAAGACTTGACTGAAGATGAGACTGGGCGATTTCTTGCAAGATTTATGAAGGTACAGTAAATACTAAAGTCAAATGGAAAGTAAAAGATAACTTAAATTGCACAGACTTTATTCAATGTTTTTGTAACCACTGTATGCTGCTCTCGTTGCTCTCTGCCGAGTGATTTGTAGCAAAAGGTAATGTACATTCCAAATGGTATACGTAGAAGTTAAGGTTATTTTGGGCTCCGTACACAACTCGGTACACTCCCAAAAAGTTAAGGTTTTGATAACGCTGTTCCACTGTGTTTCTACGCAACTGATGGTTAAAAAGTGCCCGTCAGTTGGTTTTTAAAACGACATTCAAACTAACTGTCGGTAAAAAAATGGTCTTTCGATATTGAAAGACCAATATTGACACCAATGGTTGGTCACATAGGCCACTGTTGGTCAAAAGGTTGCCCAGCTTCACTCGTCTTTTTTATCGAGTCTCGAAATCGGCCCGAGAATGGGTTCCAGCTACAATCTTGGAAGAACCTGTTGGAACACCTCACGTTATTATGTTGTTTATGATGCCAAGCGCTATTTAGTGGACCTCTGTCCCCTTTTGAAATGTTTTCCCTTCAGAAAATAGCGATTTACGAAACCCCCATCCCCCAGTACAATGTTGAGTCCCCCAAAATGCCGAATTGACCTGATTATCTCCAACATTGTACGGGGGAGCGGGATGTTCCAACTAGTTTTGTCCAAGATTGTAGATTCTGGGCGGAGGATCCAGGAAGGTCCGTAAAACTGAATTAACATGATGTTACTGAAAGAGGGTTACGCATCACCCCAAAATACAATTAGAGGGACCAATATTCTTAGTTGATTCTGCTCTTTGGTTGACCTCAAATTAAAACACGCAAAGTAGCTCATGTTACCTACATGCACGTGGAATTGCTTTCATTATACCTTACAAAATAAAGCCCTTGCAACCCTATAAGGACATCAACCTCAGCAATGAACTACTATTTTATCAGCAGATAGAATCTGAATGAGGAGAACTTTAAGACAATCGTAGGAAGGATTTAAGTAAATAGGTTAGCAGAATTTGAACTGTTTCGGGTGAGAAGATTTGTCCTCTAAAGGCAGGCATTCATCGAAATACTTCCAACTATCTCAACCTACTTCGTTCGAACACCCCACACCTGACTAAAACGCCTATTCATGTCGCAATATGACCCATAAGCCAAATGCAGCCCCTCTGCAGCCCTCTTCACCTATCCTGAGTTGTTATCTCTACTTAATTTATTGAACTAACAAGCTCATATTTAGTCCCCACTGATCACAACTTCCTCATCAACAAGTTGCCAGAGCGACTTGCCACTAATTTTCAATTGAGTCTATCGTTAAATAGATTAGGTAAGCACCACTGCACAACCTTTCATAATAAACATTCCAAGTAATCTTAGTGAAAAACCAGCAGAGACAGCCAATCGACAGGATTTTCAGTTTCGAGAAGGAGCTTCATTTGGGTATTGGACATTGTAGCAGCATGTTTATCAAGGCAAATGAACCTCCTACGGGGCTTTTCCTGAACGCAACCATCTAGGCGCGCTCGTTTTCGCTTTGCGAGGGAAAATTCTTTTCACCCCAATATTTCCTTTGCAATGAGTTCGACCATTCAGGGGACAACACTATTTTGTGATTGCACTATGATGTCTTGTAGAAAAAGGAGTTGCTATGACTTTGATAAGTTGAACGTTCATTTTGACCGGTCATATAAACGCTTGAAATGATATAATTTTGCTTTCATTTTTCCTAGGAAAAACAAAGAGGTCTGCCCGACAAGAGTGGATCGAATCAATACGAATTTCTTTCATTGTACAGAAATAATTGAGCAACTTGATATCAGTCATTACTACATGGAAAACAGACCCGGTTGAACAGAAACGCAGGCTAAATTAATGTTTTTTTTTCTGAAAATACCTTCTTTAACGCGAAAAAAAAAACAAACTTTTCTTGTGTCTTTAAACTAAAATTTGAAGTGGTAGGCTATACTGCATGCTCTTTTTCGTGTAATATCACGTACAGAGAAACTATTGTCTGAGTGCAATGTGATAGCAATAATGATGTTGTCGATCAGTCCAGGTAGCTCGGAAAGGCACAATCAGTTAGCTGTTAGCAAGGAGCTGTTCTAAGTACCCCGAGTACTTCTCCCATTTACCCTCCCAAGTACCCCGAGTAGAAAGACCTCGTTGGTATAGCAGGATTTTTTGTCTGTAATCCCTACAGGGCCTTATAGCTGTTCTCGAGGAGGCCAGGACACCCTTCCCCCTCGTTGAGGTGTTTTACAATCTTAAAGTTCTCGCAGATACAATTCGGTGCATGATTTAGCATCATCTAAAGTCAATTAAGAATCTACATTTCATTGTAAAGAATAGTTCGAAATTCATTAACTCTAATGCCAACCAGTCGTGACGTCATTGGTTTGTAGACATGCAATATGATGCGTCTATTATTGGTCCATTTCATTTTTCCGTTTTCCCATTTTACTCTTCCTTCCTTTCTCTCCATTACTTTTTCACAAGAAAGAATAATTTCCTTTTAGCAAATTGCAAGGAGTTTAAATTGTGCATGGTCTTTTTGGAGTAATCCCTAGGATTATTTACTATCTGGACGATTTCCTTCAAATTCCAAATACTAGGTTAAGGGAAGTTGTCCATGGGAAATTGTGACAGGAATTTCCGGGGTGGAAATCGTCAGAAAGAAAACTTTCACAGAGGCGCTTAGTTTCCTGAGACCCTGGGAGTAGACTTTTAGGATAGATACGGGGCTTTTGAGGAAAAACGTCCTGATAGGAGTTGTCCGGGAGATGAGGTGTAATTGGTTCACTGTTACATATTCAATAAATCCGAATTAGTCCTCAAGTACGATGCTGTAAGTATACACAGTTTCTACATGACGTCAGCTTTTCACGCGTTGAGACATCTCAAGGTGAGCCCGGTAAGTACTTGCTATGTACACTCTTAAAATAGGTTTTAATTTATTGAATAAAAATAAGGTATAAAAAGATTCCAAAAAATTGCTTGGAAATGTATGGAATACATTTAACTGTCATCTTTGTTTAACTATTTGCTTATATTTTCTGTTAATGCACAGTAAATTAACAAAGTATTACACTGCGTTTGCTAACCCAATTCTGACATTTTTTTCAAAATATCTAAAGAGGGACATGTTTGGACTAAGCTCCGTAATTTTGACATAACTAAGATTTCTGATGAGAGGGGTTAGGTTAGATGGAGTTTTACGGCCCAGTTTCCAACCAATTGGTTCAGGACGAGCCGGCCACGGCCTTTTTTCTAGTTGTGGCCAACTGACTTGTTTTCTCTACTCCATTGCTTATGCTGAGCATCAAGCAAAATGACAGTAGGTTCCGTTTTTAAAGTCTTCGGTATGACCCTGCCAAGGCTCGAACTCCCGACTGCAATTCTGATGCTCTAACTATTATGATCTAATGAGAGAGAGATACCTGTTTGTTTATGAATAGACGTTGACTCCCCGATTGTCATGCTTTTAAAATCTCTGTGAGAGTAAAGGGATATCAGGCTGTCAGAGTAGCGGCAGCACCGAGCTTCTAAACTTTCCGGTACCCTTTTAACATTTTTAGTGCTTAAAAGAGTAAATCTTAGTCATTGTTCTGTCATCCTTTACATTTCATATTTTGTAACATTATCTGTTGTCTTTTATTTCTGCGGATTTATTATTTTACACATTTTGTCTTTGTTATTTCTATGTTGTCGTTTTACAATTTTACTCCTCAGCAGAATCATATTCCCTGTAACGGATTTAATTAAGTCTACTCTATTTCAAAAAGGTTCCAGCCTTCAATATTCTCCTCCAGCAACCTAACCAACTAGTATTTGTATTTGATAAGTTCTCACTGCGTGTGATCGTTGATATAATGAGTTGAATGCATATGGTTATTAAATACTGTAAGAACTTATTAGATAATATGAAACATCAATATTCGGTTCTTACCAATTGATGAGAGACATTGACGAGAACAATAGAAGCGATAAAGGTTATTTATTGTAGTTTATAATTACAAGATTGCACAGAAAATGCAATCAGTTGCAGGTCAACTGGGCTGTCATTTGTTTAGTCATTATATTGGTTAATGATAAGGTCTTTTTCTTTCATCACTTACGGAAGTTACTACTTTATTGAAAACTATAAATCAAATACGAAAGTGATTTCTTCATGTCAAATCTAAAACGATCTCACTCGTTTAGGTTTCAGTTGAGTATTAAAAGCTGTGCGATCATAATTTCTTTCGAGTTTTGGTACTATCGCGAGATTGTAAAAACACTTTAGTTGAAGAACGCTTTAGCCGTTTTAATGATAAAGTCAACCTACTCTGCGGAGCGGGCTGTTTTCTCAACCCCTCAGCATTCAAAACCACGAGGAATAAGCCATACTGCCTGTTACGCAGGTAACAGTCAAGCGTAAGCGATAACACTGTTAGAACATGTCTTTCAGCCTAAGGGAAAAATACATTTTTTGCTTTTGCCGTAATGGAAAATTCTTCTAGATTGTTTCTAATCTCACAGCTAACTAACTAACTCTACCCATCCCCCAAATTGTTGAAAGCTCCGGCCTCTTTATGCAGAGGCAAATCCGTCTTATTGTTTGAGCATGCAAGATCCAAATACATAATTCAACCATGGAAGTACGACCTCATAGGTAGTACTTCCAAAATTCTATTACCGCCTCTGCGCATGCCATTTCAATATGTGCCCCAATTGTTTCTTTGGAATGTGGTAATCAAAAGAGAGAGAGAGAGAGAGAAAGAATTAAATAAATTGAAGTTTTTGCTTTTCCCGCGCGAAATCGTAGTTTGGTTTATAAATGTCTGTCTTCAATTATCGGATCCTACCATTTGTCTTTCTGGAAATTGTCCATAAATCATGTTAATGGGGAAATGCAGACACCCCAATTAAAAGTAGTGTAGTACATTGTCCCGATTTATGATTGGATTTTGAGAGTCATGTGACAGTATTTTTTTCCCCTCAAATGTGCAATTTACTAGACTGCTTGGTTTACCTTATATGTGAAATATGGAAGTCCTAAAATATTATAAAAGCTTTGCATAGACCTATTTCCAAATAGCAATTGCAAAGGATTGTGGGATAGAGTTTTGGTGTGTGTCATTTTTGTCAATGGCATTTTACTGTGGTGAAAATTTACGTATACCCAAAACGTATCCAACAATGCATTGTAATTGCTATTTGGAAATAGGTCCTTTGAAGAGAAATTAGAGAAAAGGTGTGAGATTTAGCTGCGTGTCAATTGCTTCAAAATAAGTTTAGGGTAACTGCTCTTGCCCTTCAAAGTAATTTGCAGTGTTCTCATGTGCTATCATGTGAGAAAGATTTATGTCAAACAACTTTACAACTGATGTTCGCAATAAAAAAGTTAAAAAAAACTGGCACTTGGATTAAAAAGTCAAATGAACCAATATTTACAATTATGCGAACTGAAATTCAGTGCTTTTTAAATAATCTTACACAACATGTATTATGTATTTGTATACCGCTTAATTCAAATACCAATATTCAAAGATTATAAATGAAAGCTTCTAATTGCATAAGTTTAATACAATATTTAAACTTTTGACATTAATGCAGCTTCGGAATAATTGAAATACAATTCAAGACCAACATTTCACGTTTTTCATTTACAAAGTGGTATCACACCTAATTTCTATGCGGAAAAAGAGGGTAAATTCCCCTCAATGTTCTCAAGAACAGCGTTTTAAGAATTTTCATTTCTACAACAGCCTTTTGTAAAGAGAATAGCCTATTAAATAATTGCAGATAAGTTTTTAAGAATTACTTTGAAGATTTTTTGTCATTTTATACCATTCTTTAATTTATAAAAGTCTCTACCTGTTTTGATTCTTATACCTTTTAAAAAACTTGACACTTTTTTACCTGTCCAATGTTTATTAGAATTGGCTTACATTGGTGAAAGCAAAATTGCACAGTATTTCAGTTACTACAGGTTTTAAACAGTTAAAGTCACCGCCGATTAGTTAAAATTGGATTTGCGAATCTATAAGTCTAAGTTACCTTTTTGCAATTGAACTGCTCAGTGAGATCGATACATGTCGTCGTTACGTCATTGTTTTGGTATCAACTGATTTCCGTATTGAATGAGTCAAGGAAAGACGCTTTTGCCATATCGCAATAATTTTAAATGATAGAACTGTCTATTTTGTAAGTAAGATCCATACACCACAGCTGTATTTGCTTCGATTATTATTCTCATACTTCAAATATTTATAACGATCTTGTTAGCAGATAATTTTTTAAACTGTATGTTATAAGAAGTTTGATTTTAAATCTACCGTTCATCTTTCTTACATTTCATATTTCAATTAATTAGCTTGACCTATTGTCTATCGATTTCCAGTTTCAAATGAATATTTTACAAACAACCTGCACATGACCTTTGATATAACAATGAACTTGTCGATAAGCAATTTCAGTGCAATAAAATAAATAAACAGCATTAAAATATCTGCTGGATATTTTTGTTTGTTTCTTACCCAATCTAATAACAAATCTGTGGTTTGGAATAGCAGCGTTAAAGGGGGAGTTCAAAGTGATATTCTGGTGACAAATTTAAGAGCTTCAAAAATCAAGGTACTTTTTTCTCTGAGTTGGTGGAAAATTCATATCAATAGCATGTTGGGCCCAGAAGTTATGATTTCTTGAAGAAAATATTCAAATCACAGAAACACATTGCACTGAGGGAAATCTGTGATGTCATACTGGCAGATAAATTGAGCATCGTCTGTGTTCTTATAGTACTGAGCCCGTTAAGGGACATGCAAGAAAAAAAATTATTTCGAATATTCGAAATAATTATTTCGTATATTCGAAATAATTATTTCGTATATTCGAAATAATATTTTTTTTCTTTCATGGAGTAAAGGACCAGAATATTATTCGTCGTTGCGAAGCCATACTAACGCGCATTACTGAGCCCGTAAACGGGCATGCAAGAAAAAAATTATTTCGTAAATGCGAAATAGTTATTTCGTATATTCGAAATAATATATTTTTCCTCCATGAGGTACAGGACCAGAAAATTATTCGTCGTTGCAAAGCCATACTTACGCGTATTACAGAGCCCGTAAAGTACCATCGAGGAAGTTGTTTTCAACATGTTCAGCTTCAGTAACTAACAGTGTTCTGTTCATCAGCTACTGTAAGGGGGGGGGGGCGAATGAAGTGCACCAAATGTGCACCACGAGCGCGAGGCGCGAGTATAACCGCGTGGGGACCAGTGGCCCGCACGCGGGCCCCTGGCGGGGTCTAGGTGCGGAGCCCTGGTTGGGGGTCCACAGGGCGAATCCCCCGGAAGCTCTCGGAGAATGAGAAAATTTGAACTTATGAAATTAGTTTGAAGTAAGTTGAGAAAATATGGTCAGCGATTCCTTCTGTTTTACCTTTTAATGATCTGGGAGGCTCTTTGCACGGCAGCGATATTTTTTCCCAGTTAGTGGACAAAGGTTTACTATTATTTACAACTCAACTGAAGTGTAGGCTGTTACCGAATTTATTCAAAAAGTTATTTGCAGAGTCATACGACTTATTAAATTTGCACATGTAAAGCAAATTAAAGATAAAAGATCAACAACTTTGTTTGTAATTATAATTATGCCGTTCGGTTATGCCGTTTTTCAAATCTTGCTCTGTTTTGTACAGTATAATGAGTCGGATACAAGCTTTTTCAAATAAAATTGTAATTGTTTTCTCTTTTCAATAGGACCGAAGAAAAAACGTTCCAACAAACACCGGCATGGGGGGCGATCCGTCTCTGAAAGTGAGGGGTATATAGTTGGGGTCACTGTCTAAGCGGAGCGCCACTATCACTTGGCGCGGAGCGTACAAAGAAAATATGCTAAAAAAAAAAACGCCCAAAATCACCGGATATGGCCTTTTCCGGGTTATCCATCATGAAAGCATGGCAACTGTCAGAAGCGTATTTCAAAAAAGGGTTAAAAGGCCTATCGGAAAAAGTATGGAAAATTAAAAGTTATCTGATTGCCTTAAAAGGGGAATTAAGTTTCTGAATAAAATGAAAATAAAATCATTGAGTAGTAGCTAGACTTTTCCGGGGGAAGCACCCAAATTTCAGTTCAGGATAACTGAAGAATCTGTACTTCTGAATTGGCAAGTCTGAGATTGCACAGCTACCAAAGATCGATGTTGCTTTACATTGTTATGTTAGACCTACAAATTGAGGCTGTACGACGGCATTTTAAAGGCCCAATTCTCACACCCCAAACAGTAGCAATTCTTCCAACCTTTTTACTGGTCACACCTGTAGCCTATAAGCTATTTCCATTGACCAATCATACGTAAGGTAGACAAGTGGAAGGACATTAGTATGCGTAAGACTTAGGTCCTTAGTTCAGTTAGGGCACTAATTTTAATGAATCACTTATGATCAATTGTATCGTTCTCTTTAATAACTAAAAATTAGAACACTACTAGCGTGGCTGTGACTTTAGCCATTCTGACAGCATAATTCATATTTTTTTTTTATGACTGACCTGGCATTTCCCGCAAATATTTTCTCAATACCCCGAACGAGGCTCAAAAGTTGAAGACTATCCGTTCCCCACCTCACCCAAGAATGTCACCCACCGGTTCATATCATAGTGTTCACGCTTACTGGGAAATGAACAAGGGGATGGGAGGTGCAGTAACAAGAAAGTGGGGGTGGGGTCGCCGGGATAATTCCGCCCTTAAAGTTCGGCAAGAAAGTAGTCGCGACAACCATAATTATTCACCTGCTGTATAAGTATCGGTCCATAACAGCAGAAGCAAAAGAAATGCAGGATATGAGACACAGTGGCGCTTCTCTTTAGGCAGTTGAGATAAATTGCGAAGGTTTTGCCATTTGTAGCTCCATGGTTTTACGACGAAGGACTTTAAAGTGAATGAATGTGATTATTTGACACAATGGCAGGCTGGTTCTGCCTCCTCCATCGGTATAGGCTAGTTTGCCTCAAATAATTCTGACGGTAGGTATTTCGGTGGTTTTTTTAGCCATATATGTCTTCTTGGTCTGGGTTGCTGTAACTTAAGGTTTTGAGGCTAGTTTTACAATACTAGTCGTAAATTGAAAAGTAAATAGCGGCCCAAGAAGTAACTTTGAAGTTAACATAGGCCTTACCACCGTCATAAGTTACTGAATACACCGGACGATTGGATTGATCAGTGTTACGTTAGAGCAACGTAAGACAGTCTGGCATACGTTTGGACCCAACTTAATATATTTACATTTAAACACCACTCTCCGTCTCAAGTCAGCCAGACAGGCCTATCTGAAGCGCTAGAATGGAAGGTATGTGTTAACACAGAATTTAGACATTTAATATAAGCGTCCAGTTGCTTCAAAGATGATTCAGTTTCTATTGAACGGAGGTCTTTGCATCCCTCACTATACCCCATATACCGGAAATGTCTCACCAAATGTGCGATTTAGGTAAGATTTAATTTTTTGTTACATATTTTTATATTTATTTCTCAATCGATCTGGGGGGAGGTCGGCCCTCCCCTTCACCCTCTGGATCTGCGCTTGGTTCTGTTAGGTGCCCTGTATCACAGGAAAGGCCATTTTCCATCGGGCTAAAAAGTATTGACATAAAGTATGACTTCACAACGACGAATAATTTTCTGCTCCTATACCTCCCTGAAAGAAAAAGATAGTATTTCGAATGTATCTAGCCTAGGCCTACGTACGACCAGGGAGGTGCTAGGTCCTAAAACCTCCCTGTTACGACGTACCCAAGTAAACGTATGACGTCATTTCGAATATACGAAATATATTTTTTGCATGACTCTTTACGGGCTCTGTATTACGTGTTAAGTATGATATCGGAATGACGAATAACATTCTGGTCCTATACCACATGAAAGAAAAAAAGTATTATTTCGAATATACGAAATAACTATTTCGAATATACGAAATATTTTTTTTCTTGCATGGCCGTTTACGGGCTCAGTAATGCGCGTTAGTATGGCTCCTAACGACGAATAATATTCTGGTCCTATACTCCATGAAAGAAAAAAAATATTATTTCGAATATGCCAAATAATTATTTCGAATATACAAAATAATTATTTCGAATATACGAAATAATTTTTTTCTTGCATATCCCTTTACGGGCTCCGTATTATAGCGATCACACCAGTAAAACAAATCAGACACTGTTAAAGCTGCAACCTTTGTGCTCACAAAAGTTTCCGCTCATCCTCAGACGAACATTATTCAATGTTTCATTAATGTGAAGTTTCGAGGTTAAATAAATTACTTTATTTTAAAGAACAAAATTTTTTTGAATTAATTGGGTATAACATAACATTTTGTGACTTGAAGCAACTGGGGGAGACCATTATTGATAAAAATTACCATATCTCTAAACTCTGAGGGACATCTTGAGTTATGACTGTAAGTGTGCGGCAAAAATATTTTAAACGTAGATACCAAATTCCTTCCCCTACACTGTTAGACGCGCTGACTCCTCACGGAGGCTCAATCGGAGGGGCGGAAGTGTTCATTTGACATGCGCACAGTGCTAATCGGTGATCTGTGCGCACAATCACTTATGCGTAACAGAAAATTCCATTGTGACGAAATGTCAGCGGGCGTGCATTTTCAAAGCAACTTCTGTTCACGCAGAATGCATTTCTCCGTGTTCAGTCTGGAGTAAGTGACGCGTGCTTGGAAAAAGAACTCAGTAGTTGATTTTGTGTTCTAAGCGCGTAAGAATGTAAACGCGTGCATAGATGTGCGCTAGTAAAGATACCATAGGAACTGACCTATCAGTAAGTGAATGAACTTCACACCAGGCGTTGTGCGTTAATGTTAAAATGTTCTTAAGAAGAAAGCCTCGAAGAAGCCAAAAACTGTTTCATGTAAGTGAATTTATTGAAGAACAGTGTTTGCAATGTTTTAAAATCACACGTATTTATACCACCCGAAGACATCAATTTTCCTGTTGGCTCCCAAAACGACTGATCAGTGATCAGCCCTTTCGCCCCTCCGTTTCGGTCTCCGTGAGGAGTCACCGCGCCATTTTAAGTTTGGTATCTTTGTTTGTAATATCTATGGTGTGCGGTTTGAAAGGCGGGCCATAAAAAGTATTATTTTATTTCAGATCCTATGAAATTGACAGCGAAATATTCCTTTGAGCAAAAGAACAATCTTCATATGTGAAAGTGGACACACACAGTGTGGTGGAACTTCCGCTCAAATCTCACATGTTTTTCTCGAGATGTCAGTGGGTGAAGTCACTAGATTCGCGTTTCAAAGTGAGCTTGAGAGCAGCAAATGTAATACTTAAACACATTGAAAAGAATGTTTTGTTTGCCTTTGTTTTTCAGACAGTTGTGTTGTCCTTGGAATAAAGAGGGATAGTACTTCCCTGTGCGAAAGCAAAGTTTGTAAAGTTCTCATGCCACTTATGCAATAACATTCTGATAATCACTCTAAGAACGCCCGGTTCAGATTTGAACCGGAAACGGATCAAATGGGCACTTAACCGAAAGAGATCAAATATTTGACTAGATTCGGTTCATTTTAAACAGAAAATGGTTAGTTTCGAATCGAAACTAGTAAAATATTTGGTCCTTTTTCTGCGAAGTGCCCATTTGATCCTTTTCGGTTCATTTTGAACCGGACGTTCTTAGAGCGTATAGTATTGTTGAGGAATATTGGTTTAGATTTAAAGAAAAACAAAGACTGCCCGTTAATGTGAGGATATGGCTTGCTTCAAGTCCATTTTTTGTTGAAAATGTCACAAGTTTACCCGCTCATATCTTGAAAACCACACATCGGATTTCAATGCAAATTTTACCGAACGCTTAGAATAAATACCCCTCTAACATATCAAACATTCTTGTGACCTCATACCCTTCTTTTAAAGTTTACCTCATCCAAGTGAAAACAAGCAGATATATATATATATATATATATATATATATATATATATATATATATATATATATATATATATATATATATATATATAAATAAGGAAAAATGGAAAACAGAGTGTGCATATAGATCCAACGAATGATTTATGGAAACAGAAATTTTCGCCGCCTCCTGGCGGCTTTGTCAACTGTGTTATGGAAATCAACCGTTACATACAAACAAGATAGAGTTGAATGCGTACAGTACCGCGTAATATTAAAATAAGTTTGAAAAGTTGTAAAGTGACGTCATAATGATGATGATCGAAAAGTACGTAGTTACAAAGAACGCACGTTCTCACATAGTAATTAATACAAAGCGCGAACATCATAACCATGGCAAGCTACGTACTTTTCGATCATCATCATTATGACGTCACTTTACAACTTTTCAAACTTATTTTAATATTACGCGGTACTGTACGCATTCAACTCTATCTTGTTTGTATGTAACGGTTGATTTCCATATATATATATATATATATATATATATATATATATATATATATATATATATATATATATATATATATATATATATATATATATATATATATATATATATATATATATATATATATATATATATATATATATATATATATATATATTAAAAGGCATGAAAAGTAAATTAGAACAGTCCAATTCCAATCTTTATAGGACATTTTTGAGCTGAGATGTAAAGTCCTGAAGTTTATTCACCTAAAACATATTGGTCCATTGCGGAATAATTTGTGACTTTCTTGTTGTACAACGCACATTACATGTTTTGTCTTTCTAAAAAATTAAAACTGTTTTTTGACCTTGAACACTTCCTGTTTGCTTGTATAGCATGTTGCAAGGAGAGGGCTTAATAAGTTACATCAACCCCTAGGAGAAAGAAAACTATACCACCCTGGTATAAGGTACAGTAACTTTCAGAAAACAAAGAAATACAAAAATTGTAAAGTGAGTAGTAGAACATTAAAAATGACATAACAAATTATTGCGCAATGTACCAAATTTAAGTTGAGTGAATAAATTCAATATTATATATCTCAGCTCAAGAATGCCTCATGAAGATGGGAATTGGAATGTTGAAATTGACTTCACATGATCTTTAATATACATTTCTGAATTTTTTTACTTGAAGTTCACCTCCGGTCAGCACTAGGTAACGATGCCGAAGTCGATGTGTATTATATACCCCTTCACCTATACGCTACTTGGGTGCACCCCTAACCGATATCAACGTAACATAACCAATACCTGCTACGAAGGTCATTCTGTGGCAAACAATTCCCTGCTCATATTAGGCGTTCTGGTTTTGTTTCTTAGCTTGGGTTCCACTGGGATGAACATACATATTATACTACAGCTGCTCTTGCATTTAACTACAATCTCGGTGAGAAGGGTGGAGCTAGGACTTCGTAGATTTTAGATAGCGTTCAGGGAAGGTGTTTCGCAAGACTAGACCAATCGACTTTTTAAATCAATGGAAGTTAAAGCATTACCAAGTAAGAAGCATACGATTTTTGGCCACTGTTTTGAAATCTGTGGGTGATTGTGTTTCCCCCTCCCCTCCCCCGCGATTTCCGCTTATTGGTTAGTTAGTTAGTCAGATAGTCAGATGGAGTTTCACGGCCCAGTTCCCAACCAATTGGTTCAAGTCAAGCCGGCCACGACCTTTTTTTTTTCAGTTGTGACTCACTGGCTACTCCGTCGCTTATGCTGAGCACCAAGCACAACGGCAGTGTGTTGCCACTTTAAAGTCTTCGGTATAACAAGTCCAGGACTCAAACTCCCAACTTCCCGACTGTAAGTCTGATGCTTCCACTTATGGGTGAAACCACGTGGAAATGAAAGAAATTGCCGAGTGCCGAATAGCCTGCTGTAAGCAGGCTATTGTGTTTGCGTTTCAACTACTACATTCAAATATAAAAAATCTTACTTTGGCTACTATTAATAATACTATGGGTCTTTCAACGGTTTCACTGTTGAACAGTTGACGTTTCCAACAAAGTTACATGGCATAACTACGGTATACAATAGCCTGCCAACTTTCTAGCGAATCTCATTTACGACCACCAAATATGACGTCACGACAAAAATTAAAATACTAAATTATATCTCGCGTAATAGGTAATATTTATGCATCGAACGTATGGCCTGGTACACATTTTCCACCTACAAAAGCTAATTAGGTTGTTCGCCGTTCGTTGCATCAGTTGTATGTACCAAAATACACTATTCATACTTTTTCGTGCACCACATGACCATCTCATGTTTACTAATTCGTCCCTCAAAATGCGGGATTCCTGTAAATGGAAACTGGACGAAGGCTTGCAGACTCTGTATATCATACTGTTTAGAGAGGTGTATTTTGATTTTGAGAGAGCGCCATCTTTATGCTACTACAGAGTCTGCTCCGCAGGCTAATTAAGTGCCGAATGTTTGAAAACAATCTTAAATATGCTACATCTCGCCCTCTTCACTAAATATGTCCTTTGAGGCGGGCTTTTTTTAAGGGGAGCTTAGCAGGGCTTGAGACGGCAGGATAAATTTTTTTCTCATCTAAATACGAAAATTGCCAATGCTAGTCTGAGGACCATGGTATACTACAACTGTTCCATACATAATACATTCAAAGTCTACATTAATACCATATAAAGGTATTAGAAGTTTGTTATTGGCGTTAGTGAGAGGCTATATGTGCCAACGGTCCTGATCACATTTTTTTGTCAAATGGTTGGAGCATAAGGGTTGTAGTTGAGAGGTCCAGTTCCTCTCCTGGTTGGGTTGTACCGGATATTGTAGAAGTGGAACCTTACTGTCATTGTGTTGTCGCTCAGCATAATAATCGGTGGAGGGGAAATAAGCCAGTGAGTCACAACTGGAAATGGGCATGGCTCGTCCGACTAAAACCAGTCGGTTACTGAGTCGTAAAATTCCAATTAACTGACTTAACAAATTCATTAGTAACACCTGCTCTGTTGTACACCTGAATTGAAAGAAACTGCTGGTAAAATGACCCTCTTGTAACTTCCAATAGATGACTAATCCGTGAAATCGATTGACATGTTTGTACGTTAAAACTACCATGCCCCCCCCCCCCCCCTTAACCATCTGGCGTTACGGTAGCTTTACTTTTTCCAGAGGACTACTGTAATTCTCCAAATTTGTTTGAAGTGTGAAAATTACCGTAGTAGGAACGTAATTGTGTTAAAATGGTTTTGTTTATCCACGTTGCTTATGTTTTTTAGGTGATGTTTGGCCACCTATTAGATATTGTTCGGCAACGTTGTTTTTGTTTTGGGGGCATTCGTACTGCACGAAACTGGCCTGGTGTAGTCCTCACTCAGTTGGCAAAACATCCAGCCGGTCGGAGTTTCAGCGCTTGGCACCAGGGATTTCCTCGTCGCGAGAGAAAGGAAACTAAGTTGATTCCGATCAGGGAGCTGTAAGAGCTCTTACTGTCTTACAGGGACCTGCTCAGTTATCGCTGCCGCCCCATGATTTTTTTTAAAGTGAAGTAAACAACTTTTTAACCGGGAATGTAGAGGACAACTTATACTTTATACATAGGAACCCCATAGAGTGATTTTACTTACTTCACAAGCTCCGCCTCTTTTGATGTTTGATGGGCAAAATCTAGTGTAGTAGTACGCATTTAGTGTACTTAGCCGATAATTATGCAGCTGACGACGGACCCACGTGTGACTGTTGCACTAAAACACTGCTAATTTTTGGCCCGGCAATGGGCGTGGCTTACCAATTGTGACGTAACCTGGAAGCACTCTATAGACTATAGAGGCTTTGCAATTACGTCACGGAACCGCCATGCTGGAGGACATTCATGCCAAATACACATGGTTTTGTGCCGAACGCACTGTACAGTGTGCACTGTGACATACACGGTGTATACAAATTAAACGAGCAACTAGTTACTTGTACTCCAACATGGCCGCCGGAGAGTATTATGACGTCATGTGAAAAGCCTCTATAGAGTGTTTTTACGTTACGTCACAATTGGTAAGCCACACCCAATTTAGGTCAAAATTCAACAGTGTTTGAGTGCAACAGTCACAAGTGGCTACTTCACAGCATGGAAGTATCACCCTACAGTAAATGCGTACTAGACTAGACTTTGCCCATCAAAAGGGGCGGGGTGTGTAGCGTAGGTGAAAGCAGTCTATAGTGGGATAGATAGTTTCAGTTTCACAAAACTGGTATCCCTACACACTTGCTTGCTGTTTTTTTTTTCAATATTGAAGATTAAAGGCAGTCAACTCTCTCACCAAAAGTAGGCTATAATTTTTGTAGTTATTGTAGTGCGCCGCACTACAATATTGGCATATACTGGCCGACTGACAATTTCTTTTGTGAAGCCTGTTATGGCCCACAACTCATTTCCCTGCGCGTACCGTAACTTAGTTCGTACAAATATCCATGCTCTACCCTTTAACAATAGCAGCAAGTGCAATCTGTGGCCGTCTTTAAACAAAAATCAACTTCAGAAAAGCAAATACTACACTTACAAGGCTGATTTAAGGAGTTAGCTTCATGAAAGAGCATTGCGGATAAATTTCCAGAAAACGCGATGTAATGTGGTTCGGCCTTTTCACACTGAAGTGATAAGCCTGGAGAATCAATCGCTGCTTCCAAATTGGTATACGTAACACGGCGCCATTGCGTCCACTATCGTTGAACAGTATCAAGACGTTATTGTACAGTATCTTCATCTAGCTACTACGGAGCAGGGTATTGCCAATTTCCTGTACGGAACGAATTGGCTTTACTGCATTGGATTAAGCGACTTGTGCTGTAGTTCTATTATCATGCTTTATTTCAGTGGTAAAAGCAGAAGCTATTTTGACAGCAGTCTGACCGAAACGTTTTGACAGCATGCATGTAGCATGCATTGCGAATTAACGAAACACGGATGTTAAAACACACAGCGTCAACAGTTATTCGGCCTTCCACGAGACAGTTGTCATATGCATGAAGCGGTGCAGTCAGAGAGCCTGAGAGGGCGTCATTATTTAACATAAAGAACGGTGAAAGAGGAGTCGAGAACCGATAAAACCATTTCAGGCAGGAGTAAACAACACAACAGAGCATAACGTATGGCTACTCAGCACGAGTCCTTGAACGGGACTATGCTTCGTCCACTTCATATTACTCCACACTAGACTGTATACGGAGTAGGTCCTACCGTTAAGCGCAGTACACGGTCTTGTTCAAGGACTACTCAGCACTTGCTTCATTGTTGGCAAATATGCTTCAAAATAAAGCTAGTGACTGACTATTAGCATAGAAGGTCCGGATTTACTCCATCATTAGTTACTCTTCTATGATTTCTTAAAGCGTCCAGCCAAGGAGCTGGGAGACAAGTGGTCCATCTTTGTACTATCAAGAAATAGGGTTGAGAGGAGTGGCCAAAAAGAAACAACAGCCCCTCTTCCCGCCATGAACAAATCCTAAAGTTCAAATAAAAACTGGGCTACTGTACTAACTGAAAAGACATCTCTAACACGCACTACAATTCTGCGTATTTGCAAGCAAATGCAGTTCTAGTTGTCCACAGAAATTCCCAATCGACACGACACACCTCTTTGATTAGCAGCAAGTTCAAAAAATGCAGAGTACTGTAGCTCATATTACACAGCTTGTATACTGCACTGAGAGCGTGCACACTAGTTTTGGTTTACTCACCCTGGAGCAAACTCAGATGGAGTCTGGATGAGGATGAGTTTTAAACAGTTGCGGGAGGGACTTAAGTAAGAAGATTAGGATAATTGAAACTGTTGGGGTGAAAGAATTATGCCTTTTAAGATGACATTCTGGCCCATTTCACTCTGGTATCCTTCGCCTAAAAAATTAAAGACCAAGCCTTCGTAAGCATCTTTCAGAAAATATCTTCAAAAGTTATTTTGTAAATTTGCATTGAATCAAATGATTTCATCATATCACCAGTATACCTGTAGTACCTGTATTACTGTGGTCTCACGTACCCCGCGCTCGCGGTAACACCGTGTTACCTCGCGCTCGAGTAACGTGGGAACGCGGGTCGGTGTTTAAATTTTTTTTTGATCCACCTCAAATCGCAGGGTTATGCGGTTTTAAACAAAGCAAGGTTACAGGTGTTTATGGCGCTGATGACAGGAATTTTCTAACATTTTACAGTTATTGGTATGTAAAATATTTGACGCCGATACTATGGTAGCACTACACAATCAATGAAACACGGGGTATGTGAGAACCCAGACTGGAAAACACGGGATTAACATGTGGTTATGCCTTAAGTTTTTGTAAACACGAGGTAACACCGAGGTGTACGTGAGAACAAGCCTTATTAAGTTCCACGGATGTGTTACTGGGATTGACTTCGGTGTTAGGGTGCCTGGGATTTGGGTGACAGGGTTTCACTTTCTTTCTATGTAAATTTGTGCTTTCATAAGAAATGACACATCTCGATAAGCCCTAAAGGGTTTTCAACATGTAGTCGATATCTGTTCTTTTCATCCAGTCTAGAATGGAGCCATACTAGACAGACCAATAGTGTAAACGGTCTGAAGGCCTTGAGGTTGGTCACGTTTTGTCCTTCAGTGGACGTAATAGCTTCTTCGGGAAGCAGTTTAAATTTTGATTTCACCGAACGGCACTTTGCCAGAGGGTCGGGAGGACTTTAGAAATCAAAAATGAAGTGTGAAACGTTTCCCGAAAGGATAATTAAAGGCATATTCCTAGACACAAAATTAATTAACTTCAAGATATGCAGAAAAATTTTCTTTTTAAGGAGGCGAAAATTTCATCTCAATAGCATATAGCGTTCGTAAGATACAAATTTATAGAGTAATGCAACTTTTTTCTTTTGATTTCGGTGCATCATGTAAATCTGTGATGTCATCGCGGCTCATAAATTTGACATTACATTCAATTTATTTATAATTTTGATGCCGCTGCAGGTAATATTAACCAACAGTGGTGGTTGTACTCAACGTATGGTGAAGGGTAATGCTTGATCCACTACAGAAAAAGATGTTTAAACATTCCCACAGTATAAAATGTCAAGTACAAAAGGACTTTAACTTATAAAGAAAGTAAAATAAGGGTAGGCGGTGCGCCATCTGACGTTCCTATAAGTCGGTGAACCTTGTAATTTTTTAGGAAAGGCCCGAGATCATCATTCGTGACCTCATGCGAAAGATTAATAATGGCTTTAAATTTTATGCCGGGTGTGAATATTTTGAAGTTGGTTCTTATGACCAAGCTAGACCGGTTTCTGCTGTCTTGCTCATTAGCTGTGAATGGTGCAGCTTCATCAGTAACAAGCCTGTCATTTGCGGCTGGGGTTAAAATATTCCTGCTTCAAATAGAGCAGTAAGACAAGTATCATTGTACCATTTCATTTTCCGTCCTCTCAAACCTTGATTTTACAAATCCATCTTTTAGATTTATGCCTTTTCGTTGGCGGGTGAGATTGTCGGAAAAAGAGTGTAGACAGGAGCAGGCCCGTGTTATTAGCAAACCGCTCTGAGTCACTTGGGTTAGGAGAGTTCAGACAAAACGAATCAGAGACAATGTGCCCGAATTACATCACTTTTTGTGGCTTTGTCGAAAAGCAGCGATATTTGTTTTACACCAGAAAGCCAAAAGGCTTAGTGATTCCTTGCCCCTGAAATTTAAGCCTTTTTTTCAAATTGACAGTGCTCTGTAATTTTTTTTCAAATTGACAGTGCTCCGTAATGTTTTTCAAATTGGCACTACTCGGAAATGCACCCAAAAAGTATACATGCAAGGCATCCAAGTTCCTACATTGAGATCCCGGATGACCTTTGACCACCTAGAACTATGGTTCTGCTCACGATATCACATCCACATACTATGTGTGAAATTTTGCAGTATGCAAGACTCCAACCATGTTTACAAGGTTTTGACCTTTTGACCTCTCATGACCCCAAATAACCTTTGACCTCCAAGAAAATCAAAAGGGATCATCTACTCAATACAACCAACCCACACACCTAATATGAGCATAGTCACATGTAACGTTCTTGGGATATAGTGTTTACAAGTTTTTGACCTTTTGACCTCTCGTGACCCCAAGTGACCTTTGACCTCCACCAAAACAATAGGGATCATCTACTCAATATGGCCAACCCACACACCAAATATGAGATAAGTCACATTTACACTTCTTGAGATACTGTGTCTACAAGCAATTTCTAAGGAATTTACCATTTGACCTCTTGTGACCTCTAATTACCTTTGACCTCCACGAAAATCAAAAGGAATTATCTACTCAATACAACCAACCCACACACCTAATATGAGCATAGTCACATGTAACGTTCTTGAGATATCGTGTTTACAAAGTTTTAATCTTTTGACCTCCCGTGACCCCAAATGACCTTTGACCTCCACCAAAAACTATAGGGATCATCTACTCAATATGGCCAACCTACACACCAAATATGAGATAAGTCACACTTACCCTTCTTAAGATATCGTGTTTACAAGCCAAAGCGTCACATACACACACACACATACACACGACATCACCATCGCATAGATTCCTTGCCTGCCTACGGCAAGGAATCTATGCGATGGTGATGTCGTGTGTATGTGTGTGTGTGTTGCCTGCCTACGGCAAGGAATCAAAAAGTAACCAATCTTTAAAATAAAATATGTTGAGTTAGGAAAAGGAATTGCGACAGGGTTTAAAGGACACGGTGTGGAATTTTCTTTTTCTAACATAACCGCGGCGAAAAGCCACCAGAAGGCCTTCAAATAGCTGCCGAGGGAATTATGTCTTCCCCCAAAGTGCTAACGCATATGCCTTCCGTCTGTAAGCTTTCTCTCGGCTTCCATACTTTCTAAATTTTATTTGAAACTCGATAGATACCTGTTATGTATGTATGTCATTTCAAAGGAGGTAAAAATATTTCTCTCGTCAAAAGTTGCTGTTCCTTAAAGATAAAACTATGAAGAAAAAATCTGTTATCATAATATGCATAAAACGAATCAAACAGAATAAGCAGTGTTCAGGTTTTATCTTCAATTGAAAACAATACTATTTTTTCTAGAAACAGAGCACACAATTGACCACGTTATAAATGGTCTCGTCTGGCTGAGTCATCAAAATCAATTTTCGATAAAGCCGATCTTTGGCTTCAGACAATGAACAATTATTTAGTCGCGTAGTACTTGTGCACCAATGTTAAGAAAGTCGATGAGCCATAGTATACGCCAACACTAAAATGCACGATCCCACACATGTTTTGCAAAAGTCTTGTCTGCATGAGTCCATAGGTTTTCCCTTTTGGGAAACCAAAAGGCAGGGTTTTACTTTCTTTCTCTGTAAATTTGTGTTTTCATAAGAAATGACACATCTTGATAAGCCCTAGAGGATTTTCAACATATAGACGATATCTGTTCTTTTCATCCAGTCTAGAATGGAGCTATACATGACAGACCAATGATGTAAATGGTCTGAGGGCCCTGAGGTTGGTCAAGTGTTGTCTGTAAGTGGACGTACAACTTCTTCGGGAAGCAGTTTAAAGTTTGGTTTCCCTAACTCCTCTTTGCCACTGAGTCGGGAGGACTTTAGAAAAGTAGGTTTTCAAAATGGCCGTACGGGAAGGGCCGGGGGACTGAAGCCCCCAAATGGCCAAAATGGCAGACGTCGGTCCCTTAATCGGACTTTATCTGCTTTTGTTATTTGTAAATTTTGCTTTCTGATAACCAAATAAATGAAAAGAAATCATGGCGCTAATTTAACGTTTCTTTGGCAGCACACCAAGGATTATCAAGGGCGAACTCTATCTCATTCAATAATTGCCGTTGAACTTACAATAACTTCTTTTATCTCCGACTTTTCTTCAAATGATTCGACTCCTTGTGACTTCCAAAAAGAAAGAGCTTGCAATTTCCGCTTCAATTGACGTAGCATAGATGAAATGAAAGAAATGGAAAAAAATAAAGTAAAACTCTTTAAACGTTGAATAAACTGTGACGAGCAAAGAAATACCATTGTGTAAATATTACCTCCTCTGCGGCAATATTGTGCTACATATACCTCCCCCAGACTATTCACTTCTAAACTATTGATTGTTGTTCAAACTAATTGTGAGGATGATGAAGTACTAGTCTAAGAGAAAGGAAAATAAAATGCAAATTCACTAAGCAATACAACATGACATAAAAGACAAATGCAGGAATAGATTTATAACACTACTGCTTCCTAAATAGGATCTACTCCTATGTTTATTCTGTTTTTAACTTCCCTTTTCATTTCATCTCGCCTTAAATTGTAATAGCCTAGTGACGTAAAATAAGGTAGCAAGAAAAATAAAGTAATAATCACCAACATTGATATTGAATGTGTCAATGAGTTTTCACTGCTTTTTGAAGGGTAATGTTAAAGTCAGTTTTCTATATGGTATGAGTAAGCTGCGATAAAAATGCAGTTTACAATTTGGTAGTTCGTCATTTCAATGTGAAAGACTCACAATTCGTTTAAGTTCCAAGTGGTCCAAAGCCAGCTCACTGAATGTCATGAGTGGCATACTGGTTTCAAAGTATTGAAGTAAGAGGTTATCAGTAAGGACCAGGCCCAACTGAATTTACTCATTTTTGGGGTGGGGTTGGGGTGGGTGGGATGGCCTAAAATATGTGTACTTACTTTAAGCCTGGGCGGATATCATGCCGGTGGCATGTCGCTCCCCTCTGTTGACCGTCATTTGCATTTAAATATGCCGAAAACATGTCAAATACAACCCTTTGGCGGCTCAGGTATAATCAATTAAAGCTTGCTCCCCTTCTATTGAGACATCCTGGATACACTGCTGACTTTTTAGGTATATGTATGCTATCTTAGGAGTATAAAATTTGCAAAACTTTTGGATACTAGGGAAAATAAAGGAGACTAACTCCCTAGCCTAGTTCCCCGTGAGAAAAGATCATGGGTTGTGGCCATAATTTACAGAGAGAATCACTGGGTCGTCCATGCAATTAACAAGAAATCCAAGAGTCTTATAGTGATTCCTTGCAACTGAAATGTAAGTTTGTTTTTATTTTCCAAATTTCAAGTGTCTTGTAAAACATCCGCAGTTTGTATTAACGGTATCCAAGCTTCCTACCTGAAGAGAGACTACCGTGTACTCAATATTGACCAGCTACTAAAATAATGTTACCCTCTAAGATAACCAACCTCTTTGAGATATCGTGTAAACAAGGCTTTCAGACCCTGGTGACCCCACATGACCTTTGACCTCCACCAAATTAACAGGGTTCTTCCTCAGCATAACGCGCATACGTGCAAAATAGGCCATCTACATGCAAAATATGGAGACCCATATCAATTAAGTATGAAATATGTCCAAGCTTCCTTCCAACAGATACTATGTTAAAAGGTTGTCAGACTCACCATGCGTAACCCCACATGACCTTTGACCGCCATCAGAAAAAAATAGGAATCATCTTCTTAGTAAGGGCCATCTACATGTTAAATGTGAGGACCCACAGTTACTCTACTTGAGATATCGTGTAAACAAGATTTAAAGACTTTGAAATGTGACTCGACGTCCCAACTTCACAAAAAAAAACGACCGGGCTTTTTTCTTTCACCTAATCGCAACCACAAGGGATCGAAATGCAAAGTGGATTGCACAACGCCCCGCTCTCTGTCACGTCCTCTCTTAGGAGATATTTTGTCAAAGCTAAAGTCAAGTCCGTTGTTGAATAATCCTTCATATGAGGTGTCTTACCACGTGAAGGGAAAGGATGCAAATGATACGGGGTATTTTATCACTCTTGCACTGTTTTGACAGCAGAATGTTTGAATAGAATATATACGTAAACACTTAAAAGCAGTCACTCGTCACCCCAAACTGCAATCTCACCCCGGGTTCACCAAAATTCCCAGTTGATGAAGCTCTTTGTTTGACATTAAATTCAAGAAATGAGAGTAGCTCTTATAACACAACATACACTGATAGTGCTCTGATTACATATTATGGCCTTGCATACCCACCGGGATGTGTCCCTAAGCAATAAATTAGGGCTGATCTGGGTAAATATGAGTTTTCGACAGTTGTTGGAGGGGTTAGGAAGAATAGGGTTGAGAAAATCAGAAATGTCTGGGGTGAAGAGTGACTGCTTTTAATTAAAAACTTTTTAGAAAATACTGGGATTAGGGAATTTCTTCAAGTTCAGCTAGGTTTACAAAGAGTTCAGTTTCTTTTTTGGGGTGAACAACATTAAAAAGTGACGGATGGAAAGACTTGTTTCCCCTGTCTATCCTCGGTTACCATGGGCCGTCCCTCAATTTAATTGAAGAACACAGAACGCTTTTTCTTATCATGAGCAGTGAAACCTCTTTTCTATTACGCATAGCGAACCTTATGAACATCAAACCTTTTTATACGAGTGTGGATTACGAACCCTATGAACCCTTATGACTAAAGAGCAGTTTAGGGTATACCCGCGAGACACAGGAAACCTTTAAAGATGGAAAACGCCTTTTTCAATATTATGAATACTGATCTGAACTCTTTCCCTGCTACAAAAATTGTACAAAACTTTTTCTGACAGCATAATGGAAGTAAAATTGGGATCCAAAGTATCTTTCGGTTTCGCTCTGAGCGCCGAAATTTTCGCCTTCAACATTTTCTTTTCCCTTAGTTTGCCCCCACCCCAGTTTTGACCTTTCGGAAGATGGGATTGTCTAAATTTGACCGGTTGTCATTAGTATGTTAAGAAAACGATACATATTTTTTAAAAAAAAATTTGTGAACTCCACTAAAAAAACTCATCGGTGCCGCTTTAAAGGTAGGCCTATGTAAATTTTGGCATATTTCATTTCTTGCAGCACACTCTGTTCATTGTTTGAGGCATTCGAGATTTGTAACATTAAACGAAGATACAGTGTAAAGGAACCCTTTGTCATGGACCGTGGTTCGGTCGGTCAGTCAGTCAGTCAGTCAGTCAGTCAGTCAGTCAGTCAGTCAGTCAGTCAGTCAGTCAGTCAGTCAGTCAGTCAGTCAGTCAGTCAGTCAGTCAGTCAGTCAGTCAGTCAGTCAGTCAGTCAGTCAGTCAGTCAGTCAGTCAGTCAGTCAGTCAGTCAGTCAGTCAGTCAGTCAGTCAGTCAGTCCATAGAGTTGCTAGAGCAACTCCCTGGTCAGTCGGAAAGGCTTGTGGGTTGTGGCTCACCCGGGCTTGTTGTCCGTACTGGTTCTAAAAAGACTATGGTCAAATTGACCATTAATTTGGTCAACTAGGCACGGACACAAACTATGGTCAAACCTTTGACCACGCCCCACTTAAACCAATTGGTTAGAAACTGGACCGTAAACTCCATCAACTAACTGACGATTAATTCGTAACTTGAAAGTCAATTTTACCATAGCTTAATTCGGTGCATAGTTGACCATAATGTTTTAGCGTCTACATTCGACGCACTTTTGAGGAACGTCAACTGATCTATTAGTCGCGAGGGTTACATTTATACTGAATAAACAAACCACAAATACTCCTCCAACCCCGAAAAAAGAAGAAAAAAAAGCGTAAAAAAAAAAAAAAAAAAACGCGTCATGATTGTACCTTTTTTTATACATCTTTAAATATCAAACCGACCAATCAGCTTAACCATAAAAAACATGTTTGTTCAGTGATTCTCTGCCACGGACTTCCTACACTTGGACACAGCATACAACCCGGTAGATTGTCGCCACCGTACATGTGAGAAAAAGCGTACCAAGATGGCTGTCTGCTATGGTTTTGTGTGAAAGTTTGGAGTTGCTCAAGTAACATCACTACACGTATTGCAGAAATATGAAATTTTGTTTCTCATTCAATTTAAACCTTTGTGTAAAATATTACAGCGTCGTCGTCAAATCATACAAATTATAGCTTTACGGCGGCCATCTTGGTGAGCTTTTTTTTGCCCCAGGAGGTGGCTGCCATCTACAGATAGGAAGTAGGAGTTACATGCTCTATATATATATCTGTACATAGGAAGTCCGTGTTCTCTGCGTATAAGTCCTTGCTTTCGGATACAGCATGGTTACCAATTGTACGACCGCTTTTAATTTTTGTCTTTGTCGAAAGTACCTTTCTGCATAACATTAATCCGACTAGCTTTTTAGATCGATGGAGGTTTACGGCCCAGGTTTCGAACTAATTGCTTTTAATATTTAAAGCAAAACTTAAAAGGCTTGCATTATTAGCTCAGGATGACGAAGTGATGGAAACGAATGTAATATGATTGATAAAACCAGTATAAGGTTTTAAGGCACTTCCGTAAGATATAACGAAACGCCCTTTTTCTTACTCTAATGGGGTTGTATTGTTGATTGTGTAGTTGTGTTTTAGGTAATATGAAACATTAAATATGGTGCCTCTTTTTCAGAAAGCGCAACAGTATGAATAAAAAAGAGTAGGAAGACCATAACGAAACAAGAAGGTATAAAAAGCCGTCTGCATCTGGATTAGGGAATAAATATTCCAATTGTTCGTTTGGATTTGTGCTGGAAGAAAACGCACCTGATTCTCAATACCAGTAGGCCTCTCTAACAAGAAAGAGCAATAATTGGTAGGTAAGCTTCGTTTCATTCTATTTTTTCTCATTTCTGTAGATTATATGCTTAAATAATCAACATATATCTATATCTTGCAAAAATCTCATAATTGTTTACAATCAATAAACTTAAAAAAATTTAAAACTTTCTTATCCAAACACAGCTAATATCTTAACTTGAAAAATGAGAAATGGAAAAGAACGATTTGGTCCTTACAATTAAATTTTGACAGTACTGAAACGTTTATTCCTCAATAGCTTTGGGAAAATCGCTTTTATATTGTTCCAGTATTCCCAGGAAAAAATCACATTTGAAACCTGTTGAGCAGGTTTGAACAAGTAAAAAGGATAATTGGAAAAATAATCAACATATTTCGACAGGATTTGAGCTGGTACCAAAAGGAACCTGAGACTTCATAAATATTACCTGTAGAGGTCTGTTAACTTTCATAACACGAAAAGGTATTTGGAAATGGAACATTGCCTGTTCACACCTGTTAAAACCTGTTCAAACCTGTTATTATTTCAACAGGTATAAGCAGGTATTTTCTTATGGGTTACAATACAATTATTGAGGGAAATATTGCATTTAAAATGCGTTAGCATGACATACAAAGAAAGTAGATTTAAGCATTATTCAACCAATTAGTCTTATTAGTAAAAACACTGATAGCTTAATGTCCTCAAACCATTATGTATTAGACGCGTTACGGAAGTTACGTTGCATCATTTGAAATTTGGAAAGTTTGGGTAAAGAAACTGTTCTTGAGCAACAAATAACTGTGCTGTAAGCCTTATTTCTTAAACAGAAGATTACCATACCACCTTATTTTATAAAATTAATCCTTCTGCGTCCATACATATTGATTTTAAATTACGAATTCAACTTTTCTGTAAAAACAAACGCAATTTTCTTTTCACACTCATAAAATTGCTTCCAGCATTTGTAAACGATGAAAGTGACGTAGGATGCAAACGTTCTTCATTTGCAAAGGGTAACCCTTGAACCTAACGCTTACAGTGTATGTAAAATATTAACATTCGTTTTGATGCATTTTACAACTCCCCATGTGAGTTTAAGCGACACTGACGAAACCACGCATCCAAAACTTCTTTCCCCAAATCTATTGTCACTGCTTTAAGAAAAAATGATCTTGTCAAACAAAACGTTAATTTGAATCCTTCCCCACAGGTACGTGCATGCTCCTCAAAATGGGAGTTTCAATTTTTCGAACGAGGTAACTTTCCCATCCCCTTTCTTTACTATTTTTAACAAGCTCCTTAGGCATCCAAGATTTCTATATGCGAACGCTTGATGTCAATAGTGAGCTAAGTTGCATGCATCTTTTGAATATTCAACATCAATGTCAGTCAAAAAAGCAGTTCATTCACCATCTGAGAATTATTTTGATATCCCCACCGAAAAGACATTTTCTGGCGACAAGTATATCTTTATATCCACTGATATCAATCAGGCCGGGACATTTCCCACTGGTTTTCAGTGCTTTCACGTGACTTTACAATTGCTAAGTCACGCCCAAGGCAGGGTAAAAATCAACAGTGTTTTAGCGCAACAGTCACAAGTAGGTCGTCAAATCTTTCTCAACTAGTTCCATTAGCCAGTGTACTACAGTTGTTTTTGCCCGTCAAGAGGGAGTGAGGCTTGTGACGTCAGTGAAGCTCTATTGTAGTTCTTTACCCAGAGAGATAAACGCCAGCCTGTTAAAACGTGTGTTCTTCAGTGTTTTCAAATAGATTTATATCACCGAATCAACGACTGAAAATCCCATCATTTCAATTCTGTCGAATGAATGTTGTTGCCTTCATTCTAACTATGGATTTAGAAACAATACATTTTAAAGGGGATTTCTTTCATGTTCATTCGTTTTTTTTTTCTTGGAGGGGGGGGGGGCGTGGGAGTGTTGTAGTGCATGGCTGTCAGGCACAAAGGCTTTATTGCGAAATTGGCTTTTACTTATCAACCAAAGTTTACATTGTTTTGAGACTTGATCATCCCAAGAAATAGGCAGTTTAGCGTAAGAATGACAAATGATATGCCAATAATAATTATGTTGTCAGAGGTCAATGTTCAAGGAGTAGAAACACAGACACACACACACCCAGTCGAAGAGGTTTAACGGTTGAAAATGGAACCTTCCATCATGATTGTGCATGGTACTCACTATAAGCAGTGGGGTAAAGGGGAAACGAGCCAGTTAGCCACTAGTGGAAAAGGGGCCGTGGCCGGCCCGACATAATCAAATCGGTAAAAAAATGAGCCGTACAATTCCATCTAACAAACTAACCCTCCAGGATTATGTATTAGAACATATTTAATTTCCTAACCTATTCTTTCTCAAACTAGTATAATGATGGACGAATAGAGTTCGTGTTTCTGCATCGAGTCAAGATTCAACATTTTATGTGAAAAGGAAAGAACTTTGTGTAAAACTTATATGGCCTAAGGCAAAAAGTATTAAAGAGGGCGAAAAATTTTGAAACATAATCACTATTAAATGTGCTCATAATTGGCCTCTGGATTTAGGTTTAGATGAGATTTTTCCAATGGAAGAACAACTTTGTTAACATACTGAACTTATTTTTATAGAGAAGAAAGTTAGACTGAAAAACAAATATCATCTTTACATATATGTACAGTTTGATCAATAATCTTGCAAAACATGGCAATGGCAATGGCAATGACAATTACTTTTATTTTTTATCGTCAATGTAAATAATTTCTCTGACTTTTAACCTATCGACGAGGTTACACGGCTCAGTTTCTAACCAATTGTTTTAATTTGGGCTATTAACCACGGAGTTTTTTCCCGGGCCAGTTGTGCCTCATTGGCTTGATTTCTCTACTCTATCGCTTCTGCTGAGCACCAAGCACAATGGCAATAGACCTTGCGCATATGATGAGACGGACGAGAAAAGGCTTAATTGCAAAAGGGAGGCATACATATTGGACGTTTTGGACGTCAGTTAGATACGTTTTTACGACTCAATTTCTAGCCAATTTGGATGTAGGGTCGCCATTTTTTCTAGTTGTGGCTCCCTGGCTTGCTTTCCTTACTCCATTGACTATGCTGATCACCAAGCACAATGGCAGGAGGTCCCATTTTTAAAGTATTCGGTATGACCCGGCCAGTAGTCGAACTCCAGGCCTCTGGACTGCAAGTCTGATGCTCTTATCACTTTACCGTGATGTAAGGACAGTTATTGCTGATCTTAGCGGATATGAAAGAAGACATGCATATTACTATGTGAGTGTTACCAAGTTGACATAAAGAGGGTAATTAAAAATATTTCAAAACTGATGGAATTGGAAAAGCGATGACTTTTTCCACTTTGCGGACTAAAAGAAGTGGAATTATGTACAACCTAAACTTCTTCCCACTGTACCTCAAAATCTAGACTGTCATGCTATAGTAAATGTGTGGTGTTATGATTAACAAGCTCAACTTGACTTTCAAGCAGTGGCGTGCGCAGGTTTTTTGAGGTGGGTGGGGGGGGGGCAGTATGTCTATCCCCCCGACTGATATAGAGGTGGAGATAAATTCAAAGGGAATTGCTCCCGTGTAAATTCCCCCGACTGGGTTGTTTCCTCCGACTACATGCAGAGGTGGGGGGCCATGCCACTCGGCCCCTCTATTGCGCAGCAACTGCTTTTAAGTGAGGGGTAGCTTTAGTGGGGTATGAACTTAGACAGATAACGAATTATAAATACAGTATTTTTTATTATTTCAACTTTAATAGGCTCAAAATGACATTTATCGAGGTCCTAAAGTCACCTGTTCACCACAATATTGTATTTCGTTTTTTCTGCCTTTTATGTTTCTAATCTGCCTGAATTGTTGGTGGTAAAACGATATGATACCCCAATATTCTCGCAGTTTCCGCCCGATCCCCCCACACGCACACAGATTCGACGCCCCTGCTAGACTGCTGGTAGTCTTTTACTACGAGAATTGCAATTTAAAGTACAGCAAAATGGAAATTGCTTGTCAGACATTAATACCATTACCACTATAGGAAAATTGTTTCACTTCATTTTACTGTAAGCAGATTGCTCTTTCAAATGACTTACATCACGAGAAACATTGTGTGAGATTTTTCGGGGGTCTTCATATTCTTTTACTGTTCATGTTGACAATAACCCCAAACAGGTACAGGACTATATATTTTTGAAACGATTATTTCTACGCACTTGGAAACATTGCCTGTCAAGTTTCTGCGAAGGTGAGTGATACCTCCGTGTATACTTCGCTCTTACAGTCGCGCCTAGTTTGGAAGCAATCACCATAGAAAGAACTGAAACATGGAATAAAATTGCGGAAGAATTCACTACGTTAAAATCTCAACAGGGCACATGGAACAATTTTGGTCCATGGGGGGGGGGGGGGGGAGGGAGAGTGAACACCCCTTTCTGACCATCTGGATCCTCCGCAATTGCCTGCAATATCAACAGGGTACAAGCTTCTTTGCTTAGCCCGCTTACATGTTTCAAAGATATTATCCTAATACATAGATATAATAAATTCAAATCTAGAAAAATAGTTCAGTTTTCAATGAGCTCTCAGGGTTTTAGAGAAGAGTGTGACAGCAACTTTGTAGCCTAGACGACATCTTGTTCACAGTCTCAAATGATTTTCTTTTGAGAATCTAACTTTGTAACTTGCCAGTGGCGATGTTTTTCCAGGATGAGCAAGCACCCACATTTTCCGATAATTTTTCGTGAACACCACTGTCATAGGGACGCAGATTGCGGCCCGCGAAGCGCACCGAAAGCTTTGTCTGTTATAAACCAACATTTGAAAATATTGAGCTTGCATTGCAGAAAATTTTGGGATTTTGTGTTTCCTGTAAGGAAATTTGAAAAAAAGGGGGGGGGGGAGAGTTATTGAAGAATCTGCACTTCCAATCGGCAAATCTGAGATTACACAACAACTGAAGATCGTTGTTAATGTAATGTTATCTAAGGCCAATGGCACTCCTCAGAGTGGAGGGAGATTGCAGCCTGCCACTTGTAGGTACGCCACTTCTTTGAACTGCCTTATTTGGTTAGCAAAATTTTTACCACATTGTGTAAAGAGCTTCCCCCTTTAGGGACATATTGACTAACTCCGTACATATGGTCTGTAATGGTATTGATGTTTGTTGGTCCCATGTGAGGCGGGAGAATGTAGAATATGTCCACGCCAGGGACGTGTTTCCCGATCAACGTAAGGGTGACTCAATTAGAGTAGTTGTATTGTACATCAATGTGAAAGACGTTAACTTTACCTTCCTGACTGGTACTATGTAACACATTGGTATTGGTGCGTCGTTACACCACCATCTATAAGTTACAGTAGCGTATCTGCAGTCACTTGTCAGGAGAGGGGAAGAACATATTTCCCTTGTGAAAGCTTTAACTCTGTTCTGCAAATGGCTCCACGTATTACTTTGAGACCTAAAGTTATTTATCCAATAAGGTTTGGTTGGTTAGATGGAGTTTTACGGCAAAGTTTCTAACCGTTTGGTTTAAGTCGGGCCGACCACGACCTTTTCTTTTCTATAGCCTGTAAGGTAGCTATATGGGGCTACAGTAGACCATAGGCCTTTTAGAGAAATTCACCGCCCATAATATTCCATTTTGGGCCAAGAATATCTACGAGAAGCGCCACCACTGTTTGGCGTGGAGCGTACAGGTTGAGTTTTTGTTAGAAATAAATTCCTTGCTTTAATAAAAACGAGGAAAATACAAATAATGAAAATATGAGGTAAAAGTATATCACTACTGTTTTGGGGCAAACTTTTAAGCTACCCCTGTCGTCTGTCCGTGAAACCTGGCAATCGGACACATTCCGAAATGGTTTTTCTATTGCAACTTTCGTCCGAATGAACTCTACTAGTTGGGGTAGAGTGTTGCACAAAACCTTGGAATGAGGCTACGAAATAACATTTTTAAATAAACTTTCGAAATTTGTCGATATTTGTAAACTTTTTAATTTTTCACCAAAACTTCACTGTGATGCTGTTTGACCGGGCATTTGAAGAAAGAATTCGGGCAACCCGGGGAGATCTTCTAAGTGATTCAGAATATGCCAAATCCAAATGGTTGCCCGGACTTTTCAAGACATCTTCTTGAAATTCAGATCCTTCGGAAATTAGATAAGTACTGCTCGAATAATAAAATCATATCAGGGAGGTGTTCTTATAACACCTCCCTGGTCATATCACTCAAATGCCCCGACGGACATTTGACACATCGTCCGGACGCCGAGTTATTATTCGGTTTAGTCTCATCAGTCCATGTATCTGCCGAGTGCCGTTTTAGAGCAGTGGAGACGACGGAGAGGGGAGACGCCCATTTATGTAAAAAACTGTTTTTTGGGGAAAGGGGAAAAGCTTCAGTTGCAAACGATAACCTTGTCAAAACCACTGCTTTTGTTCTAGTTCGTACCATTTTCGGCCATTGGTTGAGATTGCGGTATTCAAAATTTTCAGGAAGCTCCGCACCAACTCGTTGTGGCGCTCGGCTTTGATAGTCTTTGTTGCAATAACGTCCAGTACACGAATGGTTAGTCAAACCACTTTTGAAACTCGATATGTGTACAAGTAATAAAGACACTATTGGATAGCGAACTGTTTATAAATAATACCATGCATGCAGGGCCTGGTTGCCTGGTATTATGTTACAAATGCAATCAGGTTAAATGAGAAGGTCGTGAGTGATGAGCCGTTTGTCCATCGTTTATAAAATGACACATAAAACCGTTATAGTCATCCCACGAGCCAATCAATCCGTGGTTGTCCCCTTTTGGGGTGGGAGTTAATCATCATCCCCACAGTTCTTCCCGCCAGTCGTAAGAGGCGACTAAAGGGAAAGATTGCACCGTAATGGAACTGTAACTGAAACCAAAGTAGAACTATAACTCAACCCAACGAAACTATCCGAGTGATTGATTGATTGACTGACTGACTGACTGACTGACTGACTGACTGACTAAGGTGTAAGATGTTCATATGTTCTCTGTTCCACACATTATTTAGTGCATTATAAATAATGCTATGACCGGTCCAAAGTTTATTCCAACGAGACTGAATCTACAAAATTTGGTGAAGGTTTATTCACATCGGAGTATCGCATTTCTCAAGATACCACCACAGCAAATGAAGTAAATTTTGTGCCTCAAAATGAGTTTGAGGACAGTCAGGTTATATCACTTCCTCGCATTGACAAAGAATTCTTTGTTTTTTCAGTCTGTTGGGTTGACTTTGGAGTTAAAAGGAAAAGACAAAGTTTGTAAAGTTCTCATTACATCCAGATCGCAACCTCATAGCAATTTTGGTAACATGGGTTTGTTGAGGAAAACTGTGGTTGTAAAATTTAAAGAAATATATAAACCTTTTTCAATGTGAGGATATGACGTCATATGTTTTTGATTCAAGTTCACTTGTTGTTGCAAATGTGATAACTTTATTTCGTCATATCTTCAGAGCCACACATCGGCTTTGATACGAATTTCACCGAATACTTAGAATAAGTACTCCTCTAACATATCAAAATTTGTTTTGACCAAGATAAACCCTTCTTTCAAAAAAAATTGTCCAGGGCTAAATTTATGTTTGATATGTTAAAGAGGAACATATTCTAAGCATTCTTGTAAAAGTTTCATTCATTTCCTGTGTTTCATTCTCGTGATACTAGCAATTGAACTTGATACACCTTCAACAAAAATAACCTTGAGGTATTTGGTGTGATGTTGAAGATTCACATTGTTAGACACTGTTTTGTGTTTCTTTGTTTTTCATCCTATAAGTTTGATCTTGAATTGATTAGGGATAACAATGTGAATCAATGAGATCTCTCTGGCTTGCTTCAAGTTCTTTCTATGGAGAAAATGTGCCACATTCAATTGCTTATAGTTTGAGAAATGAATAAAAATTTCACTAAAACGTTTAGATCAAGTATGATCCACTTTATCATATAAAAAGCAAATGTGACTCTGGGCTATTCTCTTAAACAGCGTGATATTTTGTTAACTTTCTAAAAGGACTTGAAGGAGAACCGTGATCATGAGGATTGGTTACATTTTTATGATTTGCATCTGTGTGCTCGTGGAGCTTCATCCAGTATACTCAAAATCGTGTGAGGCAGGACAAAAATGTTGTAAGTTTTACTCTTTTTCTATCTCTTCGTGCAGTAGGATATATATATATATATATGTATATATATATATATATATATATATATATATATATAGACAGTCACTTTCGTCTGGTTCTGTTTTTACAGCGATCGCTTCGGATTTGATGTTTGTCGTGTCCAATTGTTACTGTTGGCTGTTCAGTTTGGTTTTTGCCACCTGATGAAGTGTTTATACCCGAAACGTCGTGGAGTTTTCCGCAAACTTTTAAGCACTTTTTACTACCTGTTTTCGACCTATATATATATATATATATATATATATATATATATATATATATATATATATATATATATAAACCTAATTGTGGAATAAGGGGAAATTTTGGGGCAAAATATCAACGTTAGGGGGGAATTACCGTTAGGGGGAAAATTTACGTTCCCCTTTACGTTTTCACACACTGTTTTAATGTGAATACGTTAGTGTACAGTAAAATACATATGGGGGTACATAATATACCTGATTACTTCAATGTTGACCAAATTACGGACGCCTATCTGTTAACACGTACAACTTAAGGACTATTGAATTTACGTACATGTATATGTTTTTCCTTAAAGGTGAAATATACAGTTTTGTATTTTATTGTTTTTCATTTCGCCTAAACGTATCAAGATATACAAATTTCCCCCTAATGTTCAATCTAGTGGTATATATATATATATATATATATACATATATCATGCAGAGGTTCCGACCGTGATCGTCTTATTGCCGAAAATCGACTCATAGTAAAGCTAGGACCTTATATATACATACATTCATATATATATATATATATATATATATATATATATATATACACACATATATACACACATATATATATATAGTCCCATAACCTCAGAAGACATCTTACTTCCACCACATCAATTACCCCGCACTCTGAGTGCAATAAAAGACGCTGCAAAATCTGCAAGCGCATTTTTACTGAAAAACGTATCAATATCCCTGACATTACTTTTGCGATTATTCCCCCAACTTTAACTGTAATGCCTGTAATGCTGTATTCTATTTTGTAATCTATGTAAAAATGAGTTGTACGTCGGTAAAACTGGTTCTTCTTTCCGTCTAAGGTTCAATAACCATAAACAGCCTATCCGTGACAACACTCTTGGATATATATATATATATATATATATATATATATATATATATATATTTATACTTGCCTAATTCGGCACTTAGGGAGAAAGGCAGCTGCTTTCCCCTGTATTAGGCACTGAATTGGACCCTCGGTGTGGGACGGAAAACAAATTTACCTTGTAAACTACAAATAAGGTTACATCTCGACCATGTACCCCCGGTTGAAAGCCCTCAGCGGCCCTCAAAAGTTCTCAGCGACCCTGAATACCGGCAACGGCTACACGACGTTGGCCCTTTTGCAAGATCTTACGGCAACTGACTTTCTCCACCCAATTCAACCCACCCGTTCAATTGACTAGGCACGAGAAATATGTTGAGCAGGACAGGCATGCACGTACACCCTTTCACTCTGAAAAGGCATGAATATTCAAAAGTAGAAGTACAAAGTAAAACATTCTTGACCTCTGAACACATCTGTGACAGATAGATGGATAGAAAAGTACTCAAATATTCAGACCATTCAGGGCCCTTGGTCGAGAATACGATCTGAACTACTTAATACGCCTTACCGACGAACCCCAAAGAGAGCAAAAAAATTTTTTTTTTTAGGATAATAACGTGAATTTCATTTTCCGTCATTCTTTTGTCTCTTTCTTTTGTGCTGTCATGTGGAGAAGTAGCAACACATGGTGAGTTTTTTTAAGTCGTTAATTACAACTTGTTGGTATGGTTACGATGACGATGATGATGACGACGACGACGGTGACTGTGACGGTGATGATGACGATTGGAATGGTGATGTTGATAACGGTGATGGAACTTAGAAAAACTTTAATAAATATTCATGAAAACGGTTATCCTTCTTATGTGCCGTTTTTCAAGAATAAAGGAAATGACATTAAACACTCATACTTGACTCATGTTTGACGAACGTCAAATCTGTTTCTGAACGCGCATGGAAATTATCGAAAGTTGACGCATCCGGAAGTCTTCACGTCAACTTTTCTTTCCCCTGGACCAAGGAAATCGTTAGCTTTAATAGCTCGTCCTACAATAAGAGAATTGATGACGCACAAGGTTCACGTACCACGTTAATGTAATTATGTGGTTCCAGTACTAGTTTTGTGAACCATTCTTGCTGCGTGAGCAACACAATGGGTCTTTTCGAGCGCAATCGTACGGAGCGCTGATTTTTTTAATCGTATGGTTACATATTGCTGCAAATGAACGAGGGTCAACAGAGAATTCTGGTTCGGTTTATGTATTATGGTTTTGGTAAAGGTTACATCTATACAGTGGTCATTTGGAGATGATTACATTGACCATTCCCCAGAGTCCAATATATGGGGGATATATTCCCCACCCCCCGGGATCTACCTCTATGGCTACAGCGCTTTACGTCGATGTGATGATAGTGAGAATAATAATAACCGATGACGATGACGGCGGTGATGGGGACAATTGTGAGAAAAGCGGTTGATATTTGTGGCAAAAGTGGGCGAAACTATGACAAAAATGTTAATCTGTGACAAAACTTGACGAACGGGATGAGCTGTGATGGTACACCGTTGAGAAAACCCCATTGTTTAAAGGTCAAGAGCAGTTCTCCCAAATTTATTTTGAAGCAAAAGCTAAATTTCACAATTGTCTTCTTCTTTCTCTTGAAATTATCTGTCATAATATTTATAAACTTCAATATTGCACATATATATAAGGTGAACAAAGCAGTTATTCCAAGTAAATTTCGCATTTGATAAGAAAAATTGTTTTCACAGGACTCTCAACAGCCAATCATGAAACAGCATTGTCTACTGTCCTACCTCAAGCTGGGGTGACTGCTCTTACCCTTTAACAAGTGTAGCCGTAAATTGAGGTGAAAAGAACGCGACGCATACTCATTATGCGACGACAAGACTCAACATTAGACAGGAACATTCATCAACACTCATTCTTCCATAGAACGATGCCATGCTTTTTCTCAATAAAACATGAAGTTTGCATTGAAGTCATTTTCTAAATCTTTTGTTATCTTTAGCGAGTAGGCCCGGTTGCATATGTGTACCGAAAAGAAAAGCGTCAAATCGAAAACGAGGGAACGTGCAAATTGGGAAGTACAAAGATTATTCACAGGTACGTCCTCGTAACTGGAAAATTGTTAAGATACCAAACTTTATAGAGTAAACAAACAATTGATATAAAAATCGAGCCAAATTGTTAAAATTGCCAGTCTGTGGTCTTTGAACAAGCAAGAATGGCTACACTTACTTCTGGTTCGGAAAATCAACAAATTTCAAATAAGCAAGTGAATGATGAATCAAGCATAGATCATTCACAGGATGCAGGTTAATTAATTCAAATTTAAAGGCACAATACAGGAGCATGCCTACGCAGTTAAAATTGCAAATTGCAAAAGAAACAGCCAGAGGGACATACTGACAATTGTTAACTCTACTTAGATTCTAGCAGGTCCTTCTTAGACATACATCATAAATAGTGGTATCATGTTCGTGTTTATCTCTATTATGTCCCTGTGTCGGTCCCTCACCTCTTCTCCACAACAGTCTATTGCCATAGTGGAAGTATTAATTTCTTTATCCATTTAAAAGCACGTCATCTATATATAACACACTGATCTGGACGACTTCTTGGTTATTTTATATGGATCACAATTGCCAATATAGTAAGTGTCCCTTGCATGTCCCTTGTAAATATGTGTCCCTGCAGTATTTACATGTAAATACAACGCTGTTACTGGGCTTGGGAAGCGCATGATTGTTGATTTCATCATTTCCAAGTTAGTTTAAACTTTCCACTCTCGTGGAAAAAGCCATTTTTATCAACGAAATGTTAAACGCGCATGATTTTTATCCCAGATGATTCAAGTTCTCCTAACAACAGAACAAAGTTAACTTTTATGCTCATATTCAGTAACTGTCTGAACAACTCCAATTTCAGGGATAGAACACATTACGTTATCATTTTCTTTGCATGTGCAGGACGATGAAGAAAGAGCTACACTTCAACTGAGAGAAGAGGCAAAGAAGTTCCTGGAAATACTTCTCAAGGTGGGGTAAAGATTAATATACCCCTCCCCCCGTTTGGGGGATGGGACAAATGAGTGCCTGTATGTTCCTCGCCTGGCCCTTAGCAATTAGCAAATTGCAAAATTTGAAAGGATTGCCTAAATGTTTAAATTAGATCTCGGGTCCGTTATTGCAGAATATTGGATCTTCCAAATTTTCCAAATTTGGAGTTAGCTTTTTAAAATGACAATCTATACACACAAATATTCAAATATGTTAAAACTATAGAAAATGACTTAAGGCATGTGCTTTGAGCTTTTGTTTGGGATAGAATAATAAAAGCTTGGCGTGGTATTTTCTTGTTATGTAAATGTCTTAAGAACTTCCGGTCTATATAAAATTTTGCGCATGTTTTGGAAGGAGACTAGGACAACAATGGAGGGGTTTACCCTCCAAAACCCAAGTAGAACCACCCCTGACGGGGAGTGGTTATTTTCTAAAACAATAACTCGGCGTGATTGCTACGGTACCTTTTACACCCGTTCACTAGACACACCGGTATTTTCCTACTTCACAATGCATCCATGAAAACTTGAAAAGATAGGCTTATTTGTATCAATACACGGTAAACATAACAATGTAAAAAATGACTGAACTGACTAATCACGTTAGTCAACAATAATGACTAATATTTAACCCAGCTGAATTAGCTTCTAACAAACGTTTAGCCTCCTTAATAACGGTTTTGACTGATATTCTTCAGTCCATTATTGCGGAATCAGTTAGATATCCTCAGAAATTAGTCAAATATAAGTGAAAAACATGGTTAGTCAATTCAGACACCACTTTGAGTAATTTGTAATTACAGTGATCTGAGGAAAATTACAGAAATTCTAGGGGGTTCTTGTATTTTCTCGTGTTTCTTTTCCTCTTTCGCCCTCCCTCAATTTCTTTTGTGATGGGTTTGTTAATTAGATGGAGTTTACGGCTCCGTTTCCAACCTATTGGTTCAAGTCGAGCCAGCCACGGCCTTTTTTCCAGTTGTGATGGGTGGATGGTTTGAAGCTGGTGTTAAACTGCAAAGGGTATGAATGTTACAATTTTTCGCTAGATGCCTCCCAACGTTTCGATTTTTTCAGCCGCTTTTTTACTCAATAAAAACTTGATTTATATTTAGTCGTCGGACTCTGACCCAACTCCATTGTCCTTTATTCGGCACTAATGCTATCTCATTGGGTCTACCTCAACGACATGGCAGACTTTTAAGCATTACAAAATACCGTATGGAATTATGGGAACTGGGAATATAAACAGCAGAACTGTGACGTCATCACTATTGTTCATAGTCCAGTTCCCATTACTGTTACGCTGTTTAGAAATTATCTCAATAGCATATAGCTTTCAGAAGATACTGATTGCCATTTTTTTTTTCTTACCGTAAAGTGCATAATGGGAGATCAGTGATGTTGCGTGGCCAGTTGATAGGCATTTGTTTATAACTTTGATGTCGCCCTTATAAAAATAACTCGCGAGAATCTCACAAGAAAATTCTCACGAGAATTATACGAGAAATTGGGACAGCAGAATGAACTCGCGAGAATAGGTTTCTCGCGAGAAAATTGTTATGAGAACAGGAAACTCACGAGAAAGTTCTCGCGAGAAGAAGCGTGCGTGCAGGGAATATTGAAAACAATTGTTTGCTATACCCTAAATAAGGTATAGGGTTAAAGATAGATTTGCAGGAAAAGATATTCATACATTCCAACAGTATCAAATTTTAAGATCAAACAGGACATTCAATTATAAAGAAAATCAAAAGGTATCTGAGAAAATATTCCCATATTACATTCTTTCTATAGCTTTGTCGAAAAGTGGAGGTATTCCTTATAAAAAATATCCAGTATTTACAGTGATATATCTTGAGTAAAGAGAAGGGTATTACGATAGGATCCACAGGACATGGTCTGGAATATTTTCGTCTTTCTAACAAGGCCCTAAATGAAAGTCACCAGGCAATGCGTTGATGTGGCTCAAGTCCCTGTTTCTTCAAAACCAAATCATATATACCTGTGCGATATTTTAGCAGTGTATGGGTAGGAAACTTGAATTTTGGTAGCCAAATATTGTTAATGACAGGGACTGTGCCATGGCATTTGATAGGGGGAACCATGAGTTGAGTGCACCTGTTCTTCCTTTTCTGTTCTTCTCCTTCTTTTTCACCGTTTCTTGCGAATATAGGGCCCTGTCGCACCCTCACGGGGTCCCTGGTAAATGATGTCTACTAAAACTGGACTATCTTTTTTACGCAGATGGAAAGTGAAGGGATGCGAAATCACGGCGGCTGGAATCAAAACGTTAACGGATTAAAATCATACGACTCTGACTTTCAGGAATATTTTTAAGCCACTTCTCAGCCGGAGACACTGTTTTAAAACACGATCGCTTTGGAGTGATAGTCGATTTTTCAAAATTAAAAAAATCAAAAATGAAAGAAAAGCTCTGAGAAGCATTGTCCGGTAGGTTATGTGAAAAGAAACTTTTACTATGATTGTAGCCCGGATATATTATTTATATGCACTGCTATGACTTTCGCAGTAAAACTTTATTATAAAAAATGAGTTACCTGTAGGCCTAACTGTTCGTTGACTTTAAGACTCACAGTACTATGTAGGCCTACCTTTTATGTTCTCTCAGTTTCTCTGTTGTTTTCAGACGACCCAAGTCAGTCTCTAAATATTAGCTATTTAGACAACTCAATCTACTCCAGTTTTTGCGAAACCTACCAGTAATTGCAACGGATAATATGGTCTGTTAGATTATTCAATAAAATCTCCTTGATAACAAAATAAGTAAAGAAAATAGAATAGGTGGGAAATGCTCCAGTTTGAGAACAAAAAGTACCTGTTCCTCAGCCATACTTGCTGAAAAAATAGAAAAGACGTCTCCTCGTTGGTCCAGGTTTTAGTGTGTGTCTGGCTAATGGTAATTTCTACTTTTTACCAGCTGTTTTATTTTTCTATATGTACACCAAATTTGGTTTGTATTCAAGTTTATCATTATTGTAGACATAATTGCAACTTTTCAGTTGTAGTAGATAGGTGTAAGACTATGATAGTGGTATTTAGGCCATACATGACAGACCAATGATGTAAATGGTCTGAGGGGTGTGAGTTTGGTCAAGTGTTGTCCTTCCTTCAGTGGACGAAATAGCTTCTTCGGGAAGCAGTTTAAAGTTTGGTTTCGCCGAACGGCTTTTTGCCAGGGGGTCGGAGTACTTAACAATTTATCAACATTTTCTGAAATTTGTACCTGTTTTCTATCATTGTAGAACTGAATAAAACACAAATGTATAGCAACATACACTTTTAAAGTAAAAGAGCAAATTTATTAACTCTCTAACACAGTGTAGGTGACAATTCACTCCATTAGAGTAATAAATCACTCCAAGAAGAGTGAAATTCACTCAAAAAAGCGAATTTTCACTCTTAATGGAATGTCTATATTAATCATTCTTTTAATAAGAATGATTATTGCAGGCACTCGTTAAAGAGTGATTTTTTTAAAATCTTGTTGGAGTGAATTTCACTCTTCTTGAAGTGAATCAACACCTTTATTAAGAGAATTCGCACTTTTTACTGTATGCGAAATTAAATAAGTTCTTTTGTTTTTTAGTGTGTCCTGTTACAATGTATGTGATTACAACTTGACAAAAATAAAGACAAAGCTAATCTAAATTAAAGCGCTCGGGCCTTTACAGTTATATGAATCTGAGCATCTCTAGTGTTTAGCGACTGTAGTCAGGCATTAGTGGGATCCATTAGCCTCAAATTGGCTTCATTTATTTGACGAAATGTAATTCAAACTCAAATACCGTGAAAATGAATGAACCAAGACCCAGGTAATCAAGGAAATTGAAAGACTAAAAAGTGATAGTCCCCAGTGCTAGCCAACTGAAATTAGACCATCACTTGACGGCCGGATCCGTCTATATCACCTGATCACAGTTGTAAGCCATGCAATAATGTCACGCATAGGCCTCTTCTGGGGGAAGTCTTCTTCATGAATCAACCGAAAATGATCACTTCTCATGTTTCCTTGGTGGTGATCCACCAGAAAAGGGGGTGAAAAGAAGTTCATTTGTTGGTCACAGACTTTGGGTTTTCACTCAGTCCTTTCATTGCAAATTGGGAAAGTAGCCCGACCACCCCACCTGCGCACGTCTCCCAACATTCTCCCAACAATTGGCCTAAGTGAGAAGAGAATGTCGTGACGGAAACTTGTACATGTACTGCTTCATATCGGTGATATCAAAACAGACCACAAACAAGCGCAAAACTCTTTAGCTTCATCAAGTTGTTGTTTGTAGAAGGAAAAAACATTAATAGGGCTAGAGTAGTGTTATGGGTATGTTTCTGCATTGAAAAAACCTACTGCTTATCATGCACAATAGCCAGAGGCGACCATCGCACCCATACTCGGCCCAAAAATCGAATTTGCTAGACGTGAAATCAAGTTTTCAAAAAAGGGTTAGTCCCCCCTCCCCCGTGGGGTATGATTGTTGGATATGCCCACCCTCTGTGGGCTTTGATTGTAGGATACGTCCACGGTATTTCCCGTCTGTCACAAGATACGACTTCAAGGAAGAGTTACTAAGGTGGAGTTTGACGGCCCAGTTTCTAACCTACTGGTTCAATTGGAGCCGACCACGGCCCCTTTTTCCAGTTCTGGTTCACTGGTTTGTTTTCCGTGTTCCATTGCTTATGGGGGGGGGGGGGGGGCATCACGCAAAACGGCAGCAGGGTCGACTTTTAGATTCTTTGGTATGACTTGACCGGGGAATAGAACCCGGGCTTTCCGCGTGAGAGACGGATGCTCTATACCGTTGGACCAAACTTAAAAGAAGAACTTGAATGTTAGCTGAAACCTTTTTGACACTACAGAACATATCGGTAATGGCGAGTTGACAACGTAAAAACTCACAACAAGGAGAAATAAAAAATAAATAATCTTTTTTGTACAACAAAATAATTAACCGAATTTTTATCTTATATGTGACACCTGTTGTCCTTCAGCGAATATTCAGTGCCTTATGTTTCACAAAGTTTGTGCCTGGTCAAGTCGGTTATTTTTCTGACTGTGACCTTAATTTAAACAAAGAGATCGATGGATGGTTGTACCAGCGAGCTTACTGATTTGACCTCTAAGAGAAAGAAACTTGATAAATCATCTACTAATTTTACGAAACTATTACTATTAAACTTTGGATGTTTTGTAAGCTCATTGTGCTTTGTTGTAAATATTTTGTCTTTGATTATTTTACATTTTGTTAATTAATTTCAACTTTTCGAAGATATATTTCCCTTCGTGTACCAAAAATTTAATAAATCATCTTTTTACAACTGGTACTCTATAAAAACTAGTTTCTTTAAAGATTTCAAAGTACATTGAAAAAAAAATTGATGCACATGGAGGAAGGGTTAATTTCGTACTTCAAGGCTATCAAATTTCACCCCAAACTTCAACTTTCGTTGTAGTTTGTCTAGAGAAATTATCAATTGACACAGTTTTTTGACTGACAGCAAATTCATAAAATGAAGAGTGTTATAGCTTATATTACACATGCTCTGTAATGTGTTTTGATTATAAATTGGGCCTTTTTTATTCACCCTGAAGCAATAAACTGAGACTGTGTCTGGAAGTGGATGAGTTTTAGACAGCTGTAGGTTTTTAACGTTCAAAATAGTTCAAATTTGACGAAAAACTTCCGACAAAGCAGGAGAAGTTAAAAACAAAACACCTCCTCCATGCACTTTCCCAACCGCCAACTCTTCTGACCCTTTAGCAAATGAACCCGGGAGCCAAGTCCTCTTGGAAAAACTGCCAATCTGGAACTGGAAGAAAAAAATTACCGTTGCTCTCAAGTATTTCATTCTATTTCGTCCCATTCCAAAATCTATTTCACTCCATCCGTCGATGCCTTATGTGGGCACGTGCGTGTCCATGAGTTTCCATACATGCACATAATTTTCTTCATTGGAGGTCTCACTAAGTTAGCACACTGGGATAATTTCTCTGCCTTCGGACTTACGTCGACATTTTATTGTTTCACGTGTCATAATAAGACTAAAAGAGGCAATTCGTACTTATTGTAGTGTGTTTGGTCCAACGATAAGGGCATCCGCCTCTCACGCGGAAAGGGCGGGTTCCAGGTCGAGTCATGCCAAAGACTCTAAAATGGAACCTACTGCCTTTGTGCGTGATGCTCCGCATAAGCAATGGAGTAGGGAAAACAAGCTGGTGAGCTAGAACTGGAAAAAAGGCTGTGGCCGACTCGACTTGAACCAATAGGTTGGAAACAGGGCCTTAAAACTCTAACTTACTTGTCAGTATTCTTAATCGAAATATATTGACTGACTAATATATATATATTTGTTAGACAATATTTTATTTATGGTGTCTTAATATTTGCATCGGGGATGATATTTCTAACCTCGTTACCACATATGATCAATGTTTTAAAAAGATGTGTTTTAGAAATTGTGCTGAAATATTAACGATTAAAACGTCAAGACAATTGACCATTTTTAGTGTCATACATTAATTGTATTTCTCGGCTTCGTGAAATGCTTCCTTTGAGCACAGATCAGGACGGAAAACACGTTTCTACATTCAAGGTTCTCTATCTAAAAATTTCAGTGGTCTTTAAATTTGGAAGTGCCATCAGATTCCTTTTGAGAGGTAAAACCAGAGGAGTCAGTGCCAGGTCCAGGTTGAAAACTTCTAAAAGGATCCAGGAGCGGTAAATAGCCTGATTAAATGCTGTGTACTAGGCAAGTGTACTAGATACTTGGATATCCGCTGCATGTAGACGAACAACTTGATTTAACCAAGGCCTGATTTAAGCCCCTTTAAAGGGAGTGTATTAGTGTCTAGAGGATCAATTAAACAAATTCATGGATCGTAGCTAAAGAAAGGAACTGGGAATTAGAATTCCAACTTCAAGATAAAATAAAAATATTATTTCTAGGCAGGGGAAAGTAGGAAAAAAGGAAAGAAATAGAATACACCAAACAACAACAAAGTAATGGATAATTGAAAGAGTATATCAAAATGGAGTGATTGGATTTTCTTTAAACTTTTTTCTCTTAGGATTATAATGCTTTTATGAATTGGTTATGCCTTATGCTTTTTAGTAAATGCATTATAAATAAACTTAAAGGAGCAATCAGAATTTTTTTTTATATATCTTGCAACTTAAATTCTGCACCGTACATTTGTACATTTACTTAAAACATTACAAAAAATAATCCGTGATCATAATTAAACATCGTGATTTGATACAGTGTAGTGGAGGTTGTCCATAGTGTTGCATTTTTTGGATTTTTTTACCCGGCAAACATTCAGAAATCTTCACTCAACAGTAAAGAACGCTAAATCAACGTTTCTTTTAACCTGAAAGACAACTTAAATGATGCTCTTGTTGTTCTTGTTAACGATCACCTAAGAAAGGAAAACGAGGTGCAGGAAAACAGAATGCTATCATTTTGTGCCAATCTCTGCTTATTTGACCTCCTTAAAATATCTGCGAATAATTCATTCTTAGATGATCATATCATGAAATTATTTATAAAGCCGTCGAATTTCCCCAATGTCATATTTATATTTCGTGAAAAATTAACAAAGAATACCGTCGTTAAGAACTCTTTACGATCGCTCGTTTTCTTATATTTTTAAATATCAAATTGGCCAATCAGTGGTTGTTCAGGGCTACACTGCGTGTCACTCCCTGCTTTCGGCAGAGAGGTGTAATTAGTTACACCTCCCTGCTTTCGGGTGAAGCATGGTTAGCGATCGTACGGACGTTTTTATAATTGAATCTATGAAATTAATAGGTATGAAAAGCCGTCTGTATCTTGCCCAGGAAGGAAATATTCCAATCATTTGGATTTGTGTTGAAAGGAAAAGCATATGATTCTCAATACCTGTATCTATCTTGGGAGACTAATATTTGATTGGTAAGTTTTGTCCAATTTCTGTAAGTTTTTTGCATAAATAATCAATATCTATATCTTGCGAAAATATTGGATGCTGGTAAAGCAAGAAGTCACTTCGGCCATTGTTTGGCAACCAACTACATTAAAATTAAAATAAAGATGATTTAATACAAAAACAGATTATTTCTTAAAAGATTAGTTATGGAAAGGAACGATTTGTTCTTGACAATAACAATGTAGTTAACGTAGTACTCAAATTGCAATTAAAGAGTAAATTAATAATTACATAAATGAATTTTATCTGTAGTTGGACGCTTTTTCTTGGAATAGTCCCCCCCCCCCACGTAGGCTAGAAGACTCGAGTCCGGACTTTAGTCCACTTTTTTGGACTCGAACTTGGACTTGGACTTGGACTCGGTGTCTCTGGACATGGACTTTGGTTTGGATTTGAGGTCGAGTATGAAAACTAAGTGAAAAATTCGGAGATTTGCCATTTGTGACACCAATTAACTACAGTGGAGTTTTCCCCACTCTTCTTTCCTGAAATTTCGAATTCTCTCTTGAAAAGGTTCAAAATTTTGTAATTGTTTGTTTCAAAATTCAAAATTTTCCGCTCGCTCAAAGCCAAGCAGTTTTCAGTTCCTGATGCAGTAGTGTTCGCTCATAAATTTGTTTAGTAAACTTTTCAAACTCTGGAAATGGCAACATCACCATATCATCAAGTGACATAGGCAACTACAGTGCTATTTTCAAAAATTTACTTTCATTAAATTCCATTTTTCCAGTGAAAGTCCCTGACTTTAAAAATGTCTTACATGATCTTTGGTCGCTGATCAATCTCAGACTTGAAATAACAAAAACAGATTCTTCAATAATTCCCGAACTTTTTACATTTCCTTATATAGTAAACCTCAATACAATTATCTTACGATACAAGCTCCATATTTTCAAATATTTGTTAAACAAAAATTCGCTTTGCGCGCCGAAAATAACGCCCTCAAAGACATTGTGTTCACACTTAAAAAAAAATCGGAAAATTTCGGTGCTTGCCCCTACCAAAGTATCTAGCTATACGCCAATGTTCCCAAGTATACCAGTTGTTAACAGAATAACTCAGTTTTTGCAGATTTAGACATGATATGGAGAATATGATCACCCAGAACCAAGGTTATCGGGTAAGAGATATGCAGGGGTCAGGATATATGGTTTTGCAGAGATCAGATTGAAATCAGTTCCTGACTATAATTTCATGCAGTCTTGCATGAGGTTTATTTGCTCAATTTGTAGTAGCATGCTGAGCTCTGTAAGTAAAGCCTTCAAAGCTAAATAGTTGTCGACCACCAGCTATCATGAATACAAGAATAGTCATGTAGTTATTCGTGAGTTTGGCAGTCTTGAGTGTGGTGCCATATTCAGTATCTTTAATTTTATGTAAAAAGTGACTAAACATACAACCACTGCAGGGTCTGGTACTAGTGCCCTTCCGTGGAGAAAGCCTACCGGTAAGCCCTCAAAAATTAGACAAATTCCATCCAAAATGCCAATCGGAGGCATAAATGACCCCCCCCCCCCAAATAGTTGTACAGCCTCCATAATTGAAACTACATGTTGACCCCCCCCATGAAAGTGTCTCTTTATGTCATAGAGTTTATCATCTTGGAGGTACGGCATATATCCATTAATTACTTCGTAATTATTTTTTTCTGACATCAATAAAGGTAGTCAATTCACTGAACTGATTGTTGTGATTGGACTTGACACCTTTTTATCTTAGAGTTCCATTGGCAATGCAGACAGGTGCTGCCACCAATTCGGAAGCAAGAGATTTTTGTTTTAACTCCATAGTTGCGTTGAAGTAACCTGTACCATTTTATTTTCCTGCACAATTTCTAGCCAATGAACCGTTTTTCAACCAAAGTAGTCACATTGCCTGGGTCAAAGTACTGGATGATTCAAGGGAAACACACAGTACATGAAACAAGCTGGTGTAGTTAGTTAGATCAGACACAGCAACACGAATGTATTATAGGTAGGGTCATAAAAATTCAAACACGACGCAAGCTGGTGAAGAATAAGGCCGTACGAGTTGAGAATTGAACCTACGACGGCAAGGCAATTATCCGACTACATTCGGTCAGATATCAGCGGAGCTCGGAGGAAGTTAGTTACCTTGTTAGTTTGTTTGTGTATTTGCCAGAGACCCTTTTCCAAATAACAAATACAAAGCATTGTGGGATAGCGATTTGTGGTGCGTCGTTTTAGACACGAGAAAATGACATTGCCAAAACAAAGCAGGGGCGTTTTAAAATTAAACAATTTTCCAATATCGTCCAACGGGGCCTAAATCTGCATGAATATACAGTAACCCAAGTTGCAAAACTACATACAACCTTTCACACGAACAACATTTGCAGAGCTCTGTATAGTGAGATGTTACAGTATACACCTCTGGCATTCCCCTGGCACTAGATTACGGAACTTCCTTTCTATTGATTTAAGAAGTTCTGCAGACACATCCATTTTCTTTACATCTTTTTTAACCTGCCTCTTGTGTATTATGAATTCCCTTGCACTTTTTTTTTGTTTTCTCAATTATTGTAACGTTTTACAATATTTTTTTTCAATATTACACCTTCAAAGTCAATACAAATTTTCAATTTTACCCAATACATGAATAGCGATCATTAAAGAGTATACCTCAAGTCAAAAAATTCAAAAATACACAATTAAGAGAATGAAAAGTGATTTCTTGCAGTCCATTTACACTCTTCACAGGACATTTCTGAGCTGAGATCAGGGGTGGCACCAGGATTTGCCCAACAGGGGGGCCACAATTACAAGGCCCTGACAAAGGCGATGATACGTCCCAGTTGAACGTGACTTTGCAGAATAAGAGGCGCGCGGAGCGCGCCGAAATTTTGGGCTTTCTTTTTAACAAATACTTAAAAATCTGAAGTTTAAAGAAGTAAAACTTAAAACTTATGGAAGAAATTTGGCTTTTGTTGGTACTTTAAAAACTTTTGGGTGTTCATTGAAGAATCTGTCCTTCATAAGGGTAAAATCAAAAACGTTATATGGGCGACAGCTGAAATTCTTTTGGGGCCACGTATTGATTCGTGTAGGCCTACTCACTGACTGACTAAGGCTTTGAGACGAGACTAGAAGTTTTTCCCTTTTTTGAAAGAATCTTTCAAAATTAAGAGCCTATCATGATGGAGAAATTTTGAAAAATGAAAGTTTCACTTCAATAGAGAAAAAAACCCAACTTGCTATTGATCAGAAAAGTACCAGATAAAAGGTACTGCATAATTAGATGCAATGGTCTTGTCTCTTTTCGGAAAGAGGGGGACTTTGCAACGGAATTGAAGGTATACTAAAATGTTTTGACTGTATTAACATTCTTCGCTGAATTCAATTGCAAGATCCACTAAATAGATGAAACTTTAAACGTGACCGCCCGAACTCAAGACTATGAATGGTTTTGCCCCAATGTATTTGAAAATAAGGCACGTTACGAGGTGCCCTCAGATAAATTTTCAGTGAGACTTATGGGGAGATTTTCTCACACCACTGATTATCATTATTTGTAGCTGAAAACGACATGGCCGATATTCACTACCTTTGTGAGAATTCGGTTTTCCGGGCAGCCCAGATGGCAGACCATTGGGTACCGCACACACATTAACAACATCCCGTCCGTTTTTGAAAGGAGAATTCGTAATTATGAGTCTTTTGAAGAATATGGTCTTGTAGTAAGCAAGATCAAGAAGGTTGTCCGAGTAACTACAAACCCACATCTTTTGTCGTAGGTCTGTAGATGAAATCTCCACGACGAAATTGGATTTTTTCAACAACAGGGGGTGGGTAGCCCGTCCCCGACAGAGGCATGAACTTGCGCGCACGGATTGAAGATGGGATGAGGGATAGGAGAGCTAGTAAGAAGTGATTAAAACCGATTCAGATATGCATTTAAAGAGCTTCACAAAAAATAGTTCAAAAAGAAAAAAAAAATCATGGTCATCCATCAAGTAACTTCAGTCCTTTACGTTTTCATGTTTGGGACTCCCCGAAAAATTGCCGTCCTTCCCCAACGGGGGAAGAGATAGGACACGGTACATAGATTGGGTTTAACAGAGTTAGGAATTGATTTAAAATCAATTCCGATATGTATTAAAATAGCATATCAGAACAAAAAATACTTTCTAGATCACCCATCCAGTAACTTCAGTCCTTGTGGGGTTTTAATCATTTTTTATTATTTTTTTTATTATTATTTAGGCCTCCCCAACGAAACAGCCGACCTTCCCCGACGGGGGCCATGCCCCCCCCCCCCCGCTGGCGCCACCCTGGCTGAGATTTAAAATGTTGAAGTTTATTCACTTAAAACAAATTGGTCCATTGCACAGTAATTTGTGACTCTCTTGTCACAACTCTTTGAACCTGCTTTGTTTTCCTTTAAAATTAAAAATGTGGTTTTTTTTTTACCCGAGTTGAACACTTCTTGCTAGCTTGTACAACATGTTGCAAAGAAAGGGCTTAGTTAATTACATCTCCCCATTAGAGTAAGAGTGCTATCCCACCTTGGTACAAGATGCAGTAACTTTAAGAAAAACAAAGAAATAAAAAAGATTGTTATTTGAGTTGTACAACATTGACATCACAAATTATTGCACAATATACATATATATATATATTTTAAGTTGAGTGAATAAACTTCAACATTTTGCATCTTAGCTCGGGAATGTCCTATGAAGATGCGCGTTGTACTTAGAATTCATTTTTCATGCTCTTTAATACACATTTTTGAATTTTTTTACTTGAGGTATACTCTACACATATAAACATTGCACGCTTTATAAACACTATGCACATTACACCTATATCCATTGTATATATACACTAAACAAATTAGAAACATTATATACATTTATAACCTTATATACCCTGTATACGTTATGGCAATTACATAATATTACCTATCTTCACAAGGTGCCTTACAAGGACAAAACTTTTACATAAAATGAATGTCATTGACCCATGTAGTAAACATTATTATTAAATAAGGAATTTGCATACAGGGAGCTTACCTTGTTAACATAAAATAGTTAAGAAAGAAAATATTTGTAGCTGTTAATCAAGATTGAATATATGAGGGTACACAGAACTTCTATGGATCATACAGTCGGGCTTGTGGGGGTGCAGTCCAAGGGACTGTAGAGAGCAAGCGCCCATGGATCTATAGTCAAAGAATTTTTAAATACATTAAGTTTGCAGATGTTATCAAAATAGGTACTTAATTAATTGTCCAGTTCATCAAAACAAAATGGAAGACAGCGTTGTAAGGCTTTAAATTTGTTCCATATGGACTTTGGAGCATTCTTCTTAAGAAATATATGTTTTTTTTTCAAAGGGTTATCATTGACGAAAAAAGACACAAAGCCTGAGATGACGATCGGCGCGAACGGATGGTGATCCTCTTCGGTGGTCAACTTCCAACGAATGTGACTCTCATTCACAAGCGTCTAAAAGTTCATCATATGAGTAGCTTTGCGGGGCTTCCGCATATGCTTTTTGAACAACATCCAAGGCTTCCTCTTGTGGAGTGTTTGTGTACTTACAAATGTCCGAACAAGGCCTTTCCCGCCTAAAAAAGGACCAATCAAATTGCAGAATCCCGGGTATTGTACACAAACACTCCACAAGAGGAAGCCTTGGATGTTGTTCAAAAAGCATATGCGGAAGCCCGCAAAGCTCCTACGATATCAAAAAATATCACCCCACTCAATGCGTAACTTGGTCAAACTAATTCTTACTCGAAATTGTTTTGAATTTGATCACCAATTTTTCCTACAAAACATTGGATGCGCAATGGGCAGCCAAGCCTCACCTGAAATCTGCGATATTGTCATGCATCAGTTAGAAAATCACATAATACCTACAGATTCCAACATAATAAAATGGCTTCGCTATAGGGACGACATCCTCTTACTGTACAATGGTACACCTGAGGAACTTTCTAAATTAGTGGCCTATCTGAACGAAGCTCACGAACATTTTAAGTTCACAGTTGAAGCTTCTTACACGGAAGTATAACATATCTAGATATTCAAATCTTCAAAGGTGAAAGTTTCTACACTAAAGTCTTTACCAAGCCAACTGAAACCTACCAATATCTAGATCGTAGTTCCGCACACCGCTTAGCTAGTACTTACAAAGGCTTTATCAAAGGCGAAGTACTCAGATACGCCCGCCTGTGAAACAATGAAAGTGACTTCCAGGGGAAATGTAACTCCTTCACACAAAAATTACTTTTGAGAAATAACTCAAATGAGGAAATTAGCAGCGCCACAAGCAGTGTGGCTTATGCTGACCGAAAACCCTCCTAACTGAGAAAGCAAAAGGACGAGTGCCTCCGCCAATTTTTAAACTTGTTTACACCCCGCATGTAAAAACTGCCAACGTTAAACGTGCCTTAACAAACAATTGGCACCTTATCAGTCAAAACCCGAGATTTTCCAAACTATTTCCCCAACAACCGATTATTGCCTACAAATGGCCAAAAAATCTGAAAGATTTCGTTGTTAAATCAAGGTTTACGAGTTCTGGGGAAAATGTACAAGATTCAGACGAAACTTTACTTGATTGCCTATTAGAAGCAATTACAAATATTTAACTCACGCCGCGAACGACGGCTTACTACAGAAGAAGCTGCGCCATTATTATTGTTATAATGAGCAGGACAGCAGAAACCGGTCTAGTTTGGTCAAAAGAACCAACGAATTTAATATTTACTCCCCGCCATCTTTCGCATGAAATCACGAACGATGATTTCGGGCTTTTCCTCCAAAAATGTGCTAAGTTCACCGACCGAGTGTAATGTCAGATAGTAGCACCGCCTACCCTTATCAATCTAGTACGGAAAAGTAAAAAGGTAAAATGATACTTTCCTTATTGCTCTATTACTAGAAGCAAGAATTTTTCAACCAAGGTCGCGCACGAGGGCCTGCTACTGATGAAGCTGCGCCATTTATAGTGAATGAGCAACACAGCAGAAACCGGTCTAGCTTGGTCATAAGAACCAACTTTAAAAATATTCACACCCGACCAAAAAAAAATTAAAAGTCAACAAATCTTTCGCATGAAATCACGATCGATGATTTCGGGCCTCTCCTAAAAAATGTGAAAGGTTCACCGACTGATTGTAACGTCAGTTAGTGGCACCGTCTACCCTTCTCTTACTCTTACCCCATAACATATCAAAAGTAACAGAGTGTTATTTTGCTTTCTATATAGGAGCACTGGAAGGAGATCCATGATCATGAGACTCGGTTATATTTTCGTGTTATGCATCTGTGTGACCGTGGAGTTGATGGAATGCGCACCGGCTTGTCCGCCGAAATGGTGTTGTAGGTTCCATTTTTATACATCATTGCTTCGTGAGAAGAATCGGATTTTGTAACCATTTTGCCAGCTGGGGTATAGAGAGGATAAATGCCAGGTGAAAATGACATGGTTGTCATGGTAACGATTAGTGATCCCAAGTCGGTAATCTAAAGGTCTGACCCACGGTTACGCACACCAAGCTTAAGGGAATCGGAACTCCATTCATGTGGTTGGGGTCAAATCGGGTGTGTGTGTGTGTGTGTGTGTGTGTGTGTGTGTGTGCGTGTGTTGAGGAGAGAGAGAGAATTTTTCTTTCGCTTATATTACCTTAAGGGTCACCCAAATTTTCCCACACTTTGCACGGAGGTACGTCAGGTGGAACTATCGTCTCTCCTATATTATCGGACGTAAAGGTCAGAAGCTAAAATTTGGTGGAAATAATTTCCCCTGTATATCTTTAACAAATAATCTCACTGACGTGAAACTTTATATGTCGTATAAGTCTTCATACGAATTCTTAAGTTAATTCATTTGGGAAAAATTTTACCCGTTGAAATATATTCACTCAAATCAAATAAGTCCATTGCACAACAATTTGTGACAACCTTGTTGCACAACTCATATTTGCATGTTTTATTTTCCTTTTAAATTTAAAATGTTGCCATGATCTTTAAGTGCCTCGTGATTTTTGCATTACATATTTTACATAGAGGGTATTTATATACAAGTCACCAAATGTCTGCAAGAATGTTACCATGGTTTGGCACAAGGTGTTGCAGCTTCGAAAAAAAGAAATACGAAGATTGTTATTTTAGTGCCGTAACAATGAAACCAAAAATGATTAGTATCTACTATTTGTAATTGAGGGAATGAACTCAGACATTTTATATCACAGCATAGAAAAATTTTATGAAGATGCGGGTTGCAACATTTGACAATTTGAGTGTAACTTTCATTTTTGCAAAACAACTTTTTTTTTTAAATTTCAGACGTAAGGTACAGTACACTTTAATTGCTAAGATATTGTTAAATTTTTTCATGACTCCAGTAGCTTATACGTAGTCTGGAGAGGGAGGGGTGTAGGGGCAATTTATCTTGAACTTCTGTTTATATAGTGTTTACCCTCTTTGGAGTGCATTTGTTTCTCAAATCCAGAAGGGTTTTAAGAGTACTTCCATTCACAACAACTTTTTCTACTTACTTCTTCAAATGTGCTTATCTATTATCTTGTTCATTTACTGTTGTGACAAAACAAATAAATAAAATGAAATGAAATGTATAGCAAACAAAATGTACAAGAAGCAAAATTTCATGTATCTATCACTTGATAATCCTCGATTAAGATTTAAAAAAAAAATATATATACAAATAAAGATAACTGCAAGTCAAACCTAATATGCTACGATACTTAGGGATGCCGTTTTTCCACTGCCACTCAAACTTAAAGTCATGGACAAACAACTGAACAATGGTGCATTTGTTTTGAGTGGTACAGCTTCAACGCTGTAAGTCTCTAATAGTAACAACAAATGGCATAGTAACCGGATTTAAATGTTCATAAAACATTGAAAATCTGAAATACTGAATAAGTTATGACACTTGTGCACATCATTGTTTTAAAACCAGATGAAAACATTGACGAAATCCTAAGACAAGTCTATGCAAGGTGTGGATATCATGGATTAAACCTTATTCTATATTACGAATATGAAACGTTTATCAGTGTCCCAATTTACTGTAGATTATTGACCTCGTCAATAAAGTACGGTTACACGTCCTGACAGGCAAAGAGATCATTCATGTTTATGGACTCAACAGAATAAACAAAGACTTAAACTTTAATTGTAGATTTTTCCAGCCTCAAAAACAACTTGTACTAGGAGTCCACAACCTCTTTACTATGTAGAAGTCAGTTATTCGTTAACAAAAGTTGCTACCCCATCAAAAAGGGATGTTCATTTGCGCTACAAGTCGAAAACGTCGTTTACATTTGTAAGAAAACTTTAAGCAAGCACATACTTTGGAGCCCAATGATATCAGAGTTTCTTGTTTTTTTTTGGTTTTTTTTTTTGGGGGGGGGGGGCAGTTTTTCAAACGATTGTGTCCTGTCGAATTACAAGTGGCAGAACGCTATGTGGAGACGTCCTTCTAGAAAAAGAGAAGAAAAGAGCAAATAAAGACGTTCATGAATGCTTTTAAAGTTCCATACGAACCTTTAGAAGTTTGTCTACCCTATACCATAGTACTGTACAATTCAAGTTTTATTAGGCCTGCTGATTTATCGATATATGAAAAGTTCAAGTCGTAAAAGGACAAGGGAATAAAATAAAGATTCTGTTGATTGGGGACATTGATTTAAGTGCTCGTATTTTCAATAACATACAATCTCAAAAAACGTGGCAATAACACACCGACTTTGCCTTCAATTTTTACACACGCCTCGATTCTAACATTAGAAATAACGCTGGCATGAAACTTGGACAAACTCCCTCGTTCAGAAATCGACATGAAAGTCTGACCTAGGTGAACTCTTGCGGTTTACTGGTAGGAGTGTATGTGACCTCTCTTGATAGAGTTGAACTAAAACTTCTTAATTTTTGCATTTTTAATAATAAAAACGAAAATCTCGTAAAAAGTTGACACTAATTTAAACCTTGAAACGAAAAAAAATCGGTCAACATTTAGTGAAAATAACGACCACATTTCAAAGCAAAATCTGCCAGATTTTGCAAGCCAGCAAAATAAAATGGCAACAGCCAATCAAGAAACACCTTGTTAAACAGTGCGCATCTACTCTTACAACGTCTTGACTAAGACTTCATGGGCAACTGAGCGAGCTCAACTAGTAGAACCAGAATGCAAGGCATTTATACTCGCGAATGGAGGCGGTCTAACGGTTCTAGTGATATGAACAGCAAGTTGCTTAATTTAAGCAACTCCTTGATACGAGTAACAGGTAGTTTAGTGGAGCGATGCGCACTGTTTAACAAGAAAATTCCTAACTGGCTAAAGGAAACCCTAATCCCTAACCTAATTACTAACCTGAACAAAGAATATAATCGATACCATGCAATGGCAATAGCCAATCAAGAACCACCTTGTTAAACAGTGCGCATCTAACCGAGTTTAGTAGATGGTGAAGTTTTTATGATGAGGAGATTTGCGCATTTTAGAAAAGGATATCAGTGTTGAAAATTTATACAGGTGAAACATAAGTGATGGGAGGTGAGGAAAATAGAAATGGTTACGCCATAAGCTCGGGCTTAAGAAAAGTATATATGAGTGATACGTGTATATGATGTTGAAATTGACCAAAGAAAACAGGTGATGGATGATATTATCTACAAGATGTAAAAAATAGACGTGTTTAGATTGCAGAAAAATTGTTTTTCTTTTTTTTTTTTGGGGGGGGGTTCTTTTTTTAAAAACCGGGCCGTAGTCAAAACTGACAGAATTTCACGCATTTTATTGGAAGTTCAAAACATCAAAATTTCATCACGAATGACAATTTCAGTTTTTTGTTAACTTCCTTGGTGTTCTCAGTATTGTTTGATGGCAGTGCTTATTACGGTTCGGCAGTTCGAACGCATCTCCTGTATGTTAATGCATAGCATGATCACCAACATAGCAAGCATATACTTCCAGATCAGGAAAGATGTAACTTAGCCATCATCTTGACTAATGAGGTTTAAGGGTAGAGAGAGAGATAACTACGCAGTCTTTTATTTTGCTACTCCCTCATCCGAGATCTCTCTTCCCATTCCTAGTAATAAAACTTAAAAAAAAAATAAACATTGATCTTTTTCACTCTCCTCTTTCTTTGGTTGGATAAGTTGGCAGCGGTTAGATCTTTTCCCTTACAGTACGGTTGCTCAAAGGAACCGTTTTGAATTTGCATCACAAGATTGCTCAATCTAATTATGCCATGCCGAAAAGTAACGACCTCTTTATTAAGTACATCCGCCAATGAGAAAAATCTCATGTGAGAATATTTACAAAATGCAGAACAAAAACTTGGGTAGAGTGGTTAAGCATAGCCCTGCGCATGGCACAAATTTGACTTTCCACTGAAACACATCAAAATCTCGAAATGGCCTTTTTAAGCCACGGTAGCATTTGATATCATCAACTGTACCATGTGTTGGTCGGCCGATCATGTGGTCACCGGTAAAGCAAGCGCCTATGGTAAGGACGATTCATGTTTCAGTTGAATCGTCTAGGTCAGAAGAAAACTACGCAGTTAATATTGCACAATATTTGCATTCGGGAGACTACCTATCTTATCCGCTCTCTATTCCTAACCCTCTCTTACGGTCTTCACTTCTGAACAAAATAAAATTTAACTTTAGTTTATCGCTCTTGTTGCAGTTATAAGTTGATTATGAAAAGAAATCACCCGTTCAATGTTTTTCTTATAGCAACGCCTAAACTTTAACTTCAACAGATTGCTCGGATGTTTAAAACTGTCAGAAAAGAAGGGTAACGACCATGTCATAAAGAACGGCAGTTGACAAAAACAATGGAAAGGGCTTCGGAGAACCCACACGGTCGTTCCAAGAACCATGTAATTGAAATATCCCTCAAGTAATATGTCTCGACGTGTAGTGAAACCAGAGATATATATACAAATATATTATCTGTATATATATATATATATATATATATATATATATATATATATATATATATATATATATATATATATATATATATATATATATATATATATATATATATATATACGCCTTTTTAATTTTAATATAACGCCTTTTAATCTACAGACACTTACAAATTAACAAAACCAGCAAGGCACTGAATGAAAACACTGTAACAAGTCCATAAAACGGCTACTATACTTCACATTTCCTCCTAAAAACCATGTCGTCAGAGTAACGACATTACTCATTTGATGAGTACTCAAAATACCCACAAACAAATATTAATCGTTAATCCCGTGGTAGTATGATTACCCACCACCCAGTAGTAAGTGTACTCAAAGTCCCTGTGACTACTCTCTCTTAGTATTGTTTATGTTTAGTAAATAGTCTAGTATCGGAATTCACTGTCTGAGTGGGGTAATATACCTGCTAAATGGTTATTAATATATGTACACACTAACTTAGTAATTCCATTGGCGATGGATATTTTCAAATGCCATTAATTGCAATGGGGGTGTAAACGCGTTGAACAACTACTAAACGCCCCTCTTTTATTTAGTTACGATATGTCATGTCACTAGCACAAAAGTACGTTTCTGTGCACTATCAAATTCTTACCTTAAATTTCGTTAAATATAAAAACAAATAATGACTGTTTCCAGACCGAATTTTGTTGACAAATTTTAATTTTGCATTACACTAGACGATTCACTAAATATCCCCTCAAACGCATTTAACGTCAGATTTTGTTATTATAATAACATCACTATAATTTTCTGTTATTCTCCTCCTCTCTTTCTTTCTGTTTTCATGTGGAAACTATCAGAAGCACGTAAGTTTTATAAGTCGTTAATTACAACGTATTGCCATGGTGGTGAAGATGGTGTAGGTAATGTTGATGGTAATGGTGACGATGATGGTGATTGTGATGGCAGTGATGATGATGATTATGATCGTGATTGTGGTGTTGATGGTGACGGTGACGGTGACGGTGACGGTGACGGTGACGATGACGGTGACGGATCGTTTGTGCCAGAATGAAGAAAACCACATTAAACACTCATACTTGACACATTTTTTAAGTTCGGTAGCTCTGTTTCTGGACTTTGCCGAAAAAAATGAATCATCCTGAAGGCATTGCGTCAATATTTTTCGCATCGAACATGACGTGACTTAATGCATTCTTTATGGACCTCTCCATTGTTTTTCGTGTGCAAGGGAAAGCCATGTAATTTGGACCCCCGTAATTACAAATCCCCAAGAAAATTAAGATAAACCCAATCAACTGCTCTCAGGAACAGTATTGGGAGAGCAACCAAACTCGGTATTTGTAGGAGACTAGAGATACTCCTCACATTTCGTTGGGGGAAGGTATAGGTTGAAAGAGAAAGTTGTGAAAGTGGTTCAATTTACACAACCTATGTGTCATTTGAACTAACCCGGTGTAAAAAATGAACCACCAGGCGTGTAAAATGATCAGACAAAATATTGCTCCAAAATTTCTGAAATTTTTTCGAATGTGAAAATGAGAGGAACCTTTCTACTTACAAAATTGCCGTCTTTTCATATGCTAGAACTACACTGTGGTTATTTCCCCTTAAAATTCACCTGGCCTTTGCTTGCCTGCCCCAATTAACTCCAAAGTCTGGCGCCGCCATTTACTAATTAAGCACAGACCATGGTTGGTCACAGTCTTAATGCATAGGAATTTCCCAGTAACCCTATAACGTACTAACAAAACAAATTGCGGAGAGGATTGACAAATTACACGAAAGGGTGGAAAAAATAAATCCAGGGGTACTGCTATCGCGTATTCATTTTCACGTGTGGTTTTAGTTGGAGCACCGACGGGTGTGTAGTTTGGACCCGTCCGTTTAACACATCACATGGTTTAAAGTGGACCAGCGTCCATATTACACACCACTTGGTGGTTCAAATTAGAGGATGTTACTCATTTTGCCCAAACTCCCTCGGCCTAGGCAAGTCTAGCTGGTTTCGAAATATAACAGCTTAATACTAAAGAGGAATGTTATATTTTGTCAAAATAATCGTGTTTTGGGAATGAACAAATCATTTCTGAGAAAATCCAACAAATGGTCAGCTCAAAAATAGGACCAGTTCACCACTTTTTAATGAATTGAAATACACACAGTATTGTGGAAATTACCTTGATCTCATCCATTGTGAAGTCAAACGTTAGCGAAGGGAAAAATTGTCAATGGCACATACAGGTAAGATATAAACTCTTTCCGTTTGTGTTGAAATAACGCCGGTGGTTCCATTAACACACCGGTCCAAATTACACAGTTTTCCTCCCGATAAAATGACGTGAGGTTTCACGCGACCCATACCCATCCTGTGACGACAGGACCTAATGTTAGACAGTAACACTCATCGACACTCAATCTTTTATAAAAACGCTCATTCTCCATAAAATGATGAAATTAGCATTGAAGTCATTTTCTTAATCCTTTTTTACTTTTAGATCATGGGAGTAGTTGCATATGTTTGCCTTTGGGGAAAAGGAAGTCATCAGATGAAAAACGAGGGTACGTGCATATTGGAAAGTACAAAGATTATCCACAGGTAAGTCCTCTTCCACGAAAAAATTGTGCCGTCGTCTTAGCACTTTATACACATACGGTTACTCCATAGAGCTAACTTTCGACCTTTGAAAACCCCTTTCCCTTCAACGAATAGTCCAAAACCAATCAGTGGCGTACCTACAGCTCCCCTCCCACCACCCGCTATGAAAAATGAATAATTCCGAAACTTTGCCAGATGTGACAACAAATTGTGGTTTTCGCAACTCTTCCTCCATTTAATTCCTAATTCTCTCCAATAAATGCTCCATATTTTATTCTATTGTTTTCAAAAATGCGAAATTTCCCGCTCGCTTCCCGTGCTGAAATTTGCAGTTCCAAATGCAGTAGTGTTTGATCATAAATCAGTTTGACTAACTTTTCCGAGCTCTGGAAATGACAAAATCACCAGATCACCAAATGACACCGGCAACTACAGTGCTGTTTTCAAGAATCTTCTGTCGAATTTTTTTTCCAATAAATGCTCTGGACTTTAAAAATGTCGTCGGAGAGCCGCTACTGGAACCACATTTGTGTTTAATATTTCAAATGAATATATTTTCATTCATTTTCCATATTCGATTCTCGAAGTAATAGCAATTAAGTTTGACACATTTTGTGTAAAAAGTAATCCTAAAGCCAGCAGTGTGACATTGCAAATAACGTTGGTGGCCAGTGCTTTTTCGTCCTTATACTATCATGATGTTCCCCCTCCCCCACTCAATATTTTTTTTTTTTTGGGGGGGGGGATCATATCAAATGTCCTCCCCAATATTTGAGGGATGAAGCAAAAAATAAGTGCACCCAATCTTTTTTGTTATAACCAGTAAGTATTTTGCAATTGATGTGACATATATTCTTAGTTTCTGGCATATTTTGTTCTTAAATTACAAACATTTTCTCGCGCTGTGCGTTTTTAACTGTTTAACTCAAGTTGATTGAAAACAACTAACCTATTAGCCTATAAGTCGGTCGTGTGATTCTGTCAAGCCATTATATTGAAGGGAAAGCTCCCATTCGCTGATGTTTGGAAGATTCATTCAAGTACAGGGTAGAGGAAAGGAATTATCCCCGAAATCCGGTGCCTTGTTTTTTCACCCCAAGTATGGTTTGTAGGAGGGAACAAACCTCTTCATTGATGAATAATCTTTCACTGTATCATCAAAGTCAAAACGTGCACCCTGAGGATAGCTGACATTTTTGAACATGCACAGAGATTTCGCTGATTACAAAATATGGACGTGCATGCCCCTTATAATAATGATAATCTTGGAAAACACTATTATGAGGTTTGAACCTTCACAATGAAGCGCTCAAAAAGTGTTTGTAGGGTCTGGAACTAAGTTAGTTGTAAAATTGGAATGTCTGGTGTGAATACTGGGAGCTTTCTCCCATTTCATTACCAGGAGCCAAATATTTTCAGTATTTCTCGAACAAAACCGCAAAATTCTCGGGCTGTTGGATCCTTAGTGGGAGAGATATGCCGTTTTATGGTGTATATCCTTCTGACCTCTTTCACTATATGGTAATACATTTCTTGCAAAATGTCGGCATTCTTTGAATGCATTGGCTCACTGTAGAAGATGAACCAACAATACACTTTATACAGCATTAATTTTTAGCAGTAAGACTTTTTGCAGTCTAAGCTAGGAAAATGTTCAAAGTTACTTCCAGTGCAACACCACTTGGGGTTTCACGCAGACGCCTCATTGAGTTCTAGACTAACATGCTTAACGTGATGATTGGGATACTTGATTTTGTGCTCGTACGCGTACCACGAATATATTTCAAATTTTTTTTTTCTTTCAACATTTTCAAAAATTTTCAAAATTTCAAAATTTCAAGTTTTTCTTTGTTTCTCTTCATAAAAAAACCTTTCAATAGTTCAATGTAAAAACACCATAATAACCATCTGGTATTAAAGACCGAATCTGTTATTCAATGTTCTGCTCAAGGTTCCATGTGTACTGAAGTGGAAATTCTCACAAGCGAAAAATTTTCGCGCGCGCAGGTGAACACCACGAGCCGCATCGACACCACTAGGCTACTAGGCTTAACATGGCAAGCTTGACATATCATTCAATTCTAGCAAACAGTGGGTACTACATAGTGTCAGTACTAGATACATTCATAACCCTTTGCCGGTGCACCTCTTTCATATCAGAGGCCCTGGTTCAAATTGAACGACACAATACAGGAGGAGCATGCACACGCACTAAAATCCTGACCATCAAATGCACAATAAACAGCCAAAGAGACATACGGCGCATGTAAAGGTTAACCCTACTATGATTCTGGCAGTTCCTTCATTGATATGCATCATAAATAGTGGTGACATGTTCATACCCATGAACAGATTATGTGCCTTTGAAATTTCCGCTTTCTTAAAAAAAACTGAATATGCTGGTGGTGTTCTGCTTATGAAGTGTCATTTCTGTCGACCACCTCCTCCGTTCAGCTTCCTAAATGCACATGTCTGGTTACGCCACCTAAAACATTTCAACGAGAATGAGAGCCCAATGTTCTGATTCATTCATGTTTATGTCCGTCCTGTTTAAATAACACTGGTCTGAAAACTTACTTGGCTTTTTTTTATATAAATTACAGTTCAAGGGCGTCGATCTGGGATGTGAATGGAAACAAAATTTTCCATTCCACCCTCGTGAACTCGAGAGCACACGCATACACACACGGACAAACACACATTCACAAAAAGTAGTAGACACGCACATACACTCAAACTGGCGTTTTCTCGATGCCCTAAAGTCATCTGTATACCACCATGTTATATTTTGTTTACTCTGCAATCTGACTGTTGTTTTTTTAATGTGACGGTGTTATATGCTTTGTAGTGTTGTACTAAATAATTTTTTTCTCGTTCTTCTTCTTTTTCATCTTCTTCTTCTTTCTATTCTTTGTAAGCAACCATTCTGTCAATTTTCTTTTGTACCCTCATGGTACCTTTAACAAGGTGATCTGCTGATACAAGCCTTTGAGCTTTTTTACAGACCGCCCCCAGAGAATAATGTAATTATTGTAACTTAAGAATGTATATAATGTGGAAATATGTATAACCTATGGCACGCCAAAAGGCTCACCGCATATGATGATGTACTAAAATTATACGTTCATGTACCCAAAATATACGATGATGTACTAACTTCATACGATCATGAAGTAAATTTACACCATCATATACTGAAACCATAAGTTCATCATGTTAAATGTAACGATGTTCATGTAAAAACACGCGTCGTACATGTAAAAAACACACGTTGTACATGTAAAAACGTATCATATTATTATTGTCCCTTCCGCATTCCATGATGAGTGAGCCTTTCGGCGTGCAAGAAGTCCGCCGAAGGGCTCACCGACATACGATGATCATCTACACTCATGCGATGTAGTAAAGTTTCCAATCGGATCAAAACTTCCACAGGTCCTAGCTTCAACATTAATTCTTTGGGCCCTTAGTATTGACAGGGGCCTATTACCATTCGATACCCTTATGGGCCTCTTCAATTCGGTACATGAATGTATACATTTAGTACATGATCGTATGAATTCAGTACATGTACGTATGCAATCAGTACATGTTCGTATGGAACAGTACATGAACGTATGAAATCAGTACAGGATCGTAAGAAATCAGTGTATATCATCGTAGGCAGTTAGTACATGAACGTGTACTTTTACTACATCGCATGAGTTTAGATGATCATCGTATGTCGGTGAGCCTTTCGGCGGACTTCTTGCATGCCGAAACGCTCACTCATTATGGCATGCGGAAGGGACAATAATAATTTGATGATCATACGTTTTTACATGTACAACATGTGTTTTTAGATGTGCAACGTGTGTTTTTACATGTACATCGTAACATTTAACATAATGAACTTATGGTTTTAGTATATGATGGTGTAAATTTACATCATGATCGTATGAAGTTAGTACATCGTCGTGTATTTTGGGTACATGAACGTATAATTTTAGTACATCATCATATGCGGTGAGCCTTTTATGCTCTTTTTCAGTAACTGTCTAAGCAACTCTATTTTCAGGGATATAACACATTTCATTTTTATTTATTTTCCTTGTGTAGGACGATGAAGAGAGAGCTACACAACAACTGAGAGAGGAGGCAAAGAAATATCTGGAAACACTTCTCAAGGTGTGGTAAAGATTAACTTACTCCGCTGTTGGGGGATGGGACTAATCAGTACCGGTTTAAGCCTCGCCTGGCACTTACACTTTAAAAAAAATTACCCAACCTGGACATAAAATTACCCATCACTTGGTTCCGTATGCCTCCTCACCGGAGTTGAGTAAAACCTGCTCAACTTAGTTGTTTAAGCGTTTTACTCATTATTTGGGCAAAAGAAAGTACCCAACCATTTCACCCGGATAATTTTTTCCAACAAATGGTTAAAATTTGTACCCAACACATTTGGCCAACAGCTGTACTTTGGGTACTTGTTTTGATTTCCATATAATCACATATATAATTACATGGTTTTACAAGAAGGAAATTTAACAAAGTACAGGGTACCCTAGAACTTACACCGTTTGACCGCCAAGAGTGGGCACCAGTGCAGGCACATTGCAAACTTTGAGAGGATTGCCAAAAATTTAAAATTAGACCCCGGGCCTGTTATTGCGCAATATGGGATCTTTCCGGCTGCCAATGCTTTCATTTTTCCAAATTTTGATCTGGTTTTTTGGAATATCAATCTATAAATGCAATTTTTTTTTTATAAATATTTTAAAAATATAGAAATTGCCTAGATTTTTGTGATCCGAGTTTTAAGGCACGTGCCTTGTGTTGTTATTTGGGGATGGAATGATGTGAGTTCGTTATTATATTTTTTATCATATCATTGTCTAAACAACAGTTGGTCCATATCAAATTACAAAATTTAGCACATGGGGGTTCTCAGTATTGACACCCGGTATGATTCTTATCTTCTACACTTGTTAATCGGACATCCCACCATTCTTTACTTCACAATACATCATGCAGAGACGGAATTGTATGGACGAAATTTCACAATAATTATCAGTCACCAAAATTAGAAATACGACAAAATAAGTTCTCCTTTTAATCATTGTCGAAAGTATCTGCAAACTTCCAGAAGTTGGGAAGAGGCTCAACAATAGTAAACAGACGTCTGAAGAAAATTACAGAAGTCCTTGGGAAGTGCGTTCTTGTATTTTCTTGTGCTTCTTTTTTTCTTCACCCCCTTTCCCTTTCTTTGTTGTGATGGGTGGCAGGTTCGAAGTTGGTGTTAACCGGCATAGCGCAGGACCATTACAATTTATTGCTTCACGCGTTCCAACGTTCTTTTCCATTTTAAACGTCTTATCTCTCAAAAAAGCTTGATATATATGCACCCTCCGGCCTCTAACCCAAACTTTCTTCCATTGCCCTTAATTTAGCGCTAGTAATATCGTATCTGGTCTACTTCCACACTTTTAATCCTTGCAGAATACCGTAAGGAATTATGGGAACTGGGAGTATAAACATCATGACTGTGACGTTAACGCTATTGTTCATACCCGAAGTTCCTATTACTCTTACGGTATTTAGAAATACTTTTTCATATGGTGAAAACTCAGTGCATTATGGGAAATCTGTGATGTCACCAGCCAGATTAATATTCATTGCTTTAAATTTGTTCATAATTTTGATATCGCAGCATGCAGTTAATATTATGAACAATTGTTTGTTATACCTTAAATATGGTGTAGGGTTAGTAGGCCTACTACATCTAGAGGAAGAGATATTCAACATTCCCACAGTATCAAATTTCAATGACAAACAGGACATTCAATTATGAAGAAAAGCAAAAGGAATCTGAGGCAATGTACCCACATTACATACTTTCTGTGGCTTTTTTGACATGTAGGCTGAGGTATTTTTAACAAAAATATCAATAGATATCTTGAGTTAGGGAAAGGGTATTGCGACACGGTTTATGGAACAAAGTCTGGAATATTTTCATAGTAGTGTTTAAGCATGGGATTGACGCATTAATGTGTCACTTCAGTCACACCTCACCATGTTAATTGCTTCACCGATAAGGTGTTAATGTATCCATATACCAAGATAAACACTTCACCGTACAAAGGTTAGCCCTTAAAAGAATAGTCCAGAGCCAAATTTATCTTTGATATGTTAAAGAGGAACATTTTTGAAGTATTCTGGTGAACGTATTGGTTGATTTCCAATGTTCGGTTCTCGAGATATAATCAACAGAAGTTGACACATTTTTTTTATAAGAAGTGAACTTGTAGCAAGCAGGTGTGATGTCATTGATTCACATTGTTGGCCAATGTTTTATTTCCTTTAAATTTCATCCTATTAGTATGACCTTGAATCGATTAGGGTGCTATCTTGCCCCTTAGGCATGTAAGGTTTTTGAAATCCCATCGCTCATGATGCACCTATGGTATCTATATATCAGAATTTAGCCAAAATTGGTGGTAAATTATATATAAATAGAAACATTAACTAATAATGAAAATCCATGACATCACGTCTGCTTGCTAAAACTTTATTCTATGCAGAAAATTTGCTGCATTAAATTGCCAATATCTCGCGAACCCTGCATGGGAAATGAATATAAATTTTACCAGAATGCTTGGAATATGATCCTCTTTAATGTAGCAAAAATAGATTTGGCTCTGTTTTATTCTTTCAACACGAAACATTGTTATCGATTTTGTATTTGTACGGTGTACTTAAACTGGACTATCTTTCTCCACAGATGCAAAATCAAGAGATACGAAGTATCGGCGTCTGGAATCAAAACGTTAACGGATTTAAGTCATACGACTCCGACTTTCAGGAATATTTTTAAGCGACTTCTCCGGGACACATTTTGTATTATGGACATATAAGCTGTATGTCATCTACTTCTATGACGTTCGCAGTCCTACATTGTTATGAATGATGAGTTACCGGTTACGGTTTGTTGAATTTAAAGACTAAAAGTAAAGAATGTACATGTTTATGTCCTCTCAATTGCTCAGCTTTGTTTTCAGACCTGCCAAGTCCTTCTACAATAATCGCTATATAGTCCAGTCAATCTCCTGAAATTTTGACGAAACCTACCACTAATTGCAACAAAGTTATTTTCTTTAAAGTTATACAATAAATTCTCCTTGAAACCGCATCGAAAGCATTGAGGAAATGGAATAAGTGGAACAAACTCCAATGTAAGAACTAAAAGACTTTTTTCCTAACCATATTTTGCTGAAAAACAGAAAACAGGCTTGAAGTCGGTGTTCATTCTTGACCTGGCGAACAGTCAATTCTAATTTCAACCAGCTGTTTTACAGTTAGGCCGGTGATGAAGGGCACGGAGGTGCAACTTGTGAAAGTACTGGAATTGCAAGCACTCAATTTTGGCTATGTTCATGGAAAAGAATTTTTATGACGATGAATAGCTCGGACTGCGTTCCCACATTTCCACCAAATTTGGTTTGTATTCATTGTATTCATCATTATTGTAGAAAAAATTGCATCTCTATACAGTTGTAGTGGATAGGTGTATGACTATTTCAGCGGTATTTAGACCAAGCAATAATTTTCTGGAAAGTATATCTAATATCAACATTTACCGAGTCTGTGACCTGCTATACTCCATCATTGCGGAACTGAATTACTCAGCAGGGCCCTGTTACAAAGGTTTGTGCTTTCAAGTTGTCAAAAAAATATAGACTAATTGAATTAGAAGTTGTACACGTTAGATGTAGACCTAATGTCACGCATAAATCTCTTCTGATGGAAATAGTTCTTCGGGAATCAGCTTACAATTATCACTCTTCAAAAACTAAGAAATCAATGCTACCCTTTGTGGTGACCCACAAGAAAAGGGGGTGCAAAGTCGTTAATTTGTTGATGGTCACAGACTTAAGGTTTTCACGCAGTCACTTAATGGCAAGTTGGGAGCGTGACCAGTCCACCCGACGTTTCCATACAGTTGGCCGAGTGAGATGAAATAGATATTCGTGTTCATTCATTACGGGAACTTGTACATGAATCGCACCATGGCTTCATCAAGTAGAGAATATAAAATGAGATCTTGTGCACTTCTTGAAGTAGTGGTATGGGTACATTAATGCATTGGAAAAGTACGAGCAAAATCAGTTGCAAAGCAATAGCAAATTTTTTTTTAATCTTTAACGTACGTTTTCTGTGACATATGGCACTCCTATGCGTACATTTATTAGATTGCTTTGGCGTATCATTTGAAAAATTTGTGTCAGAACTTAGACAAGTATGATGTACTTTTGGTTAACCAGTGCCCGGGAGTTACATAGGGCGACTAACAAGTTTTACGTGCATGAGTGTCTTTGGGTGCACTCTAAAAAATATTTAAACGATTTTGTTTAAAAATTAGGATACTCACGAAAATGAGTATTTCTACTCGAAATAAGTGAGTACTTCAACTCAATTTGTGCAAAATTTTGCACAATTTGTGTAAAATTTTGCACAAATTCAGTTGAAGTACTCACTTATTTCAAGTAGAAATACTCATTTTCGTGAGTATCCTAATTTTTAAACAAAATCGTTTAAATATTTTTTAGAGTGTGAGGGGTAGGCTTTGAAGGGTGTTGCCATGAACATCATCCAGAGACGCAATGTTTTATCCAGCCACCGTCGGAGCACGACTCGCCCGACTGACGCCAATTTTATTTTCGTTCCTATACTGAAGTTACTTAACAGGTTTTGCCTCACAAATTTTCATTAAAATGGTAGCACGTGTTGAAATTAATTGCATACAAAAGACACCTGAATTTTTAACGTTTTTAAACGTAACATGGACAACCGGAAAGCTGGAGATAGCACAACATTATGCGTCAGAGAAAATACTGGGCACGCCACTAGCACTGCAGGGACCTGCATATCAAGACGCCATCTTGGTAGCACACCAACTTAAAAATAGTTTGGAACGGCCTTGCCCCCATTTTCTGATTTTATGCTATTGATTTGACCAATAAGAGAAAGAAACTTAATAAATCATCTTTTAATTTTACAAAACTATTACTACCAAACTTTGGACGGTTTGTAAGCGTATAACACTTTGTTGTAAATGTTTTGTCTTTGATTTACGTTTTGTAGATTGATTTCAGTTTTGCAAAGGAACTCTTTCCCTCCGTGTACCAAGAAAATCACAAAAAAAAACTCATTTTTATAATCATCTTCCCACAACTTCAACGTATAAAAACTTAAAGTAGCTCATTGAAATAAAAATCAAAGAAGATTTCAAAAAAGGTTTATGATACACATGGAGGAAGGGCTTATTTCTTATTTAAAGGCTGATAACCTCCAGTCCAAACCACAAAATTTGTAGTAGTCTACAGAAATTCACAATTGGCACAGCTCTTTGACTGTGCGAATTCACAAAAATAAAAAGTGCTAACGCTCATATTACACAACATTTACTGTACTGAGAGCGTTTCGATTTTTCACATTTGGTCTTGCTTATTCACCCTAAAGCAATAAATTGAGATTGTGTGTGCATGGGGGAAGATGAGGTTCAGACAGCCGTGGAGTTTTTTCCTTTCAAAATAATTCAAATTGGAAACCCTCGGACAAAGCATGAGAAATTAAAGAGAAAACATCTCCTCCTTGCACTTCTCCAACCGCCAAATCTTCTGACCCTTTTGCAAGTTCAAACCCAAGGAGTCCTGGACGCCAAGTCCCCGTGCAAACAATTCCGCCCCTGGAAGATAAGAATTACCATTACCCTCAAGTATTCAAGTTCTATTTCGTCCCGTTCTGAAAGCTATTTCACCCCATCCATTGCTGCCTTGTGTGGGCACGTGTCTGTCCCTCAGTCATTTTCTTTATTTAGCTTTCCATGCATGCACATCATCTTCTTTATTTGAGGTCTCACTAAATAAACACACTGGGGTTTGTGTAAGTTACCTGACTTCAGCCTGCCGTTAACATTTTATACTGTTTCATGTTTCTTAATAAGACTAAAATAAGCAATTTGTACTTATTGTAGCAGACCATGAATTCACTATTGTTACTCGGAAAATATTGACTGACAAATAAAGTGCTTTGAATGATGACGTTTCTGACTGTGTTACTTACAAAATATGATCAATGTTTTCAATTCAAGTTTTTACACATTTATGTGGACATTAGAACATAAAATTTGACCAATTTTAGTGTCTTATTTTGATTGTATTTTTCCGCTTTGGGAAATACTCTCTTTGAACAGAGATCAAGACGGGAAACACGTACCTACCTAAAACTTTCAATAGTCTCGAAACAGAAATTTGAAAGTGCTTTAAGAGCCCATTTTGTGAGAATAAACCAGATGTTTGCAGGTCCAGGTTGAAAAATTCTACAAAGACCTAGGGGCGGGAAATAGCCAAATTTAGTGCTGTGTACGTAAATTGAGAACACAATTAGGGATACAGGTAAATAAATTGATTAAACCAGTGCGCCATATCCTCACCTTTTTTAAAGGTGGAGGAATGTCTAGAGGACCAGCAAGATAATAAATTCGTGGACTCAAGTTAAGGAAGCGGACCAGGAGTCCAAATTCCAACTCCAAGATAAAATACTAATACTAAGTACAACGAGTAAGAAAGTTACAAAAGGAAAACAAACAAACAAACAGAACTAGAATGGCATTATGAATAAGTATATCACCGTTGAGCAGTTGGATTTCCGGTTCAGTTTTTCTTCCATAGATTAAATACTTTATAAACAAACATATTAAATAAACTTAAAGGGGCAATCAAAGTTTGTTTTATATTTTTCAACTTAAATTCTGCACTACATTTGTACATTGGCTTGTAACGAACAAAAACGAATCCGTGACGATAGTCAAACGTAGTAATTGGTTTTAGTTGAGGCTGTCTAGTCTTGCATTTGTTTGGGTTTTTTACCCGAAAAATTTTCAGAAATTTCATTCAACATTATTTAAAGCAAAATTAATATTTCTTGTAACCTGAGAGACTTCTTCAATGTTTCTATATTCTGGTTAAGGATTAGTTCAGAAAGGGCAAGCAAGGTGCTGGAATGAGAAATGAGGAATGAGAAATATTTTTCTCTGTCAAACTCTGCCTGTTGAGCTCCTTTAAGATATTTGCGAGTCATTCATTCTTAAATGGTCATAGAGTTACATAATTGTGCATAATCGGTGACAAAGCTTTTTCTAAAGTCCTCCCGACCCTCTGGCAAAGGGCCGTTCGGCGAAACCAAACTTGATACTGCTTCCCGAAGAAGCTATTACGTCCACTGAAGGACAACACATCGGTGACAAAGCAGGAGAAATAAAAGAGAAAACATCTCCTCCATGCACTTCGCCAACCGCCAAATCTTCTGACCCTTTTGCCAGTTCAAACCCAATTAAGGAGTCCTGGACACCAAATCCCCTTGCAAACAATTCCGCCCCTGGAAATTGAAAATTACCATTGCCCTCAAGTATTCAAGTTCTATTTCGTCCCGTTCTGAAAGCTATTTCACACCATCCATCGGTGGCTTGTCTGGGCACGTATCTCTCCCTCATTTTCCTCATTTAGTTTTCCATGAATGGGCAAAACCTTCTTTATTTGGGGTCTCACTAGGTAAGCACACTAGGGTTTGTGTTAAGTTATGACTTCAGCCTGCCGTTAACTTTTTATACTGTTTCACGTTTCTTAATAATTCGATTAACCAGGTTTATCGAATTTTTCACTTAAAAAGTCGATAAACTTGGTTTCTAACAAAATTGGTTTACGTCGGCTTGTTTTTCCCGTCTCCATTGCTTATGCTGAGCACTAAACACAATGATAGAAGTTCCCATTTTTAAATTCAACAAATTTTTCCAAGGCTGTTTTGTTCACATACCAATGGAAAAATGGTCCAACTTAGACGATCTCCATACCTTACATACAAATAACGGTTATATGAGTGAGTATACTTAACCGTTCAAAACGGTTTTCAAAAATTCGTGTCTAGACACTTTTCAAATTTGGCAAAACCTTTACAAGTCAGGACACCTGAATTCAAAATTTTAACTTTTTCGGTAGTGTTGGGTATGAAACTTGACTCATTAAGTTTACTATAAGCAAAGACAAGTGGCAGTAACCCTTTAAAACTCTCATTAAGTTATCGATATCAACTCAATGTACCCCTTTAAATTTTTCGGTATGACCCGGTCAAGAGTAGAACTCCAAAACTCCTGGCTGCAAGTCTGACCACCTGATTAATGCACAGTCGGTATTAAGAAAGTAGAGTCCAGTAAGGGGTGCCTCACTTTAGACTGTCATGCGTGATAAAATATGCCTCTTACTGATGTTAAATATATAGCACGTCCCCCCCCCCCCCCATTTCAAAAGGAAAAGTGGACACATCCTCCTCTTAGACCCTCGCATCCAGCTGTAAGAGCATTTTTCGGAAGTTAAAAGGGCTACTTCTCTCACCTCAAACTAATATTTTTGTAGTAGGCCACAGAAATTCTCAATTTGCACAGCTCTTTGATTGACAGCTAGCTCCAAAAAATGCAGAGTACTAAGGTTCATAATGCACAGAAGGAAATTGAAGCTGACACTATTTTGATTACGCATTTGAGTCTTGTATACTCACCCTGAAACAATAAACAGAGATTATGTCTGGATAAGGATGAATTTTTGTGGGAGGGGTTTAAAAGTCAGGAGCGGTCATCCCATATTGAAGTAGTGTAGTAGACTGTCCAGTTTCATGATTGGCTGTTGGGAGTCACGTGACAACGTTTTTTCTCTTCAAATGTGAAATTTATTAGAAATAACTGCTTGGTTTACGTTGCACATGCAAAAGTTTAATCATAAAATGAAACGAAAGATACTTTGAAAAGAAATAAGACGAAAATTGTGCTATTTAGCTTTTTCTTCAAAATAAGTTTTGGGGACTGCTCTTTACCTTTAAGTGAGAAGGTCTGGAGAATAAGAACTGTTCGGGGTGAGAGGACTAGGCCTTTAAATACAGGTGGAATAGAGGGGAGAAAAGTCTGATTGTTTGAATTCCCGTCGGAGGGCTTCGCTTACTCAAGACTATCGTAAGCTGCAAATTGTAACAGCCAAGTACACGTAACACTAGTAACTTCTGAAAGGGATACCCATACCTATATCTCTCGTTATATTTAGTCAAGCGTGGCTAACACGATACCTTATGATTGGTCAAATCTGATGTGGCAATCCTTGAGAATGAAAGGAGAGTTGAAAGGAGGCTAGGAATGGGCCAAGTGGATGGGGGCAGCGACCAGAAGCTCCGTCAAAAGCGTTGGCAGGTCATTTAAGCTGAATATTTTGGGCTCCCTAAGGGGGGCTGCAAATTTTTATGTGGGGAAAGATTTTAAGCAATATTGGAGTTTGGTAAAAAATATGTAAAAGGAAAAAGATTATAATAGTTTTGGTGAAGAGTCTGTCCTTTTTGAGCAAAATCAGTAAGAAAACAGTGGTCGGGGTTGTCGGGTCGATTGAGCATTTTTCTGCGGTTATCTATATACGAATCCGAGAAACGCTAGTAGTTAATGACTGTAATCAGCCATTAGTGGAGTCCAGTAGCCTTAAATCGTCTTCATTTATTTGTCTTAATGTAATTTCAAACCCTAACATATAGTGAAGTTGAGGTAACCAAGGGGCATTGCAGTGTACAACCATCCATGCATGATACAGGTAAGCAAGGGAATTGAAAGACTAAAAAGTAATAGACCCCAGTAATGGCCCACTAAAATCAGACCATCACTTGACGGCCGGATTCGTCTATATCACCTGATCACAGTTGTAAGATATGCAATAATGTCACGCATAGGCCTCTTCTGGGGGAAAGTCTTCTTCATGGATCAACCGAAAATTATCACTTCTCAAAATTAGGAAGTCAATGTTCCCCTTGGTGGTGATCCACCAGAGAAGGGTGTCAGAAGACGTTCATTTATTGCATGAATCTCTGGTCACAGACTTTGGGTTTTGACTCAGTCTTTTTATGGCAAATTGGGAAAGTGGCTCGACCCTTCCACCTGCGCACGTCTCCCAATAATTGGCCTAAGTGAGAAGAAAAAATTCGTAATGGGAACTTGTACATGTACTGCTTAAAAGAAGGGTTTAAGGTCATATCAGGTTTTGATATGTTAGAGGAGCACTTTTCCTAAGCATTTTGGTAAAATTTGTATTGATATGCGATGTGTGGTTCTCAAGATATGAGCAAGTAAAGCTTTCACATTTTCAATAAACAGTGAACTTGAAGCAAGCACATATGACATCATATCCTCACATTAATGGACAGTCTTTTGTTTTTCTTTAAACTTCACAGCCTATTTTCTCCTCAAACTATGATTGCATGAGTGGCATGAGAATTTTTCAAACTTTGCAATCTTCACGGAAAGGTCCTATTCTTATTTACGGCAAGGTCAACAAAACAGTCAGAAAAAACAAAGGGAAACAAAGCATTCCTTGTCAATGTGAGGAAGTGATATAATCTCTGCTGCCCTAAATCTCATTTTGGAACACAAATCTAGTAACTTCATTTGCTGATATCTTGAGAAACACGTGCCCGATTTGAATGGGAATTTCACCACACTGGGTAGATTTAGTTCTTCTTTCACATGTGAAGATTGATTGTTCAATAGTTTGCTCAAACTTTTCCCCCAAACTGTTTTGCTTCACCAAGGTGTTGTATGTCGAGGGGAAAACATCAATAGGGTTGGAATAGTATAATGAATATGTTTCTGCATTGAAAAAGTACGTGTTAACTCAGTGGCATAGCTACAGGCGACAATCGCACTCTGACTCGGACCGAAAATTAAATTTGCCAGATGTGAAATCAGATCATCAAACAAGGGTGAGTGCCATTTCCTCTCGAATAGAGAGATTTCACGTGACGTCATCGAAACTGTACTACAGACAGTGTGAAAATGGATTTAATATTTTGAATATTTTTTAACAGGGGAACCCATATATAGGTTTTCATTCTTGATAAAATATGGGGGAAGCATACCTTCCTAAACGGTTGAACAACTGACATATGTAAATATTTAACTTGAAATATTTGGATACGGCTAGGCATAAAGTTAGGCCTGGCGTTAACGTTACACAGTTACACATAATGATACACCATTCATTCATGCTCACCTTGCAGTGATCTCAAGCCTGGAAAACTTGGGTCTCTCCGGTCCACATGCAAAATGATTTATAGGCTTCAAGCTATTTAATGGCTTCATTGATGGTCAGTTCGGACTTGGGGTGAACAAACGTATGTAATAGCTCAAATTATGACACTGCATATGAAGGCCCATAGAACTAGTAGTCTCAATCGTTTTAGACGCACTTAACACTATCTAACGAACGACTGGTGCCCCTTTAGTTTCTCGATTCGATAGTTTCGCAACTTTCCCTCCCCCAAATTAAGTCGTCAGTTTCTTCTCTTAAAAAAGTTAGTTTCATACCACATATACTTCTTTCTTCCCCAGAAGCAAAGGGGGATTACTAATTGACGTCTTTAAAGACACAGTATCGTGGCGCGAAACGGGGGCGACATTTGTACAGCCTTCAAAAAAATTGTTATCCCACCGAAAATCCCGGATGTAGCCCATATACACCGTATGATAACAGTACATACGATTGCGTGGGATAGCGTACTACTACATATGCTTGTATTGTGAGCGTTAACAGGCCTAGTACTAAGTAGTATTTGTGTTCATTTGTATGTAGCAGGGAGTTGTTTTCCTGATACAAGTGAGTGCCTTGCTCAGTGACAACAGAGAGACCCTTGGGACTTTTCCCAATATCTGGGGAATTTTGAAACGGCTCGATCATTCTTTTCCTTCCCACTTGAAAAAAAAATATTGCGTGATTGTTTCTATTTTTTACTTTTTAAGTGACTTATTAATATAGTTATGAAATATGTGAATAAGTTCTAATAAGACTGCCAAGGTGGCTTATTTGTATTAAATTTCCGGCTTAATTGTTTTTGTGTTTTAATCATCAGTTTGACTTCGATGCTCTTATAGACTATTATTACTGTAGTTCAACGTTGAGGGACTATACGTTGTTATTCGGGACATGATCTTGGGAATTTCTAAAAAGACGAACTTGCCTAGGAAACTGCATTGAACTTGAGAGATTGGTCGAAGCGAAGGGGCTAGTCTTAGTCTTACGACAGCAAAATGTCTTCCTGTTCAGAAAAAAAGAAAATCGAAGGACAGCGTTTGCACCAGGCTATAGCAATGGCGCCGGAGGACCATTGAATGTTGTCACGAGAAGGAGAAATCAAACGAGAAAAATACAGTAGCAAACGAAAGTCGGTTCCCTTTCCCATTCTCACGCGGAATAGGCCCTAACTAGATCGCCGCAGAAAAAGCAGGTTGATTGATTGAGAATGGCAAGTCTCCAGTCCTGTTTATAATATATATATAACGACGATTTTGCGAAACATCTTCTCACAGATCATGCCCAAAGGTAAGTGAAATGTGTTTGTTCAGTTACTGATGGTAAAAAGTAGACAGGATTGCCGTCTCGTTAGTGATCCACATACCCATCCCACACGCGTTCAGCATGTGTACATGCATAGGCCTAACGTTAGGACACGATTATTGGTAGCTCTATGCCTAGTAAAACCTTTGACGAGCTAGCACAAGTTTCAGCAGAAGTGATCAGCACTTCATTTGCCAATTCATCAAAATCGTAACCTCAGAATAAGCCGCACAAATCTTGAAAAATCTGACTATGTCCTCGGTTTGCTCATATACATGCCCCCATCTTAGTTTACACTATGATCTCTCAGAAGGCCTGACACGGAGTTTGCACTTTCCCCAATATTGTCTTCACAAAACTTTCTAATCAAGCATAGGCCTACAATAAGCTATCACTTACAGTAGATAATCCTAGCTGTTTCATTAGCCTACAGTCCACTTGACAATGAGTAAGCTTTGCTGGATCAGTAATTTGCCAAAGAGACTTGATGAGAACAACAGTTCTGTAAGCCTGAGCATGTCGGATTTGTAATATAAATGAAGATTATCTGGTGTAACTGATTTCTGTAACTTTGCTTATGCTTGGGTGACCTCCAGCAGCATTTATAGTAATTGATGTATGCTTTGCAAAAAAAGGAAATGACGGCTTTGATAAGCATTCATATATCTGAATGCATTCCAAAACATTAAAAAACTAATGAATGCATTCAAACAGTAACTGAAGGCTTGGTAGACTTCAAAGGAAATTATGAAGGCTTATTCAGAATGCAAGGAAGACTTCATTTGAGGAAGAAAATGAGCATTCAACTCACTGACTGCTTAATTTAGGCCTTCGAATGATAAAAGATGCATTCAGAGGGCATGAATGGTATATAAGCATTCATAGTAAGGTCCCCATCCAAATGCCAGGTATGTGGTTAAAAGAGGGTTAGGCAACTAATGTAAGGTAATCCCCCATATATAGGCCTCTAGCTTTCAAGTACATCATATTGCCCCCCACATGCTATAGTATAGAAAGTTAGCTAGGCCTACATCAGTCGCCTAAGAAGACCTGGGCTCAGTCGCAGATCCAGGATTTTTTTGAGAAAGAGGGGAATTAACACACCATCAACAAACCATACACCGGGGCACTGGGGGTCACCTCCAGTAAAATTTGAATTCTGTTTGTATGCTCATATACAATTTGCCATCAACTGAGAAGCATATTTTCTGCATATTTTCCTTGGTAAAAAAAATAGTTCGTCATTGAAAAACTTAGGGGAACCCTGAGCACCGCCAATGCCCCCCCTGGTCAGGGCATAGGTATATTGTCAAGATATTCAAGTCTAAGCTTGCTCTCTGCATGTGCACACTGTTTGATCCTGCACATTGCAGACTATACCCTTCAAGCCAAGTTTTAAAATTCTCAGTTAATGACATTTGAAATGTTACATCCAATTCACCCTCATACTTTGTAAAAATTATTTATGGATAATTACCAACATATTCAACAATTGGTTGTACCTCTATGCAATGAAAACTGATGCTGATCTCCTTCTCCTCAATCACCACCACCCCACAACCCCCCTCCTCACAAGGGAAATAAGAAATCTGCATTCTAAATTCAGTTCATGCCAAAGTACTGTAGGCTTACTACCAGTAACCAGTTGGGCTACAGGAATCAATTTTCATGGTTGTCCGAATATCTGGGACAACAAAAATTCCATACGGACAACCAATAAATTAAAGGTTGGTTGTCCCATGGACAACCATTTCCCTCTCGGATTGAAAAAGTAGTACTGCTGATTGATAAACTCTTTCAACATTTTCCATAATAGTTTCATAACCATATTTCAGACTTGGAGTGTTTCTGTCTCTCAAACATCACATCTTTTTATTCTTCAAGACCAATAATACATGAACATAATTAGTCTTCCGTTTTGTAATTGTGTGAAAAATATTTTGGACAACCAAATTTCCTTCTGGACAACTAAAATGAGCGAAATGGTTGCCCCAAGACAACCCTAAACTTTTTAAAAATCGAGGCGTGGGCTATGAAGGGTACTGTAAGGTAGGCTAAGCATAGTATAGCTGTACCTGTACACACAGTATGAAAAGTTGTTTACCCCAAGGTCTAGGCAGGAACAACATTTAAATGCTTTTACTGGGTAAGGTTTTTCGTATGTTAGATGTGCTGTAGTTTTACGGCCCAGTTTCCAACCATGAGTAGTTCAAGTCAAGCTAGCCTTGACCTTTTTTCCTGTTTTGGCTCACAGGCTTGTTTTCCCTACGTACTCCATGCTTTTGCTGAGCATCAAGCACAATGGCAGTAGATTCCATTTTTTAAGTCTTCAGTGAGATCGGGTGGGGAATCTGTATGTTGAGTGTACATGAAATGCCGAATGCAATAAAAATTAGTGCCTAAGCAAAATTTATGTCCTCAGTTATTGACAGTGGCATTACCAGACTTTTTCATTGGGAGAGGGAAACTGCTGAAGTGGTGGGGCAAACGAAAATGCTCCTACTGTATTTGGAGTGCCACTATTGACCAGCACATTGCGTACAGAGAACACTTTGCCTGAAATGTGTTTCAGTTTGCATAAAATGGTACTTCCCAGCTGGTGTTTTTACCATACTAAAAAGTGCTGCTTTCAAGAGGTGTTTGTGAAGTTCTTACACATTTTGCCCAATATACTTTTTACATGGGAAGGGGGGGGGGGCGTATACAAAAGCCACTTCTGATGCCACTAGTAATCGGTAGGTTGATTTAAAATTCCCTTTAGATAGAATAGATTGCCAACCCCCCCCCCCCCGTCCCTTTCTGTTTTAATGGGGCCTATGTGTTCACATCATCATTAACCATCATTATTATGACTCTTATAACAACCAATTTTGACACCACCCCTTAATCATTGAGGGACATGTGATTTGAAATAATGGAAGTCTGATATACTTGCACTCTTCCCTAAAATTAAATACTGTTTCATTTCAAATAGTCTTGGTTTACTTTTCAGGTGTTCTTCAAAGTACTGTACATGCAGTGGGCCACACAGACAGAGCCAAGTGAATGACCAAACTCACTCAGTTGCTAGCTGTTACACCCATAGGTGAGTGAAAATAACTGCAGGATGTATTAAAACAAGTCTTTCAATTTCCAAAAGCATGTTTTCCCAGCTAACTTCCAGGTAGTACTTCCATGGTTTCACAATACTATAGCACAGAACAGTCTACCTTGTGCTGTTCAGAATTGCATGTAACGTTTTAGCGGCTTTAATTAGTACCATGAGTGGTGGCTCTATGTTGAGGCAAGAGGGGGCATTTGCCCTCCCTAGATTTTGTCCATGGCCCCCCTCACTCCCCCCTTCTCCCAAATGTTAGCTGGTCAGAAAGGAGTTGGGTTTGGGTTTACTGAAAAGAATTTAAATAACATACCTCTTCAGAGACTACATTTTTCATTCAGAGATACAGTATGCTAAAACCTCAGAGCTTCCAGGGGTGAAGCCTGCCTGTTTCCCCTGCAGCCTACTGTAGTGACTAAAGGGAAAGCTAACTTGCACTTGAACTGTACTTGAAAGTAAATTTAAACTTTGAAGTTTTTATTGAGTTGACTGACACAATACTGTATGACATGTTCATGTTGGGTGTAGTTAAATCTCATTCTTTACTAGAAACGTTATATCTACTATCTACTAAAATATTGCACAGTTTATGAGCATTGCTAGGTAGATCTTTATCCAATATCTTGTTTGATAATGATATAGAGTTGCAGTATCAATTAGTTGACCACAAAGCCTGAGTGAATATTATTTTCTCCCAATAGCACAATGTTAGATAGTATACCCACTATGGTAATGTTTTGACATTGCCAACATTTCAGAATTATAAGGTTGAATGTCATGTGCTTGCATAGTTTACATTTACAAATTGGGCTGTAGCTGCTATGTTGATATATGATAAGCTCCCTTCCTTGAAGACAAAAGCAGTCACCCCAGCATAAAGTACAGTAGTATACAGTAGTTACACTGCGCCCTGTTTCATGATTGGCTATCCTTAAATGTGAAATTTACTTGCTTGGTTTGCCTGAATATCCAATATTATGGAATGAGAAGAAAATTGTGAGATACTTCCTTGTAGTTAGAAGTGTGGTTAAAATAATTGAACATCATCCATATTCATCCTGTGCTGCAAACTTGCATCACCAGCAGTAAATATGATATTCCATTGAATTGCAGCATTGACATCTACTCCTGTCAAGGGCCACTATGACAGTATTTCAGAGCCAGTTTGTCCCTCATCAGCAACTACAGGTAATTATGGAAGCCAACTACAGGGAGGATTGCAACTGGCTGTTCAACTTCAAACCAATAGTTATTGCCCAAGACTAGCTGCACTTTCATTGAGTTCAGACAAACATCATACATGTTCTATGCACGATTCCCTTATACAACATGTATTACACAGACAGTGTGTTTGGTCTAACGGTAGAGCATGACACGGAAGGCCTGGGTTCACTTCCCAGGTCGAGTCATACCAAAGACTCTAAAAAAGGAACCTACTGCTGTTTTGCGTGATCGCGATGCTCCGTATAAGCAGTGGGTACGTAGGGAAAACAAGCCAGTGAGCCACAACCGGAAAAAAAGGCCGTGGCCGGTTTGACTTGAACCAATAGGTTGGAAACTGGGCCATAAAACTCCATCTAACTAACTACAACATGTATTACAGCCAGGACTGGAAAAAAGTTTATTTCCCAGGAAGAAAGGTGCATTATTCCCAGGAAGATAGTAAAATTTCCCACAATTCTCCCTGCATTTTCATGTACAGAAAAGGGAAATTTCCCTCCAGATATCCAAATTTCCTGGGAAGGAGCTTCTCAGCTTCACAACTCTTTTCACCCATGATTATAGCATTGTAGTACGTGCTGTAAGAAGTCACAACATCCTGCATGGTGGCATGCAGTCTCTTTCCAAGGGAATGATAAAATCCTTCATAAGAGGTACAAGCAACCCAAATCTATGGCCAAACCCAGAGATTTGTCTGGGAATTATTTTGAATAAAATGTTATGAAAGAAAAGTTGAAAACTTGGATTTTAAATTCAATGTTGATTTGGATTTGAAAATTAAATTTCAAGTGTTGTGGTTTTTATTAAAGGACAATTGCATTTCCTTCAAGAATTAGAAGGAAGTATACCACTGGAGTTACTTGTCAGTTGTCACTTTCTGGGCAATAAATAACATACCCATCTATGCTCCCTTGAAAAGAATGGAAAATGTTTCCTATATACAGTGGGACCATCCATCATAGCTGGGAGATGCATCCCCTGTCCCATCTCGCTCCCCTTAGCACCTCTCTGGCACTCCAGGTTTAACTGAACACTTATGGCAAAATAAATTGCCAAAACACAAAGGGTCATTCAAGATTTAAGCATGGAATTGTTTTGCCTTTTACCTAAACAAAAAGGGATGGGGGTATTGGATGCCAATCTTCCCTTGTCTTTCTGCAGTGGAAGTGTGATGTCTTTGTCACAGTGTGAGAGGAGGGTGCTATATTTACTGTCATAAAGTTCTTAAGCTTTGACTTTTTTCATGACAGTAAGCATTTCTTCTGAAGTACAGTACAGTAGCTTGACTGTCAGATACATGCATCTCTCTTCTACTCACAGTAGTTATATTTCCTTTTATTTTGTAACCTAGCTAGGCTACTCTAATCATTTCAAAATGGATTTATGAGGTCCTATGTTTTTGTATTATTACTTATTTTATCTATTATTCCAACAAGATACTACCCAATCTGTTTCTTTGGGTGTTAACTCTAAAAATGCAAGTTTTTTCTAGTGATAACTGATTGACCATTTTCAAATGCAGTCACATGCTTGCAAAACATATATATGTGCTTTCCAACGTGCTTTCGAAATGTAGGATATTAACATCAAAAAGCTGACCAGGAAAGAAAAAAAACCTTTGCTAAACAGAATTTGTTTTGTAATTTTTTAATGTGGTACATAGGCTCAGTCCTGGCAGATGCAGTTACTGGGTCTTCCATTTTAACCATACTACTCCAAGGTACATGACTGCTGTTGTCAGTTTTACACATTGAAAGGCAAGAACAGTCATCCCAAACTTACTGTATTTTGAAGCAAAGGCTAAAGCTCACAATTTTCTATTCAATTCTCTTAATTTCTTAAAAGTATCATTAATAATTTTTTAGGACTTCAATATTACATATTCAGGGAAACCAAGCAGTGACTCCCAAAAAAAGCACATGACCGTGAAGAGCCAATCATGAAACAGGGACGGTGTATACGTACTACACTACTTCAAGTTGGGGAGACTGCTCTTGCCCTTTGAGCTTTTCATTAATCATGCTTTGATATCAAAGGGCAGAGAAGAGGATCTGAGATTTCTCTAGATTGAAACAGTATCATGAAACTGCATGGTAGGAACATTCACCATTTGCATTTGGCATGAACATATCCATGGATAAAAATACCTTTACACAAGTTGCAAATTTTTGGGCCATTTGTCAGTTTGTTCAAGTTCATCATTCATTTATCTTCAAAATATGATATAAAGGATAAAATGTAGTTTCCAAACTTTGCTAATTGCTCCATTATTGTTGCCTGCTTGGACAAGAGGTGACCTGAAGTACAGGTCTAAGTGCAGTACAATCTATTTTGTCAACAGTTCAGTTGAAGATTTCCTGGATTGCCAAAATGAAAATGAAACTGATGAGGCAGAGGCAGACAATATAATGTGGGAGGAAGCAGTCAAGTCTAAACATGAAAGTAGACTATCTAGGTAAATTCACTATGCATTGGTTTCAGTTTCTTTGAAAAGGAGACCTTGTACCCCATGGAAAAATATCAAGTTTTTGTTACATCTTTTGAATTTCCATTTTGATCTGGATTCTGCTCAAAATATTTCCAGAATGATAGTATGCCTATCCCCAGTTCCAAGACCTAGTGACAGTAGTACCAACCTCACCTCTGGCCTTGTCCAGTTAAGCAAGTTTTGGCACCACAAGTTTGAAAGAAATCTTTTATGAGTAGCTCTCTCTTCAAGAAAGTGAGAAATATGAGAACAATTTCATCTTTTTGGAATTTTTTGACAAGGAGAATAAAGAAAAAGAATTATAAGTATTTTTCATACATTTCTAGTTCCAGCTGAGGCCTGCTTATTACATTTAATTTGGAGAAGTACCAATGCAGATTATAAAGCAATCCAGAAAAAAATTCAAGTAAGCAAGGAAACAAAACTCAGACAGAGCAAAAATATTTCTGTGGGCATTTCATATATTATTCCGTTTTTTTTTTTTAGCACAGGAGGACCAGCCCAAGGATCCACCCAAAGTTGTGAAGTTCACCTTTGCATATGCCAGTCATGTACAGTGTCACGGTCAACTGGACTGAAGATTCAAAATCTCAGCTACAATTGGGGTGTAAAAGGCACCTGGTTGATGCTTCCCAACCAGGATGGATTTATGCGTGATTTTGAGTATCCTGGCAGAACCCAGAAAACCACATCAATACTGGAAAGATTGCTTGCCTTGCTTGCCATTTTTATGGTTTACATCACAAAAGCAATTTTTATAGGCCAAATGTGTTTTGTGTATGAAGTTTTGTGAAAAGGAAGATGGTGTGATACCTGAACAGTATTGCCAACCAGCTTGTAACTGTATTGAAGCCTTTCATATGTTATAACATCAGCTATACCTGAAACTTTAGGTCTGAATTTTATCCCAGTTACTAAACGGCATGAAAGAACTAATGGGACTATCATACCACGCACAATAAAGATAACAAGAATATAGGAACAATTTTGGGTGCACTCATGTGTCTTTTGTAAGCTTCAAATGAATCGTAAGTTGAAGCGGGGTTCCCACATTTCTGGAAAATAAATTTTTACTTTTCCAGGACCAAATATTCAAAGAATTTGTACGACTTTTGGGGGGCTGTTACATCAGATTATGAAAATTTTATGAAAGTTTGTGAAAATTTCCATGAATTTTTCATGACTTAGTTAACACAATTTTTTGAATTGGAAACCTTTACCAGGCCCTGGAAAATATTTTTTCAAATTTCATGACTTTTCAGGTTTTCAATGATGGCAGGAACCCTTCTAAAGGTGTTTAAGTCATTTGTTTAATAGAGAAGTTGGTATGCCAAAGGAAGTGGAAGTTTGAAACTGCATGTTCAGGATATTCAGATTGATAATTATAGTTTATTTTGTAGTAACTGTACTGTGTAAGAAATACCCATACATCATTCTGATCTGTGATATCAAATTCAATGATATCAAATTCAAGAATGCAGAGTGGCTCATATTCCGACAGAGAGTGCAGTCTGATTCAAAAGGGTTTTGTATGCTCACTATGATGATATACCCTTCAAACAGTAGACCAGGATTGTGTCTGCACAATGAAAAGTTTTAAACAGCTGTGGGTGGCTAGAATTAAACAGGTTGGGAGAATGTATGAAGTAGTGAGAGGACTTGGCCTAGCTTGAATATTCTACCCCCAGAAGTAGACCCTAATTCTCATTTAAAAGATATCCTGTAAAAGAATGTTTCAAGTAAATTTATATTTAATAGGACGGTGAAGTAGAATGTTGCGCATAAAATTCTAAACTCAGTTCTTCGGATGCTCAAAATATATGCAAGTAAAGTAATCAGATTTTTAATTCAATTTTTGTAAACTTGGAGCAAATTTGTGTTACATATCCTACACTTGCACTGATCAAATGTGTTTTCTAAAACTTCTTTTACAAATGATCGAAATATTTCTTTTCTTAGACTTGAATATGCCATGAGCAAGGGTGGAAAAACCAGCAAAATGGGAAGCTCCTTGCCAAGAATTGTTGAAAATTTGGAAGAATTTTTTTTTTATAGACGAACATTTAATTTCCAGTGTAAATTTTATTTGTGCTGAAAATAATCATTTCCTAGCTATTGTCATTTTTGGAGCCCTCGCCATGGTAAGTGGGACACGGAAATTTTTCAATCTTGACATTTTCTATTAATGGGTTAAACCAAATCACTGTGTTTCATTTTGAATAAGAGCAATTGTAAAATCAGGACTTGCTACTGTAAGCATTGCCCATCTGTGCTGAAACATTGACATCACTCCTTGATCAGTACTTCCTTCAGGTTCAGTCATGACATGCTTTGGTTTGTGTTGCCACATTCATGTACGTTATGCCAACATCCCAAGGACCAAATATGACTTGAATAAAAATTTTGATTACATTTAATTCTAGCATTTAGCATTCCATGAGAACTCTTTATCAGCTCTCTTCTACTAATTTGGTTTAATCCTACACCCTCCACAAGTTGTTTATGTGTGATATTGTGCAGCACTTTTTGTTTCCCCACCTGAGTGCCATTTAGAAACCAGCCTGGTAAAGGTGCATGCTGGTGCATGGTGCCTCTTTAATTGGAGACTGTGGTACTGCTTCGATGGGTCTCATATATGTCCTAGTATCCATCATTTTTTGCTGTTAGTTATGGAGGGACTTGTACATTTAGACATAGAATGATTTTGCTATGATGCAGAATCAAGTTACAAGAAGGAGAAATATATTTGTGCAAATTGCATGCATACAGTATGTGCACTTGCTTACAAACAGCACCGCTATACTTGAAGGGAATGTAGCATATCCACAAAGATAGGAATATATAGTACTTTATACATGAAGATCAGTACCAATTGGTTAAATTTTGATATGAATTGAAACAATAACTCCACTCTTGTTGATCAGTGATATTTTGGTACTGGTAGTTGTGCACTCAAACAATCACATAACATGGCATTCTAGATCCAAGATAGACAGCAAGGGCCCCCCAAATTCATTTTTCTAAAACCCTCTAGCTCCAGTATTCATGGGTGGGGGTCGGGGGTATGGGATAGGAATGAAACCTTGCACACACAAGCTCTGAGGTGTTTGAATTCTCCATGGACCCCTGTGCATTGTCCACCCAGGTCCACCCTACTGCTATCCAGAAGTCCCCAATAAGAATGAAGTTGTATGTAATTGTAGACTTTTGAAACTCAATTCAGCTTTGCTGAAGTACTACTGCAGAGGTGCACTAGGCTGGTGTTCTTGTTTAAATTGGAGACGGTACTAGAGTGTGTAGAACACAGCTTTTAAAATAGGGCTTCATTGTGATCCTTTTTGAAGTCTGAAAACTATGTAAAAACTTGCTGCCCTTCGGAAAAAAGCAGAATGTGATCTATTGAAAGTTTGACAATACATTTTCTAGGGATGGATTTGTAAACTACAAAAAGGAGGTGGGCTAGTTCTTGTCATCCTTATCAACCTGCAGGACAGTGTGCATGGTAAGTATCACCCCCTCCTTTATCCCCCTCCCCCCTCATTTTGGTCCAAAATGCTAATAAAATACGCTAGGTGCATGCTTGATTCTATATGAGAATGAACAGCTCATTAATTGCAAACTCAAAATTATCAAAACTGCCATTGTCATTAACAGACATTATTCTCATTCAAACGAAATGGTATGCTATACATCTGTGCTACGAGGTCCTTGCTCCAGTGAATGCAATTTATAACACTACCATAACTGCTGTAAACCACTGGAAATAGATTCTTCTACATCCTGTAATACCCCATCATTTTTCTGATCTACCTCTGTAAGTGAATAGCCTGACCCAACTAGTCTTCAAGGCATACATAAAGGTATAGGAAACATATGTAATTCACTCATACCTCATAGTAATATTAAATGATTTTTGACAAAATTATGATAATTACTGGAATTCCTAAAAGGCCAATTGACAGAAATATAACATAAAAGAAAAGATGAAAATCAGGTAGAGTACCATATTCTTACTGGAATCTTGTACCAGCTGTTTCACTTTATTGTTTTACACTTAAAATTTCCCATCAACATGCCATAATACATTTCTTGATCAACAAGCATGACAGTGGAAAGCTCTTATTTTTTTTTATAATAATAGACACCATGATTAATTCCCAAACAAAACATAACTCTTCTATTTTGCATGCAGTTATAAATTCACTTCAAAAATGGTACAAAAACTTGTGTTTTTCTAAAAAAAGGTTGTATTGCAAGTGATATGAAAACTACTACCATCTTTGTAAATGAAGTTTTTAAAATGTAGGAATTCGAGGCTTACATGCAACTTTCATAATATATCTTGCAGGATAGTTTGGGTCTACAAGTACATTTCTTGTCACTGATAACATGATATGCAATTCCCATCTCAATGTACTTCTGGGTGGTCTTTCCACCCCTCTATTTGCACTCCTGTCGCTGTATCCTAACATGATGACACTGGCCGTCCTCCCCTCCCCAGTCTCGGAATATTTCATTAAGTATGTCATACTAAGCAAGTTTCAATAGTTGAATTCTCTAGGCAATCAGCTGGCAGTGGAGATGTAGTTCTCAAAGGCACCATACAGACCTGGCCTGCACTTTCTTCTTTAAAGAGAAGACATTTTCCTTCCAGCCTAACAAGAAGATGATGGTAGGTTCCCATGCATGAGTTCTGCCATATAGTAGGTATTGTAGGTGATTCTTTTTCCAGAAAAGTTGATGCAGTTCCTGTAGTGCTAGTGCCTTCAAGGATACAAAGAAGAGCATAATATAAATAAGATATGTGACAAGTGCCACTGACATGTAGTAACAACCTTTTAGTTTCAGTAGACTGTTTAAGGAAAATGTACACTTGAAGGTTAGTTTACTCTGGTATGGTACAGTATTTTAATTTACTTGCTCTGTACATGTTGAAGAAACTTTGTCATGTGGGGTAGCTAGAACCTTTTTTTCCTAATTGGGAGGGTAAGGGGGGGGGGGGCTTTAAATGATTAATAGACTAATATTCAGTTACACATCAGGTATCAGTGGAGCAAAGTTCTTATTGCCACCTCCCCCCCTCCCCCTCCTCGTCCTCCAGTCCTTATCCCAACTCTGAAGCCAATTGCAGTTACCTAGCTATTACACAGGGCTGCATGTGTATTCCATTACATGTACAGCATTTCATTAGGCCATTTAACTGACGACATAGCCCTGTTTGAAGGCTAGTTATTACCCTGTGATACTTTAAAATGAGGTTACGTTATGGATTATGGCAAGCACCCTGAAAAGTCTTAAAATCTTTGGTCTAGTAAACTACTAGGTTCTCCTGGGGTCGGGTGTGGAAGAATTGTTTCAGACAACCATCCTGGCCAGACTATCCCTAGATGCAATTTGCTGTCACATGTCAATTAAGTATTCAGTGGAAGTTGTTGGCATTATTACAACAGTACTGAGCTGGTTGGATAGCATTCTTATCCTTTGAACGTGGTCAGTCCAATTTATTTCTAATCATATGGTATACAGTATAATGCTCTCATCCAGCAAACCCTTCCTAGACTTTTGTGCATCACACTACTATTCTTTTTTGATTTTGTCCTAATTTAGGGGGTGAAAAGCCAATTGTTGAGCTAGCTAGGCCATCATATGTGATCAGAGTGTAGTCTGAAATCTGTCAACTCACATACATAGTCTTTCTAATTGTGGGATATATTTTACTAAAACACTATGTAACTGTAGGACAAAGAGTGTACATGTGCTTGAAGTAATTTCATACTGGCAATGACTAACGTTTTGTCCCTTTTCACACCAGTATAAGATATATCAGCCTTAATTTGAAGGTGTATCCTGGTAGCAACTACTGTACGTAGCATCAATTATACACTCAATAAAATAACAAGGGTCCACATGCAACGTTATGGCAGTTGAATTTGTTTCTTGCTGTATTGTATCAGACCTTGGGAATTTGTACCCATAATCTTGGGAAAATTGCTCCCTTATTCAATTTTATATGGCATATGCACGTACGTAATACTACACATCGCCAAGCAAGGATCTTTCGCAGAATTACTGTCAATGTCTTCTAATAGCCATCTTATTTGTTCTTGTCTATTTTCCTTACCTTCTCGCAGCCTTAACCATCGCAAGTTACTCGTTAATTAACGTTGATAAAGCGTTCCATGGAAGCCGAGCCGTCAATGTCTTGTTCATTTTGGGAAAAGTTGTCCTCGCCGACTGACTTTTCTTGTTATTGCCGACGATTGTTCGTTGTATGTGGTATTTGCAAATGTCTTGCAGAAATCTACGTCAGCACGAATGAGTACCGTGTAGTACTTCCATGCTTCAACTTCCCTCGATTGTATGAACATTTTTCACGATCAAGGAAGGTGATGGCGCTGTAACAGTTTTTGATGCGGGAAGGAGAAAAGAACAATTTTCAAAACATGGTGCCGCCCCCGTTTCGCGCCACGATACAGTGTCTTTAAGGAAGGAAACTACCGATTTTAGGGGAAGAAACTACTGGATCCGCCAACAACATTAGGCATACACTACAGTACTTAGTCAATGGCTGGTCTTGCTCGGTCAGTGTGTGTTTCCATATTGATAACTCCAGCATGCCTGCACTTCCGGTAGGACGTCATTTTTGTGACGTCGGTGAAACCTCTCTGTTCTCACTAATCCAAGCTCCGCCCCTTGCGGGCTATGATTGTAGAATATTGTCTACCGTATATCCCGCCTGCCGTAAGAGGCGACTCAAAGGAAGGACTTGACTGCTATCTGAAACCGTATTCACACTACAAAACATATTGGTATTGGCGACTCGTTAAACCTCATCGAACTTAACCAAACTAAACTAAATTAAATACAAGCTCCATGTTTGTAATTATTTGTTTAAAAAGCAAAAGCCCCCAGTCTATCTCCAAGAGTAATAAACTGATTTTTCCTGCCCTCATTTTATGTTATTGATTTGACCACTAAGAGAACGAAACTATTACTATTAAACCCTTGGTCTCATTCCGAAATCTATTTTACTCCATCCGTCGGTGCCTTATCTGGGCACGTGCCTGTCGCTCAGTTTCCATGCATGCGAATAATTTTCTTCAGTCATTTGAGGTCTCATTAAGTAAGCACACTGGGATAATTTAAAACCGGTGCTATGGCCGAGTGGATAAAGGCGGTGGCATTTGAAGCGATGAAGCTTAGTAACCGGGAGGTCTGGAGTTCGATTCCTGGCCGGGTCAAAGTAAGGTGGGTTTTTCATCCAAGAGCAATATACGGTTTCAGATTGAAACTAGATGCATTACTCATCAAGCCAATTTTTCCTTTGTTAAGTGATCCAGATCCACCTACTTATTTATTTCTCGCCCGTTACTTCATAGCTAGTAGTCTGCGTAGTGTCTACCCTGATATATGGTCCAACTCGAGACCAAACAGCAGCATTTGTACCAACACGCTTAGTCGTGCCTGTAACACAATTAAAAAGGTGATAAAAAAGTTCAATATGGCGGATACGCATCAACCATATCGATCCCAGTCTATTCAGATTCGTTTTGATTCTGCAGACCAAGCAAAGAGTATTTTTGTTTTGTTGGAAGAATGTGGCGTTAATGTAAGCAAAGATTTGATTGCCGTTCAAGAATTACCAGGAAGAATGTGGGATGTGACTTTTCAGAGTGTTGAAGTGAAGAGACGGTTGTGGCCTAACGTTTCATCTCTTAAAGGATGCACCTCTAGCATGTATACGGGTTCCACTACGCTTGTAACTGTGTTGCACGTGCCGCACGAGGTAAACGATAATGTTGTAAGGTATGTGCTTGGGAGATATGGAAAGGTTTTGATGGGCCGGTTTAAGACTTACGAAAAGTATCCGAATGTTTTTAACGGTATTCGACAATACCAGATGGAACTAAAGACTGACATTCCGTCTTCTCTTCGTATCGGGGGAAGAAATTGTTGGGTCCGTTACAGAGGGCAGCCCAGAACTTGTCTAAAATGTAATGAATCTGGTCATGAGGCTAGCCACTGTAATAAAATCATGTGTTACAAATGTCAACAGGTCGGGCATACCTCCAGAGATTGTCAGTCTGAGGTAAAGTGCACTATTTGTGACAAATCTGGACATAGTTTCCGCATGTGCCCCTTGTCTTTTGCTAATAAGACTAAGCCCACCCCTTTGACTTGGGTGAGTGGCGAGGCCCAGTTGGATAATGAACTGACGTCTAGCCAAAATCCTTGTGTGGAGGACGCCCAGAGCAGTAGGGACAATGGAATGGAAAAAGTCCCAGAGAATGCCGAAACAGGTGATGACGTCCCCATAGCAGTGGGAACTGACAGTCAGCCAGAGATTTCCGTAGTTGGGACAGCTGATAAGAAGAGTGCGGATAAATCCCAGTTTTCTTTGACACTAGATTCTGGACCAGCTGTAAACTTTAGCTCCCAAGAGACTGCAATGGAAGATAGTCGTGTTGTTGAGCCTATGGAGGAGTCTCAAGAGACGTTTGAAGATAGTCAGATTGTTGAGTCTATGGAGGAGTCCAGCAATAATTGGACTGAGGTGCTGAAGAGAAAGAGAACTCATAATCAGGCCGGTAACGAAGTTGCCTGTGAAGGTAACCCGAAGTCGTCCTCTTACCCCGACACCAGAAAGCGTCTTGAAAGATCCAGATCTCGTATCAGATTTCCTGCTGAAGAACCAAAGGAATCGATCAAAATGTTACAGATTTTTCTAGAAGAAGAACCCTGGCATTCGTGTCCTTCAAAAGGTTGTAAGGAAGTTTTCTGTAAATATGATTGTCTACTATCTCATCTGGTAGAATTTCATCCTAGGATGAAGCCTCCGAAATATCCCTGTGCCAAGAAGGCTTGTAAGGAGGTCTGTGCTTCACCAAGGATGTGGATACAACATATTGCTGCCTCCCACCCTGATTTTATTACGGAGAGAAAGTCTGAGTATTTTGATAATTTCTTCTTGAAGGCAAAATGAGGATCATACTGCTATATTTGCTCCTGTATTTATTCTTCCCAATGCTTCGATTGACAATCGCTACTTACAATGTTAATGGTCTTAGAGATACCTCAAAATGCTCAAAGGTAATCCAGTGGGGTAAGACTTTTGACATTGATATTTTTCTCTTGCAAGAGACTTATCTGTCTTCAGCCAAAGATTATGAAGTATTTAAAAGCAAGTGGGGTGGTCCTGTGTTTTACTCTCCAAGCTTTTCTAATCTTTCTGGGGTGTCGCCATTGCCTTTAATGGGAGGCTTAATTGGAATATTTTGCAAGTTAAGAGGGACTCAATAGGACGTTGCATTTCCCTTTTGTGTACTATTCGTGGTATATCATTTCGCATTTGTAATATTCATGCCCCGTGTAATCCTTCTGAAAGGAAGGAGTATCTTGATAATGTTGTATCCTTTGCAAATGGGAACTACCCCCTCGTACTTGGCGGGGATTTTAATTGTGTGATGGAAAACATTGATAGTTCCAATGCATCGGCTAATAGATGTTTTACTGGGAGAGCTGAGATTAATGACCTAGTTTCACTGTATAACCTCACTGATGTTTACCGGTCAACTTATCCTTTGCAACCGGGTCATACCTGGTTTCGTAAAAACCACAACCAAAGTTCCAGGATTGATAGAATCTATGTTCCTAATAATTTCACGATCACCAATGTTAACTCTCCTCGTCTTCCGTTTTCTGATCACAATCCAGTATATGTTTGCTTACACCTCACAGCTGTCACAGAGAGTGGGAGGGGGTACTGGAAGTATAATGCCACGCTCAATAGTGACGAGTCTTTTTGCAGGGACTTACGCTTTCACTATCGGTTGTGGTCTTCCCTTAAACCCGGTTTTAGCTCGTTGCTAGAGTGGTGGGACAACATAAAAGGTAAAATTAAAAGCCTAGCAGTTAAACACAGTGTTAGAATAGCTAAGGAAAGAAGAGATCATTTAAAGGATCTTCAACTGTTGTGTAGCAATTCTGCAAGTGATGAAATTAATCGTATTTTAGAAAATGAGCTGAAAGGGGCCTATATAAGGTCCAGGGCTAAATTCCTAGAAGATGGAGAAAGGCCATCTGCCTTTTTCTTTAAGAAGGAGAGGAAATGTGGTCAAAGAAGGCTTATTCACAGTATCCGTGATGATGAGGGCAATGAGCTTAACTCAGAAGATGGAATTTTTAAGGTCTTTCATCAATTTTATAGTAATCTGTTTTCGGCCGATGGGCACTCCACTAATGCAAGTGCACAGGATCTTTTCATTAACTCATTGAATACTCAGATAAGTCATCAACAGCAAGAGAGTATGGAATTACCAATTACGCTTTCTGAGGTTAAAGAGGCCCTCGATTCTGTTTTAAAGAACAAATCTCCCGGAATTGACGGTCTGCCTTATGAATTTTATTTGAATTTTTTTGACATTCTTGGTACGGACTTAGTCAAAGTTTTTAACGAATGTTTTTCCAAGGGCTCCCTTACCCATTCTCAAGCCATAGGAGTTATCACGCTGCTTCCAAAGAAAGGTGATCTTTTAGACCCTGGGAATTGGCGGCCTATCAGCTTGTTGAATTGCGATTACAAACTCATTGCAAAAGTTCTGCAGATAAGGCTTTCCAAAGTTCTTCCTGACATTGTTAACCCTTTTCAGGCCTGTGCTATCCCTGGTCGCTCAATTCATTCTAACTTGTTAATTGTTAGAGATATAATTGATTATTGTTGTTTGAAGAATGACGGATGTACACTTATTTCAATTGACCAGCACAAAGCTTTCGATAAAGTCAACTGGTGTTTTCTTATAAAAATCTTAGAAAAACTTAACTTTGGTATTAATTTTAGAAAGTGGATTTCTATTTTATACAGCAGTATTAGCAGCAGGTTACTTATTAATGGTAAGCTTTCTAATCCTATCTATATTTCTAGGGGTGTCCGACAGGGCTGTCCCCTTTCCCCTTCCTTGTATGTTCTTTTTATTGAGCCAATAGCTAGGTATATTGAGCAATGTAACCAGATTAGCGGTTTCCGTATTCCAAGTAGCGAGAGATGTAATGTTAAGTTTCTGCAATACGCAGACGATGCCACATGTGTGGCGACCTCTGTAGATGAGATTAACCACTTCTTCCAGGTTTTCAATATGTTTCACCAAGCTACTGGTGCTTCCATTAATATGAACAAATCCTTTGGATTAAAACTGGGAAAGTTTAAGTATCAAGACATCCCAGTTGATATTATGTGGAGCAACGAAGAAATTAAAATTACTGGTATAATGTATGGTTCCGACAAAGCTATCAAGAGCAACTGGTTAATTAAACTTGAGAAAGCAATCTCGAACCTTCGTTTGTGGAAAAATAGGTACCTTACTCTGTTGGGTAAGGTTGTCGTTATTAATACTGCCATTTATCCTTTGTTTTATTTCATTGCTCCCGTTTTTCCGATCCCCAGTGATTGTGAAAAAGATTTAAAAAGGGCAGTTTACACTTTCTTGTGGGGAGAAAACAAACCTGAACTGGTCACTCGTGAAGTGGTGTCTCTGGAGAGAAATGATGGGGGCTTGGGGTTGGACAATTTCAGATTGAAACTAGATGCATTACTCATCAAGCCAATTTTTCCTTTGTTAAGTGATCCAGATCCACCTACTTATTTATTTCTCGCCCGTTACTTCATAGCTAGTAGTCTGCGTAGTGTCTACCCTGATATATGGTCCAACTCGAGACCAAACAGCAGCATTTGTACCAACACGCTTAGTCGTGCCTGTAACACAATTAAAAAGGTGTCCCAGTCTGATAGGAACTTTTTCTTTTCTTGTAAGAAAACCAAAGATATTGTAAAAATGCTTGCTCTTGACAATATTGAAATTCATGCGGTCAAGAAGCACCCATCCCGTCCTTGGGGTACTATTTGGCAACGGGTTTTCGCTAATATACTTCATAACAAATTATGTGACTTTCAGTGGCGTCTGGCACATGGAGTATTAAACACTGGTGAGAGAATTTTAAAATATGGTTTAAGTGATGGTAGGTGTCCTTTCCCACATTGTAACGAGGTGGAATCTTCCGCTCACCTTTTTTGGTATTGTTCGAGAATTAACCCTATTCTGGGTTGGGTCAGAAGGGTATTTTTCAGTGTAATTGGTAATAGTTACGCTTTTAGTGATAACTTGTTTCTTTACGGTTATCCTAGTATTGATGTACCAGATATTGTTTTTGACCGACTTTGGTTTTTTTTCTGTATCACAAAATTCGTAATTTGGAAATCAAGATGCATTTGTGTTTTCCAATATGAGAACCAATCTGCAAATGTTATGCGCTCAATAATTGTAAAAGAAATTAAAGATCGGGTATTGGCAGATCGATGTCGTTTTTCTCCTAAAAAATTTTGCAAGCTCTGGTTAAAAGGAAAATCCTTTGTTAATTGTAAAAATGACAATTTAATCTTTAGTCTGTAATGTAATCTTATTCTGTATTTTTGACCTAATTATTATGGTTTTGTTTTGAGTTTTGTTCCGTCCCATGTCTGTTTCACAAAAAAGAAAGGTTTCCTTTGCCGTGATAAAATGATCATTACTTGTTAGTGCCGTGGTGTTTATGCAAATTACTTGTAAATACTTGTAAATATTATATTTATTTCTTAAAATTCTGTACATACTTGTTTGCTTATATGTATTTGAAGGTTGAAATAAAGCGTTCCTTCAAAAAAAAAAAAAAAAAAAAAAGGTGTCCCAGTCTGATAGGAACTTTTTCTTTTCTTGTAAGAAAACCAAAGATATTGTTAAAATGCTTGCTCTTGACAATATTGAAATTCATGCGGTCAAGAAGCACCCATCCCGTCCTTGGGGTACTATTTGGCAACGGGTTTTCGCTAATATACTTCATAACAAATTATGTGACTTTCAGTGGCGTCTGGCACATGGAGTATTAAACACTGGTGAGAGAATTTTAAAATATGGTTTAAGTGATGGTAGGTGTCCTTTCCCACATTGTAACGAGGTGGAATCTTCCGCTCACCTTTTTTGGTATTGTTCGAGAATTAACCCTATTCTGGGTTGGGTCAGAAGGGTATTTTTCAGTGTAATTGGTAATAATTACGCTTTTAGTGATAACTTGTTTCTTTACGGTTATCCTAGTATTGATGTACCAGATATTGTTTTTGACCGACTTTGGTTTTTTTCTGTATCACAAAATTCGTAATTTGGAAATCAAGATGCATTTATGTTTTCCAATATGAGAACCAATCTGCAAATGTTATGCGCTCAATAATTGTAAAAGAAATTAAAGATCGGGTATTGGCAGATCGATGTCGTTTTTCTCCTAAAAAATTTTGCAAGCTCTGGTTAAAAGGAAAATCCTTTGTTAATTGTAAAAATGGCAATTTAATCTTTAGTCTGTAATGTAATCTTATTCTGTATTTTTGACCTAATTATTATGGTTTTGTTTTGAGTTTTGTTCCGTCCCATGTCTGTTTCACAAAAAAGAAAGGTTTCCTTTGCCATGATAAAATGATCATTACTTGTTAGTGCCGTGGTGTTTATGCAAATTACTTGTAAATACTTGTAAATATTATATTTATTTCTTAAAATTCTGTACATACTTGTTTGCTTATATGTATTTGAAGGTTGAAATAAAGCGTTCCTTCAAAAAAAAAAAGAGCAATATACGGTTTTCCCATCTGAACTGACCTTTCAAAAAATACCAAATTTGATCCAAATTGCTAAATTGGTTGCCACCCGACGTGTAATTCATAAGCCAATGGCTTCTCCCACATTTGTGGTCGCTTAGCGTCGTAAAACAACTGCCCTTCAAGGCCTGATTATTAATTTCTCTGACTTCACATTTCACTGTTTCACGTTTGCTAATAAGACTAAACTAGGCGATTCGTTCTTTTTGTAGGAGACTTAAACAGGTATTCTTACTCGAAAAAATATTGACTGACAAATACTGTGTGTTAATATTTTGGGGATGATATCTATAACCTTGTTACTTAACCACATATGGTCAACGTTTAAAATATGTATTTCAGACAATGAGTTGAAATATAAACTGTGTAAACGTCAAGACAATAGACAAATTTTTATGTCATATTTTGATTTTGATTTTGAAATGCTTCCTTTGAGCAGAATTCAGGACGGAAAACATATCTACATTCAAGATTCCCTATCTAAAAATTTTAGTAGTCTCGAAACAAAAATTTGGAGGTAGATGCGCACTGTTTAACAAGGTGTTTCTTGATTAGTTGTTGCCATTGTTTTTATCGATTGTATTCTTTGTTAGGGCTAGGGATTAGGTTAGGGATTAGGCTATCGTTAGCCAGTAAGGAAATTTCTTGTTAAACAGTGCGCATCGCCCCAAATTTGGAAGTGCCATACGATTCCTTTTATGTGTTTAAACCAGAGGAGTCAGTGACAGGTCTAGGTTGAAAACTTCTACAAGGATCCAAGAGCGGGAAATAACCTGATTTGATGCTGTGTACTATGCAAGTGCACTTACTTAGGTATCCGCTACCTGCATGTAGGCGAACAACTTGATTTAATCAGGGCCTGATTTTAGCCCCTTTAAAGGGAGTGTATTAATGTCTAGAGGATCAATTAACCCTTTACCGTTGTGCTCCGATCGGGGCATATTTGTGCGCCTCGGGAGTGGGCGGAAAAGCGGACGTAGCCCGCCCCCATCAGCTTCCGTAGGCCATTGACCCCGTGAACTTAAACTATTGTCTCTCTCGTTGTTGTGGCCGAATTTTCGGGTAGCTACTCGCAGTTCCGAGCTCCGCGTGAAACAGTAACGATGGGTGACGGCCGAGCTCTCCGCATGGGTCCAAAAGGACCCAAACAACGGTAAAGGGTTGAACAAGTTCATGGACCTTAGATAAAAAAGAGGACTGGGAATTAAAATTCCAAATTCAAGATAAAGTATTAATTCTAGGTACGGGCAATGGGTAACAAAGTAACAAAAGAAAATACACCAAACAGCAATAAAGTAATGGATAAGGGAGGGAGTATGTCACAATGGAGTGATTGGATTTTTTGTGAAAATTTTTCTCTATTAGAATTTTAAATGCTTTATGAATAGTTTATGCCTTATACTTTTTAGTAAATGCATTATGAATACAGTTAAAGGGGCAATCAGATTTTTTGTGTTCCAACTTAAATTCTGCACCCTACATTGCTACATTTACCAAAACGTGATAAAAAATAATCCGTGATCATGAACGAACGTCGTGATTTGATACAGTGTAGTGGAGGTTGTCTAGTCTTGCACTTTTGGATTTTTTATTTTACCAGGCAAACATTCAGAAATGTTCATTCAACAGTAATGAACGCTGAATGAACGTTTCTACTTCTACTTCGATGTTGTTATATTCTTCTTAAAGATCACCTCAGAAAGGAAAACGACGTGCTGGAAAAACATAATGTTATTATTCTTTTCCAAACTCTGAATAGTTCAATCTTAGCCTGGGATGATCATATCATAGTAACGTAATTGTGAACTTTTAAAGGGTGTTAGATAAATGCCGTTTACTGCTCAGTGTCGATCCAACTGGTTCATGTCGGCTCGCTTTTACTACACCATTGTTTCTGTTTAGCATCTAGCACAATTGCAGACGGTTCCACCTTTAAAGCCCTCGGTATGACCCGGGAAGAAGTAGAAATTGAGAACTTTTGGCTGCAAGTCCAACCACCTGACTATGCAGTCGGTGCCACGATAGTACAGATCCAGCAGGGGAGCGCCTCACTAGTGTCATGCGGGATTGAATATGCTTCATTATATTGCTGAATATGGCGCATTTTGTATTTCATCCCTCCCTCTTCCAAAAGGAAAAGGGGACACATCTTCCCCTGGACCTTCCTATTCAAATTGGAGCGTTTCCCGTGAGTTTAAATAGAGGCCACAGTGGAATAGTGGAGCGAAAGGTTTGATTGATTACATTATTGAAAGAAAAGCCTAGTATAGGCCCAACCAAACTGTAAACTGTAACAATCAAGTACACTAACATTAGTACCTTCTGAAAGGGATACCCATACCTACACTTCTCGTTGTTATTCAAGCGTGGATAAGACGATGCCTCACGATTGGTCAGATCTGATTTGGATCCTTGAGAATGAAAGGAAAATTGGAGGAAGGCTAGGAATGGGCCAAGCTGTGCGGGTAAGAGAGTCGGAGCAGCGAACAGAAGCTCCGTAGAAAGTGTTGGGTCATTTAAGATGAATGCTTTGGGTGCCCTAAGAGGAGGGGGCTGTAGATAGTATGAAAAGGAAAACTTAGACAATTTGAACGGGGGGGGGGGTTGTTAAAACAATTAATAGTGCGTTTCTTGGGAAAAACGAGAATGGGAATAGCTTGGGAGAAGACTCTGCCTAAATTCCTTCCTTTTTGGTAAAATAAACAGTCGGACTGTCGGGACGACTGGACATTTTTTGCGGTCATTTTTCATCGTTCCTACTATCTCAGTGTTCTGAGGGATCACTCCTCGTCAAAGTGAATTTCACCCGGACTGGAGTGAAAATATACTCTAAAAAGGAGCAATATTTTACACGCGTTGAATGAGCTATCGCTCTTTTTGGAGTGAATCTTCACTTTTTTTCAAATGGTTCCTCAGCAAACCCTTTTTGGAGTGAATTTCAAGTTTTCGAGTGGATGAAAGATTCCAGACCAAAAAGAAAATTTTGGGGGTTAACTTGATCTTTCCCCTAACGAGGGATTACCCCCCCTCCATTTTATGCCACTATTAATAAAACCAGTGCATTTCGCGAAGGTTATATTTATATTTCGTGAATAATTAACAAAAAATACCCTCGTTAAAAACTCTCTATGATTGCACGATTTCATACATTTTTAAAGATCAAATTGACCAATCAGTGTTTGTTCAGGGTTACGCTGCGTGTCAGTCCCTGCTTTCGGGTGAAGCCTGGTTGGCGATCGTACGGACGTTTTTAAAATTAAATCTATGAAATAAAAAGGTATAAAAAGCCGCCTGCATCTTGCTCAGGAAGTAAATATTCTAATTTGTCATTTGAATTAGTGTTGGAAGGAAAAACATCTGATTCTCAATACCTGTATCTGTCTTGGAAGAGTAATATTTGATTGGTAAGTTTTGCCTCATTTCTGTAAGTTGTATGCTTAAATAATGACCATCTATATCTTGCAAAAATATTGCATGCTGGCAAAACAGAAGTCACTTGTGCCATTGTTTGGCAACCAATGAACTACATCAAAAATAAAGATTATTTAATCCAAACACAGTTTATTTCTTCAAAGATGAGTAATGGAAGGGAACGATTTGTTCTTGAGAATAGGTAACATAGTACTCAAATTGCAATTAAAAAGTAAATAAATAACTATATAAATAAATTTTAAGTGTACTGGGACGCTTTTTCTTGGAATAGTACCCCCCTCCCCACGTGGCCTAGAAGTTTATTGTAAAATATCAGGGCTGGAGGACTCGAGTCCGGACTTAAGTCCACTTTTTTGGAACCGAACTTGGACTTGGACTCGGGGTTTGTGGACTTGGACTTTAATTGGTTTGGATTCGAGGTCGAGTCCATCAAGTCCGGCAGCCTTTTTCTCCGTCAATTTTTTTCATCTCATTATCCATCTAAATGCCCAGAACTCAACATATACTTTGGCTTTTTTTTCCTTAATATAGGATACAACAGTAAATTAGGTCTTCAAATCATTGTGCAAATATAATTTGTTCATTCATAAGCTATGGCGCAGCTACAGAGGGCGGAGGGAGATTGCCCCCTGCCTCCTAAAATAAGAATTAAAAGTTGGAGATCTTCTATTTGTGACACCGGTTCACTACAGTGGAGTTTACCCAACTCTTTTTTCATGAAATTTTAAATTCTCTCTTTTAAAAGCTCCAATTTTTTTGTAATTGTTTGTTTCAAAATTCAAAATTGTCCGCGCGCTCCACGCCCCGCAGTTTGCAGTTCCTGATGCAGTAGTGTTCGCTCATAAACTCGTTCAGTGAACTTTTCAAAGTCTGGAAATGTCAATATCACCATATCATCAAGTGTCAAAGTGTTATTTTAATGAATTTACTTTCATTAAATTTTTTTCTTTTTTGGTAAAAGCCCCTGACTTTAAAAATGTCTTCCATGATCTTTGGTCGCTGAGCAGTCTCAGACTTGCCAATAACAAATACATATTCTTCAGCAATTACCCATCTTTTTACATTTCCTTATAGGGCAAACCCGAATCCAACTTTTTTTACGATACAAGCTCCATATTTTCACATGTTTGTTTACAAAAAATCGCCTCGCGCGCCGAAAGTAACGCCCAAAGACTTTGTGTTCACACTTAAAAAATTCGGAAAGTTTGGGTGCTTGCCAATGACAGAGTGTCTAGCTACGCCACTGTTCCCAAGTATACCAGTTGTTAACAGACTAACTCAGTTTATGCAGATTCAGGCATGGTATGGAGAATATAATCACCCAGAACCAAGGATATCGGGAAAGAGGTATGTAGAGATTAGGTTAGATCAGGGAGTTGCTACTCCCTGGTTAGATGGAGTTTTAAGGTTGTCAGAAAGCAGATTGAAATCAGTTTCTGACTATAATAACATGCAGTTTGTAATTCGGTTTGGTTGCTCAATTTATAGTGGCATACTGATCTCTGTGAATACAGCCTTCAAAGCTAAATAGTTGTCTGCCACAAGCTATCATGAATACAAGAATAGTCATGTAGTTAGTCGTGAGTTTGGCAGCCAGGAGTGTGGTGTCATATTCAGTATCTTTAATATTATGTAAAAAGTGTCTGAACATACAACCACTGCAGGGTCTGGTACTCTGCAGTGCCCTTCTGTGGAGGAAGCCTAAGATTTCCCTAGCCCCTCCCCTAGATAAGACAAATTCCATCCAAATTGAAATTTGAAGGCATAAATGACCCCCCCCCCAAAAAAAAAAAAAAAAAATTTACTTGTACAGCCTTCCTAATTGAAACGACATATTAAAACTCCCCCACTTAGTAAAAGTGTCCCTTTATGCCATAGTGTTTATCCTCTTGCAGTCTTCATACTTACACACTAAACTTCAGGTGCGGTATATATAATATATATATTTTGACAAATTCTTATTGATTATTTTCTGACGTCAATAAATGAAGCCAATTCACTGAACTGTTCGCTGTGACTGGTCTTGACAGTTCGGGAGATAACCTCTTTCGGGGGAAATCAATTGTCACCAGATCGGGGGATTATTTTGTTATGGGTGGCGCCATTTTCAAATTTCTCCCACGATGCATTGCGATCCTACCGCGCAAATTCAACGGAGATAACGTTCAAAACAGCCTTGCAATTTTTATCGATTTAAGGAATTAAGAGAAATTCGGGCATTGTAAAAAACACTGTTGATATGGGAATAAAAAAGCTTCGTCATGCTTGGTTGTTTACCACGCCGATTTTGAGAAATCGAGCAACTTTTCTACGTTCTTTTTCCTAAGCGTAATTTATAGACTCCATGCAGCCGCAAGTTTTATACACCATTTTTCACTTGAAATTGTGCAAGTGGGTCGTGCAAACACATCTGTTTGTAAATACGTAGTTGAAGGTCCATGGTTATTTCGTTTTTTTTTGTCTAAACTATTACCTCACAATTGAATATACACACATTTATTAAACAATTCGACGACTGCGAACAGGTAGACACTAAGTGCTTATAAATATTCATACCGTTGAGACAGACAAATTTTTCCCCAATCGGGGTAATACTCATTTTCCCCCGAAAGCGGTTATCTCCCGAACTGTTGACACCTTTTCTTCCTAGAGGCTCATTGGCAATGTAAACGGATGCTTCAATCAATTTTAAGCAAGATATTTTTGTATTAACTCTATAGTTCTGTTGAAGTAACCAGCTGTACTATTTTATTTTCCTGCACAATTTCTAGCCAATGAACCCATTTTTAACCTAAGTAGTCAGATTGCCTGGGTAAAGGTACAGGATTTTTCAAAGGAAAAACACAGTTCATGAAACAAGCTGGTGTAGTTAGTTAGTAAGATAAGGCTTTACGACACAGCAACACGAATCTATAATAGATAGTGCCATAACAGTTTCAATACGATGCAAGTCCTCCCGTTTAGTCGCCTCTTACAAGCTGTCGGAGTATAAAGTCTGGAGAGTACGTGGTACCTAAATAATACCTTGAGACTTGAACCTTCGACGGCAAGGCAATTATCCGACTCCCTTAAGGAGCTTAACGTCCCAAATGGACAAGTACGCCCTCCAAAGGGCAAACACTGAGTGGTCCTGCTCTAGACTGGCTGAATAGAACAGAAGCCACAACCTGGATGCAGTAATCGTTTGGTTTTCGCCCCTTGGCACTTCGCCAGAGAGTCGTGGGGACTTTTAGAAAAAAAACAATTATCCGACTACATTCGAAGTCGGCCAGATATCGGCGGAGCTCGGGCGAAGTTAGTTAGTTTGTTAGTTTGTTTGTTATTTGCCAGAGACCCTTTTGCAAACAACAAATTCAAAGCATTGTGGGAAAGCGATTTGATGGGCGTCGTTTTAGACACGGAAAAATGACATTGACAAAAAAAGCAGGGGCGTCGCGAAATTCGAAAAATTTTCCAATTTCGTCCAACGGAGCCTTAATCTGCATGAATATTTAGTAACCCAAAGTTGACAAACTAAATAGAACCTTTCACATGAACAACATTTGCCGACCTCTGTATTGAAAAAGTACTTCAGAAACATCCATATCCTTTCTTTTTTTGCTTTTTGTTTTGTTTTTGTTTTTGACCATCTCATTTATTGAAAACGTTTTATATGGTGCAAAAGTTACAGCGGTTCAATATTATGCATACAAAGTCAGTACAAATTTTCACTTTTACACAATTACATGAATAGCGATCAACAAACATTAATATTGCACGCTTTATAAACATTATGTACATTATACCTATATGCCTAATATACACACTATACACATTATACACACATTATAAACAATTATAACCTCATATACCCTGTAATGACAATTCCATGATAATACCTATCTGCACAAGGCACCTTACAAGGACAAAACTTATTAAAAAATAAATGGCATTGACCCATATAATAAACATATTAAACAAGGAATTTGCGTTAACGGAGTATACCTTGTAAACATAGTATAGATAATAAACAAAAGGATAAATATTTGTAGCTGTTAATCATGATTGAATATATGAAGGTACACAGAACTTCTATGGATCATACAGCCGGGCTTGTGGGGGTGCAGTCCAAGGGACTCTAGAGAGCGAGCGCCCGATGGACCTATCATCACAGAATTTTAAATGCATTAAAGTTTACATATGAAATCAAACTAGGTAATTAATTGTCCAGTTCATCAAAACAATGTGAAAGACAGCGTTATAAGGCTTTTAATAAGGCTTTTAACTTGTTCCATCTGGACTTTGGAGCATTCTTCTTAAGAGCTATATATTTTTCAACTTTAATAACGAATTTCCTTTTAGGGAAAAGTGTTGCAGTCAGGTAGGGTATTATTAAGCCTACAGTTAAAATGTGATATTTGCATTGCAAAATGAAGCAGTTAGTGTTGCACTTTCTATATATGTACATAGCTGCATGATGCTTTGCTTTATTATTCTCAAATGAAATCAATGCAAATCCATGCGCCATGACCCATGCAGTGAATACTGGCAACCAGGGGCATTCAGTAATGAGCATCGTTTCCTATAATTTCCTTCAAAGGGGTATCATTGTCCAAAAAAGAAACAAAGCCTTAGACGACGCTCCACGCGGACTGATGGTGATCCTCTTCGGTAGTCAACTTCCAACGAATCTGACCCTCATTCGCAAGCCTCTGAAAGTTCACAGAATGAACCATATAAGCACATCATATGAAACCATCGTACGAAAATCATCATATGAAATCAACCTGCAACCGACATCAAAATAGATGTCAACCCTCATAAAATTATGAAAAAGTTGTGGGCTACGCCACTGGAAAAGAGACTCGAACCGACCATGCCTCAAGGGAGACTGAATCACATTATGCTTTTGCGCATGTCCGCAAAGAAAAGACGGACCGTGGTTGCAGTGGGATGACGTTCATGGGCGTCCGCAGAAATTTTTGCAAGGGGGGGGGGCAAGGTCATTCATGGATGATTGAATTGTGTACACTATCTAAGCGGAGCGCCACCATCAGTTGGCGCGGAGCGTACAAGAAAATTTTGGGCCTTACAAACCCTCCAGATGGCCGGAAACGACACTTGGCGAGTGTTATAAGCTGCATGTACCCAGCCCTGAAACAGGGATTTCATGTCTGTAATTTTTAGATTTTTAGAATTTTCAATGTAAAAAAATGTTGAAGGGAAATCTGCCTCTCGGTCATGGCCTCGCACGCCTATTCACGATAAAACTTACAACTGTCAAACAGCCTATGTATGCCTATATCCGTTACCCAATTATGAACCATGTCCCCTCCCCCCCATTCACCTTGTATATCCAAGTTACATCTGCGCGTCGCCACTTGAGATCAGCACGTGACCAAAGCAAGACCAACGCATTCATCAATAGTCGGATGCCATATGCACACTACATACCTGAAAACTAGTACAATTTTGGCAAAGTTTTTGCAATTACAAATTTCCAATAGATATCACGAATGATGGTCCCAAAATTACGATTTCACTATTCAGCATACCATCTCCTCTTTTGCTATTTCTGGTCAAATGTCCGTATATTTCAGTACAAACTGACGCTGTGAGTGAAGATATTTTAATGATTTATTTTTATTTTTTTTTTATTTCAATTTTTAGTTAATTTTTTTTACAAGTTTGATTTTCCAGGGGGGGGGGCAAGTGCCCCCCCTTGCCCCCCCCTTCCGGACGCCCATGATGACGTTGCACAGGAATTCGTCAGGTTATTTTGTCTGCCAGTGGCGTCGATCTGTCTTCCGTCATCCCTAAATACCTAAACACCCATGACAACTAGTAAAGGGACCATTCGTCTATTCCATCTCACCTAGTCGGCCTTTTCAAGAGTTTATCCATGAAGCTTCAATAGATGGTGCCATGATAAGATCGCAATCCTGGGGGAGGGGGGTGTCAAGGGGAGGGGACATCTCCCCCTTTGGAGGGATTTTGCTTTAAGAAATGGGACTGAAATGCAAAAGTTCCTATATTTGATTGTGTTTTAAAACGTATGAAGACCAAATGTAGGCTCTCGCATCAACGACAGAACATGCATTCAGAATCTTCTTAGAGACAGTTTTATTTCACAGGAAAACGCACCTGAGAATCACGAGGTGATAAAAACAAAAAAACAAAAACAAAACAAAAATAATTCCATATTCCTTCCAAAGCCACCGATCTGTATTACCGGTAGCCAGCTGAGGAAACGTGTCTTAGTTAGCCTTTTGCTTTTGCTCCTTGTTGTTTTATTTTCTTATAAGTTCGAATCATTACGAATGCTAAGCTCCTTCACAACAGCACCCCTCAGCCTTTGTGCATTCTTGAAAATAAAAAAGAGTGACATTTCACTCGTTAGAAGAGTGAAATCAATAAAGACCATTCCAACAAAGTGTAGTAAATCCACGAAGGGTGAAATTCACTCCAAAGAGCGAAGTTTCAGTCTTGATAAAGTGCCTGCAGGGGACAGTCTTTAACCCTTTACCGTTGTGCTCCGATCGGGGCATATTTGCGCGCCTCGGGAGTGGGCGGAAAAGCGGACGTAGCCCGCCATGCATCGGCTTCCGTGGGCCTTCGACCCCGCGACCTTAAACTATTGTCTCTCTCGCTGTTGTGGCCGAATTTTCGGGTAGCTACTCGCAGTTTCGAGCTCCGCGCGAAACAGTAAAGATGGGTGACAGCCAAGCTCTCGGCATGGGTCCAAAAGGACCCAAACAACGGTAAAGGGTTAAAAAGAGCGATCCTTGCAGACACTCCCCAAAGAGTGAATTTTCACTCTTCTTGGAGTGAATTTCATACTTCCCAGAGTAGTTTTAACTATTCTTAGAGTGAAATAACCCTTCAATGGAGTGAATTCACCGTTTTGACCCTATTAAATAGTGATTAATTTTAGAGTGGACACGATATGAAGTGATCTGGTCGGGCGACAATTTTGCCAATTTGAAAGATTCGCCAAAATGGGGCTCTATATAATACCTTATTTTAATGAAACACAAAAAGTCCACAACACTTCATTTAGTCGGCAAAGTTCACAAAGCGGTCGGAAAAATGTGGTAGACCGAGTATAAGAAATTTCCACCTGAATTTTCAAATTTTTCCACTGTCTCCGCTCTGACGAACGGGGACGATGTAAGACACCATGGTCTCGACGGCCTTGGATAAGACCTCTTTGACACTGCTAATTTCACCGGTATGCACAGAGATTTAGAATAAGTACCCCTTTAACATATCAAAAGTAACAGCGTGTCATTTTGATTTCTAGGAGCACTGGAAGGAGATTCATGATCATGAGGCAAGGTTATATTTTCGTGTTTTGCATCTGTGATCGTGGAGCTTACTGAATGCTCACCGATTTGCCCGCCGATAATGTGTGGTAGGTTCCATTTTTATATTTCATCGCCAAGTTAGTGAGAATGAGAAGGATCAGATCTTGTAACCATTTTGCCAGTTTAAGGTAAAGACTGCATAAATATCAGGTGAAAATGACATGTTTGCCATGGTAACGATTAGTGTTCCCAAGTCGCTAATCTAAAGGTGTAACCCATACCTACGTATACCAAGGTGAACCGGAACTCCATTTATGTGGTTGGGGTCAAATCATTTCTTAAAAGAAAAGTCCAAAAACTTATGAAAACTATTTCAGGGTGTTGAAAGTATTATGAAACAACGTCCTCCAGCTGCATTACGTTCAAAATGTTTTGACTTCGAAGAAAACTAAAAGAAAACTGAATTATTTCTGAGTTGGCCGATGAGACCATTACGTCATGGATTCACTTTCTCTTTGTGATCTGTTCTAGCCAGATTGGCAATTACTCATACCACAGAGTGCGACTGTGCCTACAAAACGTTAGGCTAGACTACGCCTAACTTTAAGCTAAACAATAACGTTAGCCTTTGTGCGGTGTTGCTCTGACGTTAGAAATGAAGGGTGATGTGGCATTTATTTCAAGTTTCTTTTGTTCTTTCATGAGCCGAATACCTCACAGCACAACTAGATTATATTGTGGTAGCCGTGCATCTTCGTAAACGAAGATAGGTCTAGTTGGAACAGCGTATGCTTTTAGTTCAGTTGCCTTCTTCCTAGTGGAAAAGGTAGGCCTAACTTAGGCCTATTGTACTACCACATACACGCACGTTCGAAGCAACTCACCAAAGTGATCCCCACAAACAACACGGATATTTCTGTAATTTGTCTGTGGCAAAAAAAAAAAAAAAGAAAGAAAAAAGAAAGCCATGCCCTATATCTCGTGTTTCTTATTTGAATATGGCACTATAAAGAACTCCTTTTCAGGCAATTTTGAAGGGTTGCCTGAACATCTGTAACTCAGAACTTCGGAAGACTGGCAGAGACGACTTGCAGCTAGGGGAAGGACGCCACCTTACTTCATTTTCTATTTTGGGCGCATTGTGCACCGTGAAGGTCGCTGTAATAACAGACTCCAAGCCGTAAAGTATAGATCGGAAACTGTTAGTCGCGATTGAAGTTACCCTTTCCCATCACAGCGTATGATTTCCAATCAATGAATCTATACATGCACAGCTGAACTCAAATAAGAACATGACATAAAGTGACTTACTCTCCCTAGCCCCATGTTCACCTTGGCATGTTTCCAATGCTAATGCAGCACACTCACGGACTGCTATACAAAAGTCCGTGAACATTGTTTACAAACCAAAGTGAATCCATGACGTCATAGGAAAGCCTCATAAATATAAATGAGGCAGACTCGTTCGTTTTGAAGTTTTTCGCCTTTTTCAAGTCTGCAAGGCCAATTTTCAAACAAAAAATAGAAGTTTAATGTATGAGTTCTTTCAAACATGCTGTGCCCATTCCAAGTTGCTTTGGACAATTCTTGTAAACGTTCATCGAAACAGGAACGTTACAACATATAGGCAACTCAAACCGGCCGGGCAAAAACACAAACGCTAACCATTGACCATCCACACACAAAACATGGAACCAAAGGGTTTGTCACAAACGAAAAAGGGGACCAAATCTTGTGTGTGTGCGTGTGTTGAGGAGAGAGAGAGAATTTTGGTTTTGCTTATATGACCTTATGCGTCACCCAATTTTCCCACACTTTTCAGTGAGGTACGTCCGAGTCAGGTGGAACCATCGTCTATGCTATACTATCGGACGTAAAGGTCAGAGGCCAAAGATCAAATTTGGTGGAAATCATTTTCACTATATATCTTTAACAAATAATCTCACTGACGTGAAACTTCATATGTCGTATAAGTCTTCATACAAATTTTTAAGTCAATTCATTTGGGAAAAATTTTACCTGTTGAAATTTATTCACTTAAATAAGTTCATTGCACAATAATTTGTGTCAAGCTTGTTGTACAACTCATATTTACATGTTTTGTTTTCCTTTGAAATTTGAAATGTTTACATGATCTTAAGTGCCTCGTGTTCTTTGCAGTACATATTTTACAGAGAGGGCATTTATAGACAAGTCACCTCATGTCTGCAAGAATGTGATCATGGTTTGGCACAAGGTGTTGCAGCTTCGAAAAAAGGAATACAAATATTGTAATTTTAGTACTTCAACAATGACATCACAAATGATTAGTGTCTACCATTTCTTATTGAAGGAATGAACTTAGACATTTTATATCGCAGCATAGAAATGCCATATGAAGATGCGGGTTACTTAGGCCATTAGAGTTAAGTTTTCCTGCTTTGTAATTTCTTTCTTTTTTTTTTGAAATTTCAGACGTAGGGTACAGTACACTGTAATTGCTAAGGTATTGTTTAAATTCTTATCTCTCCAGGAGCTTATCAGGAAATATATGTTGACCTTAGTCTGTTTTTTTAGTGTCTACTCTCTTTGGAGTGCATTTGTTTCTCAAATCCAGAAGGGTTTTCAGGGTACTTCCATTCACAACAATTGTTTCTACTTACTTCTTCAAATGTGCTTATCTATTATCTTGTTCATTTACTGTTGTGATAAAACAAATAAATAAAATGAAATGAAATGTATAGCACACAAAATGTACAAGTAGCAAATTTTCTTGTGTATATCACTTGATTATTCTCGATATAGATCCAAGAAAATTTATGCAAAGAAAGATAACTACAAGTCAAACCTAATATGCTACGATACTTAGCGATGCCGTTTTTCCGCTGACACACAAAACTTAAAAACAATGGTACATTTTTTGAGTCCTACTGCTTCAATGCTGTAAGTCTCTGATAGTAGCAACTGAGGACATAGTAACCGGATTGAAGTGTTAAAAAAACACTGAAAAACTGAAATAATGAATAAATTATGACACTTGTGCACATCATTGTTTTAAAACGAGCTGAAAACACTGACCAGATCATAAGACAAGTCTATGTAAGGTGTGGATATCATGGATTAAACCTTATTCTATATTGCGAATACTGAAAAGTTTATCAGTGTCCCAATTTACTGTAGATTATTGACCTCGTCAATAAAGCACGGCATTAGAAATAACGCTGGCATGAAATTTGGACAAACTCCTTTGTTCAGAGACCGACATGAAATCCTGACCTTGGTGAACTCTTGCGGTTTACATGGTCGGAGCGTATGTTACTGCTCTTGATAGAGTTGACATAAAACTTCTTAATTTTTGCATTTTTAATATTAAAAACGAAAATATCGAAACAAGTTGACACAAATTTAAACCTTGAAACGAAAAAATCGGTCAACATTTAGTGACTTGAAAATAACGATCACATTTCAAAGCAAAATCTGCCAGATTTTGCAAGCCAACAGATCTCGATGAGATTTATTCTTTTTATTTTAATTCCTCATTTTTTCGTTTTTGTACATATCCAGATAGGAAACAGATCAAAAGGGTACTACAAATTCCAGAGATTTCATATTTGCATAGTAAATGATTAGAAAGTAATGTTTTCAGACCGATTGTGGTGAATCGGTGGACTCCCAGTGTGCTTCTACTAGAATTTACGACTTTACACCAGCCAGTCATTTGGTTTCTTCCAGTCGGATGACGTCAAAGAATCGCCCAGTTTGAGGCCGCGTCGCGCAGTTTGAGTGCCGATCTTTCATGCAAAAATACAGGCAAAAAGATAATTCATGTTTGACAGACTTAATAGAATGAGCAAAGACTTAAACTTTAATGATAGATTTTTCAAGCCTCAAAAACAACTGGTACTAGGACCCACAACCTCTATACTATGAAGTCAGTTATTTGTTAACAAAAGTTGCTACACCGTCAAAAAGTGATGTTCATTTGCAGAACAAGTCGAAAGCGTCCTTTACAATTGTAAGAAAACTTTAAGCAAGCACATACTTTGGAGCCCAACGATATAAGTGGAATTAGGAACAAGACACACGCCTTTTACAATCTAAACGTTTCCCAAATTGGAGACAAAAAGTATCTAGAAGAACCTATAATTCCAAAACAGGCTCATGCTTTTAGGTTTTTATCTCTCCTTAACACCCTCCAGCTTCTTTCCTTCATAAGAAGATCAAAAGGAAAGACGAGCTACCACAAAATGGCGTGTAAGACTAGCACGGGCATGTTCATCTCATATTTGAATAGCAAGTATTTCTCAAGGTGTTAACTCGTTTTATTCATTAAATCAAGGATTTACTCTGACCTTATCAAACCAGTAAACGGTGCACCATAACACTAAAGTGTCAGAAATTACTGTGCATTGGGATGAATTAACACGTTATATTCATTAAATCAAGGAATTAGTCTGACCTCACCAAATCAGTAAATGGTGCACCATGACACTTAAGTGTCAGTAATTACTATGCATTAGGATGAATTCCTATTCCGCTTGATTCAGTGGCGTAGCCAGGATGGGATTCTTTTTTTGGGGGGTGGGTCTAGGTAACAAGTTGGGGGGGGGGTGGTACCTCCGAAGATCAGACACGGCAAGACTATCTAAGCGGAGCGCCACCATCAGTTGGCACGGGGCGTACAAGAAAATTTGGGCTTTAAAACCCCTCCAAATGGCCGGAAACGACACTTCCCATGTGTTTTAGGCTGGATGTACCCAGCCTTGAAATACGAATGTCATGTCTGCGACTTCTCAAAACAGAATAAAAAATAAACTACATGCACTTTTTAGGGCCCCGAAACTGGGCACTTCTGATCTGTGGCCTGGGGGAACCGGTATCTCCCTTTCCCTTGGGAAACATTGTAAATTTCAGAAGGACGTAGATCGTAAATGCGGCAATATTTGAATGTAAGCGGAGCGCCACCATCAGTTGGCGCGGATCGTACAAGAAAATTTTGGGCCTTAAAACCCCTCCAGATGGCCGAAAACGGCACTTCTCACGTGTTTAAAACTGGATGTACCCAGCCGCAAATGCGGCAATATTTGAATGGATTTCAGCTTACCTTAGGCAGTACCTTACCCTTTAACTGGAAAACCATTAGTAGTTGTGTCCCCCTCTGAGAAACTTCCTTTCTAGATGCAAAATGGTGCTATGTTTGGCAAAACTTTGAGCTTATTACAAGCCTAAGTTTTAGGATTTTCCCTTTTCGGGAAGCCTGAAAAATATCAAAATATTTTTAGTTTTTGTAGAGATTTTACAAGAGACATACTGCCAAAGAAACAATTTGCAAAATGGTGCAGTATTTGTTCATCGGTACATGAATATAATGTATTGATGAGATAAAGGTATTATTCTCTTGTTAGACTGGATAGTTTTCCCCTGCTGACTCTGGGAATTTTCAGAGGACCGAGAGTACATCGTACTAAAATTTGATGCACATACCACAGCGTTTTACATCAAGGACAAGTTTATTTATTTTGAAAACGGCAAAACACCTTATGCATTCAATTACTCCTTTATTTCTGTCAGTCGTATATTGGGTCCCTGAATACATGATATAAACTGGTAAAATAAATCGTTTATGTCCAATAACTTTCTTAAAACTCGGCAACGGCCAGAGACATTTTTTCACTTCTGATTACCCCACAAGTAAAATGTTAATTGTTTTTACATCACTGAAAAAAGATCACTTTTTCCAGTAACTCTTTTCAGTTCTCCATTTTGGTTAATCTGGCCAACAAGTTGAAAATTGTTCCTTGAAATTTTAAGAGTAAATAATGAGTTCATTTATTTTTGAAGATATTCCATTCCTTTTCTTGGTGGCTACAATTTTTTTTCTATTTTGTTTAACTAATTACTATAATTATCAGGATGGATGGTACATTAAGATGAAAAGTTAATGCAATTCAACTGTAATTATTCAACAGTTGTCTTTAGGTCGACATGTAACTGTCAACTTAATGTATTGGGTACCATTAAGAAGAATAATATTAATGTTGGATACACGCTAAATTTATTCTGTTCTCTCTACGAGGTATCCCTTCAAAATTTGGTTCGGTTGGGGTTAGGGATAGGGTTAGGATTAGGGTTAGGAAATTCGAATTTTTAAAGTGCAAGGCAATTGTATTGTCACCCAAGGTATAATACACGCTTAATTCCATTATAACATTGCTATTTTGATGTAAACATTTTTACAAATTACTAAGTTAAAAGTTAAGGCCTATTTTATTTAAAATATATTTGAGTTATTCATAACGTAAAATACGCTGCCAATTTGAATATGGGAGACCCAAAATATTAAAATTTGTACAAAATTCCTCTCTCTTTTTTCTAAAAGAGAAGTAACCCCTTATCCCCCTCCCCCTTATATCTCTCTACCATCCTTCTAGGTTTCCCCCTTCTTCCCAAATATGACGGATACACTCGTTGTTTCTTACATGGAGGACACTCGGCTGGAAATCCTAAGAATTAATAAAACTTTTATTTTCCGCAAACAAAATGTAAACGCAAATCATCGCACATTGGGAGCATTAAACCGAACCCTGAGATTATCTGGTCCCCCTGATTTACAATACTGTTAAACAAAGTATTTTCCTAGGTCTAGCTTGTCTATCTTTTGGTTACTTACCGTCTGTATGATCCTTTTCTTTGTGTGATCCTTTACTCTCCTTTAGACAACACGCCCATGTCATCTTGAGCAGCACTGAGTCTATGAAGTGCGAATGTTGTCTTTCTCGCTCATGCTTAGGTAGTAATGTATTAAGTAGGCTCGGACACATAACAACAGTTGGTGTTTTTATGTAGTCTCGTTTATTTCCAAGACAGAGAAATAATTTTGTCGCAAATCCATGCCTTCCAACTAACATACACAAAACCTTGGCTCAAGACCTGTCATAGCAGACAGTTGCTTCGTCACTTTGGTCAAGTGATAAATATCCATGTTTATAACCTGTCTCATTAACATATGGAAAAGCCCTTGACTTGCCAAAATCTTCAGACGTTATTCCTGAAGCAAATCACCCTACAAAATATTCAAGTTCAGGGCCCGTCCTCTAATTTGAATTCTGGGAAAAAGGTGTAATAACGTCTTGACCAAGACTACATGGACAGTTGAACGAGCTAAACCAGTAGAAAAAACATGTAATAAGAATTACCACACAACTCGTTTTAAAAAAAATATTAATTGCAAATCCCATGGTAGTACAATTACCCACCACCCAGATGGTAAGTGTACTCAAGGTCTCTGTGACTAGTACTTTCTCTCGGCATGGTTTATGTTTTTTAAATAGTCTAGTCTAGAATTCACTGTCTGAATGGGGTGATATACCTGCAAAGTATATATGTATTCACTAACTTAGTAATTCCATTGACGATGGATATTTGCAAATGTCGTTAATTGCAATGGGTGTGTAAACGCGTTAAACAACAACTACAAGCCTCTCTGTTTATTCAGTTGAGCTATATCATGTCACTAGCAAATAAGTAAGTACGTTGTATAAGTTCTTTCAAATTCTTATTTTAAATTTCGTCAAACAAATAAAAACAAATAATGACTGTTTCCCGACCGAATTTTTGTCGACAAATTTTAACTTTGCACCACTCTCGACGATTCACTCACTAAATATTCCCTCAAACGCATTTAACTTCAGATTTTGTTTTGAAAATAACATCACTGTCATTTTATATTATTTTTCTCTTCTCTTTCTTTCTGTTTTCATGTGGAAACTATCAGGAGCAAGTAAGTTTTATAAGCCGTTAATTACAACTTATTGCCATGGTGGTGGAAATGGCGTTGGGGATGTTGATGATAATGGTGATGATCATGGGAGTGATGATGATGATTATGATCGTGATTGTGATGTTCATGGTGAGGATAATGATGATGCTGATGAAAACGATGAGGAAATAATGATGGTGATGTTGTTGTTGTGGTGGTGGATTGTAATGGCGATGGAGATGATTACGATTATGATTATGATAGTGACCGTGATGGTGATGATGAGATGGTGATGGCGATCACGATCGCAATGGCGATTGCCGTGGAGATGGCGATGGCGATGGCTAGTGAGATGATGACGTCGACGACGACGATTACGACGACGATTTCGATGACGATAACGATGACAATAACGATGACGACGATGATGATGATGGCGATGGGATCGGCGACTGAGATTGCGATGGCGATGACGACGAGGATGATGACAACGATGATGACAATGTTTACGCTAACGATGACAATGACAATGACGGTTACGGTTACGTCGATGGTTGGAAGGATATTAGGATTATTGAAATGATGATGTCGACATGAAACTCAAACAACATTCCTTGAGTCTGCATGTAAACGATTTTCACTCTTTTGGATCGATAGTGCCAGAAGGAAGAAAACCACATTAAACACTCATATTTGACATATGACTGACGTATGTTAACTCTGTTTCTGGACTTTGCCAAGAAATGAGTTATCCAAAAGGCATTGCATCAATATTTTCCCCATCGAACATGAAGGAACTCAATGCGTCCTTTTGGGACCTCTCCATTGTTTTATCGTGTGCAAGGAAAAGCGTGTAATTTTGACCACTGTTATTACAAATCCCCAAGAAAATTAAGGTAAGCTCAATCAACTGCTCTCAGGAATAGCATTGGGAGAACAACCAAACACGGTATTTGTAGGAGACTACAGATACTCCTTCACATTTTCCTCACATTTCAAGATATAGGTTAAATGAGAAAGCTGTGAAACAGGCGTGTGAAATGATCAGACAAAATATTGCTGCAAAATTTCTGAAATTTTTTCAAATGTGAAAATTAGAGGAACCTTTTTACTTACAAAATTGCCGTCTTTTCATATTGTGGAACTACCCTGTGGTTATTTACCCTTAAAATTCACCCGCCCTTTGCTTGTCTACCCCAATTAACTCCAACGTCTGGCGTCGCCATTTACCAATTAAGCACCGGCCATGGTTGGTCACCGGCCTAATGCATAGGAATTTCCCAGTAACCCTATAACTTTATAACAAAAAATTGCGGTGAGGATTGACAAAGTACATAAAAGGGTGGACAAATTTACTGTAGGGGTACGACTTTCGCGTATTCATTATAATATGTGTTTTTAGTTGGAGCACCGATGTGTGTGTAATTTGGACGTGACCGTCTTACACATCACATGGTTTAAAGAGGGCCAGCGTCCATATAACACACCACTTGGTGGTTCATATAACACAATGTTACTCATTGTGCCCAAACTACCTTGGCCTAGACAAGTCAAGCTGGTATCGAAATATAATAGCTTAATACTCAAAAGGAATGTTGAATTTTGGTCAAAATAATCGTGCCTTAGTAATTAACAAATCATTTCTTAGAAAACCCCAACAAAGGGTCAACTCAAATATACGACCAGTTCACCACTTTTTAATTGAACTGAAATTCACACAGTAGTGTGGAAATTACCTTGACTCTCATCCATTGCAAAGTCAAACGTTAGCGAAGGTAAAAGATGTTAATGGCACATACAAGTAAGATATATCCCAGCCAACATGCCCAGCTGGGCCCCAACTGGGTTTCAGCTGGGCTACTTGCTGGACCCCAGCTGGGGCCCATCCGTGTTTGTCAGGTGTTCCCACGTGGGGCCCAGCTGGGCTAGCCTTTCCCAGCTGAAGCCCAGTTGAAACCCAGCTGTGCCCCGCTTCAATAACTGAAGTCTAGCTGGGCTTCAGCTGGGATTAAGCTGGGCTTCAGCTGGGATTAAGCTGGGCTTCAGCTGGGAAAGGCTAGCCCAGTTGGGCCCCACGTGGGAACACCTGACAAACACGGATGGGCCCCAGCTGGGGCTCAGCAAGTAGCCCAGCTGAAGCCCAGTTGGGGCCCAGCTGGGCATGTTGGCTTGGATACTCTTTCCTTTAGTGTTGAAATTACTCCGCTGGTTCAAGTAACACACCGGTCCAAATTACACAGTTTTCCACCCGATAAATAGACGTGAGGTGCGCACGACCCATACCCATCCTGTGACGACAGGACTTAGTTTTAGACAGGAACGCACATCAACACTCAATCTTTATTTTAAAACGCTCAATCTCCATAAAACGATGAAAGTTGCATTGACATCATTTTCAAAGTCCTTTTTTACTTTTAGAACATGGGAGTACTTGCATATGTGTGCCTTGGGGGAAATGGAAGTCATCAGATGAAAAACGAGGGTACGTGCGTGTTGAGAAGTACAAAGATTATCCACGGGTAAGTCCTCTTCCACAAAAAATTGTGCCATCGGCTTAGCACTTTTTTACACATATGGTCACTCCATAAAGCTAACTTTCGACCTTTGAAAACCCTTCCCCTTCAAAGAATAGTCCAAAACCAATCAATGGCGTAGCTAAAGTTCCCCTCCCACTACCAGCTATGGAAAATAAATGATTCGGAAACTTTGCCAGATGGACAAGAAATTGTGGTTTTCGCAAGACTTCCTCCATGATATTCCTAATTGTCTCCTGACCAATAAATGGTCCATATTTTATTCTATTCCTTTTCAAAAATGCGAAACTTCCCGCGCGCTTCCCACGCTGCAATTTGCAGTTACTAATGCAGTAGTGTTCTCTCATAAATCAGTTTGGCTAACTTTTCCGAGCTCTGGAAATGATAAAATCACCAGATCACCAAATGACATCGGCAACTACAGTGCTTTTTTCAAAAATGTTCTGTCAATTTTTTTCCAATATATGCTCTGGACTTTAAAATTGTGTTCTGTGAGCCGCAATTTTTAGGCCTTAGATATCAATGTGTAACAACAACGGTCTTTGGTCGCAGACTGCCAATTAGAAGTACAATTTAATCAGTAATTCCAGAACTCTTCACATAGGAAACCCAGAATCCAAAATTTTCTTCAATACAAGCTCCATATGTCCAAATACTTGTTTCAATGGGGCAAAACTTTTGGCGCGTTTTGACCGTCCCCAATGGAGTGGTGTTCACACTATAAAAACTCGGAAAATTCGGCTTCTTGCCACCCACACACCCTGGAAAAATGTCTAACTACGCCACTGGAACCAAATTTGTGTTAAATATTTCAAATGGGTATATTTTTTAAAAATTCTCGTAAAATTTCCATTTGTTTTCCATATTCATTTCTCTAAATAAAAGCAATTAAATCTGACACATTTTGTGTAAATGGAAATCCTTAAGCCAGCAATGTGATGCTGCAAATAACGTTGGTGGCCAATACTTCATTTGTCCTTATGCTACCATGATGAAACCCCCTCATATATTTGAGGGAGCATCACATCAAATGTCCTCCCCAATATTTGAGGCATGGAGAAAAATAAGTGTATTCAATCTTTTTTTTTGTGTGTGTGTGTTTCAACCAGTAGGTATTTTGCGATTTTTGTGACATATATTCTTAATTTCTGGAATGGCTGTTCTTAAATTACAAAATTTTTCTGGCGCTACGCGAGCTTTTCTCCACACAGTTGCGGTTTGTTAAAACTGTTCAATGCAATTTGATTGCATACAATAAGCATATTAGCCTATAAATCTGTAAGTAGGCCGTGCTATGCTACCAAGCCAGCATGTTGAAGGGAAGGTTCCCCTTTGCTGCTGTTTGGAAGATTTTTTTTCAGACACAACATCATATTGTGTGGAAAATGTTAAGTGAATCAATGATAAGTTCAGGGTAGAGGAAAGTAATCATCTCCGAAATTATGTGCCTTGTTTTTCTTTACATCCCCCTTTTCAATTATGTTTTTTGGGAGAGAGCAAATCTCTTAATTGATGAAAGATCTTTCACTATGATCAAGTCAAAAGGTGCAGCCTTAGGTTTTCTCACATTTTTTAACATGCACAGGGAGTTCGCTGATTGGACTTGCATGCCCCTTTTATCAATTATAATTTTGGGAACGCTGTAATGAGGTTTGAATCTTCACAATGAAGAGCTCATGACGATTTTTTTTTTTGGAGGGGGGGGGGGCTGAGAATAAGTTAGATGTAAAATTAGAAAGTCTGGTATAAAAACTGGGAACTTTCTTCCATTCCATCATCAGGAGTCAAACAATTCGAGCAGTTTCGCGAGCAAAATCGCAGTTTTCGACGCGCTTTGCGTGACCAAACTGTTTCGTTCTAGATATTATTTTGGAAAACTGATACTTTTCGAACAGCTTCGGGCTGTTGGATTCTTATTGGGATAGAGATGCCCCCTTATCGTGTACACATTTTAATTTCTGACCTCTTACATGGCATTTCATTTCTTGCAAAATGTCGGCATTCTGTGTGTGCATTTACCCACAGTCAAATTTGAACCAACTTACACTTTATAAGCAATAACTTTTAGCAGTAAACTTTTCGCAGTCAAACCTAGGGAAACACTTCCAGTGCCATACCACTTTCAGTGCAACAACACTAAGGGTTTCATGCATCAGGCTCATTGCGTACCAGACTGACACATTAAGCGTGATGCGTGGGATACTTGATTTTGAGTGCGTATTCGTACCACAAATATATTTCAATTTTTTATTCTTTCTTTCTTTCAAAATTTTCCAAAATTTTTAATACTTCAAAATTTTTTTCAGATTTTACTTTGTTTCTCTACATAAAAAACCGTTCAATGTAAAAACGCCATTTTAACCAACTGGTATTATAAAAGGCGGACTCCGCAATTCAATGTTTGCTCAAAGTGGTCTGTGTTTTGAGGTGCAAATTCTCTCAAGAGAACATTTTCGCGCTCTTCGTGCGCAGGTGCACAGTATTCGCCACATCGACACCACTAGGCTATAAATGACAAGCTTGATATATCATGTAATTCTAGCAAACAGTGGTTATTTCACAGCACCAGTACTATAGATACATTCATAACCCCTTTTCGGTGCCCCTCTTTCATTTAAAGGCCCTGATTACCCACCTGATCTTGTAAATAGCTTCAAATTGAACAGCAAAATACTGAAGGAGCATGTACACGCAGTAATTAATCCTGACCACCAAATGCCCCCAAACAGCCAAAGGGACATACAGTGACAACAGCGCATGTAATTGTTAATCCTACTAAGATTCTAGCAGTTCCTCTATTGATATGCATCATAAATAGTGGTGATATGTTCGTAACCACGAAAAGATTATGTGCCTTTGAAATTCCCGTTTTCTAAAAAAAATACATAAAAACTGAATGGACAGCGAAACTCAAAACCCCACAAAGAACAGGAAGTGCCATTTCGTGTAATTTGAGTAGTATTTTTTAGCCACAATTTTCTCTGCACGGTACGCTCCAAGTGATGGTGGTGCTCTGCTTATGTGATGTCGTTTCTGTCGACCACCTCCTCCTTTCAGCTTCTTAAATGTACATGTCTGGTTACAGCACCGAGAATATTTCTACGAGAATGAGAGCCCCATGATCTGATTCATTCATGTTTAAGGCCGCCCTGGTTAAATTACACTGGTCGGAACAACTTACTTGGCTTTTTATATAGATTACAGTTCAAAGGCGTTGATCTGAATTACGAATGGGAGCAAAAATTTTCCAATCCACCCACAACACGAAATACACACTCACCCAAAAGAGACACTCATACACTCAAATTTATGTTTTCTCGATGCCCATTAGTCATCGGTATACCACCGTGTTATATTTTGTTTATTCTGACTTTTATTTTGCCATTTATCTACCTGAATTATTAGGGGAAAACGTTTGCCTTTTTCAGACGGCCCCAGAGAATAAATGCAATTATTGTGACTTAAAATGTATATAACGTGGATATATATATATATATATATATATATATATATATATATATATATATATATATATATATATATATATATATATATATATATATATATATATATATATATATATATATATATATATATATATATATATATATATATATATAAATCAAATTGGTAAAGCTGGAAAATTTGGCTGAGGTGAAAAAACGATGTTGACTCCACCGGGATTCGAACTCGGGACCTCCCGCTTTCTAGTGCGGACGCTCTAACCACTGAGCCATGAAGCCAAGTTGGTTTGGCCTTTGTTCAAATGACAGATGAAGCAACTCGCAATTCACCTCCTGAGCAGGCGCCTAATTTTTTGGAACAGCACTAGTTCTCGTTTGACGCAAGCCCAACCAAAGATCAAAGTTGATGCTATCCAGCTGAACACAATTGTTCATTCGCCAGCGGATCTCCGAAGAGATACAGAAACCTGTGAAAGCAGTGATGAAGTGAAAATAATTATTATATATATAAATATATATATAAATATATGTATATATATATATATATATATATATATAAATATATATATAACCAATACACAAAATATAATACATGCAGTATATAATAGTTTCATAAGGAAGAGTGTCCCTGTCCCCTAGAATCGACGGCTTGGTTACAATTGACGTAATATGTTGTCTTTGTTTGAATTAGTTTAGTACTTTCATTGACACTGCAGTCATTATGTGAATAAAGGTACCAAAACATCACGCTGCTACTGGTCCTCTACTGTTGGGTAGCGCGTGATCATTGATTTCATCATTTCCAAGTTAATTAAACTTTCCACTCTCATGGAGAGAACCATTTTTATCAACGAAATATTAAACGAGCATGATTTTTTTACCCAAGATAATTCAAGTTCTCCCAACAGGTTGAACCTTGAAGTTCATATTAAGGATATTATCCAGTAAATGTCTAAGCAACTTCATTTTTAGGAATATAACACATTACGTTATTAGGACGATAGAGAGTGCTACACTTCAACTGAGAGAAGAGTCAAAGAAGTTCCTGGAAATGCTTCTCAAGGTGGGATAAACACCAACTTACTCCACTGTTTGGGGGAAGGGACAAATCAGTACCGCTTTAAGCCTCGGACGGCCTTAGGCACATTGCTAACTTTGAGAGGGTTGCCTAAAATTTTGGAATTATATCTCGGGCCCGTTATTGCGTAATATGGGATCTTCCCAGCTGCTTCCATTTTTCCAAATTTTGAGCTAGCATTTAGGGATTAAAATCCTTAATCCCTTTTTTTATAAATACTATCAAAATATAGAAGATCTATCAATTTCTGTGGTCCAAATTTCAAGGCACGTGCTTTGTGTTGTTATTTGGGGAGGGAATGATGTATTTGACTTTATTTTCTTAGCATATCATTGCCTTAACTACTTCTGGTCTATATGAAAAATAAAATTTTGGGGTGGTGTTGGAATAGAAGTGGACGGGCCCAAGTCTCCTAAGGCTATTTCCCAATAGAACTACACTGGCAGGGAGTCGTTTTACCATTTCAATATACCCCCACCCGTTATTATTGTTATCTTTCACTCTATATCATCGTGCACCCCATTATTTCCTTGGCTTCACAGTACAGCCATGAAAATAGGAAATCGTATGGAAGAAATTTTACAAGGATTTCCAGTCTCCAAATTAGAAACACGACGAAATTACTTTCTTTCGTAATCATTGTCGAAAATATTTGTAAACTTCTAGAAGTTCGGAAAAGGCTAATTGGTAGTCAATAGACTTCTGGAAAAAGTTAAAGAACTCCTTGGGAAGGAGGTTCTTGTATTTTCTTGAGTTTCTTTCCTTCTTCAGCTTTCTTTGTTGTGACAGGTGGCAGGTTTGGAGTTAGTGTTAACTGCAAAGAGCATGACAGTAACAATTTATTGCTTTATGTGTACCAAAGTATATCTAATTTTCCCCGTTATGTTACACAATAAAAGCTTGATATGCATCCCCCGGCCTGTAATCCAAAATGTCTCCAATTGTCCTAACATTATATGTAGAAAGCAAAACATTAACTAATTATGTGAATCCATGACATCACGTCTTCTTGCTGAAACCAGGGAGGTGTTAGGTCCTAACACCTCCTTGCTGAAACTTTCTTCTATGCAGAAAATTTGCTGCACTCAATCAATTGCCAATATCTCGCGAACCTTGCATGGGAAATTAATATAAATTTTAGCAGAATGGAATGTAATCCTCTCCTATCAAAAATAAATTTGGCTCTATTCTATTCTGTTAACACGAAACTTTTTTATCAATTTTATATTTTTACGGTTTACCGGTACCGTACTTAAACTGGACCATTTTTCTCCACAGACGGAAAGTCAAGAGATACGAAGTATCGGCGTCTGGAATCAAAACGTCAACGAATTTAAATCATACGACTCTGACTTTCAGGAGTACTTTTAAGCGACTTCTCCGGAACACATTTTAAAATAGTAACGTTTTGGAGTGATTGCCTATTTTTGCAAAATTTAAAATTGAAAGAAGGCATGACAAAGCGTTTAAGCATTTTGTTCAGTGGTTATGTGGAAAGACATGTTGACTGTCATAATGTATTTTGGACATATAAGCTGTATATCATCTACCTCTATGACGTTCGTAGTCCTACATTTTTATGAATGATGAGTAACCAGTAAAAGTTTGTTGAATTTAAAGACTAAAAGTAAAGTATGTATCTATTTATGTCCTCTCAAATGCTCAGCTATGTTTCCAGACCTGTCAAGTCAGTCTACAATAATCTCTGTATAGTCCAGTCAATCTACTGAAATTTTTACGAAACCTAACACTAATTTCAAAAGAAACTAGACTGAAATTATTTTAATTTTTAGGTTTTGCAATAAAATGTCCTTGATAGTGTATCAAATGTATTGAGAAATATAATAAGTGGAACATGCTCCAACTTGGGAACTAAAAGACATGTTTCCCAACCAATATTTGCTGGAAAACAGAAAACACGTCTCGAAGTCGGCTCGGGCGTTCATTTTGGACATGGCGAATAGCCGTTTCTACTTTCAACCAGCTGTTTTACTGTTAGCTCGTTGATGTGAAGCACGGAGGTGCAGCTTGTGAAAGTTCTGGAATTAGCAAGCACTCAGTTTAAGCTAGGTTCATGGAATTAAATTTTTATGACGAAGAATAGTTTCGCACTGCGTTTCTAGATTTCCACCAACTTTGGTTTGTATTCAAGTTCGTCATTATTGTAGACAAAATTGCACCTCTGCATGTTCAGTTAAAGTGGATATGTATAGGACTATCTCAGCGGTAATTAGAACTAGAAATAATTTTCTGGAAAGTATATCTAATATTAACATTGACCCAGTCTGTGACTTGCTACTCCATCATTGCGAAACTGACTTACTCAACATACTCTGTTACAAAGGTTTGTGCTTTCAGGTTGTCAAAAACTATATACTGATTAAGATTAAAACACTGGAGTCTATAGTACAGTTGTAAGTCACGTAAGATGAAGACCTAAAGTCACGCATAAACCTCTTCTGGGGGAATAGTTCTTCGGGAATAAACTTAAAATTATCACTTCTCTAAAATTAAAAAATCAATGCTACCCTTTGTGGTGATCCACAAGAAAATGGGGTGGGAAGTCGTTAATTTGTTGAAGGGATCTCTGATGGTCACAGACTTTGGGTTTTCCCGCGGTCACTTAATGGCATGAACATCATCCAGAGACGCAATGTTTTATCCAGTCACCCTCGGAACACGACTCGCCCGACTTCCGTCAATTTAATTTCAGTTCCTATACTAGTGTTACTTTAGAGATTTTGCAACACAAGTGTTCATTAAAACGGTAGCACATGTTAAAAATAATTGCGTTCAAAAGACACCTGGATTTAAACATTTTCGAACGTTCCCTTGGACTTCCTTGGACGATCGGAAAGCTAAAGATAGCACAACATACTACGTGAGCTCCTAGGGAAAATACTATACGCCATTAGAACTGTAGGGACCGGTATATCAAAGACGTCATGTTGGAAGCACCTCAGCTTAAAAATGGGTTAGAATGGCCCTGTCCCCATTTCCAGATCCGGAGAAAATTTGTCTGTCATTACAGATATAGATCCCTTGAAACCTGGACAAACGTATGATGTCCTTGAAATCCTTGCTTGGTGAACAACTGAAAAAGAGCCGTATTGTTTGAGATTACATGGTCCAGTGAGCGCGTATTGTTGTTTGCAGGTTTCCAAGTTTAAAAATCGGCCCAGTGCTGACATCAGCCAAGTTATGACGTCCATATTTCAAGGGGCAGAATTCTGTAATGGTCTCAACGGTATGAATATTTATGAGCATTTAGTGTCAGCTACCTCTCCAAAGTCGTCGATTTGCTTGAAAAATGTCTGTGTATTACAATATGATATCGTAGTAAAGACGAAAAGGGCGAAACCACAAGGGATCTTCAACACGTACTTACAAACACAAATGCTAGCACTATCCACTTGCACACATTTATGTGGTACCGAAAACAACGCACAAAATTTACGGCTGTGTCGAGTCTGTAAATTAAGCTTAGGATTAAGAACATAAAAATTGCTCGATATCTCAAAATCGGGGCTGTGAACAACCAAAGAGGACAGAGCATTTTCATTTCCCTATCAACAGAGATTTTAAAAACGCCCGAATTTCTCTTTCCCAAAATCGATAGAAATTGCAAGGTAGTTTTGGACGTTATCTCCGTTGAATTTGCTGGGTAGTATTACAATGCATCATGAAAGATATTTGAAAATGGTGCCACCCATGGCAAAATATTCCCCCGATCGGGTGAAAATTTTTCCTCGAAAGCGGTTATTTCCCGTACTGATTTCATGCTATTGATTTGACCACTGAGAGAAAGAAACTTGATAAATCATCTTCTAATTACACAAAACTATTCCTAAACTTTGGATGGTTTGTAAGCGTATTATGTGTTTTCTTTGATTTACGTTTTGTAGATTGACTTCAATTTTGCAAAGAAACTTTTTCCCTCCGTGTACCAAAAAAATTACAAAAAACTCATTTTGATAATCATCTCCTTAATACTTCAAGGTATAAAAATTTAACGTAGCTGATTGACAAAAATAAAAGAAGACTTTTAAAAAAAAGTTTATGATGCACGCGGAAGAATGGCTAATTTCTTAGTTAAGGCTGATAATTTTCACCCTAAACTACCATTTTCGTAGTAGTATACAGAAATTCACAATTGACACAGCTCTTTGATTGAGCAAATTCACGTAATGAAAAGTACTATAGTTAATATAACACTCAGGGATGATGTTTCTGACTGTGTTACTTAAACAATATGATATGTGTTTTAAAACCTAATTCTTAGACATTGAGTTGAAATATAAACTGTGTAAACATCAAGACAATTGACCAATTTTAATGTCATATTTTGATTGTTTTTCTCCGCTTCGTGAAATGCTTCCTTAGAGCAGATATCAGAACGGGAAACATGTACATATGTCATTCAAGGTTCTCCAGTTAAACAATTCAATGGTCTCGAAAAGGATATTGCCCATTCTGTGAGCTTAAAGACACTGTATCGTGGAGCGAACCAGGTTGGCAGCATCTTTTAGAATTGTTCTTTTCTCCTTCGCGCATCAAAAACTGTTACAGCGCCATCACCCTCCTTAGCCGTGAAAAATGTTCGTGCAATCGACGGAGGGAAGTTGCAGCATGGAAGTAGTAGACGGTACTCATTCGGGTGATGTGGATTTCTGCAAGACATTTGCAAATACCACATACAACGAACAATCGTCGGTAATAACAAGAGAAGTCGACGAGGGCAACTTTTCCCAAAAATTAATTTGAGATTGACGGCACGACATCCAGGGAACGCTTTATCAGCTTTAATTAACGAGTAATTTGTGATGTTTAAAGCTGCGAGAAGGTAAGGAAAAGAGATAAGAACAAATACAATGGCAATTATTAGACATTGACAGTAATTCTGCGAAAAATCCTTTGCTTGGCGATATGTAGTATTACTTACGTGTATATGCCATACAAAATTGAACAAGGGAGAAATTTTCCCAAGATTATGGGCACAAATTCCCAAGGTGCGATACAATACAGAAAGAAACAAATTCAACTTCTATCACGTTGCATGTGGATCCTTGTTATTTTATTGAGTGTATAATTAATGCTACAGTAGTTTTTACCGGGATACACCTTCAAATTAAGGCTGATCTATCTTAAACAGCTGTGAAAGGGACAAAACTTTAGTCATTGCCAGTATGAAATTACTTCAAGGACAACACTCTTTGTCCTACAATTGAGTTACATAGTGTTTTAGTAACATATATCCCACAATTAGAAAGACTTGTGTTAATTGACAGATTTCAGACTACACTCTGATCACATATGATGGCCTAGCTAGCTTGACAATTGGCTTTTGACCCCCTAAATTAGGACAAAATAAAAAAAATAAACTAGTTGTGTGGTGCACAAAAGTTTAGGAAGGGTTTGCTTGATGAAAGCATTATATACAGTATGATTAGAAATAAGTTGGACTGACCATGTTCAAAGGATAAGAATGCTATCCAACCAGCTCAGTACTGTTGTAATAATGCCAACAATTTCCACTGAATGCTTAATTGACATGTGACAGCAAATTGCATCTAGGGATAGTCTGGCCATGATGGTTGTCTGAAACAGTCCTTCCACACCCAACCTCAGGAGAACTTAGTTTACTAGACCAAAGATTTTAAGACTTTTCAGGGTGCTTGCTATAATCCATTACCTAACCTCATTTTCAAACATCAGGGTATTAAATAGCCCTCAAACAGGTATATGTCGTCAGTTAAACGGCCTAATGAAATTCTGTACATGTAACAGAATACACATGCAGCCCTGTTAACTAGGGAATGGGGGTGGCAATTAGAACTTCTCTCCACTGATAACAGAAGTGTAACTGAATATAAGTCTATCAATCATTTAAAGCCCCCCCCCCCCTTACCCTCCAAATTAGGAAAAAAAGGTTCTAGCTACCCCACATGACGAAGTTTTTTGTCAAACTATGTTTGTCACTGCTAGGCTTCTTTTAAGGGTGAATCTCTTCATTCCAGATGGTTCCAGCCAGTTCTGGTAAAATGGCTAACATCTTTAGCTCCTCAAAAAGCACACAAACTTTTGTTGCTAAGAGACTAACCCTGTCAAGTAGCTGTCATGTTTAATAAAACAGAACAATTGCAGTGAATGCAACTGCCTGTTGTAATGAAAGCATTAGCTCCCTACTGCTTCTTCTGAATTGGTCAATGGAAGAACAGTCACTTATTACAAAGGTAACTCTCTCATAACTAATCCACATGAGTATCCATATTTTTTGAAACAGATTCCTTTCACAAGCTAACGTACATCTCTCATGTTTCATATGCTAACTATTTTGCATTTTAATTAACATCATATGAAATAAACATCATATTAATCCAGGCCTGTCTCAGTCATGTAACAGCTCAGTACGTAGCATCTGCCTGTCACAAGAATCTTCAATATGGCTATATGTACATAGCATGAAGCAAATTAAAATATCATACCTGAGTAATCTAACCTTCGAGAGTACAACATTTTCAACAGTTTACTCAAACTAAAAGGTTGTTACTACATGTGACATATTACTTATTTATATAATGCTCTTCTTTGTATCCTTGAAGGCACTAGCACTACAGGAACTGCATCAACTTTCTGGAAAAAAAATCACCTGCAATACCAACTATATGGCAGAACTCATGCATGGGAACCTACCATTATCTTCTTGTTAGGCTGGAAGGAAAATTGATGTCTTCTCTTTAAAAAAGAAAGTGCAGGCCAGGTCTGTATGGTGGCTTTGAGAACTACATCTCCACTGCAAGCTGATTGCCTAGAGAATTAAACTGTTCAAACTTGCTTCGTATAACTGTCAATATTTACTTAATGCAATATTCTGAGACTGGGGAAGACGGCCGGTGTCATCATGTTAGGAATACAGTGACAGGAGTGCAAGTATAGGAGTGGAAAGGCCATCCAGAAGTACACTGAGATGGGAATTTCATGTCGTTATATCAGTGACAAAAAATGAACTTGTAGACCCAAACTATGATCATGAAAGATATATCATAAAAGTTGCATGAAAGCCTCGGATTCCTACACTTTAAAAACTTCATTTACAAAGATGGTAGTAGTTTTCATATCACTTGAAAAATAAACTTTTTTTTAGAAAAAAAAACAAGTTTTTGTATCTTTTTTGAAGTGAATTCATAACAACATGCAAAATAGAAGAGTTATGTTTTGTTTGGGAATTAATCATAGTGTCTACTATTGTAAAAAAATAAGTGCTTTCCACTGTAATGCTTGTTGATCAAGAAATGTATTATGGCATGTTGATGGTAAATTTTAAGTGTAAAACAATAAAGTGAAACAGCTGGTACAAGATTCCAGTGAGAATATGGCACTCTACCTGATTTTCATCTTTTCTTTTATGTAATATTTCTGACAATTGACTTTTTAGGAAATCCAGTAATTATTATAATTTTGTCAACAATCATTTAATATTACTATGAGATATGAGTGAATTACATATTTCCTATACCTTAACATATGTCTTGAAGACTAGTTGGGTCAGGCTATTCACTTACAGAGGTAGATCAGAAAAATGATGGGGTATTTACAGGATGTAGAGGAATCTATTTCCAGTGATTTACAGCAGTTATGGCAGTGTTGTAAATTGCATTCACTGGAGCAAGGACCTGTAGCACAGATGTATGGCCTACCTACCATTTCTTTTGAATGAGAATAACAGTGGCTGTTTTGATGATTTTGAGTTTGCAATTAATGAGCTGTTCATTCTCATATAGAATCTAGCATGCACCTAGCGTATTTTTTTTTAGCATTCTGGACCCAAAAAGAGGGGGGAGGAGAGGAGGAGGGGAGAAAGGAGGAGGTGATACTTACTATGCACACTGTCCTGCAGGTTGAAAGGCTGACAAGAACTAGTCCACCTCCGTTTTGAAATTTACAAATCCATCCATAGAAAATGAATGGTCAAACTTTCAATAGATCACTTTCCACTTTTCTCTGAAGGGCAGCTAGTTTTTACATACTTTTCAGACTTCAAAAAGGATCACAATGAAGCCCTATTTTAAAAGCTGTGTTCTACACACGCTAGTACCTTATCCGATTTGAACAAGAACACCAGCCTAGTGCACCTTTGCAGTAGAAGTTCAGCAAAGCTGAATTGAGTTTCAAAAGTCTACAATTACATACAACTTCATTCTTATTGAGGACTTCTACGTAGCAGTAGGGTGGACCTGGGTGGACAATGCACAGGGGTCCATGGAGAATGCAAACACCTTAGAGCTTGTGTGTGCAAGGTTTCATTCCTATCCCATACCCCACCCCCCCACACCCCCACCCATGAATATTGGAGCTACAGGCTTTTAGAAAAAATGAATTTGGGTACCCCCTTGCTGTCTAGCTTCCCCATGCATCTAGAAGGCTTTTTTATGCCATTGATTGAGTACACAACTACCAGTACCCCAAAAACATTGATCAATAAGAGTGGAGTGATTGTTTCAATTCATATCAAAAATTAACCAATTGGGACTGATACTCATGTATATAAAGTGCTATATATTCCTAACTATCTTTGTGGATATGCTCAGTACATTCCCTTCAAGTGTAGCAGTGCTGTTTGTACAGTAGGCAAGTGCACATACTGTATGCATGCAGTTTGCACAAATATATTTTCTCCTGCTCATGACAGCAACTTAATTCTGCATCATCCCTCCATAACTAAGAGCAAACAATGATGGATGCTAGGACATATATGAGACCCATCAAAGCAGTGCCACAGTCTCTAATTTAAGAGGCACCATGCATGCACCAGCATGCACCATTTACTACCAGGCTGGTTTCTAAATGGCACTCAGGTGGGGGCACATAAAGTACTGCACAATATCACATATAAACAAGCTTGTTGATCAGGTGTAGGATTAAACGAAATTAGTGGAAGAGAGCTGATAAAAGAGTTCTCATGGATTGCTAAATGCTTGAAGTAAATGTAATCAAAAGTTTTATTCAAGTCATATTTGGTCCTTGGGATGTTGGCATAAGGTACATGAATGTGGCAACACAGACCCAAAGCACGTCATGAAGTACTGAACCTGAAGGATGTACTGTTCAAGGAGTGATATCAATGTTTCAGCACAGATGGGCAATGCTTACAGTATCAAGTCCTGATTTTACAATTGCTCTTATTCAAAATGAAACACAGGGGTTTGGTTTAACCCATTCATAGAAAATTTCAAGATTGGAAAATTTCTGCTGTGTCCCACTAACCGCGGAGAGGGCTCCAAACATGATGATGGCTAGGAAATGTGTATTTTTAGCACAAATAAAATTTACACTGGAAATTAAATGTTCGTCTATAAAAAAAAAATATTCTTCCAAATTTTCAACAATTCTTGGCAAGGAGCTTCCCATTTTGCTGGTTTTTCCACTGGCACCCTTGCTCATGGCATATTCAAATCTAAGAAAAGAAATATTTTCTATCATTTGCACAAGAAGTTTAAGAAAACACATTTGATCAGTGCAAGTGTAGGATATGTAACACAAGATTGCTCCAAGTTCACGAAAATTGAATTAAAAATCTGAAAACTTTAATTGCATATATTTTGAGCATCTGAAGAATTGATTTAATAATTTTATCACAAAATTCTACTTCACCGTATTAAACATAAATTTATTTGAAACATTTTTTTACAGGATATCTTTAAAATGTGAATTAGGGTCTACTTCTGGGGGGAGAATATTCAAGCTAGGCCAAGTCCTCTCACTATTTCATACCTTCTCCCAACCTTTTTAATTCTACCCACCCACAGCTGTTTGAAAATTTTCATTGCGCAGGCACAATCCTGGTCTACTGTTTGTATATATCATCAAAGTGAGCACACAAAACCCTGTTGAATCAGACTGCACTCTCTGTTGGAATATGAGCCACTCTGCATTCTTGAATTTGATATCACAGATCAGGATGATGCAGGCTATTTCTTACACATTACAGTTACTACAAATAAATAATCTATAATTATCAATCTGAATATCCTGAATATGCAGTTTCAAACTTCCACTTCCTTTGGCATACCAATGTCTCTATTAAACAGATGACTTAAACACCTTTAGAAGGGTTCCTGCCATCATTGAAAACCTAAAAAGTCATGAAATTTGAAAAAATATTTTCCAGGGCCTGGTAAAGTTTTCCAATTCAAAAAGTTGTGTTAACCAAGTCATGAAAAATTCATGGAAATTTTCACAAATTTTCATAATTTGATGTGACAGCTCCCCCCCCCCCCCCAAAAAAAAAAGTTCTGCAAATTCTTTTAATATTTGGTCCTGGAAAAGTGAAACTTTAGTTTCCAGAAATGTAGGAACCCTGCTTCAACTTATGATTCATTTGAAGCTTACAAAAGACACATGCTCCACTGAGTGCACCAAAAATTGTTCCTATATTCTTGTTGCCTTTATTGTGCATGATATAATAGTCCCATTATTTCTTTCATGCTTTTTAGTAGCTGGAATAAAATTCAGACCTAAAGTTTCAGGTATAGCTGATGTTATAACATAGAAATGAAAGGCTTCAATACAGTTACAAGCTGGTTGGCAATACTGTTCAGGTATCACACCATCTTCCTATTCACAAAACTTCATACACAAACACATTTGGCCAACAAAAATTGCTTTTGTGATGTAAACCATACAATGGCAAGCAAGGTAAGCAATTTTTCCAGTATCGATGTGGTTTTCTGGGTTCTGCCAGGTTACTCAAAATCATGCATAAATCCATCCTGCTTGGGAAGTATCAACCGGGTGCCTTTTACACCCCAATTGTAGCTGAGATTTTGAATCTTCAGTCCAGTTGAACGTGACACTGTACATGACCAGCATATGCTGAGGTGAACTTGACAACTTTGGGTGGATCCTTGGGCTGGTCCTCCTGTGCCAAAAAAAAAAAAAAAACAGAATAATATATGAAATGCCCACAGAAATATTTTTGCTCTGTCTGAGTTTTGTTTCCTTGCTTACTTGAAATTTTTCTGGATTGCTTAGTAATCTGCATTGGTAACTCTTCAAATTAAATGTAATAAGCAGGCTCAGCTGGAACTAGAAATGTATGAAAAACACTTATCATTTTTTTCTTTATTCTCCTTGTCACAAATTCCAAAAAGATGAAATTGTTCTCATATTTCTCACTTTCTTGAAGAGAGAGCAACTCATAAAAGATTTCTTTCAAACTTGTGGTGCCAAAACTTGATTAACTGGACAAGGCCAGAGCTTCAGAGGTGAGGTTGGTATTACTGTCAGTGGGTCTTGGAACTGGGGATAGGCAATACTACCATTCCGGAAATATTGTGAGCAGAATCCAGATCAAAATGGAAATTCAAAAGATATAACAAAAACTTGATATTTTTCCATCAGGTACAAGGATTCTCTTTTCAAAGAAACTGAAACAAATGCATAGTGAATTTACCTAGATAGTCTACTTTCATGTTTAGACTTGACTGCTTCCTCCCACATCATATTGTCTTCTCTGCCTCATCAGTGTCATTTTCATTGTGGAAATCCAGGAAATCTTCAACTGAACTGTTGACAAAATAGATTGTACTGCACTTAGACCTTCACTTCAAGTCACCTCTTGTCCAAGCAGGCAATAATAATGGAGCAATTAGCAAAGTTTGAAAACTACATTTTATCCTTTATATCATATTTTGAAGATAAATGAATGAAGAAAAAACTAACAAACTGACAAATGGCAAAAAATTTGCAACTTTGGTAAAGGTATTTTTTATCCATGGATGTGTTCATGCCAAATGCAAATGGTGAATGTTCCTACCATGCAGTTTCATGATACTGTTTCAATCTAGGGAAATCTCAGATCCTCTTTTCTGCCCTTTGATATCAAAGCATGATTAATGAAAAGCTTAAAGGGCAAGAGCAGTCTCCCCAACTTGAAGTAGTGTAGTAGACTCTCCTGTTTCATGATTGGCTCTTCACACTCATGTGCCATTTTTGGGGGAGTCACTGCTTGGTTTGCCTGGAATATGTAATATTGAAGTCCTAAAAAATTATTAAAGATACTTTAAAGAAATTCAGAAAAGTGAAAAGAAAAATATGAGCTTTAGCCTTTGCTTCGAAATACAGTTAGTTTGGGATGACTGTTTTTGCCTTTCAATGTGGAAAAATGACAACAGCAGTCATGTACCTTGGAGAAGTATGGTTAAAATGGGAAGACCCAGTGATTGCAGATCTGCCAGGACTGAGCCTATACAGCACATTAAAAAAATTACAAAACAAATCCTGTTTAACAAAGGATTTTTTTCTTTCCTGGTCTGCTTTTTGATGTTAATATCCGACATTTCAAAAGCACGTTGGAAAGCAGGTATATATGTTTTGCAAGCATGTGACTGCATTTGAAAGTGGTCAATCAGTTATCACTAGAAAAAAAAAAACTTGCATTTTCAGAATTAACACCCAAAGAAACAGATTGGGTAGTATATATTGTTGGAATAATAGATAAAATAAGTAATAAAAAAAACATAGGACTTCTGACTTCATAAATCCATTTTGAAATGATGAGAGTAGCCTAGCTAGGTTAAAAAATAAAAGGAAATACAACTACTGTGAGTAGAAGAGAGACGCATATCTGACAGTCAAGCTACAGTACGGTACTGTACTCCAGAAGAAATGCTTACTGTCATGAAAATAGTCAAAGCTTTAGAAATTTATGAACAATTACAGTAAATATAGCACCCCCTCCCACACTGTGACACAGACATAACTTTTCCATTGCAGAAAGACATGGGAAGACTGTGATTCAATACCCCCATCCCTTTTTGTTTAGGTAGAGGGCAAAACAACTCCATGCTTAAATCTTGAAAGACGCTTTGTGTTTTGGCAATTTATTTTGCCATAAGTGTCCAGTAAACCAGGAGTGCCAGAGAGGTGCTAAGGGGAGTGAGGTGGGACAGGGGATTCATCTCCCAGTTATGATTGATGGTCCCCGCTGTATATGGGAAACATTTTCCATTCTTTGCAAGGGAGCATAGATGGGTATGCTATTTACTGTCCAGAAAGTGACAAGTAGCATTCCAATTGTGTACTTCCTTCTAATTCTTGAAGGAAATGCAATTGTCCTTTAAAAATCACAAAACTTGAAACTTAATATTCAAACCCAAATCAACATTGAATTTAAAATCCAAATTTTCAATTTTTCTTTCATAACATTTTATTCAAAATAATTCACAGACAAATCTCTGAGTTTTGGCCACAGATTTGGGTTGCTTGTGCCTACAGTATTATGAAGGATTTCATCATTCCCTTGGAAAGAGACTGCATGGCACCATGCTGGATGTTGTGACTTATTACAGCGCGTACTACAATGCTATAATCATGGGTGAAAAGAGTTGTGAAGCTGAGAAGCGCCTTCCCAGAAAATTTGGACATCTGGAGGAAAATTTCCCTTTTCATGAAAATGCAGGGAGAATTGTGGAAACTTTTACTCTCTTCCTGGGAAATAATGCAACTCCCTTCCTGGAAAATAAATATTTTTTCCAGCCCTGGCTGTAATACATGTTGTAGTTAGATGGATTTTTGCGGCCAGTTTCCAACCTATTGGTTGAAGTTGAACCGGCCACTGCCATTTTTCCAGTTGTGGCTCACTGGCTTGTTTTCCCTACCCCACTGCTTATACAGAGCAGCGATCATGCAAAATGGCAGTAGGTTCCTTTTTCAGAGTCTTTGGTATGACTCGACCTGGGAAGTGAGCCTTCTGCATGAGAGGTGGATGCTCTACCGTAGTACCGTTAGACCAAACACACCGTCTGTGTAATACATGTTGTATAAGGGAATCGTGCGTATAGGACATATATGATATTTGTCTGAACTCAATGAAAGTGCAGCTAGTCTTGGGCAATAACTATTGGTTTTAAGTTGAACAGCCATTTGCAATCCTCCCTGTGTTTGGCTTCCATAATTACCTGTAGTTGCTGATGAGGGACAAACTGGCTCTAATATACTGTCATAGTGGCCCTTGACAGGAGTAGATGTCAATACTGCAATTCAATGGAATATCATATTTACAGCTGGTGATGCAAGTTTGCAGCAGAGGATGAACTGTATAGATGATTTTCAATTATTATAACCACACTTCTAACTACTGTAAACTTGATAATAGGGCAAGGCTTGTTTTTAAGGAGGTATCTCACAATTTTCTTCTCATTCCATAATATTGGATATTCAGGCAAACCAAGCAATTAAGTAAATTGCACATTTCAGGAAAGAATATTGTCACTTGAATCTATAGCCAATCATGAAACAGGGCAGTCTAACTACTGTACACTTCTGTACTGTATACTGGGGTGAATGCTCTTGTCTTCAAGGAAGGGAGCACATCATATCAATATAGCAACTAGCCCAATTTGTAAAGGTAAACTAATCAAGCACATTACAATTATAATTCTGAAAATGTTGGCAATGTCAAAACATATATATCGGTTTATTGTGCAATTGGGAGAAAATACTATTCACTCAGGCTTTGTGGACAATTAATTGATACCGCAACTCGATCTGCATCATTATCAAACAAGATATTTGATAAGGCCTAACAATGCTCATTAACTGTGCAATATTTTAGTAAATATAGATATAAGGTTTCTAGATAGCAAAGATGAGATTTAACTATACCCAACATGAACATGTCATGTACAGTATTGTGTCAGTCAACTCAATAAAAAGTTCAAAGTTTAAAATTACTTTCAAGTACAGTTCAAGTACAATTCAAGTACAAGTTAGTTTTCCCTTTATAGTCACCTCTTACAGCAGGCAGGATCAAACAGGCTTCGCCCCTGGAAGCTCTGAGGTTTTAGCATACTGGATCTCTGAATGAAAAATGTAGTCTCTGGAGAGGTATGTTTTTTATATTCTTTTCAGTAAACCCAAACCCAACTCCTTTCTGACCAGCTAACATTTGGGCAGGGGGAGGGGGATTGAGGAGGGCCAAGGACAAAATCTATGGAGAGAAAATGCCCCCTCTTGCCCCAGCATAGAGCCGCCACCATTCATGGTGCTAATTAAAGCCGTGAAAACGTTACGACCAATTCTGAACAGCACAAGGTAGACTGTTCTGTGCTATAGTGTTGTAAACCATGGAAGTACGACCTGGAAGTTAGCTGGGAAAACATGCTTTTGGAAATTGAAAGACTTGTTTTAATACATCCTGCAGTTATTTTCACTCACCTATGGGTGTAACAGCTAGCAACTGAGGTGAGGTTGGTCATTCACTTGGCTCTGTCTGTGTGGCCCACTGCAGGTAAATACTTTGAAGAACACCTGAAAAGTAAATCAAGACTACTTGCAATGAAACAGTATTTTATCTTAGGTAAGAGTGCATATATAAGGCTGCCATGATTTCAAATCACATGTCCCTCAATGATTAAGGGGTGGTGTCAAAACTTGTTGTTATAAGAGTCATAATAATGATGATTGATGATGATGTGAACAATAGGCCCCATTAAAACAGAAAGGGACATGGGGGGGGGGGGATTGCAATCTATTCTGTCTAAAGGAATTTTAAATCAACCTATACCGATTACCAGTGGCATCAGCAGTGGCTCTTGTATACACCCCCTATGTAAAAAGTATATTGGGCAAAATGTGTAAGAACTTCACAAACACCTCTTGAAAGCAGCACTTTTTAGTAGAAAAAAAAAACAGCCGGGAAGTACCATATTATGCAATCTGAAACACATTTCAGGCAAAGTGTTCTCTGTATGCAATGTGCTGGTCAATAGTGGCACTCAGTATACAGTAGGAGCATTTTCTTTGGCCCACATTGCACTTCAGCACTTCCCCTCGCCCAATGAAAAAGTTTAGTAATGCCACTGTAATTAACCGAGGACATAAATTTTGATCGGGCACTAATTTTTATTGCATTTGGCATTTCATGTACACTCAACGTACAGATTCCCAGCCCGGTCTCACTGAAGACTTTAAAAATGGAGTTATTGTGCTTGCAAAAGCAATGGAGTAGGGAAAACAAGCCTGTGAACCAAAACAGAAAAAAAGGTCAAGACTAGCTTGACTTGAACTACTTGGTTGGAAATTTAACCCAGAAATAGCATTTAAATGCCATTCCTGCCTAGATCTTGGGGAAAACAACTTTTAATACTGTATGTACAGGTACAGCAGCTATACTATGCTTATAGCCTACCTTACAGTACCCCTCATAGCCCAGGCCTCCATTTTTAAAACATTTAGTGTTGTCTTGGGGCAACCATTTCACTCATTTCGGTTCAGAAGGAAATTTATATGGTTGTCCAAAAAATTTTTCACTTAATTACAAAACAGAAGGCTATAATTATGTTCATTAAGGGCGGATCCGGGGGTGGGGGGCCACTAGGGTCAACTGCCCCCCTATGACCAATCTAGCGCCCCTCAATACAAGAAAAATGCGCCCCCTGAGTCCTTAAAATAAAGTAAAAACTGCCCAAAAAGTAAAAAAAAAACAAAGGTCCCCAAAACTTCGAACCGTATAGCTATATATAACTGCGGCAATGGGAGTTGGTCTGAGAAATGAGGTCGGTCAAATTCAAGAGTATGCGGCCCCTGTATGATGTTGCCCCCCCCCCCCTCTTTCAAACTGCCCTTCCTTCAGCTAGGGGCTGGATCTGCCTTTGATGTTCATGGGAGGAAACTCCCCTTAGCTCATTTGAAAAATTTGAATTACCCAAGCAGAAAAAAGATAAATCCTGAGAGCTATCTCTGCGTTTGTGTTCAGTGTCATAAAAGAATACAATCACAATGCCTCTGTTGTGCTGGTCACTGGACATTTCTTAAGTAAAATCTCCAGATCCAGGTTTTCTTAGGCCACTGATGAAGGCCTACTGTAGTTAATTACTTTCTATACTATAGCATTGTTCCACACATGGGAGGAAATTTATGATGTACGTACTTGAGAGCCTAGGCCTACATATGGGGCCTTACCTTACATTAGGAAGGCAGTTGCCTTACAACTCTTTTTTATCACATACCTGGCAAACCACTTCTGGCATTTGGATGGGGACCCTCATCACCCTTATTGAATGCTTTCAATAAGCATTCATTATGCCTTCTGAATGTATCATGTAGCATTCGAAGGACTGTCAGTGAGTTGGAATGCTTATTTTCTTCCTCAAATGAAGTCTTCCTTGCATTCAAAATAGCCTTCATAATTTCCTTTGAAGTCTACCAAACCTTCAGTTACTGTTTGAATGCATTCATTAGTTTTTTAATGTGTTGGAATGCATTCACACATGAATGATATATGAATGCTTTATCAAAGCCTTCATTTCCTTCTTTTGCAATTCATATAACTAGTATCAATGCAGCTGGATGTCACTCAAGCATAAGCAAAGTTACAGAAATCAATTACTGGATAATGGCGCCTTGATCCTGCTCACCTGATCGCACCAGATAATCTTCATTTATATTATACTGTAAATCCAACACGCTCAGGCTTAGTACAGAACTGCTGTTCTCATCAAGTCTCTTTGGCAAATTACTGATCCAGCAAAGCTGAGCACTTACTCATTGTCAAGTGGACTGTAGGCTAATGAAACACCTAGGATTATCTAAGTGATAGCATATTGTAGGTCTATGCTTGATAAGAAAGTTTTGAGAAGACAATATTGGGGAAAGTGCAAACTCCGCGCCAGGCCCTCTAAGAGATCATAAGTGTAAACTATTTGGGGCATGTATATGAGCAAACTGATCAGGACATAGGCTAGTCAGATTTTTCAAGAGTAGTGCGGCTTATTCTGGGGTTAAGATTTTGATGAAGTGGTAAATGTAGTGCTGATCACTTCTGCTGTAACCTGTGCTAGCTCGTCAAAAGCTTTACTAGGCATATAGCTACTAATTAAATTGTCCTAACGTTAGGCCTATGCATACTCTGTACTGTACATAAGCTAAACACGCGTGTGGGATGGGTATGTGGATCACTAACGAGACGGGAATCCTGTTTACTTTTTACTATCAGTAACTGAACAAACATATTTCACGTACCTTTGAGCATGATCTGTGAGATGATGTTTCGCAAAATCGCCGTTATAAACAACTTGTTATTCCCCAATAAATCAACCTGCTTTTTCCGCGGCGATCTAGGGTAACGTTAGGTAGGGCCTATTCCGCGTGAGAATGAGAAAGGGAACTCCGTCTTTCGTTTGCTACTGTATTTTTCTCGTTTGATTTCTCCTTCTCGTGACAACGTGTGCAAACGCTGTCCTTCGATTTTTTCTTTCTGAAGTTCTGAACAGGAAGACATTTTGCTGTCGTACGACTAAGACTAGCCCCTTCGCTTCGACCAATCTCTCAAGTTCAATGCAGGTTTCCTAGGCCAGTTCGTCTTTTGGAAATTCCCAAGATCACGTTTCGAATAGCAACGTATAGCCTCTCAACGTTGAACTACAGTAATGACAGCCTATAAGAGTATCGCAGTCAAACTGATGTTTAAAACACAAAACAATTAAGCCGGAAATTTAATACAAATTAGCCACCTTGGCATTCTTATTAGAACTTTTTCACATATTTCATAACTAATTAATAAGTGACTTAAAAAAGTAGAAAAAGAAACAATCACACAATATTTCTTTTTTCAAAGTGGGAAGGAAAAGAATGATCGAGACGGTTCAAAATTCCCAAGAAATTGGGAAAATTCCCAAGGGTCCTTTTGTTGTCACTGAGCAAGGTACTCACTTGTATCAGGAAAACAATCCCTGCTACATACAAATTAACACAGATACTACGCCTGTTAACGCTCACACAAACAAGCATATGTAGCACTACGCTATCCCACGCAATCGTATGAACTGTTATCATACGGTGTCTATGGGCTACATCCGGGATTTTGGGTGGGATTACAATTTTTTTGAAGGCTGTCCAAATGTCGCCCCCGTTTCGCGCCACGATACTGTGTCTTTAAACCAGAGAAGTGGCATTTCCAGATCGAAAAAAATAAAAAAGGGCTAAGGTCGGGAAACAGCCTGATTTAGTGCTGTATACGTACTGTGAGATATTGGGCCAATCGTTGTAGTTGTACGGGGATGTTGCCGAGTAGGCGATATGAGTTGAGAATAAGTGAATAAATAGATGAGAAGAAAATTCAGCTCTGATCCAAGATGATTGGCGATTTTATTCAGTTCGATTAAGAGGCAAAAAAAGAATTATTGAAAAATAACTATATACAAATTTACTCAAGTGCTCGTCGTCTGAAGCCTGCTGCACGAGTGCCAGCTTGTGGGCTGGGAGCTTATCTCGTACTTCCCAGCCACGAGGGTTGTGGAAAGATCCTGGTACTAATTGCAGTCCCCTGATTGATTAAGAGTTGTGACGCACCAAATTTAAAGAATATAAATGAGTGTGCTGATCTAAGTGACCAATGAGGTGGCTGTAGAGGATGAAATTGGCCACGCCATGAAAATATGGGATACAGCGTACACGTGCAACTAAGGCGACGAGGTTTGTCACGTTCACCGGTAACAGGTGACGAGAAACAGGAAGGGCCTGGGAATCTAGGACAAAAGGATGGGAGAGATGCTTGTAAACAACAACCAGATAATATTTATAGATTCTTCTGCCGAAGTTAGGGGTAGAGGACCGAGAATTCAAATTCCAATTTCAAGATACAATAGTAGGAAAATACTTGTTACAACGAATAAGAGAATTTAACAAGAAAGCACGCAAGGATAAGTAAGAGAGTATATATCACAATTGGGCTTCTTGTTTAGTTTTTCTTTCTTAGAATTATAAATATTTTGTGAAGATGAATAAACTTAAAGGGGCAATCAAAGTTTGTTTTATATTTCTTCAACTGAAATTCTGCACCACGTTTGTACATTGGCCTAAACAACGAACAAAACAGGATCCGTGACCATGATCAAACGTCGTAATTGGTTACAGTGTAGTTGAGATTGTCCAGCCTTTTTTGGGTGGGATTTTTTACCCGACAAATTAGACATTTTCTTTCAACATTAATTACCCAAAATTATTGTTTCTTTTAACCTGAAAGACTTCTTCAATGTTTCTTTATTCTGCTTAAGGATTACTTCAGATGGGGCAAACTAGGTGCTGGAATAGGAAATGGTTATGGCTATTTTTCTAAATAAGGGGACTAATTTATGACATTTTGGGTAAAATATGGATACTCCATTAAAACTGTAAAAAGGAAAGGCAAAAGAAGTTTTATTCCAACTTAGAGATAATATCTCTACCCCGCAAATACACTGAAATTAAAGCCTAATTGGATAACGAAAACAAAAATTTTGTATTTAAATGGCACTTTGTGTTTCACGTGTAAACGGGACACCAAAGCCAATTTTTAGAATTTTATTTCATATATCGTGCAGTTTATGGGATATATGTCCTTCTAAGCTTTCATTTTGTTCATTACCATTGGTACACTTAAATCAGTTGCAAAACGTTATGTGCAATTTGGTATTTGTAATTTTTATGGTCTTGTGTATAACGGGACATCATTTTGGTGCCGCGGGTAAAGTATTTGCACGTCACTCAATACTTTCCAAAAATTATACATATTTTAGTCATGTGGCATTCTTTTCCAAATCCAGACACACAATAGTTAGAGAAACGTAAAATGTATATCAACACATTTTTCGTCACACATTTTTCAGTTTGCCATAAGCACACAACATGATTCACGTGTAACGGCGCCGCGGGTCCGTTTAGGGATCGTTTGTTTAATAAGAACAAACTACTGGTCAAAAGGGAAGGCAGCTACATTAAAACTCGAAACGTGAAAAACAATAACTGGCAAACGTAAGTTTTCAGATGTCCTTCCACAACGGTAAATTATTATTTCAGAAAGTTTAATTACAACAGATTAGGAATTTAGAAAATGATTCAATTGATCGGTAAATCGATGATACAAAAATACATAATTAAAACGGTATCCTTCGACCGTCATGTGTCACCACCCTAGTGAATACGTCTCGTGCTAAACTTCGGTGCGTAGCTGGCTAAAAGTACTGTTGTCTCCCCCACACGAGCCGGGCGTCTCGTGCAAAACTTCGGTGCGGAGCTGGCTAAATAACTGTTGTCTCCCACACACGAGCCGTGCGTCTCGTGCTAAACTTCGGTGCGTAGCTGGCTAAAAGTACTGTTGTCTCCCACACACGAGCCGTGCGTCTCGTGCTATACTTCGGTGCGAAACTGGATAAATTACTGCTATCTCCCTCACACGAGCCGTGCGTCTCGTGCTATACTTCGTTGCGAAGCTGGCTAAATTACTGTCGTCTCCCCCACACGAGCCGTGCGTCTCGTGCTAAACTTCGGTGCGTAGCTGGCTAAATTACTGTTGTTTCCCTCACACGAGCCGTGCGTCTCGTGCTAAACTCTGGTGCGTAGATGGCTAAATTACTGTTGTGTCCCTCACACGAGCCGTGCGTCTCGTGCTAAACGTCGGTGCGAAGATGGCGAAATAACTGTTGTCTCCCACACACGAGCCGTGCGTCTCGTGCTAAACTCTGATGCGTAGCTGGCTAAAAGTACTATTGTCTCCCACACACGAGCCGTGCGTCTCGTGCTATACTTCGGTGCGAAACTGGATAAATTACTGCTATCTCCCTCACACGAGCCGTGCGTCTCGTGCTATAGAGGCTTTTCACATGACGTCATAATACTCTCCGGCGGCCATGTTGGAGTACATGAAACTACGTAGTAAACCATACGGGACGCGCTTGCTCGTTGAATTTGTATACACCGTGCATCTCACAGTGCACACTGTGCAGTGCGTTCGGCACAAGGCCACGTGTATTTGGCATGAATGTCCTCCAGCATGGCGGTTCAGTGACGCAATTGCGAAGCCTCTATATAGCATAGAGCTCAGCGAGCGCTCCTTACCAACTGTTTTGACGCCCAGCCAAAGTATACACCGTGCATGTCACAGTGCACACTGTGCAGTGCGTTCGGCACAAGGCCACGTGCATTTGGCATGAATGTCCTCCAGCATGGCGGTTCAGTGACGCAATTGCAAAGCCTCTATACTTCGTTGCAAAGCTGGCTAAATTACTGTTGTCTCCCCCACACGAGCCGTGCGTCTCGTGCTAAACTCTGGTGCGTAGATGGCTAAATTACTGTTGTGTCCCTCACACGAGCCGTGCGTCTCGTGCTAAACTCTGATGCGTGGCTGGCTAAATAACTGTTGTCTCCCCCACACGAGCCGTCCGTCTCGTGCTAAACTTCGGTGCGTAGCTGGCTAAAAGTACTGTTGTCTCCCCCACACGAGCCGTGCGTCTCGTGCTAAACTTCGGTGCGAAGCTGGCGAAATAACTGTTGTCTCCCACACACGAGCCGTGCGTCTCGTGCTAAACTTCGGTGCGTAGCTGGCTAAAAGTACTGTTGTCTCCCCCACACGAGCCGTGCGTCTCGTGCAAAACTTCGGTGCGGAGCTGGCTAAATAACTGTTGTCCCCCCCCCCCACACTAGCCGTGCGTCTCGTGCTAAACTTCGGTGCGTAGCTGGCTAAAAGTGCTGTTGTCTCCTACACACGAGCCGTGCGTCTCGTGCTAAACTTCGGTGCGTAGCTGGCTAAAAGTACTGTTGTCTCCCACACACGAGCCGTGCGTCTCGTGCTAAACGTCGGTGCGTAGCTGGCTAAAGAACTGTTGTCTCCCCCACACGAGCCGTGCGTCTCGTGCTAAACTCTGGTGCGTAGCTGGCTAAAAGTACTGTTGTCTCCCACACACGAGCCGTGCGTCTCGTGCTAAACGTCGGTGCGTAGCTGGCTAAATAACTGTTGTCTCCCCCACACGAGCCGTGCGTCTCGTGCTAAACTCTGGTGCGTAGATGGCTAAAAGTACTGTTGTCTCCCACACACGAGCCGTGCGTCTCGTGCAAAACGTCGGTGCGTAGCTGGCTAAATAACTGTTGTCTCCCCCACACGAGCCGTGCGTCTCGTGCTAAACTCTGGTGCGTAGCTGGCTAAAAGTACTGTTGTCTCCCACACACGAGCCGTGCGTCTCGTGCTAAACGTCGGTGCGTAGCTGGCTAAATAACTGTTGTCTCCCCCACACGAGCCGTGCGTCTCGTGCTAAACTCTGGTGCGTAGATGGCTAAAAGTACTGTTGTCTCCCACACACGAGCCGTGCGTCTCGTGCAAAACTTCGGTGCGGAGCTGGCTAAATAACTGTTGTCTCCCCCACACTAGCCGTGCGTCTCGTGCTAAACTTCGGTGCGTAGCTGGCTAAAAGTACTGTTGTCTCCCACACACGAGCCGTGCGTCTCGTGCTATACTTCGGTGCGTAGCTGGCTAAAAGTACTGTTGTCTCCCACACACGAGCCGTGCGTCTCGTGCTAAACTTCGGTGCGTAGCTGGCTAAATAACTGTTGTCTCCCCCACACGAGCCGTGCGTCTCGTGCTAAACTCTGGTGCGTAGATGGCTAAATTACTGTTGTGTCCCTCACACGAGCCGTGCGTCTCGTGCTAAACTTCGGTGCGAAGATGGCGAAATAACTGTTGTCTCCCACACACGAGCCGTGCGTCTCGTGCTAAACTCTGATGCGTAGCTGGCTAAAAGTACTGTTGTCTCCCACACACGAGCCGTGCGTCTCGTGCTATACTTCGGTGCGAAACTGGATAAATTACTGCTATCTCCCTCACACGAGCCGTGCGTCTCGTGCTATACTTCGTTGCGAAGCTGGCTAAATTACTGTTGTCTCCCCCACACGAGCCGTGCGTCTCGTGCTAAACTCTGGTGCGTAGATGGCTAAATTACTGTTGTGTCCCTCACACGAGCCGTGCGTCTCGTGCTAAACTCTGATGCGTGGCTGGCTAAATAACTGTTGTCTCCCCCACACGAGCCGTGCGTCTCGTGCTAAACTCTGGTGCGTAGATGGCTAAAAGTACTGTTGTCTCCCACACACGAGCCGTGCGTCTCGTGCAAAACTTCGGTGCGGAGCTGGCTAAATAACTGTTGTCTCCCCCACACTAGCCGTGCGTCTCGTGCTAAACTTCGGTGCGTAGCTGGCTAAAAGTACTGTTGTCTCCCACACACGAGCCGTGCGTCTCGTGCTATACTTCGGTGCGTAGCTGGCTAAAAGTACTGTTGTCTCCCACACACGAGCCGTGCGTCTCGTGCTAAACTTCGGTGCGTAGCTGGCTAAATAACTGTTGTCTCCCCCACACGAGCCGTGCGTCTCGTGCTAAACTCTGGTGCGTAGATGGCTAAATTACTGTTAGAACTCACACGAGCCGTGCGTCTCGTGCTAAACTTCGGTGCGAAGATGGCGAAATAACTGTTGTCTCCCACACACGAGCCGTGCGTCTCGTGCTAAACTCTGATGCGTAGCTGGCTAAAAGTACTGTTGTCTCCCACACACGAGCCGTGCGTCTCGTGCTATACTTCGGTGCGAAACTGGATAAATTACTGCTATCTCCCTCACACGAGCCGTGCGTCTCGTGCTAAACTTCGGTGCGTAGCTGGCTAAAAGTACTGTCGTCTCCCACCACACGAGCCGTGCGTCTCGTGCTTAACTTCGGTGCGAAGCTGGCTAAATTGCTGTTATCTCTCTCTCACACGAGCCGTGCGTCTCGTGCTACTTCGGTATTACGGAACTATAAAATAAACATAATCTGACAGCTACTTTCACAGGAAGATATTAATTTAAGCCTCTTATAGCAGCGACAAGACTTTCCTACCGATTACTTGGTGGGTCATCCCCTCTGCACTTGTGAATCTGCCTTCCTTACACGGTCGGGCAAGGCACTAAGAGAGCTAAAGTTATCGGTCTCCACGGACTGGCCTCTCAACCCCTCTTCACCGCAATTAACAGAATACCACTTCCCAAAACAGACTTCGTCCCTTCTTAGCCTTATACCAGCCAGTCTCCCTGAGTTCCCAGACTGGGTAGCAACTCCTTACCCTAGTCAGATCAAGTTCCCAGCGTGGGCCTTCACGTACCAGCCTAGGCCTTCTTGAATCCAAACTCCCCGAGACTGACTACTTCAATTAATTCAATGTCAATTAATTAATCTCATTAACCCTGGCTAAGAATAACAGCTAATAACATACTCACACTGGAAAGCTGCAGTCTGTTCTGCCGGGAAGCGCGGGCCTTCGTGTCGTTGGATCACCGTAACTTACAACCGTTCTCTTAGAGCGTCTATTCACCAGTCCTCGTCTACGTGAGAAACGGCGTGGCGAGGAATGTGTTTACCGGAAACACGTGACTCTGTCTATGCGGTAAGCTGAGGATGCTGTCCATTGATTGGTTTATGATCTATTGTGTTTCCGTACAGAACTTTGACTGTCTAGACAGGTACGCGCGGGACACAAAACAACTTCACGAAATAATTGGAAACAACCAGGGCTATGGAAAGTTCTGATTTTAATCATTGGCTACGAAAACAACAGATCGCCTGGAATTACACACGTAGTAAAGCAAGCTATAGAAGAAAAAAATTAACAACATATTTACAATGTTGCTTCCGTCACACTACCCCCTTCTCTCAAAAGATTGCGTCCCACATCGACCCTAGGCTTCCTCCTGTCTTGGACACGTCTCCCTTGAATCAACTTTTAGAATCCTTCCATCTGGATAGCGCAAGGTCTTTATTACCCGCTTCATAGTCCATCCCGTCCCAATAGCATAACTATGGTAGCTTACGTTCTTTTGAACCTGATCCCCTTGTTCCCGTTCTGCCCTCTCTATCTCCTGTTCCGCTGTGTTGATTTCTTTGTCATTCTCCATTGGAAACCATGGTGACGGACTCGGGGCTCTGACTGATAGAACGTCGTCTCCGGACTCCCCCTCCTTTCCTCTGGTCTCCACGGGCAGTTCTCTTTTCCTTTGTTTTGGACTTCCGGAGTTCTCGGTGCTCTCTGGGCTCTTCTCCTTTCTGGCTAGTGGTAGGTCGGTGGACTCGGTTCTCATGTCTTTGCAAATCGCCCTTCCTATTACTACGGTAAGGGCATTCTGAACACTGAAACAACATGGCCTTTTGTCTTTCCCCTGCGTGCTTCATAAGGGTAACTTTTTCGACAAATCTCAAGCCACAATCTCTACATCAATATTCCGTAGTGTAAAGGGATCCCGTAGAACTTCCTGCTCGGGCCTCTCTGTCTTTCTCCAAAGTCACTGGCGTCTGTATCCAAAACAAATTTTCCTTTTCTGAGGGGGTATGTCAATACTGGGGGAGAGGATAGTCTCCTCTTCAAATAGATAAACGCCTCTTCACAGTCCTGATTCCATGAGAATTCTCTTCCTTTTTCTGTTAGCCGGCGTAGTGGTTTTGCGATGGATGCAAAGTTTTCTACAAACCTCAGGTAGTATGTACAGATACCCAAAAATCTTCTGACTTCCGTCTTGCTGATCGGTCTAGGCCAAGTTTGTATGGCTTCAATTTTAGTTGGGTCTGTCTCGATCCCCTCTGCACCAACCACGTGACCTAAGAATCCCACTTTTCTCTGGAAAAGTTTACACTTCTTGGCCGACAACTTCAGTCCTGCTTCTGTTAACTTCTGTATGACTACATCAAGGCGTTGGACGAGCTCTTCGAAGGTCTTTCGGTAGACAATTATATCATCTAAATACACCAAACAACTTTCCCATCGTAAACCACCAAAAACCTTCTCCATCAAACGTTCAAAAGTTGCTGGTGCATTGCATAATCCGAACGGCATAACACAGAATTGGAAGAGACCTCGATGGGTAACAAAGGCAGTTTTAGGTCTGTCCTCTTCTTCAACTTCAATCTGCCAGTTGCCACTAGCGAGGTCAAGGGTGGAAAACCACTTTGCACCACCCATTATGTCCAAGGAGTCATCGATCCTCGGCAGTGGATAAGAATCTTTTTCTGTAAGGGCATTAACTTTCCTGTAGTCAACACAAAAACGCAACGAGCCGTCCTTCTTCTTTGCAGTGGACCAAGGGCCACTCGAAGGTTCAATAACTTCACTGGAAAGCATTTCCTCCACGATCTTACTTGCTTCGTCTTGCTTGTGCATGGGCAGGAGCCGGGCAGCCTGTTTTACTGGTCGGTTTGCCCCCGTGTCACTTGTGTGTTTGACCACCTTAGTCCTTCCTAAGTCATCCGAGCCCTTTGAAAATGCCCAGGAGTGTTTGTGAAGAAATGCCTTTGTCGTCGGCTTTTGATCTTCATCCAGATTTGCAATGGACTCCCTATACAATTGTGTAAGTTTGTCAGGTAACAGGTAGTCGGAATCAGGTGTGACCTTCTCTTCAGGTTTGGTTTGGGATACCGGGGGTACAGTATCCACGCCTTCACAGGTAGCTAAATTTGTCTCCTTATACACGGTTACCGGTTCTGCCGAAAGGTTTGCTACACGCACAGGTACCATGCCAGTAGATATATCTGAGAGGGAACGGGCTACCAAAAGGCCTTACTTCTCTGCCAACTTTTCGTGTGGCTGGACGAGTCCAAGAATCTGTTCTGTGGGGGCGTTTTCTACTTTTTCCTGGAATAAGGATTTCACTGTTGGGCGGAATACATATAGTATCTTTTGCCTTTATTCGTCGGACATGTACGACGGGCCTTTCTTCTTCATTCTCTTGAGTAATTGTGCCTCTTTCCCTCCACACCATCCTCTTACGGGTGTCTATGCAATAATTGTATTTTCCTAGAAAATCTAGGCCTAGGATGCACTCAACGTCGAGGTCAGCCACCCAAAATTTATACTTGACGAAGGTTCCGTCCATATTAATACCAACTTCCGCAAGGCCGTGTAAGGGCACGGATTTTCCATCAGCTAACGACATCTTATTATCTACCTCAGTGTAACCTATCTTGCGTCCTTCCCTGAACTTTAATAGAAAGGTGCGGCTTAGCACTGATACATTTGCACCTGTATCAACTAAGCAGGCAACAGGAATATCCTCTATTTTCAAGTACAAATAAATCCCATCCATCTCTGGGGTAGAATCATCACCGGTCCTTACTGTAATTATATTGGGTCTACTTATGACTCCTGCCGAACGTCGACCCCCACCCTCGTCAGATCCTTGTTTTCCCGGACGGGGCTGTGGTGCTCTGATGAAGTGTTAGCTTTTTCTTCGGGGCAGTCTCTCTTAAAATGGCCCAATTTTCCACAACTCCAGCATGCATTGCGTTGAAAGTTAGATCTTCTGTCTTCATATCGCTGTCTATTACTTGGTGCTCCGGGGTTCTGCTGACGGTTGTTACTCTCCTTAGCTGCAAGTGAGGTTTTAAGAGCAGCCATGTCCTTGGCTAACTGTGAAACTGCCTCTTTCAGCTCACTAACAGCCTCGGTTTGAACCTTGTTTGGGAGTGTTTCCCTGACTGGAGGCATAAAAGGTCCCAGGGGGCTGCTTGCTATTTCCTGGTCAAAATGGAGCACTCGTACTGACTTCCTTTGAGGAAAATTTAATTGCTTCTCGATGGTATAAAAAGCTTCTATTTCTAGGGCGGCTTGTACAGGCTCTTCAAGGGTCTTGGGTCGGGTTTGATGAACTCCCAGTCTCAGTTCGGGCTCTTCTAAACAAACCACAAAATGGTCCCGAGCAAACTGATCTTGCAGGTGACCTGAGGCACCTGGATATGCAAACCGGGTAAGCCGCTTTACATCTTGAGCTAGTTTAGGTATAGTCTCTCCCTTTTTCCGGCCACGGTTTCTTAGCTGAATTCTTCTAAGCTCGGTTTGGTGCGTAGGGCAAAACCTACTGCCTAGTGCATCCACTAGATCCGAGTAGTTTCTTCTTCTTGCTGCATCAAGGTCAGCCAGTATAGACTGAGACTAGCTGCCAAACAGATTGCCTTTACCCAACTGCTCCACTGATGCAACTCGGCAACCATTTCAAACAGGGCCAAATAGTCTTCCCAAGATGTTGTGCCATCATATATTCCAGGTCTTATCCCCGATAGTCCATTGAAATCTTGTTTCGATTGGTTTTCATACCTGGGGGCGTATTCGGAGGTACCGGTGTGTCTTGTTTGCGAGGGCCACACTTCTTGCGGATTCATATCCCTTGTTATTCTGCCTAGAGATTGGGATGGGTTAAATATGGTGTCGGTGGGGCCCATGGGTTGAGTGGCATGTTCTCTCCACTCCATTGTCGGGGTCCCACTAGTTTCTCTTGCTGGTACAAATGGGTTACCAGGACGCCCTCTTCCTACAAATGGATTTGTATTATGCTCAGGTGTGGGTCGACTCCCTTCTCTTATTGGTTTGCCCGACTCCCCGTGACTGTCCGTGGGGCTCCTCCTCGGGGGAACAAAACCTCTTTCAAATACCTCGGTCCGTGACACAGATAATACCGACTCCCGGTCGGAAGCCTCGTCCACTAGTAGCCATTCAGAGTCAGAACGGTTTTGCACCCCTTCAAGAAATCTATTAAACTTTGCCGACGCCTGTGATCCAGTAGGACTGTCCATTCTATTCGTCAAAAGATCCCACCGCTGCCACCAGTTGTAACGGCGCCCCGGGGTCCGTTTAGGGAACTTTTGTTTATAAGAACAAACTACTGGTCAAAAGGGAAGGCAGCTACATTAAAACTCGAAACGTGAAAAACAATAACTGACAAACGTAAGTTTTAAGATGTCCTTCCACAACGGTAAATTATTATTTCAGAAAGTTTCATTACAACAGATTTGGAATTTAGAAAATGATTCAATTGATCGGTAAATCGATGATACGAAAATACATAATAAAAACGGTATCCTTCGACCGTCATGTGTCACCACCCTGGTGAATACGTCTCGTGCTAAACTTCGGTGCGTAGCTGACTAAAAGTACTGTTGTCTCCCCCACACGAACCGGGGGTTTCTCGTGCAAAACTTCGGTGCGGAGATGGCTAAATAACTGTTGTCTTCCCCACAAGAGCCGTGCGTCTCGTGCTATACTTCGGTGCGAAGCTGGCTAAATTACTGTTGTCTCTCTCTCTCACACGAGCCGTGCGTCTCGTGCTAAACTTCGGTGCGAAGCTGACTAAATTACTGTTGTCTCTCTCTCTCACACGAGCCGTGCGTCTCGTGCTATACTTCGTTGCGAAGCTGGCTGAATTACTGCTATCTCCCTCACACGAGCCGTGTGGCTCGTGCTAAACTTCGGTGCGAAGCTGGCTAAATAACTGTTGTCTCCCACCACACGAGCCGTGCGTCTCGTGCTTAACTTCGGTGCGTAGCTGGCTAAAAGTACTGTCGTCTCCCCCACACGAGCCGTGTGTTTCGTGCTTAACTTCGGTGCGAAGCTGGCTAAATTACTGTTGTCTCTCTCTCTCACACGAGCCGTGCGTCTCGTGCTATACTTCGGTATTACGGAACTATAAAATAAACATAATCTGACAGCTACTTTCACAGGAAGATATCAATTTAAGCCTCTTATAGCAGCGACAAGACTTTCCTACCGATTACTTGGTGGGTCATCCCCTCTGCACTTGTGAATCTGCCTTCCTTACACGGTCGGGCAAGGCACTAAGAGAGCTAAAGTTATCGGTCTCCACGGACTGGCCTCTCAACCCCTCTTCACCGCAAATTAACAGAATACCACTTCCCAAAACAGACTTCGTCCCTTCTTAGCCTTTATACCAGCCAGTCTCCCTGAGTTCCCAGACTGGGTAGCAACTCCTTACCCTAGTCAGATCAAGTTCCCAGCGTGGGCCTTCACGTACCAGCCTAGGCCTTCTTGAATCCAAACTCCCCGAGACTGACTACTTCAATTAATTCAATGTCAATTAATTAATCTCATTAACCCTGGCTAAGAATAACAGCTAATAACATACTCACACTGGAAAGCTGCAGTCTGTTCTGCCGGGAAGCGCGGGCCTTCGTGTCGTTGGATCACCGTAACTTACAACCGTTCTCTTAGAGCGTCTATTCACCAGTCCTCGTCTACGTGAGAAACGGCGTGGCGAGGAATGTGTTTACCGGAAACACGTGACTCTGTCTATGCGGTAAGCTGAGGATGCTGTCCATTGATTGGTTTATGATCTATTGTGTTTCCGTACAGAACTTTGACTGTCTAGACAGGTACGCGCGGGACACAAAACAACTTCACGAAATAATTGGAAACAACCAGGGCTATGGAAAGTTCTGATTTTAATCATTGGCTACGAAAACAACAGATCGCCTGGAATTACACACGTAGTAAAGCAAGCTATAGAAGGAAAAAAATTAACAACATATTTACAAAGTTCCTTCCGTCACACACGTGTAAACGATAAATTGTGACACGAAAATTTCCGTTTTTGTTTACACGTATGAAACCCATGAACTCTGCTCCAAAGTAGTGGCTCAGTTAAGTATTTTAATGGTCAAACTTATTACGAGAAAATGACAAAATGCATCTTCATTGTAAAAATACAAAACATTAAAATCAAGCATATGAAAGTTTTCCATTCATAAAACACAGTGCTAGCTGATTTTTTCTTCATGTCCAAGTATTGGTGTCCCATTTACACATGAAACATGACTGTATGTTGTAACCAGTGGCGGAGCTAAGTATTTCCGTCACAGGGGGCGAAAATGGTCGGCATGGGCGCTTCGAAGGAGTATATACCCTGAGTCGCAGCACGATCTACGTCATGGCTTTTCAGAAGTTTCATTTAGTTTTTCCCACCTGGTAGAAGACTACTTTCAATTGTAATTTCTCCTCAGCAAGTTTTCCTATTAAAATATATTTAAATTTTCTATCCATAGGCATCCGCAGAAGAACATTCAGGGGGCCAAAGTATTTTTAGGGGGAAAAAGCTCCGCGACACCATGAGTTGGAGCGGAGCTCTAGACATTTTGGCACAAAGTGCCTTCAAGATCGCTAGAAATGGCACTCCTTAAGCCTACTTACCGCATGAAAATAGGGGAAACACTGAGTGAACTGTTAAGAAATGTTGATGTTACTTCTTCTCCATCTTTTTCTTTATTTTTTATTCGTTTTTTACAAGTTTGTTTTTATTTTCCAGGGAAAGGAACCCCTTGCCCCTACCTCCACACTCCCATGTTTCTGTCCCTCTCTTTTACATACTATTATGAAGCCGGTCAATATATTTTTTGTTATTGTCAGGTCTAGATTTAAAATTTTAATGTAATAATGGACTACTTTGTGAAGATAAAGATTAAACCTGCTAAAGCCAATGGCAAGCATTCTTACAGGGGGAAAAGTTTTGGAAATTAATCCCCTCTAGGTGTACACTTTTGGCATCTGCAAATCAAGATTAGTACACGAAGAAAAATTATGTGACATAATTTACATTATGTGACCACTGATTAGTTAAGTACATTGCAAGAAATACCCACTCAAACAAAACGTCTGCTTTGCTCTATAGATACCGAATTCATTAGAAATAAAAGTAGCCTAAACTTTATAACCGAGATGCAATTTTCTGATTTTTAAGACAACGGAAGTACAGAAAAAAGCATTTTCATGACATTATCGTGCAGAGTCAGATGACCAGTCTTCATTTGTGGAATGAAATAGCCATTTATCTTGCGAACGGTCACTCGAAGAAAATCAAAATCGAAACTGCTCATTAGTACTCTTCTCACAAAATTTAGCCATCGGTCCTCCGTCGGTCCACTGTCGGCTTTCCGCCTGGGTTTTATTCATCTCTACTTCCGGTGGTCCTCCAGCGGGTAGCTAGCGTTTTTACGCCGGCGTTTAGCGGCGTTAAAACGCTGGCGGACCGCCAGCTTGTTGCGTACTGGGAAACCATTAACACTATGATAACAGTTTTATTTTAACCAGAATGCTTTCTTCCAATGTTTTTAAAAATGTTGTGGAAGCTATATAAACTTTTTATCGTCCACAGGTCTATGTTGACATTATCCTTGACAAGAAGAGGGCAATTTGCGCTACAATTATTGTTGCGCCCTTTGGAACTTTTATTGGTCGGGAGGGTGAATTTAATGTCAGTCTCAGTGTGTATTTTGCAAGGTAATAATCACGCTTGGTTTGGGAGCATAAATTAGAGCTTACAAAGCATGAAGATACGTTTCCGCAAAATCTATCCCTACAACAGAAGATGACCCTTTTCATCAGAATGAAGTGCAGATAGTACAGTTAATGGTATCTGTTTGAGCATTTTGTTATCTGGGCCTTAAAACAACGCTATTACATTATGTCTTTTACCAACAATGGTACAAGAGTGAAGGGTGTTTAAAACCTAAAAAGGGCTCCGACAGACGATTTTGGTCCGTCGGGGGGGGGGGGGCTCCTGACCGTATGGGGGCTCCGCCACTGATTGTAACATAAAATCAAAATGCAACACGTAAAACTGTTTTGTCGTTTATTGTTTGAAAGGTACCAACAGAAAGATGTATTTTATGTTACTATTGGGAGATTAAATGTAACTCTTTATGCGAAATCTCAGTGTTGTAAGAAAATATTGTTACGATACGACATCGAGCAGATTGAATCCTCGGACGAGCGAGTGAAAAGTTCTAGAAAGTGCTAGCATCGGTGTTGTCTCTCGAGCATATTCAACGGGTAACCCCAGAGAACATTCGCACAGTAACGAGAATGTACGATCACCTACTGGAAACTACTGTATGATGTAACGGCCTAATAATAGCCAAATTGTGATTATGGGTTACTGAGCCCAGAACGTTCGCTGTTCGTTTCGTACGAGATCAAACGAGACGTTTCCATAAGAGTAAGTTCCAGACTTTTCTGGAAGAACTACCAGGCATATAAAAGGTCATGCAAGCAGTGTGACAGAGAGAGAAGAGAACAGAAGATACACAGATAATACAGAGACCAGACGCCTGCTTTGCCGCTTAACGCTGTAATTGTGTCGCCATTTACCGATCACTATAGTCTTCATCCTGCCTTCGCGGAACCGAGTCCTACGCTGTGCTGCTGCACAATCGACGCTAACAACACTACCCCTTGGACAAAGAGTGATACCTTAAGCTGTAAAAGATTGTAAGTAGATTTAAGATTAATTGTTGTGAATTTAAGGAAGTAAGAGGTGAATAATAATTAAGTTGTTGATTTTAATCTCGCTCTTCTGTGGTATTTCGCTGTTATTGGTTTGAATTGCGACCAAGCCGTAACAGAATTGGTGGCCTAACATCCGGGAAAGAATTATACTACCAGGTAGAAAATTCGAGAAATTTCGTTGTAATTTGCAACTGTATTGTCCAGACTTCTTAGCTGTTTGTGAGTGTTTGACGCAACCTCAAAATGCCATTCGATTTAGATAAATTCGTGACTAGCCCCTCAATTGAGGAGCTTAACTCACTGAAAAAGTCTGAGATTGTAAAAGTCGCAAAACACTATGGCATTGAATTTCAGCCATTAATGCGGAAGGACGAGATTAAGAGATACATTGTAGAGTATCTGGTAGATGAAAGTATTCTGCCAATTACAGTGCTTGAGACAATCATGACCGTGCCAACTGACAATGCATTTGAATTGAAAAAGCTTGAATTGGAAAGAGAAGTTAGATTGAAAGAATTAGAAATGCAAAGGGAAAAAGAAGAAAGAGAAATGCAAAGGGAAAAAGAAGAAAGAGAAATGCAAAGGGAAAAAGAAGAAAGAGAAATGCAAAGGGAAAAAGAAGAAAGAGAAATGCAAAGGGAAAAAGAAGAAAGAGAAATGCAAAGGGAAAAAGAAGAAAGAGAAATGCAAAGGGAAAAAGAAGAAAGAGAAATGCAAAGGGGAAAAGAGGCTAGAGAGCATGAATTTAGGTTGAAACAACTGGAGTTAGGGGTCATAAAAGGCCCAGAACCTAAAATAGGCACAGATACTGGGCGATTTGATGTCTCTAAGCACGTAAAATTTGTGCCCAAATTTCAGGAGGATAATGTGGAGAAATTTTTCAACCACTTTGAAAAACTGGGTGAACAATTAAAGTGGCCCAGAGATAAATGGTCAATACTCATTCAGAGTAATTTCACTGGCAAGGCCCAGGAAGTGTATTCCGCTCTGTCAATAGAGGACAGCATGGATTACGATAAAGTCAAAAAGGCCATATTACAAGCCTATGAATTAGTACCCGAGGCTTATCGCCAAAAATTTAGAAAATATCGTAAGGCGGATACACAAACATATGTAGAGTTTGCCTATCAAAAGGAAAGGCATTTCGATAGATGGTGTGATTCTAAAAAGGTCTCCACATTTGAAGCCTTACGACAACTGATGCTGGTCGAGGAATTTAAACGGTGTGTGAGTGATGACATAAAGACTCACCTTGAAGAACAAAAGGCAGACAAATTGAAAGAAGTGACAAATTTGGCTGATCAGTATGCACTTACCCATAAGTTTGGTAAAGTAGGTCAGACTCAAAACAAGAGTCAGTTTAATGGGCCAAATAAAAAATATGGCAATGGCAGTAGTGGTGACACAGCAGGTAAAATTAGTGGATCTCAGTCTGGTTCCCTCTCTCCAACAAATTCTGGTAAAAAACAACCAGATTCTAGTCGTCAAAAGAACGACCAGGTCAGCTCAAATAAAGCTGCCTTTAAAGACATAGTTTGTGGTTTCCGTCACAAAAAGGGCCACATATTGGCAAATTGCTTTCAATTGGCAAAATTAAAGGAGACTGAAACAGCTCCAAATGCCTTAGCCAATGCAGAAAATTCTCCAGAGGTAGTCGTGACTTTACGGCCTAATTCTAATGACCAAATTAAGGAAGAATACCTTCCATTAGTGTCTGAGGGTTTTATTTCCCTAGATGGGGACTCAGCTCATCCACCCGTCAAAATTAAAATTTTGCGTGACACAGGCGCAACTCAGTCGTTGCTTCTTGATGGTGTTTTGCCATTAACGGACTCTACTTCCACAGGGGCAAATGTACTAATTCAGGGGGTTGAGTGTGGGTTTATTTCTGTCCCTCTTCACAAAATTAATTTGAAGTCAGATTTAGTTTCTGGGTTGGTCATAGTAGGGGTCAGACCTACTCTACCTGTAAAGGGGGTATCTTTGTTGCTAGGCAATGACCTAGCTGGTGGAAAGGTAGTCGCCAATGCAATTTTGACAGATAAACCATGTGACTATAACAACACAGGGCAATTAGAAAAGGAATTTCCAGATTTATTCCCAGCCTGTGCTGGCTATGTCACAAAAGCTTGTTATGGATGATAATCTTAAACATCCAGCCTCCAAAAGTGAGGATACAGTTTCCAAAAGTGAAACAAGTAGGGAATCATGTAAGGATGGTAATCTTGAACATCCACTCTCTAAAAGTGAGGGTATGATTCCTGAAAAGAAGGATGGTAAATTTAAGCCTCCTCCCTCTAAAATTGAGGAACTGGTTCCTAAAAATGGAACAACACTCCCAAAAGTGGAGTCAGAGTCCAAACAGGACTCTAATAATAAGAATATTAATGAAAGTGAAGATTGCTGGTTTGATCTCAGCCAAACTTTTATGGCCAATCTTCAGGATTGTGAGCCTCCTGTCCCCACACATGGTGAGGGGATAGAACAGGAAAGAAACATGTCTGACACACTCCAACGAGACCAGTTGGCAGTCCAACAAAAACGTGATGAAGAGCTTCAGCCACTAATAGCTGGTGCCCTCACTGAGGATGAGTCGAAAGACGTCCCAGTGTGTTTTTATCTTAAGAACGGCGTTTTGATGCGTAAATGGCGACCACCTGATGCACCCTTAGATGAAGAGTGGCGCATTTACCATCAAATTGTGGTACCTAAGGTGTATCGCAAGGAGATATTGAGTATTGCTCATGAAATGCCACTTGCAGGGCACCTAGGGGTCAATAAGACTTACCACAAAATTCTAAATCACTTCTATTGGCCTAAGCTTAAGAGTGATGTGGCCAAATTTTGTAAGACTTGTCATTCATGTCAAATGGTTGGGAAGCCGAATCAGAATATTCCGGCTGCACCCTTAAAGCCAATTCCTGTTTTTGAAGAGCCATTTAGTAGAGTCATTATTGATTGTGTAGGTCCTCTACCTAAGAGTAGGGCAGAACATCAGTACATATTAACCATAATGTGTGCTTCGACAAGGTTTCCAGAGGCAATACCTCTAAGAAATATTAAGGCTCGGACAGTCTTACAAGCTTTACTTAAATTTTTCACATTGTTTGGGTTACCTAAGGAGATCCAATCAGATCAAGGGTCTAATTTCACGTCAACTGTATTCCAACAGATGTTGTATGAATTAGGCTTAGACCAAATTAAGTCTTCAGCTTATCATCCTGAAAGCCAAGGGGCTTTAGAAAGGTTTCACCAAACATTGAAAAATATGTTAAAAACATATTGTCATGACAATGAGAAAGATTGGGATGAAGGCATTTCATTTGTAATGTTTGCTGTCAGGGAGTCTGTACAGGAGTCACTTGGGTTCAGTCCATTTGAACTCGTCTTCGGACACACAGTTCGAGGACCATTGAAATTATTAAAGGAGAAGTGGTTATCAGATCCAGGTGAAAACATACATCTGCTTGATTATGTATCCCGCTTTAAAGATCATTTTCACAGAGCATGTGAACTGGCTCAAGAAAATCTGAGGAATTCTCAGAAGAAAATGAAGGCGTGGTATGATAAGACCACTGTGGAAAGAGAGTTTAAGCCTGGTGAGAAGTTGTTGGTGTTTTTGCCTGTGTCTGGTCAGCCACTTCAAGCTCGCTTTCAAGGACCTTATGTCATTGAAAGAAAGATCAATGACACAGACTATGTCATCTTGACACCTGACAAGCGTAAATCGAAGAGAGTTTGTCACATTAATATGATGAAAAAATATTATGAAAGAGAGGATTGTGACATTTCTAAGGATGACAGTGTACATGATGTGGATGTCAATGTTAATAATGCATGTGATCAAGTGTGTATCATCAGTGTTGATCAAGAATTCAATGATAATGATGAGATCAATGCTGATGATGTTCCTGACATGTGTATTAAGTTGAAAAACTCTGATGTATTGAGTAATCTTGATCAGAAATTAAGTCATCTAGATGACAAAGAAAGATCAGAAATGAAATCATTAATCAATGAATATGTATGCTTGTTCTCAGATGATCCTACTCGGACAGATTTTATTGAACATGATGTTGATGTGGGAGAGGCTGCACCAATCAAGCAGCACCCTTATCGAGTTAACCCTCGAAAACGACAACATCTCAGGGATGAGGTTCGTTACATGTTAGACCATGATATTATAGAACCTAGTAATAGTGAATGGTCTTCCCCATGTATATTGGTCCCAAAGCCAGATGGTGGGTACAGATTTTGTACTGATTACCGGAGGGTGAATGCGGTAACAACAACGGATTCCTGTCCGATACCCCGTATTGATGATTGTATTGATAGGATTGGGAATGCTACTTACGTATCAAAGTTTGACTTGTTAAAGGGGTACTGGGAGATACCACTCACTGAGAGGGCTCGAAAAATCTCAGCATTCGTGACGCCAGATGGCTTATTTCAGTATAAGGTTATGCCGTTTGGTATGAAAAATTCACCGATGACCTTTCAACGTTTAGTAAATGACCTTACGTCAGATTTAGAGAATTGTGAAGTGAATGTTGATGACCTTATTGTGTACAGTAACTCATGGAATGAACATGTGCAACATGTTAAGGCATTATTTGACAAGCTTGCCAAAGCTAATTTGACTGTCAATTTAGTCAAGAGTGAGATTGCTTGTGCCCATGTAATATTCTTAGGGCATGTAGTTGGTCAGGGTAGAGTTAAACCAATTAAGGCTAAGGTTGAGGGCATTGACAGATTCCCTGCCCCAGCTGACAAAAAGCAGCTCATGCGCTTCCTAGGCATGGCTGGTTACTACAGACGTTTTTGTCCAAATTTTTCTGACATTGCTGCACCATTGACAAGATTATTAAGAAAAAATGAAAAGTTTGTTTGGACAGAAAATTGTCAGGCAGCATTTGAATCATTGAAAAGAGCACTGATGAGTTCGCCAGTGTTGATTGCTCCAGATTTTGAAAAACAGTTTAAGCTGGCAGTTGATGCTAGTGACAATGGTATAGGAGCAGTTTTGCTTCAAGCTGATGAGCATGGTGTTGATCACCCTGTGTGTTATTATTCAAAGAAATTTGACAGACATCAGAAAAATTATTCTACAATTGAGAAAGAAACATCAGCTTTGATACTTGGATTTCAGCACTTTGATGTTTATTTGGGGACTACTAGTTTCCCTGTTATTGTATATACTGATCATAATCCTCTGACATTTCTGTCTAAGATGAAGAACAAGAATCAGAGATTGATGAGATGGAGTTTATTTCTACAATCATGTAATGTAGATATTAGGCACATTCAAGGGAAAGACAATGTTGTGCCTGATGCTTTGTCAAGAACTTAATCTGATGGAGTAGATTAAAAGTCGTACTGTAATTTTGAAATTTTGATGTTGCCTGCAACACAGTATGTGTTAATGATGTTACTACTCATGTATTATCATATTGTAAGACAAGTTGTATGTTATGATAGCACCTTCCACTTGACATTGGAATGCATACTGTAATACTAAAGTTATCACTATAAAGTAATATTGTAGATATTGTAACCTAAGTTTTGTCCTAGACGTCCAAAACTCTTTCAAGGGGGGGGGAGTGTTACGAGACGACATCGACCAGATTGAATCCTCGGACGAGCGAGTGAAAAGTTCTAGAAAGTGCTAGCATTGGTGTTGTCTCTCGAGCATATTCAACGGGTAACCCCAGAGAACATTCGCACAGTTACGAGAATGTACGATCACCTACTGGAAACTACTGTATGATGTAACGGCCTAATAATAGCCAAATTGTGATTATGGGTTACTGAGCCCAGAACGTTCGCTGTTCGTTTCGTACGAGATCAAACGAGAAGTTTCCATAAGAGTAAGTTCCAGACTTTTCTGGAAGAACTACCAGGCATATAAAAGGTCATGCAAGCAGTGTGACAGAGAGAGAAGAGAACAGAAGATACACAGATAATACAGAGACCAGACGCCTGCTTCGCCGCTTAACGCTGTAATTGTGTCGCCATTTACCGATCACTATAGTCTTCATCCTGCCTTCGCGGAACCGAGTCCTACGTTGTGCTGCTCTACAATCGACGCTAACAACACTACCCCTTGGACAAAGAGTGACACCTTAAGCTGTAAAAGATTGTAAGTAGATTTAAGATTAATTGTTGTGAATTTAAGGAAGTAAGAGGTGAATAATAATTAAGTTGTTGATTTTAATCTCGCTCTTCTGTGGTCTTTCGCTGTTATTGGTTTGAATTGCGACCAAGCCGTAACAATATCACAATATAAATGGGACACCAAAAACCATTGGTAACTTTATTTAAAAAATGACCTTTATATTCTCTGCCAAACTCGGCTCTTTAACCTTTTTTAAGATATTTGAGAGTCAGTCATTCTTAAATGGTCGAACTTACTTGCATGATTGTGCACGTTAAAAGTGTTAATTAAATGACGCTTACTGCTTAGTTTCTGAAAAAAAAAAGGTTTATGTCGTCTTGTTTTCCCTACTTCATTGCTTATGCTGCCCACTACAGTGTACGCACAGTGACCGAAGTTTCCATTCTTAAAGCTCATTGAGTTGGTTGAAATTCAACAAATATTTCCAAACCTGTAATGACAAATGGCCAAACTTTAAAGGGGGGCTGAAAATTTTTATGTGGATGAAAATTTAAAAAAATTGCAGTTTGGTAAAAATGTGTAAGAGGAAAATGAGAATATGAATGGCTTTTGGCGAAGAGTCTTGTCTTTTTTTTAGTAAAATAAAGAAAACAGTAGCGCTGTCGGGTTGACTGAGCATTTTCTGCGGTAATCTATTTTATCGTTCCTACAAGCTCCGTATTCTGAGGGACCACTCCTTTTGGGAGTGAATTCCACCCGGACTGGAGTGAAAACACACTTCAAAAAGGACGCTTTTTCATATGCGTGGAATTAGCTACCGCTCTTTTTGGAGTGAATCTTTACTCTTTTGTGTTTCAAATGTATTTAATCTTTCAGAAAAAATAGGAAAGATGGGAATTTCCCAAACTGAAATTTCCCCTCTCCTCACTTCCTCCATTCATGACACGACTGAATAAAGTCAGCGTATTTATTAGTCATTTAGCTGTTTAGGTTACATTTACACTTCCTGCACCAAAAATACCCTAAAAAACTCCTTATGATTGTACGTTTTCTTATATTTTTAAATATCTAATTGGCCAATCAGCGTGTTTGTTCAGTAGTTCTCTGCGCGTCAGTCCCCGCTTTCGGAAAAAGCCTAGTTAGCAGTTGTACGGAAGCTTTCAAATTTTGTCTTTGACGAATGTGCCGTTTCTACATAACATTGATTGAACCAGCTGTTTTAATTTAAGGCAAAAACTGGAAGATCTACATTATTAGTTCGGTGTAACGGAAATAAATCTACTATGATTGATAAAACTAGTATAAGGTCGTAAGGATCTCCCGTAAGATGTAACGAAACGCCCCTTTTCAGTTTAATTTGGTTCTATTGTTTATTGTGTAATTGTCTCAGGAAATATTAAACAATATATATATTTATATATATTAAATATGGTGCATCTTTTTCGAAGCGAAACAGTACTTATATAAGAAGCGTGGGATAAGCTTAAGAAGGTATAAAAAGCCGTCCGCATCTTGCTCAGGAAATAAATTTTCCAATTTGTCATTTGGATTCGTGTTGGGAGGAAACGCATCTGATTCTCAATACCAGTAGGCTTACCAAACTTGGAAAAGCAAAAATCGATAGGTAAGTGTTGTCTCATTCTATTTTGTTTTATTTCTGTAGGTTATGTGCTTAAATCACAGCATCTATCTATATCTTGCAAACATTTCGCATGCTGGTGGAACCGACATCACTTTTTACATTGCTAGGTAACGAATTCACAACATTAACAAAAAATTAAACGGTCTTTCCTATTCAAAACACAGCCAATTTCGTACCAGATGAGTAACGAAAGGAATCGATTTGGTCTTTCCAATAATAATATTAAGAATAAAGTACTCAAACTGTAATCCCCTCCCCTCCTACCCCCCTCAAATATATATATATATATATATATATATATATATATATATATATATATATATATATATATATATATATATATATATATATATATATATATATATATATATATATTTCAACAGTTCTGAGGGGTTTATTATAAAATGGTTTTCCCCACCCTCACCTTGGGCTGGTTTTTTTTTTATTGTAAAATGTGCCCACTGTATATCCCGTCTGTCGTAAGAGGCGATGAACGGGGAGAATTTGCACCGCAATTGAAAAATTTTGAAACCGAACTTGAAATTGAACAGTATTTGAAACTTCAATTCAACTTGTCCTCATTATCTATTTGGTACTTTAAAATGCATTCTTGATGGAGTTAATGATCATTTTATCTCATCTTAGTAAATAACTTCAATAGTTCTGCAAAAATTATTTGGTTTTAGAATTTCACCATTGATATTACAGGAAAATGATGCATGAAAAATGCATTAGCATGACATAAAAAGAAAATAGCTTGAAGTATTTTTTATCCATCCATTCTTTTCAGTAAGCACGGCACCACAAATAACTTTGTCTCCGCAAATGATTATGTATTTGAAGAGTCACGGAAGTTGTATCCCATCAATTGAAATTTTGAAGGTTTTGGATGAAAAATTGTTCTTGAGCAACAAATAACTTTGTTGTGAGGAAACTTATTTCTGGAACAGAATATTACCATACCGCCCTTTTTTGAATATTTTATTATTCTGCATCCCTAGATATTGGTTTTAAAACTTTGAATTCCATTTCCAGTAGAAAGAAAAGAAATTTTTCTTTTGACATTCATAAAATTGCTTCAAGTAGTTAAACCTTAAAGTTGCTATAAAATGTACACGTTCCTTATATGCAAAATTACCCGTTATACCTGTCGCTTACACAAAATATTGACATTGTTTTATTTTATTTTTCTAACTCCCCACGTGATTTAAGAGTTGCTCAGGTAAAAGAACCCTTCTCCGAAAAGCAATTTCAAAACAGATCTTATGCATTGAAGACACACTGACGTCATCCTTTGGAGAAAAACAGTGGAACACGTGGTTACATCAGGGAGTTGCAACTCCCTGGTTACGCGCAGTAAAATTCGCCCTGCATGTGTAGCAGACTATGCGCGTATTCTTCTGGTTGACAAATCAGCTGTCTGCATGAGCTGAGGTTAATTAACTTTGCCCCCAAAGGAGGGCGAAATTTCCCCTCTGTGACATCATATGTGCAAATGAGGTACGCGTCGTTTTGCTACAATATGAAGTATTGTTGACGAAACCACGTAACCAAGATTCTCCTCCCAAAATCTTTTGTCATTGCTTTTAGGAAAAGGTAGTTCCTGTAGCTATTAGATAGAGTTTCACTTTGCCCATAAATACATACTTCTGCTCCAAAGAATGTTTACGCGAAGCGCCACTACTGTTTGGCGCAAATCACAGAAAAGGCATATCCCAGTCTCCTTAGTAGGATCTTCGTTAAGTGATCTGACGAAGGCAATTTTTGGATTCGGCGTTCGAACTTACTTCAGAATCCGTATAACGGGGTTACGAAATGTTTATGGCAGATGAGATAATTGCGATTCTCATCCTCTACCCTAGCCTGAGATGTCTGGGATGGGGGTCTGGCGTATGAAAGAGCTGAGAATAAGGCGAACAAAGGTAGGCCTACTTACAAACGTTACGTACGTGGTATCCCCTCACCCCTAGTTTGAACCTCCAGGCAATGGTCTGAAGAAGATGGTTGGGCATTTTTTTTTAATTCGACGTATGCCATTACCCCAGAATCTTTATCATATTGTAATAAAATGTTTAAGCCGGGGATGATTTCAATTCTCCAATCCTTTGTAAGTTACGGGGATTGGCCCGATCCTCGACACACATTTGAGGGTCTTCTCAGGGCATGTCTTTTCTAAGACAAACAGAAGCAAATTATGTTATGTCCTCTTTCTCTTGGCCACGGTGGGTCTTTTAAGAAGGCAAGTCGAAAATGGACTTCAAAATTTGTGTTACGGAACATGGGAAAACCCGCTTTTCAACCTTATGGACCCTCACTGTAACTCGTGGCAGGGGGACAATTTCCCGCTTCCTACTTGGTTAAAATGATACTGCCTAAAGGAAAAACATTGCTCTATTCTACGAAAATACCGAAGATTGTGCAGCAATTATCTGTTTTATAAAACTGGCCACTGGCCGAATAAAGACCAAACTATACGATTGAGGGCGCTTAAATCATTATATTTGGAATCAGCGTATTCGAATACCCCTACACTGTTAAAAATTTCTCTGTAAATTTACATAATTTTTATGGCAAATTTTTTTCCAACCAAATAATGTTTTTTTACAGCCAGACTGTAATCATGAAAAAAAAAATTAAACATTGTTTGTTTTTTCTTTAGGCTACAGTTTTTGCATGTAAATTAGTTTACAAATGTCTACTGTAAAATCGAATTACAGAATTGTTCTGTTTTTTTTTTTTACCTTAATTTTATGTGAATTTACAGCCTACTATTTTCATTCTCGGCGTTTTAATATTTATTATAATATCGCTTTTTTACCATTCATATGTTATTACGTAACATACACTTCACCTTTACGTAGAGCAGGTATTTGCTTATCAACGTAATGTGTCGTTACGAAGTTATTTTCAATCAAAACACTATGAGGATGGTTTGTTGTCATATTGTTGTCAAGTAGACTGCTATCTCTAGGAACTTTGTAATTGGAAAGTCACATTTTTTGAACAATATAATAATTGTTTTTAAAATAAATATGACAAAGAATACAAATACATTGGTTGCAAACATTTCCAGACAAGGTAAACAATAAGTTTATCACTTCCTGATTAAAAAACGCCAAAAAAGATATTATTCAAAGCAACAGCAATCGTTTTGTTAGGAAAATGCCTACAAAATAAGCTCCACCCATTTATGCAAAATGAGATATACGTCATAAAGTGGTAAATTTACAGACTCTTTCAAGTAAATTTGTGAAACGTTTTTAATTCGATCAAGTGCATGAGCGCCTGTGGCGATGAGTTGACATCAGTATACCAATTGTCAGTGCTCTGAAATTAGGGCCTTACAATTTCTTTTTACTTTAAAATGTGTGACAAATCACCAGTTGTATGATATTTATAACTAAGAACGTAATAACTAAGTATGCTTTTATAATAAATGTAAGTTAATTTTCAAATAGGGCCATAAATTTGCCAAAAATGTTTTCTTTTTTAACTAAAACTTCGCAGAACGATGCATGTTATATATTGAAAATTTTCTGGCTATTTCTTATTTGTTTGTTTGTTTGTTTGGGCTTATTTTTGTTTCTTTTTCAGCTTAAAAACAAAATGAATGTTTGTTAAATGACAGTATATTTATGTGAAATCAGAAAAATACAAAATACTGTTAAAATTTCTGTAAATTTACAGAAAAAGTTTTACAAAGAAGTAAAATTTGGTTAAAAAGGCAGACAGAAATGGTTTTTCAAATAAACAGAAAATACATGTTAAACAACCTTTTTTTATTGTAGCAATACAAAGTGTCTGTAAAGATACAGAAAATCTCTATTAAAAGTAAAATACAAAAAGTTTAAGTTAAAAAAAGTCTGTAAATTAACAGAAATTTTTAACAGTGTATCAATGACTTTTGGTCAAATCTGAGAGGGTCCCCCTTTTACACCCAATTCCTGAGGTTGAATTTGGGTGTGACATCGAGGTTACCCACAATTGACCAAAATAACCCTATATACGTCAGGGTACTGATTCCAAATCTGAAGTCGGATTTTTAAATCATGTTTTGTTAGATTGTTATGGCACAAACAACCCATTTTTGTCCCCGTGGAGTCCTTTTGAAGGGCCGTACGTATCAACAGGGGCTAACAAGGGAAAACGGACTTCATATTTGGAATTATCACGATTGAATACCGCCAAGTTGTTTTTCGTCGATTTTGGAGACAGTCGATACCGTCCTATCCTGCCGCCGGGGGGATGGGGACTGGGAATTGGGGTTTGGACTCCTCCTAGGTGAATCGTTATGCGTAGTGTCTAAAATGAGTTAAAATTATTGTTACTTCACATGGGCTAAACCGTTTGTTAACTTTTGGGTCCTTGCTTTCACTCGTGGGGGGGGGGGGGGTGGGGGAACCCTGGGAGGGTACCCTTACCATGGCACTCCCCTTACTAAGAGTATCTGCGCATGTGTCCTCTACAATAATCTATCATCTTTGGCCATGATCACTTCTCCTTGGCCACGGTACCTGGCCCTTCTACGGAAGCAAGTCGAAATGCACCTCGAAATTAGTGAATACTGTCTCAATTTTGCGTGTGAGAGCGCTATAATTACAATTATCGAAATGAAGGGTCCAGTTCCCCCGCTGACACTTATATGACGCCACGGAAGGGTCACGTGAGATCCCCTTCTCACCTCTTCCTCCACATAGAAGTGAGGTATGTAATTAAAAATGTCATTTTTGAAATCACCATGGTCGTATAAATGACTTGTTATTTTCCCCCTGGGGTTGGGGGAACCATGTTCCCAAATATTTATCTGATTGAAAATCATCCTGATATTCCTATTTCTTCTTATGAGGGCAGGCCTGTCTACAATGAGACTACGCCAAGCGCCCCATTCCATGGAACTCCCCGTTCTTGTCCACAGCTAAACCAGGCTTGGAACTGACCGTCCCTCTGCACAACAGGACTAGGCCTATAGCCGGAAATCGCCCCACTCCATGAAACGCTTCGTCACTGTCTACAGCTAGACCAGGCCAGGGCGAAAATCACCCCACTCCATGGAACTCACAGTCCTAAAAGTCCCGAATTTTTTACCCTTCCCTCAATGGTAAGAGGGTTCCAAGCTGAGAATGTGTGCCTCCGCCTTCTTCCTTGAACGACGTTATTCTCAACAAATGCCCTACTACTATTGCAAAGTTCTAAAATCAATCGATTTTCATTTCTGAGGTAAGGGACGTTTTCCAAAAGGATGAAAGAAGGTCAATTTTTGGGGAAATATAACGGTAAGACGCCCTACCCTGGGGCTATAACATTGAAAAACTGCAAGTCTCCAGCTTTCAAAATGGCAGAGTTACGGCGTTCTAGAAATGTTATTTTTAAAAAACACAGCTAAATATCTAAAGGGGATGTGTGATGACGCTGGAATTTTCGGTTTTCGCTATAACTTCAAAAACTTGATAACGGTAGGTTATAACTGAAATTTTATTACGGATTTAGGTTAAGCACATTGTTTTGCTTTAGAATCATGTGCATAACCTTCGTGATTTTGGAGCCCATCATGCCCAAACTGTAATTTTAAATGGGTCACTAAAACTACCAAAAAAAACTACCATAGATATCAAGTCGACATAGAATGCGTTTGCCCGGATAAGTTACTCAGTGCAAAGTTCACAGTGTAACATCGCCGCCCTAAAGCCTCTCCGTTCCAGTGGCTTTACTTGGCGAGGCTACTCCGCTACACAGGTCTACCGTAGTAGCAACCACGGCAGGCCTCCGCACGGCAATTATCCGAATGCATGGGAAGGTAACCAAGTATCTTCAGAACCCGGAAGCAGTACAAGCATTACCGGGCATCCGGCAGGCGACAGTGGCTAAATCCTGCCTGGAACTAGTAAGTAACCCATGGGGATTAATTGTGACTGGGGATTAAGCGCCACAAAGTTTTTCTCTCTCTCTCTCTTCTGTGTGCACGCTGGGCTTTGCCTAAATAAATTGGTCACGTATAGCCCGGACGGCCAGGCTTTGTAACTTTCAAGGGTTTTAAGAAAAAGAAACAGAACTTTTCAGACTCTCCAGTCTGAAACTAAGTAATTTCCTCCACATTCGCTAATTTATTTTTCTTTTCTCTCATTGCTCTCCTTCTTTTTTCAACCCGGTGGTCTTAGCTGATCTTCCCCGTCAAAACCATCCTCCCTGCTCCGGCAGATAACTGCCTTGACAGATTACTTCTAACTGACTGACTGACTGACTGACTGACTGACTGACTGACTGACTGACTGACTGACTGACTGACTGACTGACTGACTGACTGTCTGACTGACTGACTGACTGACTGACTGACTGACTGACTGACTGACTGACTGAATAACTATATAGCCCGTAGTTCGTGAAATGTAAAGCTTCCTTGAAACAGATTACTTACTTCTATTCGGCCAACCGGCATACATCCTACTTACCATCAAATAGCAAGTGTTTTTTATACCCCCTTCCCAGTATCGTAACTCATAGAGGGTTTTGGGGGTGGCTCATCCCAAGTCGCAAAAATGCGGCTCTGACAGGGTAAAAAGAATGTTTCGCAGGCCAAAATTGCGGGATAAAAAGTATCTTTGATACTGAATTTTCATGACCAAAAGTCCTATCATATTTCTAGAGTTTGAAAAAAGATTAACTGAGTTTCAATTAAGAATAAAACAATAAAGATGAAATAGGCATTTTTCATGGCCGTAAGATTTATATTACTTAGCCACTAACATCCCAGCTCTTGTTGGGGCTGTTCGGTCATTTGTACATGCAATGCAGTTCACATTCATATACCCACTTGTTATCTGCCCGGCCCTTCACTAGTTCTACGTTATCATTCCTCTGATCTGCCGGCCTGGTAGCCCTTAATAAAAAAAAAACCCATTTAATGGGTACAGATGTCAGATTTCGTCGTTCTCAAGCTACTAAGAATGCATTTCTTACCCCGTTCAAGCTTAATACGTTTTAGAAATGTATCATTTTGGACGGTACAGTTAGAAAAGAATGCATTTCCTATCGGGTGAATTGGGTGGAAAAACCGAAGTCACAAGTGAATATTAACAATCTTCAAGTAACGCATCCAATCACAATGCACAGACCATCTCCTTTCAACTTGAATGAATAGTAAGATGAATAATGGGCACACAGTGTACGCCTTTTTAGTCCTTTTGAAGCATCTTCATAATTATTCTGACATATATTCATATGCTTGATAGCGTAACGGATTATATTAAAAAAGTCATTTGTCATTTAACCTTCCAATTTGCCTTTACCCTCAAAACAATATCCATAACGCAGTTCATCAGGGAGCTGCCCTGATTTTAAATTGATGAAAGGTTCATTTTGATTGGTTCTCATCTCTGCTACTAATTCGGTAGCAGTAAAAGCAATGTTTTTTATCGAACTGGTGTGAAAAATTACTGTTTTTTCCAGGCTCGGTGTTGGTACTCCTACCAGAGTACGGTAGTTTCTGTAATAACGGTGATCCGCCCCAACAGGGTCTACTAACAACCACGCTGAGTATGACAAGGTTACTGTGGTGATGTTTATACCAATTAACAAGTCAAGACATGATAACAATTAATTAACATTATCCAAAAAATGAAAATTCCTAAACATATTTCAAAGCTTTGCCAAATTTAGCACTGAGTTTGCATCTAAGACACCTTACTTACGCAAAACCTTTCCAAAGGGAATAGCGCCCCCCTCCCCACCCTTATATTACGAATCCACACACATGCCTCTCACAGTATTCACTAACTGAATCAACAGTCCATCTCCCATCTTATCATTCCTGAGCGGAGATACAAAATGTTGAAGTTTTTTCACTCAGTTTCAAATGGTACATTGTGCAATAATTTGTGATGTCATTGCTATACTACTCCTAGACCCCGTGTTTGGTCTAATGGTAAGAGCATCCGCCTCTCACGCGAAAGGCTCGGGTTCTATTCCCGGGTCGAGTCATACCAAGGACTCTAAAAATGGAACCGACTGCTGATGTGCGTGATGCTCCGCATAAGCAATAGAGTAGAGAAAACAAGCCAGTGAGCCACTACTAGAAAGAAGGCTGTGGCCGGCTCGACTTGAACCATTAGGTTGGAAAATGGGCCGTAAAACTCTATCTTACTATTACTACAACTACTGTACCATTCAAATTGCAATCTTTGTATATTTTAGTTTTTCTGAAAGTTACTTTCATCATTAATCGTATTGTTTCGTCCCTGCCCTTCTGTGCGATTTATCTATCCCATTGTCTGTCTCCCTTATTTATGTAGGCCGGTAAAAGCGTTGCGAGCACAAGTAACCGGCCGAGAATATTTTCCCAGGACGAATGAAGGTAAATCCAGACGAATCCGCATCTTGGAAAAAGGCCATACCCCAATTTCAACAAGGACAAATTTTCAACCCATTTTGCTCTTTCGATATCGCAGTATGAAGGAATAGGCCCAAATGCTAATAGCAGACCTCGATTTAAAACAATTAAAAAATAAAAAACCAATTTACCCTCAAGTGCAAGTAGAAATTAGGCTAGCCGGTCTTATCCCTAGTTCAAACTGATGGCGTTTCTTTCAGAATCTGCAAAATCGTAGAGCCGACCTAACAAGATACAGGTCTGCTTGCAATAGTGAACACAGGAAGCTGTTATTAAGAAAGAGACGCAACGAAAATTTTAATTTATGCTAATACATTAAGACCCACTCAATGGAATGAAGGTAAGCTGTACAAATGGCCCAAATATATTTCCTTCCTTTACTCGCGGCACCTCTTCAATATCATTTCTCATTCAAGGCAACTAATCCTTATACAAGTGGCTCAATGCAGAACAATACATTGAGAAGTAGTGCTGTACCACCATCAGTAGGCATATAACTTGCAGATGCAATCAAACTCGAAACGAGTCTGGTTAACTGAAATAAATGAATTCATTTAGCCCCTCCTCTAACCAAGGCCGTAGCTACGGAGGAGGGGCATGGGCACCCAAAATATCAGAGTAGGGATCTATTTTTAATTCTTCAATTATCCTCTCCCCTAATAGGCCTACCAATCAACCCACAGAATTGCAATCAATATATACAGTCCCCCCTCCCCCCCCCCAAAAAACAACAATCCTAGCTACGGGGCTGTCTTTAACACGGCATGACATGCAAATAAGCTGCAGGGGCAGAAGTCTATTTTTTAACAAACAGATTAGAAGGGCTTTTTTTTTTTCAAGTTTCCAGAAATTGCCAGACATAAATTCTTGTTCTGATTTCTACATAAAACTTAAACGATAGTTGACTGCGCAAACCTTATTTCAAAGCGTTGCATCTCCAGATATAAAACCTCCCCGGTCACATAATGAGAAAAGGAAACATGTAAGCCCAGGTCACACTACAGCGATATCGGATCCGATTAATGTCTGATTTTTGTGAGTTTTAGTTAAAATCTCGAGTCCTCCATCCATTGTCAGAGAGAACCAAAATTTGTCACCTGTGTGAATATTTGATCGGTATGAGAGGACAACGGAAGTGAAGTGTAAAATGTTTATTTCATGACGTCACACTGACTAAAAGCTTTAATCGGACTGCGCGTAACAGATAAAAGCTGTTCGCAGATGGGATGTCACGGAACAATTAGTATAACCTATATTCTCGTAGTCCTGAAATACAAATCATACGGTATATATTCACACAGGATGGCAAATTTTTGTTTCTTTCCTACCAAAGATGGAGGAGATTTTAAGTAAAACTCACAAAAATCGGAGCGAAATCCGATCCGATATCGCTGTAGTGTGACCTGTGCTATAGGATATTCTTGTTTCAAAATTTCCGCTACAAAGTTAATTTGCCCCAAAACATATGTTATCTTGCATACAACTACGTACATGTCAAGCGAAATATATTATAAGGTGAATGCTTCATTCGGTTTATTTGTTGTAGACCCTTTCCCAAATAATAATTACAAAGGAATGTGGGACAGCGATTACGTGCGTGTCGCTTTAAGCCCCGTCCACTCTATGCATCGAGACTGACTGCAACAAAACTGTCTTGTGGTGAGTGACTGACGCCTGCTACAACCGATAATGTAAAAGTTAACCGATTATGTAAAAACGACCTATAATGTAAAAAAAATACCGATAATGTAAAAACAACCGATAATGTAAAAAAATTTACCGATTGTGTAAAAATTCTCTGAACCGATAATGTAAAAAAAATTAACCGATAATGTAAAAACTGTTCTAACGAGGGTTTCATATGGTCCTACGTACAGGTGTGTCCGTGTGCGAACTTGTATATATATATTTATAGGTCGGCAGGTGAGCTGACAGGCGGCATATGGACGGGGGGAACAGGTAGGTTCGTGGGTGGGCGCTTGTGTTAATTTATTGATCTATATAATTGACTATGCTGTGTCTGACGGAAGCTTTCATCATGGGAGTAACCAGGATATTTTTTATTGGGGATGGCCAACTACAGTCAACTAACTTTTGGAAAATTAAAATACCCTAAGATGTAAACTGGCGCTGCTATCATTTGCATCATTAGTATCATTAAAATCTTTCTTTTTGTGCTATTAAAATACATTTTTTTCAGAATTCGATAGGGGATATGGCCCCCTGGCGTTCCTCCAGATACGACAATGGCCTATACGTAGTTTATGATTGGGTTCATAAAATTTTCACTTGTCGCTCGAGCAGTCGTGGCGTTACGAAGGGGACAAGAAAGTGGCGTGACAAGAACAATGTATAACTAAATGGAAAATGCATATATTCTCTTACATGCAAATGATACACACACATTGACACGCACAGGTAAATGACAACTGGGGCAAACTGGTGTGATAGGTGACTTTGGTGACCTTTTGGTTTGAATTTGGCAGGCTAAGTGAGTGTGATATTAAATAGCGTATAGCCCGAGAACTCATATATTGAGCTACAGTATCTGTCCGATCAGACCAGTAAGTTGCTCTCTGATCAGGCATTGATTTCTTGACGTTTCTTCCCGGCTGCATTTTCTTGAGCCACACGTGAGAATTCATAAACCGTGTGTAGGCCATTGACATAACTAGAGGGAGGCCAGGGGATAATGCACCCAATCGAAATCTGGAAAAATATTTTGTAATGGTGCAGAAAGAATGACTTCAAACGATGCTAATGATGCGAATGATATTAACACCAGATCACATCTTAAGGTTTAAATATTCGAAAATTCCCCCTGACGGTGAATCAGGCCTCCATAGTTGGCCACCCCCAATAAAAAGTCCTTGCTACAACCGTGATTAAGGCTCCACTCATACACAACATAGTCAGTACATAGCCCGATATATTCACACAGTTTACATGCGCATACGCACACACACGTAAGCACGCACAAACCTATCTATTTGCTTTCCCGCCCTGTCCGCCTGCCTTCTGCCAGCTCACCTGCCTACCTACATAAACTCGCGCACATACATACCTGTTGATAGGACAATATGAAACCCTCGTTAGAACAGTTTTTACATTATCGGTATTTTTTTTTTTACATTATCGGTTCAAAGATTTTTTTACATTATCGGTTAATTTTTTTACATTATCGGTTCAAAGACTTTCTACATTATCGGTAAATTTTTTTTACATTATCGGTTCACAGATTTTTTACATTATCTGTAAATTTTTTTTACATTATCGGTTGTTTTTACATTATCGGTTGTAACAACGCCTAACTAGTTTTAAGAGCATAGTGTTCACATTATGCAACAAGTCACAGGTCCATGGAGCGCTTCACGCAAAATTCTAACGTTTAACATACTCTTTACTTTTTACGTTAAAGAGACAAGAGTGCGTTCCGTCCATTTCGATTAACTGAACTTCGCAGACTTCATTCCAGAAGTAGGTCATTGTTGTCAGTTGCACGTTTCAGTATCATGCGACCGATGCATGTTCGGTCAGATGACACTGGGTTGCGTGTCTGCTTGCAACCAGTTGCAACGCATTCCACACTTTGCAACCCGTCTGGACAATCTCGTTGCAATGAGTTGCGTCGCATACAGTGGCACAGAGTGGACGGGTTTTAAGACGCAGTAAAACGACATTGAAGTGAAACATTAAATTGAATGTAAATATGTCCTAATAATGGAGGTGGAATGAAACCCAATAGAAATATTAATGAGGGAATATTTTGTTCCGAAGACAATATATAGTTACTATGAAGACGGTGCTATTTATTGAAAGGTACCGGTCAATGGTGTATTGATCATGAACATAACTTACACTCTTAAAACACTGGGCAATATTTTCGCTGGGTAAAACGCTTTGGTTAAATGTTGGTCAAACTTTGCTCATTTAATGGTAAAAACGTTTCTTCGATTCACGTTTATTCCACTATCCAATCATTGGGCAAACTGTTAACAAGCTTACACTCAACGGTTGGGCATATATTTGGTCTATCTACTTGTTGGGTAATTAATTGCTAATTAGCATAATGTTTGCTCATTGGTTGGGCAATAAACTTTGCGCGTTCCGCATACGTAAATGTGATAAAAGCATTGCACACAATGAACATGTGAAAGTTAAGAACAGGCGTACGTACGTATTTCTCAGTGGTTCAAAGTCATTAGCAGCTCATCAAACGACAACTATCTCGCTGATTAATGACTCAGATTACCTTGAGGAATGGAGCTTGGGGGTTCTTGAGTGTGTTTGAGGCTAAATACGAGTACAAGGAGTTGTGTGGAGTATTTAATGTTTATATCGAAGATATAATCAACACGATTTAGGAAGAAACTGGTGCTGCTACTGAGCCATGGCCGAAACGTTCGCCTGCTCATCCAGGCTAGGCTAACATAGCCTAACACTATGTTTGGTACTGTAATGTGTCAATGTGAGTTTGATTAGCCTACAGACTAGGCTAGCCTACATCCTTTGGCTTACTATGGCAGCATCACGGTTTCCTAATCGTTTGATTCTATCACTGGATACTTCTCTCCTTGCCATGTGCTCATATTTATTTCAACACAATCTTCAAGTCTTCATGATGCCTTATTGTCGGATAATCTGAGCCTGATTTATAAATGGCCACATTTACTAGGGCAATGCACTAGGGATTAGCCCAACAGTTGGTTAAAGAATATGCCCAACTGATGTTGAAAAAGCACCCACGGTTATGGAAAAGATGATGAACGTTTAACCAACGGTTGGTGAATGCATTTGCCCAACATCTTAATAAAAGACGTGCCCAACAAGTGGGTATGTTTTAAATGCTCATTTAACAAACAGTTGGGTAGTTTCCTGCCCAACAGTTAGGTTCAAACTTTACCAAATTTGGTTGGTTAAAGTTTTGCCCAACTGTTTAGGTTGTTGAATAGATGCCCAGTGTTGGTCAAAAAGTTGGGCAAATTTTGCCCATTTTTTTTAAGAGTGTACGGTCGAAAACCTACTGTTTAAATGACTCTTTTAAAAAGAGGTACGGTACTCTTTTTGAACTCTGCATCAGGTCACGAAGGACCATAGTTGCAGTTGGTGCACATTGCGAAGGCGTAGCCCTCGAAAGTTGTCTCCATGACTGATCTTGCAAAGAGCAATTTTCTAGTTCACGCCACAACACCAACCATCAAAACCTAAATCACTATCAATATATTCAACTTTTAGAGTATGATTTTGTACGTGTAACATGATCAAATGTTCATTGTTCCATACGTTATTTAGTGCTTAAAGGGTAATTGCATGATCAGGTCAATGTAGTATTCCGACGGGCTTGAATCTGGACAATTAAGTGAAAGTTGTATTCAAATCGGAGTATCGCACACATTTCGACAAATTTAGTAAAGTTGTAGATTTGTGTTCCAAAATGAGTTTGAGGACAGCAAATGTATTATCATTTTCTCACATCGAAGACGAATGGTTTAAATTGTTTATGCATATAGGATGAGACATCGTCTTTGGGACTGCAAAGTTTGTGAAGTTTTTATGACATCTTTGTAATTGAATCTGGTAACATGTGGTTGTTGAGGAGGAATTGATCGTAAAATTTAAAACAAAAAAACTGTGATGCCATTGTACTTGCTTCAAATTGAGAATCACACATCGGCTTCAATGCAAATTTCATCGGAATGCAGTGGCGTAGCTACTGGGGGGCAGGGGGCGCCCCTGGAAAATAATTTGGGAAAATTTGATGAAATTGGGGAAATTTGATGAATTTTCTTATTCTAACAAAAATTTCTCAAAATTTTTGTTAGAATAAGAAATTGTGAGACATTTCTTATACATAATTCGTATTTTCATGCAACAAAGTAACCCAGATTTCGTCAGTGTTGCATGAACCGGCCCTACTCGCGTTCCACAGAAATTTCCTCGCCGCGTAGCAGATTGAATGTTCTCTTGTATACGCGCGGGTGTTATGATCAGTGCATTTCAGTGCACAGGAAGCTGTAATTCGGGAATTTAACAACAGCTGATACAGTACAACTAACACTGAAAGGCTGTAAACCCGAATTTATCCCCTCGTACACAGTCTCTGCGTTGTAAACTTTGGGAATTCAGTAAAAGGATGTGAAAACTGACAAGTCACTAACGTAGACCCCCCCCCGGTTAATATATTGTCCTACAAGCTAGTAGTAGCTATACCGATTTTACTCTGTGTACATAACGATGGATAGGGCTGAAACAATCCATGGCCAACAAACTTAAAGTTAGTCTAGAAATTAGAATGAACGGGATCCATTGGCATACTTAGATTTTGTTACGTAGTCTAATCCCCGGAGGCTTACAGGCTAGTTCGGTAAAATAGCTTTCTGCTCACTTGGGGTGTAACAATAACGGGTCCATGAGTACCTTGTAGCCTTCTACACTGAACAGACTGCTGTTCTAACAGGATATCCTGTGTGAACGAGCCACTGTTAGGCCTTCTTTTAGTGACGTACGAAGGGGGGACCATTGGGCCATGCCGCCTCACAGATGCCATTTTTCTTTGTTCTTAAAAATACGTAGTCAAACTTTAGTAACACAGATTTTACTTCAAAAGATAGTATACGTGGCACCAGATTGAATATAAGGACACCCAATTTTTCACAAATTTCCAAAGGGGAAGGGTTGTCTCTGCAAGGCCCCTCAGTGATGCCATTTTTTTAATTCCTACAAATAGGCAAATTCTGTCAAATTCCAATTTTTACTTAAAAATGTAGACTCTGTATCCCACTGCTGGTATCGATATAAAAAAGACTACATGTTTAGATTCTCTTTGCAAGCATGAATACGCTATTTTTGACCATCTGAGGGGTCTGATTTTTCGAAATTTTCTTTACTCTCCGCGCCAACCAGTGGTGGCGCTTCGCTCAGTCTTTTGGGCAAAACTACATTTCTTGGGTCAAATTAGCTCTTAACTCTCTGATCACTTTGTAGTTTGCGAACATATTTTGAAGGGAGCATTTTATTGCAAACGACAAAAGAAGATAGCGACTGGTTAGATTCTTCGTATAAGTCTGGAAAATGCTATTTCCGGCCATCTGAGGGGTCTGATTTTTCGAAATTTTCTCTACGCTCCGCGCCAACTAATGGTGGCGCTCCGCTTAGATAATCTTTATGACAAAATAACGTTTTGTGGCCAAGAAAAGCCACAAATCCTATACCGATCAATGCTATTTTATTTTGACTCCTTAAAGTGTGCAAATTAAATGACAAGTTTTACTTCGTAAGGTAGCATAAATGGCATAAGAATGCATGTAAGGACACAAAGGTTTCAGTTTTATCCTCATGAACCACCACGATTCAACTTTTAACACTGTTCCTGTCAAAATCGAAAATCTTGCACCATTTTGCATCTAGGCTCCTTGAAAACGTCAAAAAAAATTTCCGGACACCCCTCCCCTTTGACCATACTGCATGCCCCCCCCCCCCTTCAGAGAAATCCTGCGTACGCCACTGCGTTAGTACATACAAATAAACCAGATATTGTTGACCAAAATAATATCCTAAGAGTTGTTATTTCCAATTGCTCTATGTTATCCTTTAAGATTAAAATGCAGGTAATATTACATAATGACATGGTAATGTTGTTATACTTGTAAATTTGCATATTTTATATGAAATACATACACATTTACCGGGAAAAGTTTTGGGGAAATTTCATACCTTTGCCCCCCCCCCCTCCCCCTCCGGAAAAAATCCTAGCTACGCCACTGCCGGAATGCTTAGACTAAGTACCCCTCTAATATATCAAAACTTAAAGTGTACTTCAAGTCCAAAAATTCAATAAAATATGTTAACGAAAAATGAATTCTTAGAGTCCAATGTCCATCTTCTTAGGGCATTCCCGAACTGAGATACACAATGATAGAGTTTATTCACCCATCTTAAAATCATACATTGAGCAAAACTTTGTGATGTACTACTCAAATAACAATCTTTGTATATCTTTGTTTTTCTGAAACTTACTGCACCCTGTACCAAAGTGTGATACACTCCTACTCTTGTGGAGTGATGTAATTAAAACCATCTCTGTGCAACACGGCTTTGCAAACGAACAGGAAATGTTCAAGGTCATAAAAACATTTCTAATTTTAAAGGGAAACAAAGCGGCTAATGTGAGTTATACAACAAGACAGTCACAAATAATTGCGCAAATGGACCGATTTGTTTTAAGTGAATAAACTTCAGTTTTATATCTAAGCCAATTCATGTTCTATGCAGATGGGATTTGGACAATTAGAATTCATTTTTCATGCTCTTTTATATTTATTTTTAGTTTTTTGACTTGAGGTACACTTTAATTGGACCTTCAATCCTTGTTTTAAACAACATGTTATTTTACTTACTAGGAGGACCGGAGGAGATCCGTCATCATGAGGCTGGGTTACTTCGTGATTTGCATCTGTGTGATCGTGGACCATCATTCTGTAGTATCATGCCCGCCATGTCCTAATGGGAAATATTGTAGTAAGTTGCATTTTACATATCATCACTCCATGGAAAAGATCAGATAGTGTGAATACTTTTCTAGTTGAGTGTAACTGGCAATGCGAGCTGAAAATGACAAGGTTGTTATGGTACCAATTTGTGTTCCCAAGTCACTCATCAAGAAGTCAAATCCATGGGGACGTTCCCCAGGGTGACCGAAGGTGTGTTCGGTTAATTAACTCGTTTACCACCACGAGTAAATTTGACGTTAGTGAATAACAGTTGTGCACATGAGTGCGGTGTAAAGGATCCGACCAACAAAACAAGCAGAAACGTCATTATGCGGCCACATGATTGATCACCTGATGTTTTGAGTATAACAACAGTGACGGACATCCAAAGACGAAGGAAACGTGTTTGTGCCACCGCGATACTGCAAATTCTTGCTGAAGAATACATGATGCACAATTTTTCAGTTTCACAAAACACGACCGGTAATTTACTTTTTATGTCAAGGAGATTTCGAAGGGAAGAAGTGCCAAGGGCGCGAGGCTAATTCGTTAAACATACTGTTCAGAGGTTTCAAATTTCACTTTCGATTAGATAGATCTACAGCCGGTGTGGCCAATTTTTTGGTCCCATGTCCGACGGGACCAAAAAAAAAAAAATGGAGATTTCCGGTTTTTTTGGTCCTAGGACAAGAAAAGCTAGTTTTTTTTTTTGGTCTGGGGTAGGACAAAAAAAGCAAGACGTTTTTGTCCGGGTCTAGTTTTTGGTTCCACGAAATAGAAGCTTTTTTGGTCTGCTTCACTGATCGATTTTGTACGGTGGCCGAGAGGGGACAACAAAAAAATGGTGACTTTTTGTTTTTGTTCGCATCTTAATTATCTTAGGATTCTGAGTTATTTAGTCAGAATTCTGAGACAATAAAGAAGCTCCCCCCACCCAAAAAAAATCACATTATTTAATTAATTAATTAAAATAGGTAGGCGGTGGCATTATCTGATACTACGTATGCAGTCCCTTGTTTCAATTTTTGAATTTTTATGCGTTCTTAACGACTATTCTGTCTTGTAATTAGACAGGTAGCATCTTTGTGCTGTGGGTGGGATTGAAGACCGCAGATACTTTGAAGTACTGCTCTGTTAGGTTTCTAAAACATTTAACTAGACATGTTTCTGCTCTTGTTTTTTAGATGTTGAGCTTCATCAGTAGTTGGACTTTTAAGTTTGTCCTGGTCTTCATTCGATAGAATATTTGCTCTTTCAGAGCGCCTCGATGAGAGAATCGAGGGAGCAGTCTTCGTTCTCCTCGTGATTTGTTTCCAATTCACATTTAATTTGAACCTAGAAATAACTAGGCATTGTTTAGTTTGGGTGCCCTCTCAAGGGCTATGACCGGTGGCGTCGGAAAATTGACACAGATTCGGATTTTTCCGATGGTAAGTGCCAGTGTCTTAGCACTGCAGGTTTTGGTTTAGCTCTTTGGTTTTTACACAGAGTATATCGTACCCTCATTGATTTACTTGAAATGGTCCTTTGAGGACTATGAGGCTTGACATTCTGATGGCAGGACGGGGTATAGCTATAAACTATTACCCCTTCCTAGAGCTATTTTATAATATATATTTATCCGATAGAGATCTGTCGGAGAGATTGTTGATGAAGTGCTCGGTTTGTTCCGCCTTCAGACAATTGTTGGCAGTTTTAACTTCGCCTTTTACGGCTGTACACTTAATTCGACACTTTTGAGACTTTTCACAAAGTTTCTCCCCTTTTTGAGAGCTCGGGAAGTCTTCCTACTTTTTGTGGAAGGAATTCTTGATTCAGTATCCTGTTTCTCGAATTTTTTTTTTTTTTAGGACAGATAATGCTTTTAGCAAAATGAATAGGATTACCGAAGAAACTTGTACACAAGTTATGTGCGGGCTAATTTTATCTCTTTTTAAGAGTGTTGTGGGTTTAACCCTTTGAGAGTTCTTGAGAGACCTATTCTTTGAAAGGCTAGCTCAGAACTGAGGGCAGACAGCATGGCTATAGGCTTATATTAGGCCTTTGTGGCCAAATGAAAAACAACTTCCCGCATCACGTGCCAATCACAGAAGGGCAGCGTGTGCATCCTGTTTGTGTTTTGCTCTGATTTTGAAAGGTTGCAAGAAGGCGACCAATCAGGAAGGACCAGGGTTACACAGGACGGAAGTTACGTTTTGGAGCCTGGTCGGAAATTAGTGCACAAGGGATTCCAAAGACGGGTTAGCAGAGCTACCATACACTTTTAGTGTAGCCAATAAACATTATAGCGTGGAGGCACTAAGACTTTTCGAGATACACTGTAATAAATGTTTGCAGAATTACAGAGAGAGAAAAAAGATAACTAGAAGGGAAAAAAGCCTAATTCACAATATAAAAAAAGAGAAAAAACCCAAAGTAAACTAAAATAAAGGGAAAGGTGATAAAACGAAATACAAAAAAGTTTAGAAAACAGGCCGTAGTTAAGAAAAAAAGTAAATAATTAACAAAACAAAACTAAACATTAAGAAAAAACAATAAGAAAAAACTCCAATCTGCAAATAGCTGCAACAAATATTGACAGTGTAAACTGCTGTAACGGTGCCCATGTGCCGCTAAAATGCTCCTTAATACTTTTGCTTTGGAAAGGAAGTGACGTTTGAGGTAAGAGCCGGTGTCATGAAGGGACAAACTGGCAAAGTATCTTGGTACTCTTGGGAGTACGAAAAGACCGCAATACGTTTTTGTGTATTGCTAAGTCGGGTTTTTTTTCCAGAGAAACCTAACAGGTAAAAGGTCTTCTAAGAGACCTCATCTTTCAATGATGGAGGTATCCTTAATCTCGGTTTTGTGTAAACGAGATTTGAAATCAAATTGAAGCCGCAAAGTCCGTCAAAAGAAAAGGCGATTATTGAAGCAAATTGCAACCTTCTCAGGTGAAAGATAAAGAATCAGCGTTCAGGGTTTTCTCGTTTTCAAACTTTGCACCCTGTCGGTTTGAGGAGGTTGTAAGGCAGCAATGTTATGAGGCGACCATGATGGGTGGCTCTGTTGTTGTAAGACCAGTAAGTTTAACTTACAAATTTTGCCTTGAGAAACCTGCTCATAAAGCGCGGGCTTTGCGCCCCTGCTTCAAACAATTGATCCTTGAGTACGTCTACTTTTCCTCATTTTAAAATAGTTCATTTTTAATGAAAGGTATCAATTTGCAATTAGATGTTTCTGATATATGTGATCAGAATTCCCTTTCTTGGGGTGTGGCGTATGATACCTTGTGGTGTTGGGGAGTGTTTACTCTACTCCGTAGCTGTATTCGGATGGGCGTAAGATTCACTTTTTTTGAAAAGTTATATAGCCGTTAAGTTGTACGTAAGTAAGCCTCTTGGGGCACGTACAGAAAGACTCTTTAAGAGTCAACATTTACCTTCAAAACCATTGAGTTTGGCCAGAGAGGATCAGTATAGAAAACAGATGAGAGTCAAAGGACGAGGAACCTGTCAAATCAAGTTATTGTTTAATCAGATGATTCTTGGTATGTTTGACCAGAAATTGGCGCCACTCTTTGGTAGGCAGGTAAAGGACCTTTAAGGGGACAGTTTTGTCGTGCTTTTTAAGCACTGGTCCCTATAATTTTGAAAAAAATGGCGTTTTCCCTTTTGTAACCACGAACCCTCCTTTGTGGAGGTTGACGTAGGCAGTTTTCTGAACAGCCGGTTTCCATCTGACCCGTCCGGAAAGCGGACGTGTTAAGCTCTCGCTTCCTTCTCTGCTAGGTTCAGCTTATTTCCGAGCAGGGTGTGTTTGTATCTTTTGTCCGACTTGTAATTATCAGTATGTGGGTCAAACTAATAACTTTAGAATCCGTATGAATGCTCATAAGTTGTTTTTCATTTGGCCACAAAGGCCTAATATAAGCCTATAGCCATGCTGTCTGCCCTCAGTTCTGAGCTAGCCTTTCAAAGAATAGGTCTCTCAAGAACTCTCAAAGGGTTAAACCCACAACACTCTTAAAAAGAGATAAAATTAGCCCGCACATAACTTGTGTACAAGTTTCTTCGGTAATCCTATTCATTTTGCTAAAAGCATTATCTGTCCTAAAAAAAAAAAAAATTCGAGAAACAGGATACTGAATCAAGAATTCCTTCCACAAAAAGTAGGAAGACTTCCCGAGCTCTCAAAAAGGGGAGAAACTTTGTGAAAAGTCTCAAAAGTGTCGAATTAAGTGTACAGCCGTAAAAGGCGAAGTTAAAACTGCCAACAATTGTCTGAAGGCGGAACAAACCGAGCACTTCATCAACAATCTCTCCGACAGATCTCTATCGGATAAATATATATTATAAAATAGCTCTAGGAAGGGGTAATAGTTTATAGCTATACCCCGTCCTGCCATCAGAATGTCAAGCCTCATAGTCCTCAAAGGACCATTTCAAGTAAATCAATGAGGGTACGATATACTCTGTGTAAAAACCAAAGAGCTAAACCAAAACCTGCAGTGCTAAGACACTGGCACTTACCATCGGAAAAATCCGAATCTGTGTCAATTTTCCGACGCCACCGGTCATAGCCCTTGAGAGGGCACCCAAACTAAACAATGCCTAGTTATTTCTAGGTTCAAATTAAATGTGAATTGGAAACAAATCACGAGGAGAACGAAGACTGCTCCCTCGATTCTCTCATCGAGGCGCTCTGAAAGAGCAAATATTCTATCGAATGAAGACCAGGACAAACTTAAAAGTCCAACTACTGATGAAGCTCAACATCTAAAAAACAAGAGCAGAAACATGTCTAGTTAAATGTTTTAGAAACCTAACAGAGCAGTACTTCAAAGTATCTGCGGTCTTCAATCCCACCCACAGCACAAAGATGCTACCTGTCTAATTACAAGACAGAATAGTCGTTAAGAACGCATAAAAATTCAAAAATTGAAACAAGGGACTGCATACGTAGTATCAGATAATGCCACCGCCTACCTATTTTAATTAATTAATTAAATAATGTGATTTTTTTTGGGTGGGGGGAGCTTCTTTATTGTCTCAGAATTCTGACTAAATAACTCAGAATCCTAAGATAATTAAGATGCGAACAAAAACAAAAAGTCACCATTTTTTTGTTGTCCCCTCTCGGCCACCGTACAAAATCGATCAGTGAAGCAGACCAAAAAAGCTTCTATTTCGTGGAACCAAAAACTAGACCCGGACAAAAACGTCTTGCTTTTTTTGTCCTACCCCAGACCAAAAAAAAAAACTAGCTTTTCTTGTCCTAGGACCAAAAAAACCGGAAATCTCCATTTTTTTTTTTTTTGGTCCCGTCGGACATGGGACCAAAAAATTGGCCACACCGGCTGTAGATCTATCTAATCGAAAGTGAAATTTGAAACCTCTGAACAGTATGTTTAACGAATTAGCCTCGCGCCCTTGGCACTTCTTCCCTTCGAAATCTCCTTGACATAAAAAGTAAATTACCGGTCGTGTTTTGTGAAACTGAAAAATTGTGCATCATGTATTCTTCAGCAAGAATTTGCAGTATCGCGGTGGCACAAACACGTTTCCTTCGTCTTTGGATGTCCGTCACTGTTGTTATACTCAAAACATCAGGTGATCAATCATGTGGCCGCATAATGACGTTTCTGCTTGTTTTGTTGGTCGGATCCTTTACACCGCACTCATGTGCACAACTGTTATTCACTAACGTCAAATTTACTCGTGGTGGTAAACGAGTTAATTAACCGAACACACCTTCGGTCACCCTGGGGAACGTCCCCATGGATTTGACTTCTTGATGAGTGACTTGGGAACACAAATTGGTACCATAACAACCTTGTCATTTTCAGCTCGCATTGCCAGTTACACTCAACTAGAAAAGTATTCACACTATCTGATCTTTTCCATGGAGTGATGATATGTAAAATGCAACTTACTACAATATTTCCCATTAGGACATGGCGGGCATGATACTACAGAATGATGGTCCACGATCACACAGATGCAAATCACGAAGTAACCCAGCCTCATGATGACGGATCTCCTCCGGTCCTCCTAGTAAGTAAAATAACATGTTGTTTAAAACAAGGATTGAAGGTCCAATTAAAGTGTACCTCAAGTCAAAAAACTAAAAATAAATATAAAAGAGCATGAAAAATGAATTCTAATTGTCCAAATCCCATCTGCATAGAACATGAATTGGCTTAGATATAAAACTGAAGTTTATTCACTTAAAACAAATCGGTCCATTTGCGCAATTATTTGTGACTGTCTTGTTGTATAACTCACATTAGCCGCTTTGTTTCCCTTTAAAATTAGAAATGTTTTTATGACCTTGAACATTTCCTGTTCGTTTGCAAAGCCGTGTTGCACAGAGATGGTTTTAATTACATCACTCCACAAGAGTAGGAGTGTATCACACTTTGGTACAGGGTGCAGTAAGTTTCAGAAAAACAAAGATATACAAAGATTGTTATTTGAGTAGTACATCACAAAGTTTTGCTCAATGTATGATTTTAAGATGGGTGAATAAACTCTATCATTGTGTATCTCAGTTCGGGAATGCCCTAAGAAGATGGACATTGGACTCTAAGAATTCATTTTTCGTTAACATATTTTATTGAATTTTTGGACTTGAAGTACACTTTAAGTTTTGATATATTAGAGGGGTACTTAGTCTAAGCATTCCGGCAGTGGCGTAGCTAGGATTTTTTCCGGAGGGGAGGGGGGGCAAAGGTATGAAATTTCCCAAAACTTTTCCCGGTAAATGTGTATGTATTTCATATAAAATATGCAAATTTACAAGTATAACAACATTACCATGTCATTATGTAATATTACCTGCATTTTAATCTTAAAGGATAACATAGAGCAATTGGAAATAACAACTCTTAGGATATTATTTTGGTCAACAATATCTGGTTTATTTGTATGTACTAACGCAGTGGCGTACGCAGGATTTCTCTGAAGGGGGGGGGGGGCATGCAGTATGGTCAAAGGGGAGGGGTGTCCGGAAATTTTTTTTGACGTTTTCAAGGAGCCTAGATGCAAAATGGTGCAAGATTTTCGATTTTGACAGGAACAGTGTTAAAAGTTGAATCGTGGTGGTTCATGAGGATAAAACTGAAACCTTTGTGTCCTTACATGCATTCTTATGCCATTTATGCTACCTTACGAAGTAAAACTTGTCATTTAATTTGCACACTTTAAGGAGTCAAAATAAAATAGCATTGATCGGTATAGGATTTGTGGCTTTTCTTGGCCACAAAACGTTATTTTGTCATAAAGATTATCTAAGCGGAGCGCCACCATTAGTTGGCGCGGAGCGTAGAGAAAATTTCGAAAAATCAGACCCCTCAGATGGCCGGAAATAGCATTTTCCAGACTTATACGAAGAATCTAACCAGTCGCTATCTTCTTTTGTCGTTTGCAATAAAATGCTCCCTTCAAAATATGTTCGCAAACTACAAAGTGATCAGAGAGTTAAGAGCTAATTTGACCCAAGAAATGTAGTTTTGCCCAAAAGACTGAGCGAAGCGCCACCACTGGTTGGCGCGGAGAGTAAAGAAAATTTCGAAAAATCAGACCCCTCAGATGGTCAAAAATAGCGTATTCATGCTTGCAAAGAGAATCTAAACATGTAGTCTTTTTATATCGATACCAGCAGTGGGATACAGAGTCTACATTTTTAAGTAAAAATTGGAATTTGACAGAATTTGCCTATTTGTAGGAATTAAAAAAATGGCATCACTGAGGGGCCTTGCAGAGACAACCCTTCCCCTTTGGAAATTTGTGAAAAATTGGGTATCCTTATATTCAATCTGGTGCCACGTATACTATCTTTTGAAGTAAAATCTGTGTTACTAAAGTTTGACTACGTATTTTTAAGAACAAAGAAAAATGGCATCTGTGAGGCGGCATGGCCCAATGGTCCCCCCTTCGTACGTCACTAAAAGAAGGCCTAACAGTGGCTCGTTCACACAGGATATCCTGTTAGAACAGCAGTCTGTTCAGTGTAGAAGGCTACAAGGTACTCATGGACCCGTTATTGTTACACCCCAAGTGAGCAGAAAGCTATTTTACCGAACTAGCCTGTAAGCCTCCGGGGATTAGACTACGTAACAAAATCTAAGTATGCCAATGGATCCCGTTCATTCTAATTTCTAGACTAACTTTAAGTTTGTTGGCCATGGATTGTTTCAGCCCTATCCATCGTTATGTACACAGAGTAAAATCGGTATAGCTACTACTAGCTTGTAGGACAATATATTAACCGGGGGTCTACGTTAGTGACTTGTCAGTTTTCACATCCTTTTACTGAATTCCCAAAGTTTACAACGCAGAGACTGTGTACGAGGGGATAAATTCGGGTTTACAGCCTTTCAGTGTTAGTTGTACTGTATCAGCTGTTGTTAAATTCCCGAATTACAGCTTCCTGTGCACTGAAATGCACTGATCATAACACCCGCGCGTATACAAGAGAACATTCAATCTGCTACGCGGCGAGGAAATTTCTGTGGAACGCGAGTAGGGCCGGTTCATGCAACACTGACGAAATCTGGGTTACTTTGTTGCATGAAAATACGAATTATGTATAAGAAATGTCTCACAATTTCTTATTCTAACAAAAATTTTGAGAAATTTTTGTTAGAATAAGAAAATTCATCAAATTTCCCCAATTTCATCAAATTTTCCCAAATTATTTTCCAGGGGGCGCCCCCCTGCCCCCCCCCCCCAGTAGCTACGCCACTGCATTCCGATGAAATTTGCATTGAAGCCGATGTGTGATTCTCAATTTGAAGCAAGTACAATGGCATCACAGTTTTTTTGTTTTAAATTTTACGATCAATTCCTCCTCAACAACCACATGTTACCAGATTCAATTACAAAGATGTCATAAAAACTTCACAAACTTTGCAGTCCCAAAGACGATGTCTCATCCTATATGCATAAACAATTTAAACCATTCGTCTTCGATGTGAGAAAATGATAATACATTTGCTGTCCTCAAACTCATTTTGGAACACAAATCTACAACTTTACTAAATTTGTCGAAATGTGTGCGATACTCCGATTTGAATACAACTTTCACTTAATTGTCCAGATTCAAGCCCGTCGGAATACTACATTGACCTGATCATGCAATTACCCTTTAAGCACTAAATAACGTATGGAACAATGAACATTTGATCATGTTACACGTACAAAATCATACTCTAAAAGTTGAATATATTGATAGTGATTTAGGTTTTGATGGTTGGTGTTGTGGCGTGAACTAGAAAATTGCTCTTTGCAAGATCAGTCATGGAGACAACTTTCGAGGGCTACGCCTTCGCAATGTGCACCAACTGCAACTATGGTCCTTCGTGACCTGATGCAGAGTTCAAAAAGAGTACCGTACCTCTTTTTAAAAGAGTCATTTAAACAGTAGGTTTTCGACCGTACACTCTTAAAAAAAATGGGCAAAATTTGCCCAACTTTTTGACCAACACTGGGCATCTATTCAACAACCTAAACAGTTGGGCAAAACTTTAACCAACCAAATTTGGTAAAGTTTGAACCTAACTGTTGGGCAGGAAACTACCCAACTGTTTGTTAAATGAGCATTTAAAACATACCCACTTGTTGGGCACGTCTTTTATTAAGATGTTGGGCAAATGCATTCACCAACCGTTGGTTAAACGTTCATCATCTTTTCCATAACCGTGGGTGCTTTTTCAACATCAGTTGGGCATATTCTTTAACCAACTGTTGGGCTAATCCCTAGTGCATTGCCCTAGTAAATGTGGCCATTTATAAATCAGGCTCAGATTATCCATAAAGGGCCGCTAAATAGATTAGATTTGCTAAGTGACTGCTCAACTCCAGATTATAAATGATTTTACTTCCAACATGCTTGAAAATATGAACTTTACAAGGTGGCTTCAAATGAATTTTAGTCAGACTTTTTTCGAGACATTCTCATACTGCTTTTTATCATAATGTATCGCTAAAACGGCCCGGCCCATTTTCATCTGCTAGAATTCGGCTGTAGGGGCAGGCCAGATGGCAGACCATTTGGGCACTGCATGTACATGAACAACTCCTTGTCCGTTTTGCAAGGAAAATTGGGAATTGTGAGTTTCCTTGAAGGATATGATCTTCTAATAAACAACTTAAGGAAGATCGTCCGGGTGACTGAAGTTTATCAGACCTGCATCTTTTGTCAGATTATCTGGGCATGTAGACGAAATTGGATTTTCTCAACAACAGGAGGACAGCCTTCCCCGACGGGGGCATGACCTTGCGTATATTGAAGATGGGATGAGGGATAGCTAAGCTAGAAAGAAGTGATTAAAATAAATTCAGGTATATACATTGAAATAGCGGTGAAAAATAGTTCAAAGAGAAAAAATGTCATGATCATCAATCCAGTAACTTTAGCCCTTAACGTTCATTTTAAGTCCCCCACCCCCGAAGGAAATCGCCTTCCTTCCCCGACGGGAAGAAGATGAGGTATAACGGAGCTCAAAAGTGATTGAAATTCAATTTTGATATGTATTAAAATAGCATTTCAAAACCAAAAATATGTTAAAGACCCCCCATTCATTAACTTCATTCCTTGAAGGGTTTTTTTTTCATCATTTTTTTTTATTATTTTTAGGCTTCCCTGACGGGGGGCAGTGTTCCCGACGGGAGGCAATGGCCCCCGGCCCCCCGCTGGCACCACCCCTGCTTTTGGTAGCCCCAAATGACCTTCAACCTTCAACAAGGACCGTAGATGCCATCTTCTTACCATAACACATCCACATACTAACTTTGAACTCCATCCCAGTTTTCTACTTAAATTACTTAGGAAAAATGGTTTTCAAAGTTTTACCTTGGATAATCTCATATGAACTTTGACCTTCACCAAAATTAAAAGGCTCCACCCTCCCTTCATAATTCATCAACAAACCAAGATTGAAAACATTCCAAGCTTCCCACCTTGAGATATCGTGTAAGCAAGGTTTTCTTACTTTGACCCCCTGTGACCCCAAAGGACCTTTTACCTCTGCCAAAATCAAATGAGGGTTCCTCCTTAAATCTTTATGCATCAACATATCAAGTTTAAAATCAATCAAAGCTTCCTACATTGAGATATTGTGTAAACAAGGCTTTCAGGATTTGACCCCTTGTGACCACAAATGACCTTTGACCTCCACTAAAATTTATACGGTTCTCCCTTACATCATTACGCATCAACGTATCAAGTTCAGAATTTATACAAGTTTCCTTACTTGAGATATCGTGGTAACAAGGATTTCAGGGTATGACATTATGTGACCCCAAATAACCCTTGACTTCCACCAAAATTAATGGAGCGATGTGCACTGTTTAACAAAAAAATTCCTACCTGGCTAACGATAGCCTAATGTCTAACCTAAACCCTAACTCTGACAAAGAATACAATCAATACAATACAATGGCAACGGCCAATATTAAACCACCTTGCTAAACAGTGCACATCTACTCAAAGTAATAGGGTTTTTCCTTACATTATAATGCATATGCATATTAAGTTTGAAATTAATCCGATTTTCCTACCTTGAGATATCGTGTTAACTCGGATTTCGGGGTTTGAAACCAGGTGACCCCAAATGACCTATGACCTCCACCAAAATTAATAGGGTGCTTGCAACATAACGCATCAACATATCAAGTTTGAAATGAATCCAAGCTTCCTCCCGTGAGATATCGTGTAAAAAGGGATTCGGGGGTTTGACCCAATGTGACCCCAAATGACCTTTGACCTCCACCAGAATAAATTGGGTTGCTTACATTTTTATTTTTTTTTTTGTTGAAGATATGGATAAATTCTTGTCTGACAAGCATAGGGCGATAAGTGTTAAACTTAACTGTGATGATAATGTGTCTATGAATAATAACAGATTTACAGATTGTGAATTTAGTATAATGAATGCACGAATTGATTGGGATAAAACCCGAGCTAGTGAATTTACAAGCTCCTTCAGTGATAGTGATATCATTGGAATCAGAGAAAAGATTTAGTCTTTGGACGTCCAAAAACTTAGAAATTCTCGCCTTGATGATATTGCTACGAACTTGAATAACGTATCTCTGGAAACGGCAGAAAGACTGGAATTGTAAAACGGGTTCATTTAAGACCCTTAAAGAGATATTGTCCGTTACGGCAGCCCTGGTTTGATCGCAGTTGTAGAGAAATGAAAAAGAAATACGTAAAAGCAAAACGTTCTTATAAGTATTTAACAATTATCACTCGTGGAGAAGTATGTGCACTGCATCTAAAAACTATAAGCAGCAAATAAGGAAAACAAAACCGAATTATTTTGGTATGATTCATTCCACATTAAGGCATATTAAATCCAAGAATCCTGAGGAGTATTGGAATGTAACTAATAGGGCAAGTAATTTCACTACCAGTTGTAATAACATATCGTTAGAGTCATTTATAAACCACTTTAGTGAGTTGAATCAAACAAAAGTCTCCTCCGATGGAAACAGTAGTTTTATCCCGGATTCTCATACTGCCGAAAAACTTGAACTTAACAAATGTATTACTGTTGATGATGTTAGAGTTCAAATAAACAGGATAGAGAATAAAAAATCGTCACGAGAGGATCAAATTATTTAATGAATTTTTGAAACAGCCCCGATCGTGTTATACATCTCACAACAAAATTGTTCAATGTGGTGTTGGCCTCCTGTATTATTTCAACTACGTGGACCATTGGTTTGGTTATGCCAATCTATAAGGGTAAAGGCTCTCCTGATGACGCTGGGAACTATCGTGGTATAACTTTGTTTAGCTCTGTGGGTAAGCTGGGCCTATTCACCTCAATATGAAAAGAACGCATTGAAACTTTCCTGTGCAATAATGGTATGATTGAAGATAAACAGGCAGGGTTTAGGAACAACCACTCTACACTTGATCAGGTATTCACGCTTTACGCTAATGTTGATTATTATCTCCGTAAGAAAAAGAAATTTTATTGTGCCTTTATTGATTTTGAAAAGGCATTTGACATTGTGGATAGGACAAGCCTGTGCTTAGTGCCTGTAATATTAATGGGAATGTGCTCAAGGTTATTCATACTTTTTAAAAAAATCAGCTGCCATTAAGGACGGAATAAATCTGACTTTTTTTCATTGTAATATAGGAGTCAGACATGGTGAAAGTCTGTCCTCTGTCCTTTTTACAATATTTTTAAACGATATCGAGCGTTTTTTAGTCGCTATTACACAGGTTTGCATAATTTATCATGTTCTTTGAATGTGGTTCTCAGTAATGACGAAGTAGAAGTTTTCATTGAATTATTCACTTTGTTATATGCAGATGATACTATTGTATTGGCTGAATCCGAAAATTAACTGCAAGAGGCTTTGAATGGTGTACATGGTCATTGCAATGTTTGCCACACGAAAGTTAACGTTAAAAAACTAAAAAAGTAATTTTTCAAAGGGTAAAATAACGAAAAACCCTACGTTCAAATTTGGAGATAAAAACGTACAAATCGTTGACGACTACACGTATCTCGGGGTCACGTTTAACTCTAATAACAGTTTTTTTTTAGGGACGTGAATGTACAAGTAAATCAGGGTAAACGAGCTCTGTTCAGTATGATGCATAATTCCTATTACCTTTGTCTTCTACCCGATATCCAGATTAAATTGTTCGATCAGTTTGTCCTTCCGATTCTTTTGTTTGGGTTTGAGGAATGAGGTTTTCGAAATATCAGTCAAATTGAAGTCTTACACACTAAATTTTGTAAGAAAATTTTAAAGCTTATTAAGTATATGCCAAACTGTATGGTATTTGGAGAGCTAGGGCGACATAAAATCTGTACGTCTGTTGAACTGAGGATGGTCTTATTTTGGTGTACCATATCACGGGCATAGGTCATTATCTAGCGCATTTAATTTATAAGGTTGTTAGAATTATGAATGAAACCAAATAATATAGCTTACCCTGGAACATAAAAGTGAAAGATATATTAGACAAATCGGGAATGTCATTTGTTTGGAACAATAGTTAGACCAGGGGAGGAGGGATTAGTATCGTCACCCGAAAGCGAAATTTATGAGACCAGGTGGATTTGGTCAATTTTGGGTGGCTGATTCCGAAAATTGAGGGTATACGGGCCATATCCGGGCTTTTCTGCGCCATTTTGACATTTAAAGTTGAGAGGGCGCCCTCTTTTTATCAAAAATCTCGTTTTCTCCATAAATTTACGGTCCAAATATGAGATTAGGTTCTAATATTCTGTAAATATAATGTCAATTGATACATACGGGGAAATATTAGTATTCATATTAATATGCTAATTAGATAAGGTTAAAGTTCAAGTTATAATGTTAACAGAGAAATAGGCCGAGGGTTTGAGTCATGGGAAATTACACCAAAATAGACCTGTCTTACACCCTACAAACACAGTAGATACTCATTTTAGAGCAAGCGGCCGGGCTGGCGCTATCTGACGACCCCCTGCCTCACAACCTTGAAACAATGGACCCCTTTTGAAGAATTAAATTGTACAAGTGTAATGCCGGCAACTAAGTTTTTGTTGGTCATTGCACGATCGTTTGTAAGTTGACTTGTTTCCCCAGTTATTAATTATATACAATACATACAATTTAAGTTATGGGGGACAGATGTAGTACTAGTCATATCGAAAAGTTTCGATTATTAACCTCACAAATTTATTAAAGTGTATGGACGTTTGTTATTGTTCGTTCTTTCGTTTAAGTGTTGTGCTCGGGGTTGTGATTTAAGGTCACCTTTTAATTTTGTCGTAAAACATTTATTTACGGGAACATTAGGGGTACTGAATCTAACATGTCTACATTTGAACATGCAAGTGTAACTTACCACACAAATGGAATCCAGTATATTGCTGTTTATCGCCCCCCTCCCTCTCCGATGAATGGGCTACGCACATCGGATTTCCTGACGGAATTTGATGACTTTGTTAGTGAAACTTCTTTATCTCAGCAAAGTAATATTGCTGGGCGACTTAAATGTTCATGTGGACAATCCAGACAAACTCGATTCTACACGATTTATAACATCGTACGAGACCGCAGGCTTCCACCAATTTATTTCTGGGCCCACACACAAGCTTGGGCACACCCTGGATCTTGTTCTGGCTCGACCCAGTGACAAAATTATTAAGTACTGTGCATCTCAAAATAATCTTCTTTCTGACCATTTCATGGTGCATTGCTACATTGGCAGAAATAAACCACGGAAGAAAAAGAAAGCAGTAATGGTCCGAGATTTTAAAAGTTTGGACCACCGTCAATTCAGAGCCGACATGGCATCTCAGCTTAGAAGTATATCTCAGCACTTGTCTCTACCTGATCTTCTGCATGAATTTGAGTCAAGACTCACTGTTTTACGAGATAAACACGCACCCGTAGCACACAAAATGCGAATAGTTAGGCCCAGGTTTCCGTGGTACAATGAACAAATGAAGGAACAAACCAAGCTACGCAGGTGTTTGGAGAGAAAGTGGAGGAAGAACCGTAGTTATGAAGATAGACAAAGTTACATCATTCAAAAAGAGAATGTGAATAAATTAATTGAATCGAGTAAGATAAACTACCACCGGAATAAGTTGTGTGACGCTGATACGAACTGTGTTTACAGAACTGTTAACAAACTATTGAAAGGGACGACCGGGTTTTACCAGTAACAAACTCCATTCAGACCTTTTGTAATCACTTTGCCGACTTCTTTGAAGAAAAGGTCTCTAAGATTCGGAAAGTTTTTGATGATAGTTTTTCTCCTCTTGACAGTGATGTCTCATTTGCTGATGGGACACGTATGCCAAGCTCACATGTTTTTAGTGATTTTGCTACCTCTTCAACTGATGAAATCTGTAAAATTATTATTAGTTGCAACAATAAGTCTAGTGTTCTAGACCCAATTCCCACGTGGCTGTTGAAAACAAATCTTGATATTCTGCTTCCGACACTTACGAAAATTGTAAATAATTCCCTAGAAACTGGTATTTCCCCAAGATCACTCGGCAAAGCTGCTATTACTCCTATTTTGAAGAAGCCATCCTTGGATAGAAATGACCCGGCTAACTTGCGGCGAGTATCTAACATTTTGTTCTTTTCAAAGGTTATTGAGAAGGTGGTCAAAGTTCAACTTATTGAATTTATGTGCAAGCACAATTTAGGCGAAGTTAACCAGTCTGCTTACAAAGAAAATGCAACTACCGAAACCGCACTGCTGAAAGTCAAAAGCGATATTTTGATGCTGTAGACAGACAAGAGGTTGTTTTTGTGGTCTTCCTTGATCTGTCTGCAGCATTTGATACTGTTGACCATGGTACACCTCTGTAGCACTTGCACTGTGATATAGGAGTGTCTGGAACTGCTCTTAATTGGTTTAGAAGCTACTTAAATAGCAGATCGAGTTGTGTTTTTATTGATAATGTTCTCTCTGCTCAGTCTCAACTCATCTACGGAGTTCCTCAAGGTTCTGTAATCGGACCAATTCTTTTCACAGTTAATACACTACCAGTGGGAGATATTATACGTAGTCACAATGTCAATTTTCATTCATACGCTGATGATACTCAGCTGTACGTCTCTTTTAATCCTAACGAAACTGGTGCTGCTGTAAGGGAGTTGCAATTGTTACAAGATTGCATTATTGATATCAAAAGGTGGATGAATCAAAACAAATTAAAATTAAATAATGAAAAAACCGAATTTTTCATAGCAGGAACTAGACAAAGCCTTTTAAAGCTGCCGAAACTTAATTTTAAAGTGTGTGATAGCCAAATTGAACCATCCTGTAACATACGTAATCTAGGAGTTTTCTTTGATTCTAATATGTCCATGACCAAACAAATTAAAAGTCTCATATCAGCTGGAAATTTCCAGCTCCGTAACATCCGTCGCATAAGTCGTTATCTTGATCAGGATACACGACATCGCATTGTACGTGCACTTGTACTTTCTAGATTAGACTACGGTAATGCCCTCCTCTATGGTGCGAATGCTCGAGACCTCAACCGTCTACAGTTGTTGCAAAACAGAGCTGCTAAATTGATTTTTTCTGCCTCTAGTCTGGATAGTCCTTTACCTTTAATGAAAAAACTTCACTGGCTTCCTATCGAAAAACGAATTAAATTTAAAATATGTCTTTACGTTTACAAATGTCTAAATAACTGCGGACCAGTTTATCTCACAAAATCTTTGATATGGAAACAGCTTCCCTCTACAGGCCCTGCAACGAGGTCCGCTACTGATACAAATCTATTAACAGTTCCGTCTAGAAAGAAACACATTGCCGACAAGGCTTTCTCCGTAGCTGGCCCCTCACTTTGGAACACACTCCCGCGTAATATCAGGGAAGCTCAATCAGCCACTACTTTTAAAACGTTCCTAAAGCCTCACTTTTTCTAACTGCACTGTACTTTACAGTTCTCTTTCTGTTTTTAAGCGCTTTGATCATTTGGAGCTAGCGCTATATAATTATTTGATTTATAATTGATATCTTAAAGCAAAAATTTGCTTTTCACCCCAAATTTATAATTTAAGGGATAGCCTTGTTCCGGGAAATATATATAATTTATTTATACAAATTTTCACGTTTAGCTAAGGAATCATAAAGTATCAAGCACTTTGCGCAGTTTGCTTGGCACTTGTGGTACTTTCTGCCATTGTTCCATGAAAGCCTAGTATTCTGTTTGGTCACTGAAAGAACAGAAGAAAGGTCAAGTGAAATTTTACTCCATCTCATGTTTGGGTAGGAAATTTATATGTCAAGCATTTGAAGATTGATGTTAACATATTTCATAGACTACTTATTTAACTTTTGCTTCAAGTTTACTCTGGTGAACTTCTGACCACGACTTACTTTTCGCTGCCCAAAATTTGGAATTTTTTTCCCTAAATAACGGTTTTTTCTGGAACTCGTCTCAAACTTCTATGCCCTCATATGAAATACACGTAACACCGACCTTTGTAACAAATCAATGAGATATTCTATCACAATCGCACCTTTAAAACCAATATTATTGACGTATTACTTACTTGGGGTAGAATTGCATCAAAATGAATGGGTGGTCTTCACTCCACTTCCCTCCCTTTCGTTCAAGTCTTCGCCAAATCTGCCGACTGAGCAGGCAACGTAGGTGGGAAGATGTTCGAGACATGTCTATAGCCCTCTCCCCTCCATACACGTATGCACACTGCCGAGATCATTTTAGTCTCCTTCAAAATGCCATTTGTGTCGCTTTAATTTGGGACTAAAAAGGGGGAGAATTTTTCCCACGGGTCTTTAGTGAGAGGCGGATAGCAAATTGAAGGCTACGACATAAAGTGCACATGGTATAACTTATAAATCCACCTGGTCTTATAAAGTTCGCTTTCGGGTGACGAAAAAACCCCCTTCTCCGCCTGGTCTTAGTGAAGAAGTATCTAGTAACTCGTTAAAAGCAGCATTGAATCAACGTTTAAACAATATTAATGAACAGATTGCTGTCATAAATACAAACTCCCAGTGTAAGAATTACACGATATATTAAACGAGGCAAGAATTTGAACACTATCTGCTTAATTTTGATCACTTTCTGGGTAACTCATTCTGTACATTTAGATGTGGGAATAGTAAGCTACCGATGGTTATAGGTAAATTTGAGGTTACTATTAAGCATGAAAGGATTTGTGACTTGTGTAATGGGGACGGCCTAGGGGATGAATTTCATTATATTTTGCAGTGCCCTCACTTTACCACAGGACAAAAATTATTAGCCGTATTTTAGAAGACGGCTCACAACTTTTGAATTGAAGGAACTTTTTCAAAGTAGAAATAGGAAGATCGTGTCCAACTTGTTTAAGTTTTGTCAGATAATTATGGATTAATTCTCAAGGTAATTTTAATCTTAAATCTATAGGTGACTGGTGTCGAAATTGTGTAAGTTTGTAAAAAGCAGTGTCAGTTACTGCTATCATTATGTTTATTATTCTTTTTCCTTTTTTTCTTTTTCTGTAATTTTTCTTTGTTCTTGAGGCCGTTCTTTTTTGTTCTTTGGTGCATTTTGGTGTATCACTTCCATTTAGTATATTCTTTATGTCTATTTGAAAGTCTCTTATATCTCTTCGAGGTGAAATAGAGAATGATTAAAACTGGAACTGAAACATCATAACGCATCAACATATCAAGTTTGAAATGAATCCAAGTTTCCTACCATGAGATATCGTGTAAAAAAGGACTTTGGGGTTTGACCCCCATGTGACCCCAAATGACATTTGACTTCATTCAGAATAAATTGGGTTCCTTACTGTACATCATAACGCATCAACATATTAAGTTTGACAATAACCCAAGTTTCCTACCTTGAGATGTCGTGTAAACAAGGATTTCGGGTTTTGACCCATGTGACCCCAGATGACCTTATACCTACACCAAAATCAATACGGTTCGTCCCCTCAGCATGGGTATCTGTGTACCAAGTTTGAGAACTGTCAGATCTTCTCTTCTCAAGATATCTTGTAAACAAGCAAAGTGTCACAAACACACACATACACACCCACCCTCACATCTATACATATACCCGTTCACCCATACATACACACGTACGCCAATATGAATTCATAGGTTTCTCTTTCATCGAAACCAATAAGGGGGAAATCGCAAATTGCAATATAAAATGCATTACTTCTCGTTCATAAATCAGTTCGGTAAAACTTTTCTGCCAATGTTCTGGAAATGACAAAGTCGATATTTACCATACGTAACATTACACCATCAAGAGACATCGGCAGCTATATTGCTTTTTTTATAATGTCTTCCATAAATATTCTTCAATGAAAGCTCTTGAAATATTTTGTCTAAAAAGGTTAACAAAGTTTGACAAACTTTTGAAATGTCATCAGGGATTGTCAGTTCGTAGGCCTAAGAAAACATATGTAGCCACAACGATTCAGACGTCGTGCAATCTAACTTTTTCGGGAATCAGTTTACAGTTTGGTTTCGCCAAACGGCTCTTTGCCAGAGGGTCGGGACGACTAGTGAAAGCAATCGATCATTGCCACCAATATATGAAGGAAGTGCACAATCTTCAGTTATCCCCACCTCTTTGAATTGCCTCATAGGAAACCCAAAATCCAAAGCTTTCTGGAATACAAGCTCCATATCTACATATGTTTGTTTAAGAGGGCAAAAATTTCGGCGCGCTCAATACGTCCCCGATAAAGTACGGTAATCGCAATTGAAAAAAAAAAAAAAAGGAAAACTTGGCAACTACTTACAAGCCCGAGACATGCCATTTCCGGCTGTCTGAGGGTTTGCGATTTTTCCAAATTTACTTTACGCTCCTCGCCAACTGAAGATAGTCTTTCGAGCAAGACTTCATATTCCAGGCAAGAAACCATTGGCCTACCGTACTCAAATGCTCTCGTACATACCTAGCATCAGAAACCTCTCAACCCTGTCAGTTGAGTAGTCCGTGTAGATAGATTCTTCAGTTTTTGAGGTGCCAAAATGTTATCAATTTTCAATGTTGCAGAGCAGTGACGTAGCTGCAGGAGGCAGGGAAAATAATCCCCTGGCTCGAAAAAATGAAAAATTCGGAAATTCGCCATTTCGGCACTAGTCAAAGACAGTGTCGTTTTCCCAAAATTTCCTTCATAAAATTCCGAATTCTTTCTAATAAAAGTTTTTCCGATGAAATGACAATATGGTGATTTTAAAAAGGTCTAAAGCATAGACGTACTTGGCAGCGGCGCAGGGGCAGACTTCTCCCAAACCTCCAAAAGACCAACTTTAGTTAGGAGTCTGGAAAAATTCAGGCAGCAATTTCAATCCTTGCAAATGTGGATGTTTTTAAACACATTGGACACTTTTAAGTATGTCCACCAATTCGATTCCCTAATACAATAATTTTCACCCTTTTATTAAAATGGAACTTTAGGAGTTTGCCCCTAGAAAAAAAGTCTACCTATACGCCACTCTATACCATACACCAAATGTGTGGAGACACCATCCATGGATTAATCAGGATGAACACTTCGCAAAACAACAATGCACTCTCCGCAAAATTGAATCGTGCTACAGCAAAAATGACTGTGTCAATAATCAGTTATGGCATCAATTGGAAAGGTTTGTTAAGTATCATTGGTGATATTTTCTTGGCAATTAAATTTTGTCTAGGCTTATTTGCCTACAGAGGGCTACTATTTTTGGTTCGGTACGCCTCCTGACTGGAACTGGGTGAAAACTGCCCAACTTAGTTGGTTAAGCATTTTAATCATTAGTTGGACAAAAGAAATAACTCATCTTTTTCAACCAACTAATTTTGACCAACAAATGGTTAAAATTTGTACCCAACCCAAATGCCACACAGCTGCACTGTTTGGTGTTTTTTTGGCTTTCCATATAATCACATGTAGCCTATAATTACATGATTTGTACAAAAAGGAGATTGAACAACGTATCCTAGAACCTACACCGTTTGGCCTCGAAGAGTGGGACAGCTGGGCTTTTTTCTGAAGTCCTCCCGACCCTCTCACAAAGGGCCGTTCGGAGTAGGGAGGTGTTACACCTCCCTGTTTGGAGAAACCAAACTATAAACTGCTTCCCGAAATGCTATTACGTCCACTGAAGGACATGACCAATCTCACGGCCCACAGACCATTTACGTCACTGGTATGTCATGTACCGTATGGTTCCTTTCTAGACTGGATGGAAAGAACAGATACTACGTCACCAGTGACAATGTACTTGGGCAATAAAGCGTGAAGTGTGTAATTTGAAATTATAATACCTACTGTCCCATTGAAAACGCAGAAGTGAAAATTTTTATACGATTATTGCTCTTTAGTACTTTCGTCCAGATTTTAACTGATATTCTACCGCTAGATTTTTATTTACCAATTCCAATCTTATTCAACCATGAGATCTTAATTAACCACTTTTATTATAAATTATATGTAAAACTCGACTGATCTTTTACTAATCTTCGCATTGGTCCATTATTACCAAAATTTTGGGTTATATAAAACCTTCCCAACACCTATTACCAACACTTGGATTTTACCCAACCTGAATTTACCCAGCAAATATGGGTAAATTGTTTACCTATTTTGTTGGGCAATAATTTGCCCATGTTGAACACTTTGGATTTTTCCCAACGCTTTTTGCCAAACTGTGTTAAAAGTAAAGGCATATTGCAAACCTTTAGGGGATTGCCTGAAAACTAAAATTAGATCTCGTGCCCGCTATTTCCCAATATTGGACCTTCCCAGCTACGCAATGCTTCCACCTTTTCAAATTGTGAGCTGGGTTTTTGAAATATCAATGTAAAAATACATTTTTTTAAAATATTTTAAAATTAGAAACTGCATAGACTTTTTGCGTTCCGAATTTTATAGCATGTGCCTTGTGTTGTTACTTGGGGATGGAATAATGTTTGCGTGTTATCACCCCTTCTTAGCATATCAATGTCTTAGCAACTGCTGGCCTATATTAAATTTAGGGGGGTCTCAGTATTGACACCCGGTATGATTATTATCTACTACACTTGTTCATCGGATATCCCACTATTTTCTTACTTCACAATACATCATGAAGAAAGGGAATTGTATGGAAGAAATTTCACGGGAATTATCAGTCACCAAAATTAGAAGTACGACGAAATAAGTTCTCTTTTTAATCGTTGTCGAAAGTATCTGTAAGCTTCTTTTGATATTGTATTTAGTCTATTTTATCACTTTGAAGATGAACTGCCGTTTTTTATGAAAAAGCAATAAAAACTATTCTGGATTCTGTATGATATCACATAATTCCCTGGTCTTAACAACGATTGCGAACTGATTCAATTCAACGTCGATAATGCTAATCTTTTTGGTGAAATTTTCATTCATTTACCATGTTTGGATCTTCCAATGTTAGCAATCGAAGTTGAAGCATTTTCCATAAAAAGGTGATCTTGAGGCAAACATATGTGTTTTCATGGACAAAGGATTCACATTGTTGGCCAATGTTTTGTTTTTATTTATTTTTCATCCTAGTAGTAAATTAAATATGGATGCTGTTTGGCCCATGAGGCATATAATATAACGTTTTTAAAACTCAATTGCCCAGGATGCACACATGGCATCAAAACATCAAAGTTCAGTTGCATAAAGTTGGTGGTAAATTATATATAAAAACAAAACATTGCCCAGCAACGTGATTTCATGACATAACGCCTACTCGGGGGGGGGGGTCACAAGGGGGGTCGGGGAGGGGCAGCTGCACCCCTACGTTTCCAGGTGGACGCAAAATATGGGTTTGCTTGGAAATAAATTTTGTGGCCAAAATAGGAGATGTCAGATATTTGAGAGAAAGTGGAAGAAAAAATAACAAGTAGCATTAGACGGAACTGATAATCTCTGGCTGTTTTGAATTGGAACTGTATTTCTTTTGGTAATTTTGGCAATCGCCGCAACAAACTACTCCGAACGGTCAACCTCTCCACGCCCCTTCGACAAATTAGGCTTAGAATGACATCAAACACGGGCAATTTTTCAGCACCCCCTACACCCACCTGTTGTGACGCTATGAAGAAAATTTGCCATGTCCAATTGCTGGTATTTCAAGAACCGAACGTGGGAAATAAACATGAAATTTACCAGAATGTTTTGAATATATCCCACTGTCATATATCAAAAATAATTTGGCAATGGACTTATCCTTAAAACTGGACTATTTCCTTCACAGATGGAGAAACAGGAGATGCGAAGTAGCAGTTTCTGGAATAAAAACGTCAAACGATTAGATGCGACCTCGACTTTAAGGAATATTTTTAAGCGACTCCTTCGGGACATATTTTAACATAGTAGTAGCGTTTTGGAGTTATGGTCGACTTTTGCAAAATTTAAAATTGAAAAAGCATGGCAAACATTTTGTTCAGCAGTCTGCAAGTAACCGCCATATAGTCCAGTCAATCTACTTAAATATGACGTAACCTACCACTAATTGGAACAGAAATTATGTTCTTTTAGGTTGTCCAATGAAATTTCCTTGATAACATATCAAAAGTACGGAGAAACAGAATAAGTGGAACTTGTTTCAATTTAAGAACGAAAGAGCATGTTTCTCAACTTCATTTGCTGGAAAACAGAAAAGACATCTCCTCTTCGGCCCAGGTGTTAAATGTGAACCTGGCAAAAAGTCGTTTCCAATTTTAACTAGCTGCTTTACTTTTAGCTCGGGATGCAAATTAAGCACGTAGGTGCAACGTGTGTAAGTTCTGGAATTGCAAGCACACAATTGCAGCTAGGTTAACGGAATTTAATTTTTCATGTCGACCAATAAGCTAGTTCGGTAATTTGTTGTCTCTTGGAATAGTTGGGCATGCTAAGTGTGGAATATACAAAGCGAGCTTATCCGGTAGCGTACAGCGTTACCTTGTTTTCGTCGGTACGTGCTTACAACAATATCTAAGTGGCTAGCTAAGTCGAACGAAAATAGGGGTTTCACTGTTACTTAACGGCAGAATATAATGCAAAGTTTTTTCACTAGAAAGACAAGTTAGACAAAATCTGGCACCTGCATTTAGAAGCATACTTGAGTTCCCTCCTTATGTTATGGATGGGTATAAGAATGATTTCACCAAATTTTCATGTAATCCAAATTTTTTGAATACTTGTTGTGGGTGTGGAATAAGTTTGTTTGTCCAGGCGATTTGGAGGATGTGCGCATGTGCATAGCCACCAAAATGAATTACCGAACTGACTCATAGTTTGGGAATACCTTTCCCAGATGTGTACCAAATTTGGTTTGTTTTCAAGGTTATTATTATTGTATACAAAACTGCAACTCTTTGCAGTTGTAGTGGATAGGTGTAAGATAATTTTGGTAGTATTTTGACCAAGAAATTATTTTCTGGAGTATATCTGATATCAACACCTCCTGAATCTGTCGCCTGCTATTTCATCTTCGCGAAACTGAATTACAAACAATGTGCAACAACATACCTTACTACAAAGATTTGTGCTTTCAAGCTGACAAAAATGTAGACTAATTTGAAAAGAACACTAGGGCCAATAGTAAAGTTGTCAGTATAGATCTAATGTCACCCATAAACCTTTCCTTATATGGAATTTCTTCTTCGGTAATCAGTCTAAAATAATCACTGCTCGAAAGTTAAGAAATTCACGCTACTTGACCCTTGGTGGTAATCCACCACTCAGAAAAGGGTGTGGGAAGGCGTTAATTTGTTGAAGGGACTTTGGGTTTTTACGCAGTCACTTTACTGCAAATTGGAAAATGACCCGTCCTCCTAACGTATCCCAACATACTGTACTGTGAGGTATGTGTGTGAATGTCTTGAGGACCAACTAGATAATATTTATGAATTCGTGGGCCGAAGTTAAGGAAGAGGCCTGGGAATTGAAACTCAAATTTCAGGAGTACAATATTTTAGTATTTGCTACAACTAGTAAGAAAGATGCACAAGGAAACACCCAAAACTAGAATAACGTTATGGATTAGTAAGAGAGTGTATGTCACAACTGGATTTCCTATTCAGTTTTTATCTCTTGGAATTATAAATATTTAATGAACATGAATAAACTTAAAGGGGCAATCAAAGTTTGTTTTATATTTTTCAACTTAAATTCTGCACCATATTTGTACATTGGCCTAAAACGAACAAAACAGAATCCGTGACCATGATCAAACGTCGTAACTGGTTACATTGTAGTTGAGGTTGCCCATCCTTGCATTTTTTTTTACCCGACAAATATTCAGAAATTTTCATTCAACATTAACAAACGCAAACTTGATGTTTCTTCTTACCTGAATGGTTTCTTTTATGTTTCTTTTTTCGGGTTAAGGATTAGTTCAGATAGGGCAAACTGGGTGCTGGAATAAGAAATGGTTTTATTCTCTGCCATACTATGCCCTTTAAGCTCCTTTAAGATATTTAAGAGGCATTCATTCTTAAATGGTCATACATATTTTTACATAGTTGTGCACGTAAAAAAGTGTTAGCTAAATGACGCTTAACGCTCAGGTTCTAACTAAATTGGTTTATGTAATCTCTTTTCCCTACTCCATGCTTATGCTGAGCACAATGACAACAGTTTCCATCTTTAAAGCGGCTTATTGAGTTGGTTTATGAAATTCAACAAATTTTCCCACACCTTTTTTCCTCAGGTACTAATGACATATGGTCAAACTTGGGGGGGGGGGGGCTGCCAATTTTTATGTGGAGGAAAAGTTAGAAAAGTTGAAGTTTGGTAAAAATGTGCAAGAGGAAAATGAGAATGTGAATAGTTTTGAAGAAGAGTCTTTTCTTTTTTTTTCTTTTGAGTAAAATAAAGAAACAGTCGGGCTATTGGGTCGACTGAGCAATTAGTGCGGTTATCTATTATATCGTTCCTACAAGCTCATTTTTCTGAGGGACTATTCCTTTTGAGAGTGAATTTCACCCGGACTGAAGGAAAAATACATTCCAAAAGGAGCGATTTTTCCTTCGCGTGGAATGAGTTTTTTCTAAAGTCCTCCCGACTCTCTGGCAAAGGACCGATCGGCGAAACCAATTCGCTCATTTCGAGTGAATCTTTACTCTTTCTTTTCCAAGTGCATTAAATCTTCCAGACAAATAAGAAAATTCCCCAGATGGGGATTAACTTTCCCTAACAGAAGTTTCCCCCATATCTCGCCATTATTGAATAAAGCCAACGTATTTATTAGTCGCGAAGGTTACATTTATACTTTTTGAATGATAAACCAAAAATACCCTAAAAGAACTCAAATTGACCAATCAGCGTGATTGTTCAGTGGTTCTTTGCGTGTCAGTCCCTGCTTTCAGAGAAGCCTTGTTAGCAGTTGTATGGTTGCTCATAAATGTTGTCTTTGACGAACGTGTCGTTTCTGCATAACATTGATTGAACAAGCTGTTTAAATTTAAGGCAAAAACCAGAAGATCTACATTATTAGTTCGGTATAACGGAAATAAATCTAATATGATTGATAAAACTTGTATAAGGTCGTAAGGATCTCCCGTAAGATATAACAAAACGCCCTTCTCAGTTTAATATGTTTCTGTTGTTTATTGTGTAATTGTCTAAGGAAATATGAACCTCTATATTAAATATGCTGCATCTTTTTCAAAGCGAAACAGTACTTATATAAGAAGCGGGGGATGAGCTTTTGGAAAAAGAAGGTATAAAAAGCCGTCTGTATCTCGCCCAGGAAAAAAATATTTCAATTTGTCATTAAGATTTGTGTTGGAAGGAAACGCATCTAATTCTCCATACCAGTAAGCCTATTAAACTTGGAAAAGCAAAAATTAATAGGTAAGTGTTGTCTCATTCTTATAATCAACATCTATCTAGATATCTTGCAAATATTGCACATGCTAGTGGAACAGAAATCACTTTTTCCATTGCAAGGTAACGATTTCATTACATTGCAAATAAAATTAAAGGTCTTTTCCTATCCAAAACACAGCTAATTTCGTAAAAGATGAGTAATGAAAGGAATGGATTTTTTTCTAATAACCATATAAAGAATAAAGTACGCAAACTGTAACAAAAATAAGATAAATTTCAACAGTTGTGAGGCGTTTATTCTAAAATAGATTTTCCCCCACCCCCACCTTGGGGTAGGATTGTTTGTGTAAAATATGCCCACGTTATTTCCTGTCTGTCAAAAGTGGCGATGAAAGGGAAGGATTTGCACCGCAATTGAAATATTTTGAAACCGAACTTGAAATTGAACCGTTTTTGAAACTTCAATTTAACTTGTTCTCATTATCTAGTTGGCACTTAAAAATGCATTCGTGATGGTGTCAATAATCATTTTATCTCATCGTCGTAAAATAACTTCAATAGTTCTGCAAAAATTATTTGGTTGAAGAGTTTCACCATTGATATTACAGGAAAATTTTACATGTAAAATGCATTAGCATGATATAAAAAGAAAAAAGCTTGAAGTAGTATTTATCCATTCATTCTTATCAGTAAGCACCACCAATAACTTTGCCTCCTCAAACAATTATGTACCTGAAGAGTTACGGAAGTTGGATCGCATCAATTAAAATTTGAAGGTTTGGGTGAAAAATTGTTCTTGAGCAACAAACATCTGTGCTGTATGAAACTTATTTCTGGAACAGAAGGTTACCATATACCACCTTATTTTGAATATTTTATTATTCTGCATCCCTAGATATTGATTTTAAAGTATGAATTCCATTTTCTGTAAAAAGAAAGGAAATTTTTCTTTTGATATCCATCAAATTGTTTCAAGTATATAAACGTAACAGGTGCTATACAATGTACACGTTCCTTATTTGCAAAGTTTACCCGTTATACCTGTCGCTTACACAAAATATTGGCATTGTTTTGTTGTATTTGTTTTAACTCCCCACGTGATTTAAGAGTTGCTCAGGTAAAAGAACCCTTCCCCGAAAAGCGTTTTCAAAACATAGAACTTATGCATTGACGACACACTGACGTTATCCTTGGGAGAAAAACTATGGAAAACGTGGTCAAAAGCAGTAAAATTCGCCCTTAATGTGTAGCAGACTATGCGCGTATTCTGCTGGTTGACAAATCAGCTGTTTGCATGCGCTGAGGTTGATTTGGTTTGCCCCAAAAAGAGGGCGTACTTTTCGCTCCCTGACAAAGATATTATAAACCAGTCGAGCCTCACTGTCATCGATAATGAGGCTTGTGACGTCATCCTCTAAAATGGAAACTCCGCCCAGAAGGAAAATGAAGAGTTTCGCAGAATGGGTACCTAACCTGTTGGGCGAACCTCAAGCTTCTGAATAATGCATAAGGTAGCGGGCCACTAATTGTAAGTCCCATTGACTTACACACTAAATTAGGCTACTTCGGTGCCCCCTAGCTCCCAGTAGAAGTTTTCAATCAGGACATGCCACCCCTCTGATCGAAGCTCACAATCTGGGCTTTTATGGCACTTTCAAATTTCCATACCATGACCATTGAAATTTTGATCTAGAGAGCCTAGAATGATAGGTATGTGTTTCCCGCCATAAAAGCTACTCAAAAACGGCATTTCACAGAGCGGAGTAATACAATCAAAAAATGGCACTAAAATTGGTCAGAATGCCTTGAATTTTGCACAGTCTGTATTTCAACTCGTTATCTACAAAATCCAAATTCAAAAATGATCATATTTTGTAAGTAACACAGCCAGAAACAACATCCCATATAATTTTTATGGCGCTTTGTCTGTCAGTAAACATTTTCGCGCACAAGAGTACTGGAGTTAGTGGTCCGCTACCATAAGAGGCGTTCCTTGATGTTGCATTCTTGTTAATTTGAAATCTTAAAGTCTTTTCTTTACTAAAAATATCGTTAAGTATTGTTTCTTTCGCAATTTCATAGAGGAATTTGCCATCAAAAACAGGTTAACTTTTGGAGGGTTTTTTGACTGCCCTCAAATCTTGCGAATACCTGACCGTATTCAGTATAACTGCGGTATAAAACTGCCAAAATTGAGTGTTTAAGAAATAAAGCTAACTATTGATACCTATTACACTATGGGCAAAACAACAAAATAGTCACAATGAACGTTTTTGCAAGTTGGAATTTTGCACTTTTTGACCACCTAGAGCATCGCACAAGGCCGTAACGTTATGGTTAACACATGGCCATTGTCTTTTTATTATAGGCTGATTATTAGGGTACTAATTTAGTAATTATGCCAAGTAATAAAGTGAATTTTAATGCAAGTGACATATCGTAGGCCTTTTAAAGGTATTAAATCACTAACAAGTAACTTTAAAGTTTACAGACAGGCCTAGCCTAGGCCTACGCCTCTGCAAGCTAAAACTACACATTATGGTACATAGTGACTGTATGAATGTGTACTGATGATCTGTGATCATGATACAGATACTACTTTACTAGTGCTTGCTAGCTGTATGAGTGAGTTTCCATTCCAGGAAAAGCTTGTACAAAATTTTAAGAGGCCTGTAGCATACAATTATTGCTTCATATGCACCTTAATAGTCGAATCGGTGCAACGTACACGTACCAACAATGAAGATATGAAGAACGAAAATAAGCAAATTAGTGTTACACTTACAGGTACTGGCTATATGAAACAATTGATACATAGCCTATATTTATATACACATACGCTTTACCAGCATGTCGGTTTATATGGTTTTACTAGACAAAGTCAAGAATTTTCAAAAGGGAAATGACTTAAGTGAGGAATTATATACTATGAGCTCCGTCGTTTCAGGATTTTTTTAAGTGAGTATAGGCTATACCTTTTTTGTTTATTATTGCCAGGGCAATTGTTCTCAGTTTCCTTACTTTTTGTATGTACTGTTGTGCTGAATCATATTTCTACACAAATAAATTAATTGTTCCTCAGTTCTTAGTCTGTTCCTGTGGAAATGTAATTGCCTAATTTAGCCTACTACCTACTGGTGTTCAAGGCCCATTGGGGGTTAAGGTCAAGATTAGAGCTTGCATTGCTATATACCCTTTTTTGTATAATGGCACATATGGGATTCTGATGGGATTCTGATGGATGAAATTTCATCATTTCTTCTGAGACTGCCTTCTCATTTGAAGTACAAACTGTTGTTATTTCAGCACTAAATGAGCAGAGAGGATATGAATAATGTAGCAATTTCCTCATATTAATGGCATATTATCGATTTTGTCACCAACTTGAATTAACTTAATGTAGGCCTATTGTTATTTAGGACACTCAGTTGATATGCTCCCAGTCCAGAGGTTGTTGGGGTGGGGGTTGGGTACTGAGTACCCAGTTCCCTAGAAAAACTTAAAGACCCAATTCTCTCACCCCAAACAATACCAATTCTCCTAACCTTCTAACTTAAGGCCCATCTCCCACAATTGTCTAAAATTCATCCTTATCCAGTCACAGTCTCAGTTTATTGCTTCTGGGTGAGTATAGAAAAGCTCTATGTGTATATAACCAAAACACTCTCGGTACAGCTCATGCTGTGTAGTATAAGCTCTGGTAATCTAGATTGTTTGAATTAAAAATCAGTCAAAAAGTTGGGGCAATGGGGAGTTTCTTTACACCCTACAAGAAGTGGAGTTTGGGTTGAGAGGATTGGCCCTTTAAGACCTACCCAGTTCCACATGCTGTTCACAACTAATATTACTAAACAAAGTGTATCTGATCTTCATTTCTTGGACCTCACCACTTAAGGATGAGGACTGACTGTGTATCGTTACCCCCAGAGTTCACTACAACAAGCCTTACGAGAGAACTATATACCCCACCGCTTAGTCCAATATCTCCATTTTACCTGTATATTGTCTAGTTTCATCCCACAATTTTTCTGTCATGTTATTGTTTGCCATAATTTATAAGTCTAGTACAATAAGTGTGATTTACTGATTGTATAATATGGTACGTGCAAAGTGTATGGCCATACATGTCAAACGGTTACCATGGGTCGTTCAATTAATAGGTGTTGTACATTGTAGGTACTTTGTATACACTGTGGTGATCTACTCAAGGTACTGACGTACTCAAGATACAGTCACTATAACCCTTGCATTGGTAGCCACTAAATCGTTACAAGGTTTTCAAAAAAAAAATGGCTCTCAATGCAATTTTCCTTGTTTATATATGTAAATCAAACGTAAAAGAAGACTCGACGAGGTTTACATGATTAATACTCGGGTGGAGGATATTTTCTCGCTCGATACCGGTATAGTTCCATTTTCGCGCAACTAATGCAAACACCTCAGTACGGGCAAGTGGATTTTTTTACTTACGATGCAAGGCAGTGCCAAGGCCTGCTTTAAACTTTGCGAATACATGACCGTTTTCAGAAATATTTCATCGTAATGTTAGATTTTAAGGAAGAATAAGGAAATTCTTGATGTACCCTCTTTCTGGCATACCGTGCCAAAACACTCGTTTTCGCGAAAAAATGGATTTTTCGAACAGAATGAAAACTGTTTTTACGAGTTCGAAAAATCGTCTCAAATTCATTGCTATATGTAATTAATACTTCCAAAATGTTGGGAATCTATCGAAAAATGTGTTCTAAATGAATTTTATTGATAATTTTGTTAGATAATATATTTTTTTATGTCGAAATTTGGATTTAAAAACAGCTAGTTTTTGCTAATTATATATGCAAACGCTGTGACGTCATACATACTCAAATTAGAAAAGGAGCGACTTTTGGTGGCTGTGAGGATTGACTGAAACATAGATACCAAACTTAAAATGGCGCGGTGACTCCACGCGGAGGCCGAATCTTCGTTCTGTGACACCATCTATGCTACGCTCATAGAAATCGTAAGCTTAGGATTTCGATGGTTACGCTATGTTTTTGCTGCAATATGAAGTGTTGTTGACCAAACCACGCAAGCAAAGTTTCCCTCCCAAAATCTTTTGCCATTGCTTTTAGGAAAAGGTAATAAGCTATTAGATGGGGTTTTACAGCTCAGTTTCTAATCAAAAGGTTAAGGTCGGGCTGGTCACGGTCCTTTTAACAGTTGTGACTCACTGGCTTGATTTGCCTTTTCTATGGTGTATGCGGTATGCGGGGCTCCACCCACAATGGCAGTAGGTTTCTGTTTTAAAAGCTTCGGTATTACCCTGCCGGGTAGTGGATACGAGGGAAGACATTCACATTTATATGTCAGTGTTGTCAAAGTGACATGAATATCGTAATTTTCAATAATTTCAATAATGGATTTAGAAAAGAGGTGATTTCCATCACCTTGCGAACTAATAGGAGTGGGTGCACAGCCAATTACTTCATGCTCTGGTAAATTTGCGATGCCATGTTGGTTTACTCGTTGACTGTAATGTGAGGGGTAGCTTAAGTGGGGTGTGAATTTGACAACGTTTTGGGTCATGTAATGTGTTACTCAATGGATTAGGCAATGGTCAGATGGTGATGTGCTCCCTAGACCTATGACAAACAGGTTGTGTGAGCTATTTTGATATCTCCCCGCCCTTCCATTGTCCATGTTGATAAAAATCCGAGACAGAAACAAGACTATTTATTTTTGCAGAGATTATTTCTGCGCCCTTCGCAATCTCCTCCATGTGACTGCGAGGGTGAATGATAACTAAGTGAGTACTTAACGCTTAGTTTCGAATCAATGACCTCAGCAGAGATACACCATAAATGCTTATGTAGTACGTTTGGGTGAACTTTCCCTATATCACAGAAGAGTGACTCTTCACAAATATTGGAGGAACAGCCGACTGTTTCATCTTGAGTTATCCGGCCCTTCAAACAAGACTATTTAATCATGCCATTATAATGGAAGTTTGCATATACTAGTGCAAGATTTCCGTGACCGGACAACTCCCACCTGGACAATTCGCACCGGACAATTCGCACCGGACAATTCGCACCCGGACAATTCGCACCCGGACAATTGGCAACTCGGACAATTGGCAACCCGGAAAATTCGCACCCGGACAGTTCCCACTCCGGACAATTGACAACTCGGACAATCCGCACCCCGACAATTCCCACTCCGGACAATTGCCACCCGGACGATTCCCACCGCACAATTCCATTCTTACGTACGAATCTCCACCACGAATTGCTCTCAATCATGTCATTTCCTGAAAGATGTGCAGGAAAACTCATCCCACAAAATCATACTATACCATGTGACTAAAAATGTAGGCTTAACTGTTTCCTGCAGGAAACGTTTAAACTGCTTTTATATCAGATTGTAATGTTTTACATTCATATAACTGGGGTATCTAAAATATGTTAGAATTGAAAATTGAAATCGAATTTAGATACCGTTAAGCCCTTTTAGAGAATTATCCTTTGGTCAATTATAAAAGGTGTGTTTGCTTTACCAAACTCAGACCAGTATTCAGGCCTGAGTTCGTGCGCCGTGGAGGTTCAGGGACGAAGTCCCCGTAGGTAACTGCGGTTTGATGTTTCAGAAGCCCTAGATAAGACTGTCCTAAGCCATGGCGTAGCCAGGATTTTTTTAGCCAATTGCACAGGGTCTGATCGCCGGTATGGGGGAAGGGTCTAAGGAAATTTTTGAACATTTAAGTACTCTCAGATGCAATCTGATGTAACATTTAACATGAATTGAAGTCATTTTTTAATTACCCAAACAATGAATTGCTCTGTAAAGAAACATTGGCACACTGATTTCGGCACTAAACTGTCCTAAGGAAAACTTTGCTAAGCAAATCAAAAGTTTTCAGTTCTACGGTGTAGAAGTATAATCTACAGTAGTCAGGTGTCTTCCAACACTAATTCACTTCTCATCAGTATCTGGGTTCACTTGTCAAGGAGGTAGATGACCATATTTACCATTATTCAGAATCCTAGTAGGGCCCCTCGTTGATTTTTATATAAGAAATTTACGTGAAGCAAGACCATAGGAGTATAGGAGCATTTCCAGTTGGGGAAGGAGATTTTTCTGCCCGAAATATATAACTCCACCCGAAAGACGATTGGCGTCCGCACAAATTTTTACAAGGGGGGGGGGGGTGAGGGTCATTCATGGATGATTGAATTGTGCACACTCTCCAAAGATATTATAAACGTAGATACCAAACTCCTATCCCTACACTGTTAGACGCGCTGACTCCTCATGGAGGCTGGATCGGAGGGGCGGAAGTATTGATTGGACATGCGCACAGTTCTGTTCGGTGATCTGCGTGCATAACTATGGATACATGACAGAAAATTCCATTGTGACGAGATGTCAGCATGCGTGCATTTTCAAAACCAGTTATATACGCGCAAACTACTTTTCTCAGTGTTTAGTTCGGAGTAAAAGAAACGCGCACTTCTGCGTGCTGGGAAAATGAACGCAGTGGTTGATTTTTCATTGTAAGCGCGTAAGAATGTAAACGCCTGTATAGATGTGCTCTTGTAAAGATACCATAGAAACTGACCAATCAGTAAGCCAATGAACTTCAAACCAGTCGTTGTGCGTTAATGTTCAGATGTTCTTAGGTAGAAAGCCGACGAAGAAGCCTTAAACTGTTTCATGTAAGTGTAATTTATTGGAGAACTGTGTTTGCAGGAGTTGCAATGTTTTAAAATCACACGTATATACACTACCGAAAGATATCAATTAACTGTTAGCTTTCAAAACGACTGATCAGTGATCAGCACTTCCGCCCCTCCGATTCGGCCTCCGTGAGGAGTCACCGCGCCATTTTAAGTTTGGTATCTATGTTTATAACATCTTTGACACTATCTAAGCGGAGCGCCACCACAGGTTGGCGCGGTGCGTCCAAGGAAACTTGGACGCACCGGAAACGACACTTAGCGAGTGTTATAAGCTGTATGTACCCAGCCCTGAAACAGGAATTTCATGTCTGTAATTTTTAGATTTTTAGAATTTTCAATGTAAAAAATTGTTGAAGGGAAATCTACCTTTCGGTCATGGCCTCCCATGCCTATGCACGATAAAACTTACAACTGCCAAACAGCCTATATAGGCCTATATTCGTTACCCAAGTATGAATACCCCCCCCCCCCCCCCATATTCGCCTTGTATATCCCAGTTACATTCGCGCGTCGCCACTTGAGATCAGCACGGGATCAAACCAAGACCAACGCATTCATCAATAGTCGGATGTCATATGCACACTACATACCTGACAATTAGTATTACGAATGATGGTCCCCAAATTATGATTGCACTATTCAGCATACCATGTCTCTTTCGCTATTCCCGGCCAAATGTCCGCATATTTCACGAGTAGAAACTGACGCTGTGAGTGAAGACATTTTGATGATTTATTTTTAATTTTTTTATTTCAATTTTTAGTTAATTTTTTCACAAGTTCGATTTTCCCTTCCAGACGCTCCTGAGAAAGACTAAGCGAAGCGAAACCTTCAGTTAGCGCATGAGAATACAGAAAATTTTGAAACACTGCGACCTCTCAGATGGCCGGAAATTGTATTAGCTGGGTCGTGAATAGAATCTAAGCAGTCATTATTTTGAGTTTTTGTTTGCAATAACATGCTCACTTTGATATACAAATGAGTAAATTAGCCTTCACAATGATTAGAATATTACCACACAGAGGGAACAAATGCCATTTTCGGGCAAACTTTTAGCACATGCATTGCATACACCTGTACACTCCCGTCTTCCCATATAGTCCTAATCTGGCAACTGAGGTCATCTCACACATTTCTGCAAAACGGGCAGGCACAGTGTCGACCAAGTCTATAACACTATAACTACTGATTCTCTGCACTACGATAACAAAGCTAAACAGGTAAACATACAATATTACCTGTATGTTATGTTATAGGTAGACAATGGGACCAAAAACATTTTCAAGAATTTTCTCTGTTTTTATCTGAAGGACATTCATGAAGAATTTCACTTGTAACTTCCACGGGTTTTTAGAAAAGTATCAGAACTTCTCAGTTCCTTTTATATCTGAAGCAGGCAAATCCCGCGCCCCACAGTATGAGACAAGTAAGAATTACTAGGGCAAGTACACTGTTCAGTGTCTTATAGCCCGTCGGGCAAGTATCGTTTGAAAGTCTCCGCCACAAAGGCACAGTAAAAGTGGAAAAATAGATATGCATGCGGACAATGATACCTAAAGAACTGCCAGCCCGATAGACAAGTAACGAAAAAAGGGTTTGTGGAAGCCTGTCTGAAGTTAAATAACCTCTTTCCCTTTCACTCTTCTTCTTTTCCCTTTCTCTTTGTTTCTCCCTTTCTTCTTTCCTTAATTTTTCTTTTTGTTTTGAACGCGGTGGATTGAGCTCATTTTCCCGTCAAACCAATCGGAAGGGAGGCTTTTTGCTCCCTGACCCGACCCTGGCAGATAAGCTACTTTCAAAATATTTCAGTATATTACGCTTTCTAGTATTGTTATTGAACTGTCAACACCGTCACAGAGCTCATAAGGCTAAGGATCGGTGGGGTTCGTTTACTTACTGGGTAGATGCAGTCTGGTAAAACTATCGGCCATACTCAGAGACTCAGAATAATAATATGGACACGGTTTCTATAATATAAAGCAATATTTACAATTTATTCGGTACTCAGGCTCTCATTAGCCATATCTCATTGAGCATGAATAATTACAACAATAACATAATGTGCACAACATCAACAAACAGCTTGACTCAAAGGAACATCTTAGGCCCAACAGTAGTAGTCATCTGAAATGACGCGGCAATCATCTGATGCTGGTAGGAACCCTCTTCCGACCCTCTAGGCTCTATAGGTTGATACCCTCTCCTGCATCTCCTACGAGGCACGGCACGGCAGAGGCGTCACACCTAGCATCTAGGGCGGGAACCTATCCGGCGTCTAAAAGGGGCCAACAATACAGCACGACCGGCGTCTAAAAACACATCCGGCGTCAAAATGCAGTGATCAATAACAGACAGAATGACCTGAAATGGTTGGTCAAACCATAAACTTTACTAGTAAGATGGCACAGGCTCACAACCAGGCGAAGTCAGCGAATGAGTGCCAAATAATTAACTAACATCATAACATCATGGGGGCACATGTAACATCATTGCTTTAGGAGGGAAACTATATACAGGGGGCAAAATAATAAAATAACATATAGGTGCAAAGTAAAATAAATGCAATGATATAAAACTACAATGTAAGACACTTCTCGAATACAAAACACTAGAATACATATCGCCATGAATACTTATTATGCATTACTCTACTCTTCTCTCAGGTGCAAATGGTGTCAAGCACCATAAAAAACTTCCAAGTCACTGTTCAACTATAATCTTTCAAGTGACAATATGTCTCATTACTTGAACAATAAGTAACAATTTGCAAACTAAAATATGTACACAAGCCAGTAATTGGGGCTTTTATAGGACTCCAAAACAATCTTTCAATTTCACCTAAATACTTTAATCATAATATGACTTATTATAGACCAATTGATCTAGCCACCTGTTTAGAGGGACTACAGAGAGAGAGATACTTGGAGATAGATGCTTGTATGTCATACCCAACTCTGAGCAGCAATAAATAAAGCAATCATATCTGCACTGGGCCTCTGGGGGATACCCAACAAGCAGACTATACTCTGAATGGCCTACACAACTCTGAACCAGTCACATTCTAGAAGGTCAGAGGCTCTTCTAAGTAATAGCCATGCTACAGCTGGAAATGTATATGCTCACATACCAACAGTACACGCTTGTTTACTCACAACAAATAAGTCTATTGTAGCACTAAGTATACACAAAGGCTTCACACAGCCACTCTTTACTGGTCACTCTAACAGCGTTACCAATGAAACATGCTGCTGGACACAGTTCAATGATTTCATGCAAGGCTAACTCCTGCCTTACAAATAGTGCACAATATCTCAATAATTCCTCTTGTCATTTATCTGTAAGTTTAATATTATTTTAACTATAATTCTCGCTACTGACTTAGACATAAATTAGGGTATTCTCTCATCACCCTTACATCTCAAATGTAAGTTGCTAAAGTACCTGACATGGGAGTCTGGTAAAAAAAGTCTTCTCAAGTTAATAGTAAATTGCAATAAATAGAAACTTATCAACCAGTAGCCATCCAGCTAAATTGTTTGAAACAACTTTGAAATTGAGTCTATCGTAAGTATTTACTGTAGGAGACACTTGGGAGGCGTCCCTAACTTACACATGCAAACAGACTATCATACAAAATTAGACTTAACAACTTAGATAAAATATTCAGTTGAAAGCTCACCTGAAATGGTTGGTCAAACCATAAACTTTACTAGTAAGATGGCACAGGCTCACAACCAGGCGAAGTCAGCGAATGAGTGGTCCATTCCTGAAATCAACCCTTTTTATCCCCATCTCAACTAATGTTTTACCTTGAAGTTTGGTAAGACCAAACAGGAAGAACAACATTTCTTGGGATAACAACAAAGCCTGCACTCACACAAAGGGTGTAACACACAGTTGAGTGACCATTATTTGGAAATTTAAATAAGGGGTTCACTTGTCCCTCATAAACGTCATCGGTTCGTCACCCAATGTTTCTAAGTAAAGAGAGCTTAGCAACTGGAAACAACACTCACTAATCTAGCCTTATGTCATTAGAGGATTAGTTATCACAGGAAAAGAGGACCACAGGACAGTTAATCCCTAATGCACACAGTCTCTAGCTGGAAGAGGAGGGCGGAAGTTGGGTTAGTCATAACTACCTACTTATGGAGGAGGGCAAAGACCTGTTACTCACACCCGCCTGTAGGGTTGATAGCAAGGCTAATGGCTAGTCCCTTGGTGAGGGGCATTTACAGTTTAGTGTGTGCAACTGCTGGAGACAGCTGTACTGCAAAAAAAAATAGCCTGCTACAGAACCTTTAAAATAAGCGGTCATTGCAAGCAATGACGTGTGTCCTTAGTAACATGCACCGTGGTCTTTGCAAGAAAAATCTCCAACTTTATACTATTTCCGGGATAGGATACTGCAATTGTAACTTTTCGGCTAAGACGTGATACACGAATGTGTGCGTATTAAAGTTTGGTGAAACTGTTCCCTTCTTACTTCCTGTAGGTTAGTTAATTAGTTAGATGGAGTTTTTCGGCCCAGTCTCCAACCTATTGTTGCAAGTTGAGTCGGCCTCGTCCTCGTCCTTTTTCAAGTAGGGGCTCACTGACTTGTTTACCCTACTCCAATGTTTATGCGGAGCATCACGCACAGCGGCAGTATATTCCAATTTTTAGAGTCCTTGGTATGACTCGACCTGGGAATCGAGATCGGGCCTTCCGCGTGAGAAGGCTCTATATGAAGGGGAAAATTCGGAAATTTGGTATTTGTGACATCAGTCAACTATAGTGTTTTTTTTTTCTTTTTTTTTTACTTTTTTTCAATCTAATTCTCTTCAATAAAAGCTAAGTGTATGAAATTATTTGTTTGAAATATGGAAGACTGCCCGCGCGCTTTGCCCGCAAAAATTCTCATTAAACTCCTTGCAGTCGTATTCCGTCATAAATCCATATGGTAGCACTTTCTGAACTCTGGAAATGACAAAATCACCAGATCATCAAGTGATATCGACAAATAAAGTGCTATTTTCATGAATTTGGTATCATTAAATTCCCAATTTTCCCATATATAAGCTCTTGACCCTTAAAATGTCGATTTACAGCCTCATTTTGTGGGTCTTAGATAACACTGTGTAACAAAAACAATTTGGTAGCTGTGCAATCTCAAACTTGCCAATAAGAAAAACAGATTCTTCAGTTACACCGAACTTTTCACATTTCCTTGTATAGAGAACTCAGAATCCAAAATTTTCTCCCATACAAGTTCCACATTTTCAAAACTTTGCTGAATAGAGCTTCGCGCGCCCCAAATCACCACCCCAGAGCAATGACGTTCAGGATGAAAAAAATAGGTAAACTTGGGTGCTTGCCCCCGACCCACACCCGACCTGAAATTATAGCTACGCCGCTGCTTAATGATCTGATGGTGTTCTTTTCACTCGATTCAGAAAATTAATCCCCCTTTTATGGCAATCAGACAAATTTAACTTTAATATTCTTTTTACGATAGTCCATTTTACCTATTTATAAAATAGGCTTCTGACAGTTGCTATGATATCACGTTAGATAACCCGGAAAGGGCCACTTTCGGTGATCTCGTGTGTATTTTTGGCAGAAATTATCCTTTTACGTTCCGCGCCAAGCAATGGTGGCGTTCCGCTTAGATAGTACGACACCAACTATATCCCCCACTTTCAAAGACAGATCGCCGCCTATGATCCTCAGCAAATTGACTGATGTTTATACGAACTTAAATTTGTAATCATTATGTATGATAAAAAAAATGCTTCATTAGCTGGAGTAAGCATGATTTCCCCAAAAGATGGCCATGAATTACGCCGAATCAATGACATATTAAAGACAAATAGCTTGAAGAGATAATCAGTCCCCGAGGCTTTGGCTTAGCGATTCGTCCGCTAGGCCAGGGTTAAAAATTCCCCAGTCAATTTCTCTGGAAGCAGTCACCATTGAAAATTACCCCCCTCCCCGCCATTTGCACTGGCGATGTCTTTGGTAACGTCCACTTAAAAATCGGCACAAAACATTTGATATTTTTTTTCAAAATCGTACACTTCGCAACCTTCAAAACTACACTACCGTGTTCTTCACGCTGAGTTGTAGGGGCTTGTCCCAGAACATCTGCAAAAGTCAAACTTGAAAGGAAAACCATAAAAGAGAATGTAGTGTTCTATATCATGTCCTCTTTGGAAAGAACAGGCACTTGGGAAAGTGGGACTCTTTGGTGTCTCGAAAGGAAATACCTCTGTAGTCGTGCGGGCATGACTTAGTTTGCAAAAACTAAGGTAGTAGAATCGCGCGTTTTAGTGTTGGCGCAGGGAGGTGTGTCATCCTGGTTGGCGTACACTACGGAGGGTCCGTTCTATAGTCCACCGTCTCATTGGTCCCCCATTTAACGTAACTCGTCTCATTAGACCCCCGGTTAGGGTTTAGGGTTAAGGGTTAGGGGTTAGGGTAAAGGAACCAATGAGACGGGGGACTAATGAAAAGGGGGACTAATGAGACAGGGGAATGTAATCATAATCCCCATAGGTACTCCTAAATTATTGAAGAACAAGACAGAGCTATTACTTTTGTTCACTGTCTGAAGCCAATACCGAGCTTAACTGATTGAAATTGGATTTGTTGAATCAAACCTTTAAAGAGACAAATTTTCACGTGAACACTGTGTCTCAAAAGATAGCATTGTTTGGAATGAAAAAACATTATTATTAACATTAGTATTGTACGTAATGAATGGATTTTTTTACTACATTATTGAAACCTTGAGGAACGATAACTTTTGATGTGAGAAATATTTTTACATCCTTTGAAATGTGTCTTACCTTTTTGAGTATTTAGTGACCTAGTAACGTATACGTTTTAAAATTTTAGAATCCAAACTAAATTGTGGAACGTTTCCTTAATGCCAACGTTAGAGAAGTCAACTAACCATAGTGAAGGCCAATACTAAAATGTACAAACCTACACTAATTTTGCAAAGGTCATGTATTCGTGACTACATACGAATCCCTTTCGGGAAATGAAAACTACAGGCTCAAACGCTGTCCCAACAGGGAGTTGTTAGAGATTGTCTAGCAACTCTCTGGTCCCAGCGTTGTTTTTCTGCGCGCTCACCACTTTTAAATATACTGCCTCATGAATCAGGTTTAATTTACTTCTCGTAGATCATCTCGCATATCATATAAATCTATACTGCATCACTGTAAACCAGTAATGCCTTAAGTCGCATGCAGTGGAGGAAATGGTCCCCATCCCCAAACATTTTCAAAGTTTTTTATCATCTTAATTCACCTGTATAAAATGACAGGTATTTTTCCAACTTTTGTAAGATGAACTTTAGTGGGCACATAAAGTATCCTTTCCGGTGGGTGTCATTATAAAATGGGACAAGAGCTTAGCGAAAGGAGATGCAGACTCTCTTTTACGACACTTTTTTGCAGTTCTAGTACCCATTTCACTAGATATTCAAACCAAGAGATTTTTACCATGCATTTATATTCCGGAAATTTCATTATAAAAATCATTCTTCCAAAAAGCCCTTTGAAAACCTGCAAAAAATCCAAATCCCCCTATTTCTCCAATCCCTTTGCATTGATAGTATCAGCCTTCTGTTTGGTTTGGTTAAGGTTGCTGGAGTTTGGAGCCTCAACATCTAACCTTTCATCTAGGGCACCTTTAAGGGTTGGGCAATTGATTTTTTCTCCTTTATTACTTGCGGAGTCATTCGGGGGGAGTATAGTTAAAACAAGTAAATGTGACCTGATGAAAATGCCCGCCGAAAGCGTGGTATAGATCAACCACACGTTGAGTGTAATAAAATTACGGAGTTAGAGTATCCTCTTTCAGGAGGCCGATGTGTACTGTCAAACAAGAAATTATCTAACTGTTTAACGATAACCCTAGTCACTAACCTTATCCCTAACCCGAACATAGAACACAGTCGATACAATACAATGACAAAGGCTAATCAAAAACACCTTGTTAAACACTGCACATCTACCCCTTACAGGAAGCTGTTCACAGGCCCTCTAAGAGGGTCTCCCGTCGTTCTTGAACATTTGTAACTCGAAGGGTGAAGAACATCTCTCATCCATCAGAAGGGAAAAGGGGACATGCGAACTAGTCACTCTACTTTAATGTACTGCACTCGGCTTATGAGGAAGCCAGTACTTTGAAAGGGCTAGAATGTTTGGACCCGTACTAGTCCGTTAACTTCACATTTAATACAAAATGGAACAAAAGTGCATTTAAGGGAGTTGATGGCTTTTTTTCTGTTTTTAAAATATGAAATATATCTTATCCCCTAAGTTAGCAATGATTCCCCCTTACTGCTGGTTCGCCGAGGCTTGCACCGAATATGTGCAAAGTCGTGCTAGACTTCTCACAGTGCATCCTAGATTTCTTATCGTTGCTTACCACCATTTCGCTAAATTCTGAATCCGCTTTTTTCATTGAAATATCCTACTCAAAATCGTGTTGACCGGTATTCTTTTACCGCTCTACATATAACTGTGAAAACTGCAAGGGTAACAACGGCCCGGTTTGCCAATCGTTGGGGTCATATATAGTCTGAATGTTCATTGTCCGGGTGGGACATGTCTGGGCTGGCTATTGTCCGGGTGGGAGTTGTCTGGGTGGGAGTTGTCCGGAGTGGGAATTGTCCGGGTTGGCAATTGTCCGGGTTGGCAATTGTCCGGGTTGGCAATTGTCCGGGTTGGCAATTGTCCGGGTGCGAATTGTCCGGTGCGAGTTGTCCGGGTGCGAATTGTCCGGGTGCGAATTGTCCGGGTGCGAATTGTCCGGAGGGTGTTGTCCGGGGCCAGTTGTCCGGGTGGGAGTTGTCCGGCAACCCAAGATTTCAGTGCCTCAAAACTGGTCCACAGAGAGCGCCGGGACCATTTTGGTCCGTGGAGGGGGGGGGGGACCCGAGACTGCCCCTCTGACCAAATGGACGCTCCTCTCCTTCCCACAATATCATCATTGTACAAGCCTCTTGCTCATTCTGCTAACATGTCATTTCACAGATACTTCGCCTATAAAACTATATAAACTAATCAAATAATGTAGGGAAATTGTTCAGTTTGCAGTAAGTAAATTTTAGTGATAAGTGCGGCAGTTACTCTGTAAAGCGTACCTCTTGCTTAAAACATCAAACGCTTATCTTCTCATCCTTGTAACTTTGAAATGGCACATTGGGTTTGGACAGTTTTTAACCCACTAACTAAAGTGAGGGCTTCCCCTTTCTCCTTTAGGGACCTATTGATTGTCCCCGTACACATATTCTTGAATGCTTTTTTTGTTTCGTGCCCCCCCCCCCCCCCAAATGATCAAGGGTCTCTTGTGGGAGAGGAAATAGAGCATATTTCCAGGTGAAAGCCTTAACCCCGTGTTGGGAAGGACTCCATGTATTTATTCAAAGACCGAACGTTATTGAGCTTTTAGAAAGACCACAGTAGACCACGTGCGTTTTGGGGAATTCACTGCTCAAAATACATTCTTCTGCTCCAAGGAATATCTAAGCGAAGCGCCACTACTGTTTGGCGATCCCTCGGAAAAACCGGAAATGGCATATCCCAGGCTCCTTAGTAGGATCTAAATAGTCGTGTTTTAAGTTTTTGTTGACAATAAATTGCATAACATTTTTAAAAATTCGACCCCTCAAACAGTCGGGAATAGCATTTCCCAGGCTCGTTAGTTACAGAATCTCAGTAGCTGTTTATCTGGGTTTTTAGTTTGCGATGAACTGTTCACTTTAATAAAAAATTAGCAAATTGCAAAATGATAAAAAATTGCAAAATAATGTAAACCACTACCGATGTCGGGCAAACTTTTAAGCTGCCCATTCAGAACCGTTCGAATGGAAAAGTGATATAACTAAAATTTAAGAAGGAGCATTTAATTTAACACATCGTCCGTGCCCCGGGTGATTTATAGGTTTAGTTAAGCAGTTTAGTTTAATCTGAGTTGTATCTGCTGATCGAGTGCCGGTGTAGCAGAATAAACTCGCAGGCCAAAGTAAAGCAACCGTCCGAACAAGTTACCCCGTAATAATGCCGTAGTTATACAGCCGACCGAATAGATCACCCCGGTAATTTATGGTCTACACGGCAGACATAAATTTCGAAGGAAGACTTAAAAATTTCATAGAGAAAACGGAGAAAACCAATACTCATCGCGACGAAAAGTGACAGAAGTAAAGCGAAGCGAATGAATGTATCGGAGAGAGTGAAAATAAGGTCGCTATGACAATATGACCTTCGAGGTTTATACAGTCAGTATGTTGAATGGAAAAAAATAATAACAGGTTAGCACAATGTACAGGATGTAAAGACCACATGCATATGGGCGGCCATCAGGGCAAAAAAGACAACACCGCGAAACAGAAAAGACAAATGTCAAAAGGAAAAAACAACGCCGAAAGGAACATTCAAACGTCTAAAGAAAAAGACAAACGTCAAAAAAAGAAAACAAACCCCGAGAGGAAAAGACAGAGCCAAAAGGAAAAGTTAAAACCCAAAAGGAAAAGACTAACGTTAAAGTGGAAAACAACAAACGCCAAAAGGAGAAGACAACGCCGAAAGGAAAGGACAACGTCGAAAGGAAAGGACAAATGCAAAAGGAAAAGTTAAAACCCAAAAGGAAAAGACTAACGTGATAGTGGAAAACAACAAACGCCAAAAGGAGAAGACAACGCCGAAAGGAAAGGACAACGCCGAAAGAAAAGGACAACGCCGGAAGGAAAGGTCAAACGCTCAAAGGCAAAGACAAACAGGCAAAAAAGACAACACAGCAAAACAGGGAAGACAAACGCCAAAAACCAAAGATGAAAGTCAAAATAAAGACCAAAGTCAAAGAAAAAGACAAAGTCAGACAGTGGAGTACGAAGGGGGCATTGGGCCATGCCCCCCGACCCTCCTCACGGATGCCAAGGTCCTAAAAATACGTACCCATACTTTAGTAAGACAGATTTTACTTTAAAAGATAGCATGTGTGGCATCAGATTGCATGTAAGAACACCCAATTTTTCAAAAGTTTCAAAGGGGAAGGATTGTCTGTGCAAGGCCCCTCAGTGATGCCATTTCTTCCTTTTCTTTAATTCCTAAAAGAAGGTAAATGTTGTCAAATTCCGATGGCACCGATTAGCTCTAAAGACACCTACCTTTTTTAAGGATTTCCAAAAAGGGAGCGGCCCATCCCTTTCCCGACCTACATAGACGCGTACGAGACGGGGACAGGGAGGAGAGGTGTCCAGGTGCGTTGAGAAATAGTTTGTCATTTATCACGCAAGAGATGTTAGAGGTAAAATCATTAACAGACGGAAGTTCGAGGAGACACAGAAAGTTTCATCAATTCAGCGGATCTTTAATTTAACCGAGTGAGAGTCACAATAGAGAAGCATTAGCATATTTTCAATTCCGTTGTATAGTTTCCCCGGAAAGAATAAAGACAATGTAATGTAATAGCGGTAGTACATTTTACCTGGTAATTTTCTGATCACTTAGCATGTTCCTGGTTTTATTCTTATTGCAAACAAAAGCTAAACATAAAGACTGCATGTTTAGATTCTCTTTACAAGAATAAAAACGCAATTTTCGGCCAGGCTGAGGGGTCGCGATTATTTCTTAATGGTGGCGCTCCACTTAGATAATCCTTCAGGCAAAATTACATTTTGGGGGTCAAAGTAGCTCTTAAGGGCCAAACCTCTCACCCCAAACTACAATTTTGGTACGGGGGTACCGAAATCCTCAATTGGCTCAGCTCTTTGATTGACAGCTAATTCAAACAATGCCGAGTACCAAAGCTTACATTACACAGCATGAACGGTACTTAGAGTGTTTTGATTACATAATTGAGTTTTTCTTTACTCACCTTGAAGCAATAAACTGAAATTGTATCTGGATGAGCATGAATTTCAGACAATTGGGGGGGGGGGGCTTAAGTAAGAAGGTTAGGAGGATTGGTACTGTTTGGGGTGAGAGAACTGGGCCTTTAATAACTCTCTGATCACTTTCCAGTTTGCGAACATATTTTGAAGTGAGCATTTTATTGCAGACGACCAAAGAAGATAGCGACTTTTTAGATTCTTCATATAAGTCTGGTAAATGTTATTTCCGGCCATCTGAGTGGTCTGACTTTTCGAAATTTCTCTAAGCTCCGCGCCAACCAATGGTGGCACCCCGCGTAGATAATATTTATGACAGAATAAAGTTTTGTGGCCAAGAAAAAAACTCAAACTAAAATGCTCCCGTTCGCCTATACCGATCGATGCTCTTTTTTTTTTACTCATAGAAGTATACAAACTTAATGACAAGTTTTACTTTGAAAGGGAGCGTAAATGGCATAAGATTGCATGTAAAGACACAAAAGTTTCAGTTTTATCCTCATGAACTACCACAATTCAACTTATAACACTGTTCCTGACAAAGTCGAAAATCTTGCACCATTTTGCATCTAAGCTTCTTTAAAACGCCAAAAATGTTCCCGTCCTCTTGGCCAGCGATCACTCATACTGCATCCCCCCACTTCATAGAAATCCTGTGTACGCCTCTGAAGTCAAAAGGAAAAAAAGACGACCGTCGAAAGAAAAAGGCAAAAGTCAATGAAAAAGTCTACAAATATTAGAAGAGAAGGTAGAGCGCAGGAAATTTCCTGCGCTCGAAAAGTAAATCTCAAGAAAGACTTAGCCATTCACACTGTCCGGTGTGTTTATTGTATTTATCAGTTCCTAACAAATATTAAATGTTATTGTGTTAATGTTCCACTTACAAGTTACATACGCAGCCTAACTCTAACACTGTGCACACTGTGGCCTAGTATAACTTTAAGCCTAACTTCAGTTCGCGCGAATCGAATGCTTGTGCATACAGTAATTCCACATTTCAGGATTAATTTTACAAAGTGAGAATAAATTTCATGAAATCCCGTGATCATTTCCCACATTTCATCGGTTTTCAGATCTAGTAACTGTCGGATATGTAAAAGTACGTTTCTCATTATAACTTGAAGCATCTCAGATATTTCTTGAATCTGTTTAAAATTGCCAAAATTTCTCATACCTGTAGAGAGCTTTTCGGATAGGTGGAAACAGTGTTTCATGACACCCAGTGTGGATTAGTACCACTGACTTCCTATACATAGACAAAGTATACTGCACGTTAGATTGTCACGGTACGTGTGAGTATAGGCGTAGCGAGATGACGGTCTGCTGTGGTTTTGTTGTGTGAACGTTTGGACTTGCTAAAGTAGTTATAATCAACAGATTTTGCAAGAAATTTGAAATATTTTCGGAATAATACAAGGTAGGTCAATATCATTACATGTATTGCATGAATGTGATATTGTTACTCATTCAAATTAAACTTCTGTTTAAAATATTACAGAGTTGTCGTCAAATCATACAAATTATAGCTTCACGGCGGCCATCTTGGTGCGACTTTTTTGTCCTAGTCGGTGGCGACAGTCTACGGATAGGACATACGCGTTACATGCTCTGTCTGTGTATATAGGAAGTCCGTGGTTAGTACCCGCTTTCTCTTCTCCTTTTGATGTTTTCTTGTCCTTTTGACGTTACTTTGTCTTTTCCTTTGCTCGTTGTCTTTGTCACATTTCGTTAGTCGATCGTTTCCACTTCACTTTTGCCTTTTCCTTTGACTTTGGTCTTATTCTTTACAAGGTTGTCATTTCCTTTTATCTTGTGTATTTTCCTTTCGGCGTTTGTGTTTTTCTATTTGTGCTTGTCCTTTCCTTTTGGCTTTGTCTTTTCCTTTCAGCGTTCGCTTTGCTCTGTGGTATTTTTTGCCTGTTTGTTTTTTCCTTCTGACGTTTGACCTTTCCTTCCGACGTTGTCCTTTCCTTTCGGCGTTGTCCTTTCCTTTCGGCGTTGTCTTCTCCTTTTGGCGTTTGTTGTTTTCCACTTTTACGTTAGTCTTTTCCTTTTGGGTTTTAACTTTTCCTTTTGTCTCTGTCTTTTCCTTTCGGGGTTTGTTTTCTCCTTTTGCCGTTAGTCTTTTTGTTTAGACGTTTGAATGTTCCTTCCGGCGTTGTTTTTTCCTTTTGACGTTTGTCTTTTCTGTTTCGCGGTGTTGTCTTTTTTGACCTGATGGCCGCCCATACATGCATGAAACACTGCACTGACATGGAACTGTGTTAACGCAAAGTTAGCTGGGTTGTAACGTTGGCTCTCTGTGTGACACGGACAATAGGTTATAAGGAATGAGCCCAACGTTAGGCAGTACAAGTTTTAACATTCATCATACATGTTTTCGCCCCCTGTGAATTGGGGGTTGTAGGATATGCCTTCCGTACTTCCCGTCTATCGTAAGAAAAGACTAAAGGGAAACCAAATCTGAACTTGAACCATAGTGGGAAATAGTTAAACTTTGAACTTTTCACCGAGTTGACTGACACAATATAACACATTCATGTTGGTGTGTCGTTAAATCTCAGCTAACGAACAAACAAAAGTACGTGTTTTCAGCTGAAGAAGAGTAAGTTCGCTCACCGGCCGGGTTTTGGGAATTAAGGGAAGCATCATCGCTAACCCTGAACTGCAACAATTCTGTATGTAACTCAGACATCTGGCAATTTTTTTTCTCCTGTCCTGGTAAGGTGTCCAAAGCGACGTAGCCACACATTTTTGTGAGTTGAGGAGCTGGGTAAGCATCCAAGTTTTACCATTTTTAAGTGTGCACACCTCTCTACCGTAATTTGCGGCAAGCGAAGCGTGCTGAAACGTTTGTCCTTTTTCGAATGTTTGAAAATATGGAGCTTGTATTGCGGAAAAGTTTGGATTCTGTGTTTCCTGTAGGTGAGTTTTAAAATTTGGGAGATTACTGAAGAATTTGCATATCATATTGGAGAATTTGAGATTGAGCGGCGACCATAGATCAACGGTTGCTGCTAAATAATGGTATCCAACGCCTTCACAACGAATATTTTTTTAGTAATTAGTTTGCGAAGGATTTGTACAAAAGTCCTCATAGTAAGGAACCATTTTTGAAAGAAGGTGAAATTCATAAAGTAATGAAAGTACACTTCTATTTACTGAAAAAAAAAAACACACACAGATCGAGGGGGGTGGTACCCACTGGTGTTACCGAGACACCGTTGCATTGGCTTACCGACGTAAGATTGTTGATACAAAAAACATTAAAATATGTCCTTTCGAAGTTTAGAACGACACCTCACCATACACTATCTGCAGACAGAGGATAGAGGTGTACCTCTAATTCCAGAAAGTTTCAAATTTAGGAAAACCCAGTGTGATTTCACTTCTCTAAAAATGGTCTAAATACGAAATCGCTATAATAATGTGTGATGTGATCATGTCAAAATTTTGCAGTTGAGCTCATTTATTTTTCTGAAAAAGTTGCATGCAGACTGTGCACCGACACAATTTCCTTAAAATGCGTTAAGCCTGCCAGGCTGGTCATTCACTAAAGATTACAAATTCCATTAAACATAGTAGGGGGCGCTTCCTCTTCTACTAATTCCTAAATGTGATGCTCCTTTATAACCATACCTGCTGCCCTATGCAACCGAATAATCGACATGATAATAAAGACAGATGAGTAATGTATATTTGAAATGCAAGTGGAAAAAAGAACATCCATGTGACTGCAAGCGCGCGTGGCGCGCAAAATCTTTGGGATTTGCAAAGTATAAACGTGTAATTATTGATACAGAAATCGATCGTAATCGCTAGAGCACATCTTCCGTACCCTACATGTATAGTATTTTTGGTGGTACCTAACTTTTGGCCTAGCCTAGTTTTCGAAGAAATAACGATTTTTTTTCAATGGTTCCATCCCCTTGGCCAAGGAGGTTGTTTAAGGAGAAAAATCTCCAAATTAGTGTACAGTAACGGTATGGGGGAAAATACAACGTTTCAACTTTTGGGACCTTACTATAACTGTTGGGAAAGGGCCTTATTCCAGGGGCAAAATGAATATACCTTATACAGTTATTTTTAAGCATTTTGGTGACATTCGAGTTTCCCCTGGGGTAGGAGCGGAATCCGCGTTCCCATACAATTATGTGATGCGATTAAATATCAGGTGTTCAGGTTTAAGGGGGAACTGATCTGAAAAAGATGTAATTACAGCCCTGAAAAGCTCCCATTCCGTCCTCATGATGGAGGTTAATGGGGTTAAGGGGGTGGTAAAAAGCGGTTTTCAAACATGCATATGAGACTTTATATTATATTTTGGGGTTGCTGGGCAAGATGAGTCCTCAAATGATCACGTGGAGTTGATACGATGCACGTTCGTCACATGACAGCCCCTTTAGACCCCTTAATCAAAGTTAAAACTTTCGTGAAGTAATCTGACGAAGTCGTTTGTGCAATATTTGGATTCGGAATTCGAAATTACCTCAGGGGTCACGATATGTTTATGGCGGATGTGATCATTGCGATTCTCATCCTATACCCTAGCCTGGGGTGCGGGGTCAGGCGTATGACATAGCTTAGAATTAAGGGAACAAAGGTAGGCCTTCTTACATACTTTACGTACGTGGTAGCCCCTCACCCCTAGTTTGAACCCTAGGCAATGGTCTGAAGATGATTGGGCATTTATTTTAAATTCGACGTATGCCATTACCCCAGAATCTTTATCATATTGTCATAAAATGTTTAAGCCAGGGATGACTTCAATTCTCTTGTCCTTTGTTAGTTATGGGAATGGACCCGATTCTTGGTACACACTTGGGGATCTTCTCAGGGCATGTCTTTTCTATAAGACAAACAGAGGCAACTTTTGCTATGTCCTCTTCCTCTTGGCCACGGTGGGTCTTTTAAGAGGGCAAGTCGAAAATGGATCTCAGATTTTGTGTTACGGAACAAGGGGAAACGTGCCTTTCAACCTTTGGGCCCTTATAATAACAACTCCCCGCCACCTACTTGGTTAAAATGGTGCTGCCTAAAGGAAAAACATTGCTCTATTCTATCAAAATACCACAGATTGTGCAGCTGTTATCTGTTTTATAAAACTGACCACTGGCCGAATAAAGACCAAACTATACGATTGAGGGCGCTTAAATCATTATATTTGGAATCAGCGTGTTCCAATACCCTTATCAATGACTTTTGGTCAAATCTGAAAGGGTCGCTCTTTCACACCATATTCCTGTAGTTGAATTTGTGTGTGACATCGAGGTTCCCCAAAATTGACCAAAATAACCCTATATACGTCTGGTGCTTATTCCAAATCTCAGGTCGATTTTTATGTCCTGTTTTGTTAGGGTGTATGGTACAAACTTCCCATTTTGCTCCCGTGAGGCCTTTTTGAAGGGCCGCACGTTTCAGTAGGGGGATAACAAGGGAAAACGGACTTCACATTTGGACTTATCACGGCTGAATACCGCTATGTTGTTTTTCGTCGATTTTGGGAGACAGTCGATACCGACCTAGCCTGCCGCCGAGGGGAGGGGAACTGGGAATTCGGGTTTGGTCTCCTCCTAGGTGAAACATTATGCGTCTTGTCAAAAATGAGCATCCTTATTTCAAAATATGCCTCAAAGTAACGTGAGGGTCCCTTACGTTTAAACACCTAGGCAGGGGTTTGACGAAGACGACAGCTCAATTTTTCGATTCGGCTTACAAAATAGACCTGAAATCCGGGTCAAATGGTCAATTAATTTTTATGGCGGAAGTGATTATTGCAATCCTCCCACAGTCCACTGTGGTAGGGGTCAGTGATTTTCGGGCACGCCGATCTTAAAAATGATCATTCGGAGTTGGTACAATGCTGCACGTTAGTCACGTGAGAGCAAATTGAACCCCATTTCCCCAGTTTGCACTCTCAGGAAGGGAGTGGGATTCGGCGCGTGTGATTTCTCCTAAAGCGGATCATTGATATCGTCCTGTGTCCACGATAAATGTCAAAAACAGCATCACGAACAATTCGGCGCCCTCTCTCCACATGCCACGTCAAAAAAAAAAAAAAAAAAAATCACCCTATTTATGGGATGAAAACAATAACATCATATTCATAACTTTAACTGGGTGAGGGTTATGATGGCAAAAGAAGAGTCACCCAATTGCTAAAACCTTGCCCTATTTGACCAAAACACTTACAACTGCGCAGCTGCTACCTATTTTGAAAAATTCTGCCAAGATGGCGGAGTGTTTATACAAAAAATAAAACTTCACATATATTGACGTATTAAAATGTTGAGCCGTTACCGAAACTTGTAGGAGGGGCCATACCAAAAAGACACATGGGGTGTACCCGTGCAAGTGTTCACTATCACATATTAATCAATTCTTTCCATGGCCTTTTCTCCTGGGCCGCAGTGGGCCTTTAAAAGAGGCAAGTCGAAACTGACAACAAAATTATTGTAACTTCACATGGGTATACCGTTCATTAACTTTGGACCCTTGCTGTCACTCGTGAGAGGGGACCCTGGGAGGGGACCCTTACCCTGCCATTCCCCATACTAAGAGTATCCGCGCATGTGTCCTCTTTAATATATCTATCATCTTTGTCCCGGCTCTCTTCTCCTTGGCCACGGTACCTGGGCGAAGACAAGTCGAAATGCACCACGAAATAAGTGAATACTGTCTCAATTTTGCGTGTTAGAGCGCTTTAATTATAAGTATCGAAATGAGGGATCCAGTTTACCCACTGGCACTTATATGACGTCATCGAAAGGGTCACGTGAAAACCCTTTTTCGCTTCTTCCTGCACATAGAAGTGAGGTATGCAATTAAAAATGTCATCTTCGAAATCAGCATCGTTGTATACATGGCATTTTATTTTCCCCCATGGGTGGGGAAACCATGTTCCCAAACATTTATTTGATTGAAATCATCCTTATGTTCCTATTTTTTCTTTTTTGTCCTCAATGGGCCTACGCCAAGCGGCCAATTCCATGGAACTCTCCGTTCTTGTCCAGAGCTAGGTCAGGCATGGAACTGACCATCTCTGCCCACAACAGGACTAGGTCGAGCCGAAAGTCGCCCCTCTCCATGTAAGGTTTGCCACTGTCCACAGTTAGACCAGGCCCGGCCGAAAATTACCCCACTTTATGGAACTCCCAGTTACCCTTCCCTCAATGGTTAGAAGGTTCAAATCTGAGAATGTGTGCCTCTGCCCTCTTTCTTGAACGACGTTACCCTCAACAAATACCCTACCACTATTGCAAAGTTCTAAAGTCAATCGATCTTCATTTCTGGGGTGAGCGACATTTACCAAAAGGATGAAAGAAAATAATTTTTTGGATATATTATAGTAAGTAGCCCTACCCTGGGGCCATAACATATTAAAAGCGCAAGTCTCTAGCTTTCAAAATGGCAGAGTTACGGCGCCCCAGAGATGTCATTTTTAAAAAACTCAGCTAAATATCTAAAGGGAATATAAGATGACGCTGAAATTTTCAGTTGTCGTTTTAACTTCAATAACTTGTTAAGGGTAGGTTATAACTTAAATTTTGTTACGGATTTGGATTAAGCACATTGTTTTGCATTAGAAACAATCCACACATGCATAATCCATTATGAGCCTATTATGCCCAAACCCGTATTCACAATGGGTGACCATTAAACGAACACACCCTGTTGCAAAACTCACTATCCCAAAAAGTCCAGACTACCTTTTTCCGCGTCCCATACTGAAGCGTATATATATAAGCGTTTTACTGTAAAGGGCCACACCTCTCACCCCAAACTGCAATTTATAAATGCTGGTACCGAAATTCTCAATTGGTTCAATTCTTTGATTGACAGCCAATTCAAACCATGCAGAGTACTTTAACCAGCATGAACTGTACTCTGAGTGTTTTGATCATATAAACTGAGTTTTTCTTTACTCACCTTGACGCAATAAACTGAGATTGTATCTGGATGAGCATGAACTTCAGACAATTGTGGGAGGGGCTTAAGTAAGAAGGTTAGGGTACTGTCTGGGGTGAGAGAACTTAGCCTTTAAGTACAGACCCATCAAAAATGCTACCTTTGCAAAGAAGATAAAATTTAAAAATAAAAACTTCAAGATTGTAGCTAAAGTTGTAAACGCGAGATATGAATTTTTAAAAAATAAGAACCAGGCAATACTCACTCCGTCCCTGTACAATGACCACTTATGGTTGGGGTCTCGAATGTTACCAGTAGTGCAGCATTTTGTACATCGCCATTTAAAAATTTCACGGTAGTAACGTGTTTATAAAAAATACGGGCCCTAACAGTTCTTAATCATGGCATTTTCGGTAACATTTACTGTAGGCATATATGTCAACTTCTATTCCCTCCCAAGACGACGGGCTGGGAACAAGCACTGACTACTCCTCCAGGTTTTAGTGTATGGTCCCTTCTATTGGGGACGAGTCAAATATTGTTCGCGGGATCTATTCAAAACTATCAGGGTCAAAACCACACGCTGCGGGTAATTCCTCACTTTCGTGTAACTATGTTTAAAAAGAAGAAGTCAAAACTACATTAAGAAATCAATTTTCCCAAGGGAAAAGAATGATATAAACTGCGTATCACCGTGTGGATAAATTTACGCTCTTTTTTACTAGATGAAAACTTTTTGTGCTGTTTCGACTAGCAAATATTAAGCCAAATTGACGGCGAGTCATGTCCGGAGTATTAAAATAAGTTGCATTTTCAAGGGGGGGGGGTAGAAAAACGTAAGCCACTGTCACATCTACAGACGATGTTCTAATGATCCCAAAATTTCAGTTGACCTTGATATGAATGTGGCTTTGAAAAACATGAAAACCTTTGCCCACGGTTCTGACATCCCTAAGTAAGGAACAGTGCCCTCACATATTTCGTTGTGTAACACCCAATTTATATATTTTACACAATTTGATACCCAAGGGAATATGGCTTCGCCCTCATATTTACAGGGGTGGTACTCATTGCCCCTCCCGTTACCGATTTTAAACTCTTTAGCACCCGAGGTCGTTGAAGGTACACAAGTGACAATGAAATAAAACTTGGTCACGATATACCCCAAAAGAAAGCATGTGTCGAACTTTGGTTACGCTTCAGAAATTTTTTTCAGATATATTGTAGATCCATGTTTTGTCTCACAACGTTACCTCCAACTTTGTCGTGCTCCCTTCCAAGAAGGTTTTAAAGTTTTTCAAAAGGGTTAACTTTCTCATAAAAAAAGCAAATAGGGGATTGAAACCCTACCTTGATGAACTGAAAATGTGGGCGTCCTTCACCGAAAAGGACTAAGAGTTTTTATTAACTAGAGGCCAAGGCCGATGCCCTGTACAAAATTTCGGCCAGTTTTTATTAACTAGAGGCCAAGGCCGATGCCCTGTACAAAATTTCGGCCAGTTTGTCGCAATTCTCGAAGAGTAAAGGAACAGCAATACTTTTGTTGCTGTATGAACATCATTTTACATCGAGTTCAACTATGCAAAATTTGGCGTCACAAATTAGTAGCATGTCGCCAATGTTTCAGATTTATTTTCAACTTTCAGAGTCGTAAAGCGAAGGTAAAAGGTATCAAGTTGCCTACTGAGCCGCATCGCTTATAAAGGCATAGACAGTGTTAACCACTGTCTTCGTCTGACTTGTTATAACGCATAGCGTGAATGGAAAGCAAGTAAACAAAACGTTACCTTAGCAACAGAATTCTCTACGAAACCCTGGGTGTCGATTACGAATGGAGGCTTTATTAGTCTACCTTAGATAATATAGACTGGAACAGATAATGATACTTACCTTCGCGTGTGAGTCCTCGAACTACAAATCCTAGACTAAATGTTTATAAAACGCCATGTGCACAGTATTCCACACTGACTATAGAGACGTACACAGCTACTTACAAGATCAAAATACACGCATCACATATTAATATTTAAACGAGAAAACAGCAACTGCACCAAACTTGTGTGTAAGCTTTGACAAAAAGAACACGCTCTTGAGCGCGTGCTCAGACTTTCATAAACGCGCGTATCTTTGTTTTGTTAAGGACGCGCATGAGTGCACGCACAAACGTTATCCAATCATTATCTGGTTGTGGCGGCGCGTCTATGCGCTGCACATAACCTGATTTTGTTAGTGCGCACAATAAAAGTACTTGTATTTAAAGCGCACGCGTTTCATTCCAAGTTAGGTTTTCTAAACGCGTTACGGCGTCTTTGAGGCTAATTCTGTGCACCGCATACGCAGGCAAGCCCCCAAAAGTAGCACACTGTGAGAGAAAATGCATACACGGAAGAAATGACTGGCTGGTCGAGACACTGCAAATTCGTATCTTGTTTGGCCTCCATGGTCGGACGTTCTGCCATTTTGACCTTGGACTCTATGCAATAAATACTTTTAGGAGAAGGATTTCTTCCGCAAACGGAAGCATCTGCTGACCAACGAATGGTATGGAATGTCAATGTCTTAGCTCAATTACATCTGTGACCTGCACACTCGATTACATAAGTGCAGCTACCGTCACGGTCCCAGTTAATTTGCATATTGCTACTATAAGGCTCCCTCTATAGAAAACGTCATATCTCAACAGCAGAAAACCATTCCGTACTGCAAACGCCACCTTCGAACTCGGTAAACCCGAAAACCCACGAGAGCACAGTTGTATTTTATTCACCCTTCAACATGTCTATTGTACACGTCTATTGTATTTGCCCCATCCCCAATTCAGGGGACAGGGTGGTAAATGCAATCATGACGTCCGCCATATACATTTCGTGACCCCATGATAGTTACGGGCTGGGGGTAATTCCATACGCGAAATCCAAAAATTTAAATTCCGTCTTCGTCAAACTTCTTTCTGGGGATTCAAAACGGGGTAGGTGGGAAAAAAGCCTTATCACGTACCTTGCGTGTATCATCAACCCGGGAGGGTCCGTCAATTTTTAAATCCGAGTGCCCAAAATGCCCAAAAACCTCAAAATTGATCATTCCATAACAATCTAATAAGGGAAGGAAGACAATTTTTCACATCCTAGACACCCGTCTTTCATGGCCAGGATGGGGTTTGTGTAGAATGTTCCACAAAACGACGGAAAGAAAATATAAGGAAAATCATCTATGCTGACTCCAAATATGGAGTTTGTTTCTTCATAGCATTTCCCTACTGTAAAATATGGTTCTTCAAAGGGGGTCGATGGTGGGCATAAAATGGGGTTTTATTCTCCATAACTCTCAAACGGTACATGATATCAAAAGACAAAGTTCAAATTGGAATCAGCACATGATAATACGTATATGGTGGTATTTTGGTCAATGTTGGGATAATTTGATGTCAAACCTAACTTCCACCCAAGAAGAGGGGTAGTCCAGGGAATTGGGAAAAAACGCCGACCGCCGCAGATTTCTACAGAAGTCATCGGAGGGTATTCGAACACACTGATTTCATATATGATGTTTTATCGCCCTCAGTCGTACACTCCAAATAAATAGATAACAACTGCTTATTTCCCAGTATTTTAGCAAGGTAGACCAAGGTTTTAGCTGTCAGGCAACACCTCATTTGCCATCATAACCGTCACAAAGCAAAAGTGAGGAATATCACTTTGTTTGAATCCCTTAAATGACAGGAAATTTTTAACAAATGACATGTGGATGGAATGCGCTCAAGTATAACAACGATTTTATTGCGTGTATCGTAGACACAGGACGATATCTATGGGCCATTGAAACGGTTTTTGGGGAATCGAACACTTCATCCAAAAATTGCCCTGCCGCCTTTGTCAGACCATGCTTAAGTGAGAGGTTCAAACTGAGGAAGGCGGAATAAAGGGCTTTCACGTGACTTACATGCACGTGCATCAACTATGGAGGATCACTTTTTAAATTGGGGTGCACGAAATAACAAGAGGAATTACTATTGTTGTCCTGACCCTAAGTTGAGGTACTCCCCATCCCAGCCCCATGGGTCGGGAAAGATGGTAATCTTAATCACCGGCTAAAAAAGTTTATGACTCCATGATTCGGATTCTGGGGTACTCGCACACTGCCGCCCTCTTAGGACAACTGCCTTGAGTTTCAAACTGGGAGAGGGGCTATCACGTGACGTGCGTGGATCGCATCAACGCAGGAAGACTATTTTTCAAATCAGCGTGCTTGAAAAACATTCTAAACAGATTTTTTTAAGTCTCATATGAATATTTGGGAACATGGTTGCTCCCATCCATAAACCCCATACCCGACCCCTAGTCATTTGAAAAGATAAGAAGTTTTGCACGCCAAAAACGATTTTAGAACCAGTGTGTATGAAAACAGTACGGAAATGATCTTCACTGGCATGGGTGCTTGGGAGCAGCTTCTCCCAACTCCTCCCCGACCCAAGGGAAGTGGTATGTCACGAAAATGTTTGGAAATGAAAAGAGTAATATCGATGGCGTCGATGAAGAATAGTCTATTTTGCGATTTTGAAATATGGCTGTGTAAAAAAATAAGAAGAGTGGGGATTTTCTACCCCCATCTCTTCGGAGAAATGAAAAAACAAAATTTGACTGGTGATTTGAAATTTGATTGTGATGGTCCCCCTCCAGCAAGTTGCAGTAAGGGCTAAAAGTTTGAAAAGCGTTGTTTTCCCGTATACCGTTACACGTTACCGTTGTTTCTTTTCGACCAACGATGGAGGAGATTTTAAGTAAAACTAATTTGCCCCAAAACATATGCTCTACGTACATGTCAAAAGAAAGATGCCATAAAGGTGAATGCTTCATTCGTTTTATTTGTTGTAGACACTTTCCCAAGTAATAATTACAAAGGATTGTGGGGCAGCGTTTTGATGCGCGTCGCTTTAACCCTTAACCGTTGTTTGGGTCCTTTTGGACCCATGCGGACAGCTCGGCTGTCACACATCTTTACTGTTTCACGCGGAGCTCGAAACTGCGAGAAGCTACCCGAAAATTCGGCTTCAAGAGCCAGAGGGACAATAGTTTAAGGTCACGGGGTCAATGGCCTACGGAAGCCGATGCGGGGCGGGCTACGTCCGCTTTTCCGCCCAATCCCGAGGCGCGCAAATATGCCCCGATCGGAGCACAACGGTAAAGGGTTAAGCCTCGCCTACACTATACATCGAAAAATACTGCAATAAAACTGTCTTGTTGTGGTGAGTGACTGATGACTAACTAGTTTTCAGAGCATAGTGTCCAAGTTATGCAACAAGTCGCAATAGAAGCGATTCACGCAAAATTCTAACGTTTAACATACTCTTTACTTGTTACGTTGAAGAGACAAAAATGTGTTCTGTCCATTTCGATAAACTTAACTTTGAGGGCTTCATTCCAGAATTATGTCATTGTTATCAGTTGCACGTTTCAGTTTCATGCGACTGATGCATGTTCGGTCGCTTGAAACTGGGTTGTGTGTCTGCTTGCAACCAGTTGCAAAGCATTCCACACTTTGCAACGCGTCTTAACAATCTAGTTGCAATGAGTTGCGTCGCACAGTCGCATGGTGTGGACTGGGCTTCAAGATGCAGTAAAACGACATCGAATTGAAACACTAAATTGAATGTAAATATATCCTAATAATGGAGGTGGAATGAAATCCAATAGAAATATTAATGAGGGAATATTTCATTCCGAGGACAATATATAGTTACTATGAAGACGGTGCAATTTATTGCGAGGTACTGGTCAATAATGCATTGATCATGTACATAACTTATGCTCGAAAATATATAGGTCTACTGAGGGTCTAAAAAAAAAAAGGGCATTATACTCTTTTTGAACGCTGCAACAGGTCACGAAGGACCGTAGTTGCAGTTGGTGCACGTTGCGAAGGCCTAGCGCTCGGAATTAGTCTCCATGACGGATCTTGCAAAGAGCAATTTACTAGTTCACGCCAAGACAACACCAACCATCAAAACCTAAATCATTATCAATATATTCAACTTTTAGAGTATGATTTTGTACGTGTAACATGATCAAATGTTCATTGTTCCATACGTTATTTAGTGCTTAAAGGGTAAGCATGATCAGTTCAATGTAATATTCCGACGGGCCTGAATCTAGACAACTGAAAGTTGTATTCAAATCGGAGTATCGGACATACATCTCTCGAGATGTCGACAAATTAAGTAAAGTTATAGATTTGTGTTCCAAAATGAGTTTGAGGACAGCAAATGTACCATCACTTTTAAATTGTTTATGCATATGGGATTAGGCATCGTCTTTGGGACTGCAAAGTTTGTGAAGTTCTTATGACATCTTTTAATTGAATCTGGTAACATGTGGTTGTTGAAGAGAGATTTATCGTAAAATTTAAAACAAAAAAAAAAACTGTGATGCAATATGTAGTTGTTTCAAATTGAGAATCACACATCGGCTTCAATGTAAATTTCATCGGAATGCTTGGACTAAGTACCCCTCTAATATATCAAAACTTAAATTGTACTTCCAGTAAAAATATTCAAAAAATATGTTAATGAAAAATGAATTCTTAGAGTCCAATTTCCATCTTCTTAGGACATTCCTGAACTGAGAAATAAAATGATAGAGTTTATTCACCCATCTTAAAATCATACATCGAGCAATACTTTGTGATGTACTACTCAAATAACAATCTTTGTATATCTTTGTTTTTCTGAAAGTTACTGCACCCTGCAGTACCAAAGTGTGATAAAACTCCTACTCTTATGGAGTGATGTAATGAAAACCATCTCTCTGCAACACGGCTTTGCAAGCGAACAGGAAATGTTCAAGGTCATAAAAACATTTCTAATTTTAAAGGGAACGAAGCGGCTAATTTGAGTTGCACAACAAGACAGTCACAAATAATTGCGCAAATTGACCGATTTGTTTTAAGTGAATAAACTTCAGTTTTATATCTAAGCCAATTCATGTTCTATGAAGATGGGATTTGGACAATTAGAAATCATTTTTCATGCTGTTTAATATTTATTTTTAGTTTTTTGTCTTGAGGTACACTTGAACTGGACCTTCAATCCTTGTTTTGAACAACGTGTTATTTTACGTTCTAGGAGGACCGGAAGGAGATCCGTGACCATGAGGCTGGGTTACTTCGTGATTTGCATCTGTGTGATCGTGGAGAATCATTCTGTAGTGTCATCATGCAGCTCGAAGTGCCCTGGGCAAGTTTGTAGTAAGTTGCATTTTACATATCATCACTCCATGGAAAAGATCAGAAAGTGTGATCACTTTGCTAGTTGGGTATAAATGGCAATGCGAGCTGAAAATGACAAGGTTGTTATGGTACCAGTTTGTGTTCCCAAGTCACTTATCAAGAAGTCAAATCCATGGGGACGTTCCCCAGGGTGACCGAAGGTGCGTTCGGCTTATTAACTCGTTTACCAATACGAGTAACTTTGACGTTAGTGAATAACAGTTGTGCGCATGAGTGCGGTGTAAGGACCCGACCAACAAAACAAGCAGAAACGTCAACATGCGGTCACATGATTGGTCGCCTGATTTTGTGAGTATAACAACAGTGGCGGACATCCAAAGGCGAAGGCAGCGAGTTTTTCCCATCGCGATACTGCAAATTCTTGCTAAGGAACATGTGATGCACAGTTTTTCAGTTTCACAAAACACGACTATAGTATTTTACTTTTTACGCCAAGGATATTTCAAAGGGAAGAAGTGTCAAGGGGCGAGGCTTCGTCGAACACACCGCAGGGACCGCGGAGACGGGGGGCGGGGCTAGGGGGGCTTTAGCCTCCGCACTCTTTTTGCTGTGGGCATTTTGTGCAGCCTTTAACTGCATTTTGGGCAGCCCTACAATGCTAAACCGCGGCCTCGGACCGTTTGAAGATTTTAAATTTCAATTCCGATTAGATAGGTCAACAGCCGACATTCTCATCAGCTATGTGGTAAATTCAAACATACGAACAACATCAACTTATTCAGGGGAACACCAGCCTTAATCCTCTTTTAAGAAAAAGTTGTTATGTTTCTTTGGTTTTAGGTAACGTACGACTAAGTAAAGCTCTGGGAAATATTTCCAAATTAAAGGAAATGGACAAAGTTTAAAAATACGTTTAAAATATCGGCTTGTGCTTCTGCCGTGTCAGTTTTTCCTTGTACAGAATCGGAAAGCATCTCTTAATTGAGAATAAATTGCCAAGACTAATATTCTGAAGGAAATTCCTCTCGGTTCTATCAGAAGCAAGAAAACGCAATTATGAACCGTTAAATTCAAAAAGGACAAAATATGAAATGTAAGTTGGTTTCTAATATGTATTTTCTGTCAACTCACAAGATGCGCCTCTTTGAAACAAATCAAAGGAAAAATACAAAAATAACAAACAGTGATGTTTTGAGCGACGTACATACACGTGGCTCGTAAATGTTTTCCCATTGCTACAAACATGATAATACAGAAATCTACAGAAATTTTTTCACATTGCTGCAAATATGATAACACAAAAACCAAAAGCAAAGGTATGTATACGTAGTTCCTAGTTATTTGAAATTGAATTTAGCCATGGAAACATCAAAAAGATCTTTTGGAAGTTATTTTAAATGAAATTTTAACTGCAATCCTCACAAGGACAAAAGGAAAAAGGAAGGAAAATATAAAGGAAATCCTCATTTTGGACTGTATGTTTTCACTTACACTATTTCCTATTTTTTGGAAATGTTTCCCAGGGCTTCACTTGTATTCGTCTATTCGTCTGTCTCACTTTAAATGGGGTTCTGTGTATGTTAACCGTCAACATTTGCGACGTCCAAAGGTTTTGACTACCTGTACTTTGAAATTCAGGCTAACATACAAATGAAGGAAATGAGTGATTGTAGGAATGTACAGTGAGTGAAGGGTGATGAGGGGGTAGAAAATACTCTAACTCTTAACAAGATCGAAGCCACCGTTTATGAGACTTTCCAGTTGATTTTCCGCGGCACCTGGTAGAAGACTACTTTGCCATTTCTCCTCTGCAAGTTTTTTCTATTAAAACATGCTTAAATTTTGTACCCATGTGCCACCGCAGAAAAAATAATGCGGAGGGGGGGGGGATTCTTTTAGGGGAAAGCTCGGCGTTACCATGAGATGGCGCGGGGCTCAAGAAAATTTTGGCCCAAAATGCCTCTCAGATCGCTGGAAATAGCATTTCTTATAAAGCCTATTTACGATAAAGACTAAACCCGCTAGAGCCAAATGGCAAGTAATCCTACAAGGGGAAAAAGTTATGGAATCAAATCACCAGTTAGGTGAACATTTTGGTATCTGGAAATCAATATAAGTACACGAAGAAACATTAATTGACGTATTTTAAATCATGTGACCACTCTGAAGTAGCCATTAATTAAGTATATTGGGAGAAATAGCCAAGACAAAATGTCTGCTTGGCTCTCTACATACCGAATTCATTATAAATAAAAGTAGCCTAAACCTAGCTGGGCTTATTGGATGCAATATTTCTGGCTTTTCAGACCACTAAAGAACAGAAATAAGCATTTTCATGGGATCATCGTGCAGTGTCAGAAATAGCCATTTACCATGAGAATCATCACTTTTAGAAAAGCAAATTGGAAACTGTTCCTTAAAACTCTTAAACCATTACCACTATAACAGTTTTATTTTATTTTAACCTGAATGTTCTCTTCAAATGATTTTGAAAAATGTTGTGGAAGCTATTTTGGTATTTTTATAAACTCTTTTTATTGCCTATGTTGACGATTATCCCAGACAACGAGAGGGCTATTTGCGCTACAGTTACTGTTGCGCAATGTTAATATTTGTAGTTTCTTATTATCATGCACAGAGAGTTCAAAATAGAAGAATAAAAAATACTTACGATCATTACAATCTTTCACAATTCCTTTCTACACTTTTCAATTACAACCTTTTGCAGTAAATACATGTTTGCGAGGTTGATCCAAAGCTACGCTAATTACTTTCTCTTCACAAAGAATAACAATGTATTAAGTGTTACAAAATGCAAACTGAAATAAACTTGAATTGTGGATCTTACACACTTTGGTTGCCACACACTAAAACAACAAACGCTATCCTCTTCCATAATTACAAGTTCGTACCTAAACGAGACGGAGGAGGACCGAGATGAAGAGGATCAGGGATCACTTAGCTATACCATGACTGATCAGACCATGGCTGCCCACCACAACTGGGACAGAGGTACTACTTCATTCTCCTGAACGCAGCAGACCCTTTAGCCTTCGACCTCGACACAAATTACCTGATTACGGAGCAAACCCTGCTATCTTCTGCCGTCGCTTTTAGATGCGATTTAATGATAGGAGCGCAGTTAACCGCAGCAAAAAGAAATAATGAATCACAAAATATGCCACAAACAGTGAAAAATTTGAGCTAGGTACCATAAGGTTAATACACAATTCTTCCAGTCAAAATTAGCGACCACTGTAAAATCAAAACTGTTACACCTGACTTATAGTTGGGTTGCCACTGGCAGGACGCCTGAAAACGAGGAGAGAGTGAATGACTGTTTTTTGGCTAAAGTAGACGGTGTCAGAAATCGTTTTTTTTTCTCTCTCTCTCTCTTTCTGAACTCACCATATGCATCCAGCTTTACCATGAACTACAGTACATGCCTAAACTGTACACACAGGTCCTCAACATTGTACAGTAATAATCATATAAACACTGTATGGTCAATGCACTCCAATTTCAGCATAATGAGGGGATTCCCCGATTTTTTAACAACTGAGCATGCTCATAATTCTGCATAATGAGGGGATTCCCCTAAAGGACGCCCACTGAGCGGCCAACCAAATGGATGACAATAGGCCCTTATTGCTGTTAAAATCTAACTACCGAATAGCTTAACAACGTTTTTTATGACCCATAACCTGTAATCAATGTGAAATCTAAACACCAAACTAACACATGTCAATGATAAAACCAATGAAAAGCATAACTATCACGAGAAATATGATACTTAAAGAATTCTTTCCGAGTCCAGACGACTATGTTTTTGTTGTAGTTACTCGTTTCATTGCATTAGCCTAACGTTCACCACATACCGCTAGGCCTGAAAGTAACGTCAAGAGACATTTTTGCTCATTTCGAGTAAATACAACTTTCATATTTACTAAGTGCTTGCTAGTAATGATCAGTGTTACCTTCCTGGTGAATCATTCAAGGTTTTGCATACAAAGAAGAAATAGTTCTGTCACCACGCCCTCTAGTACCGTGGCCAAATTTTGAATAGGGGGGAGGGCTAAATTCCATTCCGCTGCACTCTCCCCGTCTTTGAAGAATGTCGTCCCGACATTGAAGACTTACCACAATGATAACACCAGCTGTAAAATGTAAACTAGAAAAATTATGGTTAAAGATATTTACAAAACATGAGTGCAAAATAAATTGTCTGTGCTTTCTTTGGTAAAAACACAGAAATCAATGCATTGCAACTTTATCACAAGAAATGAACACACCTACATCCACTATAGGTGACTTCCTGAGGTCCTAGCCCCGAATTGACATTGACAAATAACTTGATGCATATGCACTGAATAAACTTGGAACATTAACTCTAAACTATGTGCCATTTTGCACTATGTCATAAGAAAAGAATAAGAAAAGAATACTGAAAAGCCTCACAGTTTTGAACATTAGCACCCAGTGGGTGGTACCCAGGGTTGTTGAACAACTGCCCATAGGGAGGGGACCACTGATTTTGCCAAGGGTTCATTCCAAATTGATGGGTAGGGAAGATAGCATTGGCCTGTGGATGACCCAAATATATGACGGTACCCCTGGAAAATTATAGGTGAGAGTTCTTGGAGGCTCCATCGTCCTCACTGGTCTCTGTGGTCATACGTCATTCTCGTCACTGGTTTCTGCAACAGTAGCAGGTTCATCATTTTGGGCAGCAATGATTTCGGTGGTACCATGAGTATCTGTAGATTGTTCACTGTCTGTAAATTCCTTGGAATTCTGTGGCATTTCAGTGACAGCTTCATTGTCCTCAATAAAGTCATCATTACTGACATTGCTTTCATTAATGATGTCCTCACTGGTGTCATTCACGACTGGAAGCTTGTTTCCTCTTGTGGCATTCGGGTGGTACAAGGCAACATATTCATCCTCATCACTGGATTCAACCTCACAGCCAGTTGTCTGCCACTTTTTGGTTACATTGTCCTTACAGACTGCTCTCTTGGGTATTGCCCTTGCAGGTGGCTCCTCGAGGGGCAAAGAATTACATGGTCGCAATAGATTTCTATGGAGGGTCCGTTTCCTTCCATGACCATTATCAGGTTTCAACTCTTAGACAGGAACGCCAGGAGACAATTGTGTTATGACAATAAAGATCTGTTCTTCCCAATAGGGCTTAGGTTTTGCAGGGCCCTCACGGGGAGTCATGTTACGTACCAATACTCGGTCACCAGGTAACAAAGTGTTATTGACTCTTCCCTTGTCGTACTACCAAAGCATCTCAAAAAGGCAAAAGACGGTCTTTTGCCTTTTTGAGATGCTTTTCGAGCATTTTTAGAGGCCAATTTGAATGCGTCTTGCATTTTTCTCCTCCAATTTCCAGCAAATGTTGTGTGGTCCTCATCTCCATCAGTGCTATTACCTTTGATGTCAAACAGAAGGTCAATGGGGAGTTTTGGAGATCGACCAAACATCAGAAAATATGGTGTGTACCCAGTGCCTTTACATTTTGTACAATTATAAGCATGTACACATTTCTGGAGGGAGTCTGTCCAATTCTTTTTATTTTTCTCCGGTTGGGCTCTCATCATATTCAGCAGGGTTCTGTTCATACGTTCCACATGGCCATTCCCCAGTGGGTGGTAACGTGTTGTTCGGGAGTGTCTGATACCTGAATATTCTTCCAGTTTTGAAAACAACTTGTTTCAAACTCACGACCCTGGTCGTGGTGCAGCTTTTTAGGAAAACCAAATTTCATGAAAAAGTCATTCACTCTTAAAAAGTTGGTTAAAAACATTCACCAACACTGGTCACGTATGTCAAATACCTGAAATTGGTTTTTTTTTTTTTCCCCAATGTTTGTTGTTTATTTGGTCATCATACAGGCTGGTTACCCAATAAAGTGGTAAAAAACCTCTTGGATAACCCATTAATCAACAACTATTTGGTAAACTTTAACCAATTTCATGTATTTGACATACGTGACCAGTGTTGGTGAATGTTTTTAACCAACTTTTTAAGAGTGTTGAAAAGCTTATCAGCTGTTGTGGCTGACTTGTTCCTGGTGGGGTAGGCTTTGCAAAACCGTGTATAGTGGTCCATAACAACTAAGATGTATTCGTACCTCTTACATTTCTCCAAGTGTGGGAAGTCAATTGAGACAACTTCAAATGGTTGGGTAGTTTGAATAGGTACCATTGGTGCAACATGGTGTCTCGCGGGTTTCTTCCTCTTAAGACATTCACACTCGGTGGTGACATACTGTTCAACCTGTTTTGCCATGTAGGGCCAATAGAAACGTTGACGCACTAAGTCAAGAGTTCTCGTAGCTCCAACATGACCCATATCATTATGTAAGGCTTCCAAAACAAGCTTCCTATGCTTTGTGGGGAGGATAAGTTGTCTCATATTTGTGGTGTGCCTTTGCAGCAATCCTCTTTCATCTATTTCAAGTTCTTCCCACTTATGGAGCAGTAATCGTACCTCTTTAGGTGCTTCTCGAATCTCAGCCAAATTTGGTCTTTGTTCCTTTTGTTGTATCTCAGCACTTAACCAATAATATCATCATTTTCCTGTCCTTTTCTGAGAGTGTCGGTGTCTATGGTGCCCAGAGGTGGCTGTGTTCCAGTAGCCAAAACTTCACAAACTTCAATGTTGCATGGTAAGGCATTAGCACAGGCAATACCACCCTTAGTTATCTCTTTAAGGTATTCATGTGCAGCAGAAAAGACTCCATCTGGAATTTCTGTTGAACAGTCTTCCATGAAATTCTCCATTTCTCTGGCATTTATGGGTATGGGACAAAATATCTGCATCTGTGTTTCTTTTCCCTGGTCGGTATTTTATGCTAAACCGGAAACTTGTCATTTCTGAAAGCCATCGCTGGCCAGTAGCATTCAGACGTGCAGTGCTGAAGATGGAGGTAAGTGGGTAGTTATCTGTGTAGACTTCAAAGTTGACTGCATACTGTAGGTAGTCACGGAAACGGTCTGTAATCGCCCATTTTAAGGCTAAGAATTCCAGTTTATTTAAGTGATAATTCCCCTCAGCACGAGACAGTCACCTTGATGCATATGCAATCAATCTCAATATCCCTTCGTGTCGTTGGTTCAAGGCAGCAGCCAAACCTTTGTTAGAAGCATCAGTGTGGAGGATGAATGGTAGATTAAAGTATGGGTACGCCATTACTGGGTGACTGGTTATATACCCAATTAGACGTTCTAGGGTACTTTGATGCTCTTCAGTCCAATTGATTATCTCCTTGGAACTTGGGGAGGTTTATTAACCTTCCTTCTTTTCCCCTTGTTTTGCCTTGGTGTAGTTGGCTTTCCAAATAAGTCATACGGGGGTTTGGCAATAATGGAAAAGTTAGGCACATAGCTGCGATAGTATCCCAAGATTCCCACTGTCCGTCTTAATTCACCAACAGTTGCGGGTCTCTTTCTCTTAAGCTCAAGAACGGGGTCTATCTCAGAAGGGTCCATCTGATAGCCATCTTCTGATACCACTTTTCAAAGATATCTGACCTATCTTTGGAATAGTTTGCATTTAACTGGTTTAAGTTTTATTCCGTGACTTTGGAGTCTTCGAAGGACAGGTTTTACATTTTCCACATGTTTTTCGAAGGTGGGTGAAAATACCAAGACATCATCTAAGTAGACAACACACATTTCAATGTTGTACCCTTCTAGACAACCCTCCATGTACCTTTGAAATTCAGCTGGGGCCGTTTTTAGGCCAAATGGTATTCTGTTCCACTCAAAGAGGCCCCAAGGAGTGGTATAGGCTTTCAGATGCTGGCTTTCTCTCGAAATTAATCCCTGATGATAAGCCTTACCCTGGTCCAGGGTTGAGAACCATGAATTCTCTGCAAGGCCATCTAGAATATCTTGTACTGTCGGGGTTGGTTTACGGTCGTCAATGATTCTCTTATTGAGTTCTCTATAATCTATACAGAGTCTCAAGGTCCCATCTCGTTTACGCACACAAACCACAGGGGATGAATAGTTAGACCTTGACCTTTTAATCCACTCCTTGTTAATGAGGTCATTTAAGTTATCCTTCACCTCCTGGTATAACGGTCTAGGGATACTCAAACAATTTCTCTGCACAGGGGAAGTGTCACTGAGGTGGATTGTCATTTGTAAATCTGGCACACAGCCACAGTCGCAATCTCCTTTCGAGAAAGTACCATTTTCCTCAATCAACATCCTGGTGACAATCTCTTTTTGTTCTGTGTTTAGACCCGACAAGTCTACAGGAGGACACCAATCATCTTTGTCAACATCTTCCTCCTCCTTACCATGGTGAGAGGGCTTCTCTTGGGCATGTCCTTCTGTTGGTTGCACCTGACAACAGTTCACTGTCCCCTGAAAACACCCATCTACAACCATACACTCTTTGTCAAAAGGGAGTTTCAGGCAAGACTTGACTGTTTCAATTTAACCCAGTAGAGCTCATTTAGGTAGAACAACATCTCGTCCACTGTTACTCTGAACTCGGATCAACACCTTGCAAGTTGCCGCACTTTCAACATGAACTACTGCCTCTGTTATCTCTAGTCCCTCTGGCCAAGTTTGACAGGATACTGGTTTAAAGAGTGCCACTGTCACACCTTTCTCTCAACCTGGACTGACTCTGCATTGAATGAGTTCCATCTGGCCTGCTTTCATAAGGACATTTTTCTTCCCAGTTTCACATTTGTATGTGCCTCTTTTTTCCTTATTATAGCACGAATTGCCTTTTCTTTCTTTCCTGGCAGCAGTTTTTGAATCGATGGCATTGGAGACTTGCCTGTTATTGATGCTTCTTTAATGACATGTGGGATAACATTCATTCCTATGATTGGGACCTCTCGGTTACTTGGGGCTACCAGCATGGGTACAGTGAGTGATTGCAGCTCAGAATTTTCATCACCAAACTTCAAATTCACCTCTATCCAACCACTGTATGGGATTTCAATATCATTTGCCCCTGTCAGATTAACAGTATATCCATCAAAGAGTTCGTTGATTGGTCGGGCAAGTTATTCACCGAGTGTTTGTTCAGCCATCCTTCTGGCAGAATGGAAACATCAGCACCAGTGTCCCAAAGAACCTCAGTTTCCACACCCTCTATTTGGCACATAACTTCGCACGAGTTACCAACCAGTTTTACCATTCTCTTGCTACCCACTTGACATATATCTGCATCTCTAGTCTCCTTACATTGTGAATTCTGTGACATTACAGCATTTCGGGGTTCTCCTCGTACCTTAGGGGTGACCCCCGTCCGTTTCCCATCTGGCGGCATCTCCTGGAAAAATGTCCAAATTTGCCACATTTGAAACAATGTTTGCAAGTGTCCCCTTTGTTTTTTTTGTTTGCACTTCTGACAACCTCTCTGCCGTGTTTGTGGTGCTGGGTTTTGTCTGCCAGATGTGAGAGCCTGGTGAATCTCTGCCACTTGTAACTTGAGCAGCTGCACTTCCTCACACAGACTTTAATCTTCCTTTTTCTCCTTTTTCTTTTCTGTGTCTTTGACTTCTGAAGCCCTTGACTCCTCTTTTGCCTCCACAGGTGCAACAAAATGTAGCTTTTGTTGCAGTATCTTTTTCCTCTCTATTTCCCTGTATACAATTTGATTCAGTTTCTCTAGCAGCTCTTCATCTTACAGTTGGTTCTGGAGTAAGAAGGGTTTCATCTTATGTCGCATGTCTGCATCCGCCAACCCCGTAGAGACTGAGTGCATGAACATGGCTTCCACCAGTGATTTCTCATATCTAACCTCTGCATCAGCTTCTTGGGAGGCAAACAAAATTCTTTGCTTCAGAGCCAGGGACCTGAGTAGAAAAGACTGAGGGTGGGGGTTCTCTGAGACCTTGGGCAATATTGCATAGTTCTTGGTATTACTCTGTAGGATTCTTCTCTTGGAAATGTGCCATTTGCAGTTTTCTCAACACTGGAAGACTGAGATCACTCCTCCCTTCCAAGTAAGACCGTAATTGGAGCCCTGGGGTTACAGCTTTCACAACTGCTGTCACTATTTCCCTCTAGGGGTATCCCTTTTGCATGGTCCGGATTCCCGATTTGGCCATTGATCTCCAGTTCTTTTCGCCAACTATGGCTGGGGTGACAGTCTGGCTTTTCCTCAGAGTCTCTTTAGATAGTTTCGACTCCAGGTGCTTTAACTTGTTCTTCAATGTCTCAATGGTTTCAGAAAGCTCTTCAGGAAGGCCACGTTCAGCCCCGTCAGACCTTTTTCACTTTCAACTCTCAATGACATTGTCATCCCACTCAGTCCCCATGTTTGTCCTGGCAGGGTCGCCAATTTGTTACACCTGACTTATAGTTGGGTTGCCAGGACACCTGAAAATGAGGAGAGAGTGAATGACTGTCTTTTGGCTACAGTATACGGTGTCAGGAATCGTTTTTTTTCTCTTTCTGAACCCACCATATGCATCCAGCTTTACCATGAACTACAGTACATACCTAAACTGTACGCACGGGTCCTCAACATTGTACAGTAATAAACATATAAACATGGTATGGTCAATGCACTCCAATTTCAGCATAATGAGGGGATTCCCCGATTTTTTAACAACTGAGCATGCTCATAACTCTGCATAATGAGGGGATTCCCCTAATTTATCTGTACTGCGCATGCTCACACTATGTCACGCCACACTTGTAGGGAAATCTGTTTTCCGGCTAAAGGACGCTCACTGAGCGGCCAACCAAATGGATGGCCGCTCCATGTTATAATCAAGCTACCAAATAGCTTAACAACGTTCATATGATTTCATTGCATTAGCCCAACGTTCACTACATACAGCTAGACCTGAAAGTAACGTCAAGAGACATTTTTGCTCATATTGAGTAAATACAACTTTCATATTTACTAAGTGCTTGCTAGAAATGATCAGTGTTACCTGCCTGGTGAATCATTCAAGTTTTTGCATAACAATAAGTATTTGGTAAGCATTTTCAAACCTGAAAATAAGGAGAGAGTGAATGACTGTCTTTTGGCTACAGTAGACGGTGTCAGGAATAATTCTGTCACCACGCCCTCTAGTACCGTGGCCAAATTTTGAATTGGGGGGAGGGCTAAATTCCATTCCGCTACAACACAACTCGAAACATCTATAACCACTGCTCTCAATCAGTTTCACAACCCTGTATCCATCTTCCTGTTCTATATATCGCAAAACTTTCAGAGTATCCAATACACTTTCTGATATGATCTTAGATACTATACTCATATCCCGTAATATGAAATTTTTCGTAATAGAATAGATGACTGGATATAAAATAACAAGTTCAAATAACAGAGGATTTTCAATCACATTCTTCGAGACTTTCAAATAAAGAAAAAGGAAAAAGAGTTGTCATGGCCCATCAACTTTTCCTGGTTGATTCTCCCCACAGGTTGAGAGTTGTGTAGAAAAGACGATTAATTTTTCAAATTGCAAAAATTGAACATCCAGGCTGTCTCAATAAATAAATGAATTATAAAATTTAAAGATTGAAAATTAAAAACTTGAAAAGTTTGACTTCAATTACTTAGATATCTAGCTCATAGTCATTTAGGCAACAAAAAAGCTTAACCCTTTTTCCCAATTTGTGACCTTAGGGTCCCTGCCCAAAAGAATTTCAGGGGTTACTGATACAGAATCCGCAGTGACAGTATGAGGCACAGCCCTTTATCTCAGGTTACACTTGATCAAGAATTTCCCTCTGAGATTCTACCCTAGGGACCTGAACTGGTTTCAGTCTATTATAATGAAGTATCTTTGCAGGCTTGTTTTAATTACTTAAGTCTTGCAATTGATGAATTGTGCCATTGTTCATTACTCTTGTCACCCTGAATGGAACTTTCCAGTTGCAAGCTTATCTCTCAGTTTTGCTGGATCATCTGCCCAAAGTAGGTCACCAACAGAATATGACTGAAATCTGCTCTTAGAATTGAAATAGTCACTCTGCTTTGCTTGACACTTTACCAGCTCCTTACCTACCAGGTAACTTGCAGTTTCATACGCTTAGTGACTCCATCTACAAAATCATCATACGTTGTGGGAACAGACCGAGAGGCATTACCACCAAACATGACTTCAATTGGCAAACAAGCTTCTCTACCATGAGCTAAGAAGAAAGTTCAGTATCCAGTACTTGAATGCACACTGGTATTATACACGAAAATGCAAAATGACTTAGCATCTTGTCCCATTTATCACCAACCGTAAACAGTCGTTTACTCATCTCACTTTTCAAAGTTCTGTTAAATCTCTCTGCCTGACCATCACTCTGAGGATAAGGACTTGTTCTAGTTTTCATAATTCTTATAAGGTTACACAGTTTCCTCATTAGGTGGGACTCAAATTGACTGCCTTGATCTGTATGCAAAATTTCTGAAATGCCATGTTCACAGAAATAATTGTCAAATTGGACACTGTGCCACTGTCTCTGCAGTTTGGTTAGGGATAGCATACGAATTAATGTATTTAGTGAAATAATCTGTCACCACTCAACACATATCTATTACCACTTGAAAAGCATGATAATTCAGTAATGTCAGCAGCCACTCTTTCAAAAGGCCTGTTAGTCATCATGGGCTGCATGGGAGCTGTAGACGGGGGACGGGGGATAGCAGCTTTGCTCAGCTCTGACACGTGTTCTCTTAGTACTGAAGTGACAACACAATACACTTTCATGAAGGGGTTTCAACACTTCAGGTACCAGGGCACTTGGGAGAACAACCTGTACTCTATCTTCTACCCTTCTACACAATAAACCATTCTGAATGTCAAGTTCATCAAATGCATGCCAAAGTTAATTCCACTGTGCTTAACATCTGTGAAGGGGGTTTTTTCATCAAGTTCACACCATTCAAGCACAGTGAATTTGATGCCCCAATACATCTTGTGTCTTAATATCACTGCAAATATCTTTATGAATATTGCAATCCGACATTGTAAATAAATGCTCAACACTCTCATCTGGATTTGTTTCCATAATGAAAATACTGTTTACTTCACTTCTCTGACTATCATCATCGATTAATACAGTTTTAATGTGATTTGAATATTTCACATCATCTTGTGTCATTTCTATTTCATCTGCGATCACATCCTCATGACTAAACCTGATTTCTTCAATTGGCAAATGATTATTGAAGTCAGACTCATTCCTATCAAAATCATAAAATTCTCCATTTACCACTTTGCCCCTGACATGTGGTACTTTACTACACTCCTTAAAATCAAACATAACATCAATGTTTTTGTCCAACATTTCTCAATTGATGCTAAAATAATACATTCTCAATTTGAATAAATGCCCATAGTCTCATCAGCATGCAGATTATAAACATTGGGAATATCAGCAGTTCTAGAAACAAAAGGAGTTTCTTAACCATTCCTTCAAACAATTTGTTCTCTCCCCGTGTTCACACAGACATCAAATTCAGCCATAAAGTTACATCCAATAATTAATTTTTGATGGATACCCTTAACAACAACATCTTGCCTGAATATAAATCACTGTTCATGGATATGTTGAGTTCGACAAAACCAGTTACAGGCAAAATATTTCCCGTAGGAAAACAAACAGTGAAATGAGTTTCATGTAGAGGTAACATTCTCAAAGCTGAGTGACTCTGGAGAAAATCACCGTCAATAACAGACACTCTTGCAACTGTGTCCACCAATGCTTCAGTGGAGATTCCATTTACCTCTACTTTAATATAGGGCAATACTTTGTCACTTGTCAAAACTGAATTCCTAAATGCCACATTTTCATCTGAGGAAACGATTTTATTTAGCTGACGATTTCCCCACAACCCCAGCTACATCTCGTTTAAAGATATCTTAGAGTTACGAGTCCGGGGAGCTTTTCCCTCAAAAGTAACCCTTCTGGGCGCAGGACTGTGACTACGTCTGTTTAGGGTATCATCTCTGGATCTGAACTCACAAGGATGAGGACTAGGAGAGCGATATCTGTAGTCCCTCCTCGGTGATTTCCAGTTTGGCTCACCATTACTCATGGGACAACGCCCCGGGGAATCCGATTTCCTGTATCTTGACCAGAATGCACTGTTATTGTTACGACTATGCCCTAGATTGTATTCATCATGTCTCAATGGACTACGCACCCTGTAATAGTTTTGATACTTAGAGGATTGCTTTACAATTTCTGCAAATTCCTTAAACTGGTCTTTCATAAGCTCTGTAACATCTTTCATTACCTGTTCTCCCCATGACAGGACAACTCCCTTGGACAATTGGCACTCGGACAATTGGCACACGGACAAATGGCACCAGGACAACTGCCACCGAACAATTGGCAAACCGGACAATTCCCACTCTGGACAATTGGCAACTCGGACAATTCGCACCAGGACAATTCCCTCTCCGGACGATTGCCAACCCGGACAATTCCCACCCGGACAATTGCCCCCTCCCCCCGGGACGATTCCCACCCGAACAATCCCACACTTACGAATCTCCGCCACGGATGGCTATCAATCATGCCATTCCCTGAATGATGTGCAGGAAAAACTCATCCCACAAAATAATACTATACTATGTGACTTTAAATGTAGTCGTAACTGTTATTAAGAGTTATTTCCTGCAATAAAGGTTTGAACTGCTTTTATATCATATTGCAATGATTTACATTCATATTACTGTGGTATCTAAATCGGTCAGAACCAAAAATTGAAAACGAGATACCTTAGAGACCTTTTCGAGGATTATCCTTTGGTCAATCATAAAAGGTCTGTTTGCTTTACCGAACTCAGGCCCGAATAGTGTGAGTCCGTGCGCCGTGGAGGTTCAGGGGCGAAACCCCGCGTAGCTTACTGAGCTTTGATGTTTCAGAAGCCCCAGAAAGGCTGTCCTAAGCCCTGGCCTGGCCAGGATTTTTTTATTTGAGTGGCCAATTTCACAGAGTCTGATCGCTGGTCTGTGGGGTGATCTAAGGAAATTGTTGAATGTTTAAGTACCCTCAGATGCAATCTGATGCAACATTTAACATCAATTGAAGTTAGTTTTTGGTTTTAATGACCCAAACAACGAATTACTCTGCAAGAAATATTGGTACCCTGAATCCGGCACTGCCATAAGGAAAACTTTGCTTAGAAAATCAAAAGTTGTAAGTGTAAGCTATAGGTGTCTTCCAACACTAATTTACTTCTCATCAGTATCTGGGTTCACTTGTCAGGGAGGCAAATGACCATTATTCAGAAGCCTAGTAGTAAGGAAATTTACATAGAGCAAGGCCATAGGGGAGTAGGAGCATTTCCAGTTGGGAGGAAATTTTTCTGCCCGAATTATATAACTCCGCCCGAAATATTAAGCGGAGCGAAACCATCTGTTAGCGCATGAGCATACAGACAATTTTGAAACACTGAGACCTCTCAGATGTCCGGAAATTGCATTTGCGGGCTTGTGAATAGAATCTAAGAAGTCTTACTTTGAGATTTTGTTTGCAATAACATGCTCACTTTGATACAATGAGTAAATTAGCCTTCACAATGTTCAGAATATTACCACTTAGAAGGTACCAATGCCATTTTTTCGGGCTAACTTTTAGCATATGCATACACCTGTACACTCCCGTCTTCCCATATAGGCCTTATCTGGTAATTGAGATCATCTCAGACATTTTTGCAAATTCTGCCAGAAACGTCTACCATTTCGGACACAGTGTCGACCAAGACTATGAAATAAGGCTGAATAATACTTGTTTTATAAGCTGCCTGAATGAGTCGTAATTCCTGTAATCGTTTCGATTTTTCGTGAAAATTTTACTGTTACTGTAATGCGTTGCTTCGTTCACTCAGACATATTTTTGAAAAGATTGGGGCTCTCAAGATTGGGGACTCTTAAAGAAATGGCTACCCGACTTTTTCCAGCCCCTTGCCCGAAATTCAAGTTAGCTTAATATATACAATTCTTTTCGAAAAGTGGGTCATTTAACGACTGATTCTCTGGAGTACGATAACAGAGCTTAACAGCTAAACATACGGTATTACCTGTATGTTATGTTACAGGTAGATAATGGGACCAAAAACATTTTTTACGAATTTTCTCTGTTTTATCTGAAGGATATTCAGGAAGAATTTCACTTGTAACTTCCACGAGTTTTTAGAGAAGGGTCAGAACTTCTCAGTTCCTTTAATTTCTGAAGCAGGCAAATCCCGCACCCAACACTCTGAGACAAGTAAGAATTATTAGGGCAAGTACACTGCTCAGTGTCTCATAGCCCGTCACGCAAGTATCGTTTGAAAGTCTCCGCCACAAAGGCACACTAAAAGTGGACAAAGAGATATGCATGCGGACAATGATACTTAAAGAACTGCCAGCCTGACAGACAAGTGACGAAAAAAGAATTTGTGGAAGCCTGTCTGAAGGTAAATACCCTCTTTCCCTTTCACTCTTTTTCTTGTCCCTTTCTCTTTGTTTCTCCCTTTCTTCTTTCCTTAATTTTTCTTTCTTTGAACGCGGTAGATTGAGCTCATATTTCCGGTCAAACCAATCGGAAGGGAGGCTCTTTGCTCCCTGCCCCACCCCAAGCAGATAAGTCACTGCTTCTCACATGTAAGAGACCGTAGGAAGTATTCTGGGAATTTCCTTCCCAAAAATGCGAAATTCCGGATAAGTAAGAAAATAACTGTGAGCCTGTCAATAAAAATTTTACAACGGTTTGCAAATTGTCAACGCTAAATTTGGAATACATCATTTATTTGTTTAAAGAATTTGCATTAGCAAAAGAAAGCCTTCTTGTATACTAATATATAGCTCGAAAAGTTTTCGTGACTAAAGACAATTGACGACAATACTCTTGCCAAATTCAGTAGAATAAGTAAAAAATCTAGTAGCCCTTTTTTTTCTTTTTTTGGGGGGGCGGGGGAGGAAGGGGAAGGGGGTTCACTTTAAATGGACACAAGGGATAAATGTCGACGAATGACTTGTACTTCTTTCAAGTGTGTATGGGTAATGCGTATTTGATTGATCCCTTGGCCCCATACCGCTGTGCCAGAATAAATTTCAGAGATTTCTTGGGTATACATCCCTTTGGTCAAATGTAGGTATTAGTAATATGGACAACACCAAGGTAAGGATAGAAACGCACACAGCGCGCAAAAATTGACATTTTTAGAAAAATTTATGAAAGGGTATAATCAAAATAAACCATTGACTCTGTCGAAGAAATTTCTCAGCCAAGGAGATTTTAATAACACTTTGTACACGTCTTTTGGGAAAATGAAAAATCGAAAGGCACGCGCACCCATTTCCCCATGCAAGTTGGTCCCACTGAGGAATGAAGTGTAATCCATAGCAAGATAAACAGGATAGCATTATGAACAATATACAAAAGAAAAAGTCAAAACACGCAAAGATTAAAGTGCGCGAAACGCAAACAAAATTGGCCATTAATAAGCATGACAACATGTCCATTATTTTGGTTGGTTTCTTACGATCGCATGACCACAGTTGTCTCGTTCTGTTTGTCAGCCAATTCCCATTAAGAAACAAACCTACGGTATCTTTTTAAAAAAGATTCGCACAGCCGAAGAGACTGGTATGTGACAAGATTGGGTGGAAATATCGCCATTTACGAAACGTGGGACATTTTTCCTCAAACGCGATATTAAGTAGGTTAATTATAATATTCAGAAATCTAATTATAATATTAAGCAGATTGATTACGATATTAAGTGGGCTAATACGTATCGGATACTTAACATATGACACAGTCATAGAAGAGGGATGTGTCCTACGTTGGTCTGTTTTTCTACTCTCTTTCCAGATCAGTTTATTTAGAACCATTTGGTCATCAAATTTGTGTTACATTCGTTTCATAAATTGATTATGACGGCACCTGTATACATTTGAAAACGTGCGCTCAATGTTTCTCGCAATTTTCTGGATTTGGACAGAGATGCTACGATGTCTCCCTACCAGTCGAGCCTCACTGTAAGCGTTAAAGAGGCTTGTGACGTCATCCTCTAAATGGAAACTCCGCCCACAAGAGAAAATGATGAGTTTCGCAGAATAGGTACCTAACATGATGGGGAAACTTCAAGCTTCTAAAAAATGCATAAAAAGGCGTTCCTTGATGTTGTATCCTTGGTCATTCGAAATCGTAAACCCTTTTCCTTACTAAAAATATCGTGAGGTACTGTTTCTTTCATAGAGAAATTTGCCATCAAAAACAGGTCAACTTCTGGAGGATTTTTTTTTACTGGCCTCAAATTTTGCGAATACCTGACCGTATTCAGGATCACTGGGGTATAAAACTGCCAAAATCGAGTGTTTGAGACATAAAGATAATAACTGATACCTATAACACTACGAGCAAAACAAAAAACAAGAGGGCAATCCACGGAGTTGCATATCTCATCGCTAACATGTGCGCAAGTTGGTCAAGAACTTGAACTATGTATGAGCTAGAAGTTTTATCTGTGCTGAATTTTATGCTACAGTAGAATGTCATTGACAAATATTACCTACTAAAACTCCATGCCACAATCTTGAAGTCCAAGGGAAGCGATTTTTTTTTTCGTTCCAGGGGACGGAAGTTTTTTTTCGTAAGATAGAGAGGGGAAAGAATATGGCACAGACAAATCAAGTTCTTGAACAGGCGCACCTTATTCAAAATAACATCATTTGGATATTTAAATTCTGACACTGGATTATATAAGCACTGGAGATATAGGCTATTCAGTCTTTGTAATGCTTGCCCTTTTAATCCAGTAGGCCTATCTAAGATTTTGGAACAAATTTATTTTTTAAGATGCTGTTATCCCCTTGCAAAACTATGAAAAAAAACAACGAGCTTGGCTGTTACACTAAACTGATACGATAAGATATGGCAACGATAATAAAAGTAAGACGCTTTTGGGGACGCTTTAGACTAGTGCGTAATTGTTATTATTCACTCGCTAGCTGGGCGTATTCTCCATTTTGACGCGACGGCAAACTTCATGTGTGTCGAGCTGATATGCACATCAAGTGCGTCTCAATTAAAAAACTGGGCGTGTGCGCGATGTTGAACTTGTGGCGTTAGAAGATTTCCGGGCGACGCACAAACCTTTTTTGCGTACTGGCCTGTGACCAATCCAAGCAAGGATTGCCCGATGCAAGGAAATTGTCACGTACGTTTTTTTTTTTTTTTTTTTTTTTTTTGGCGATGCTCCAAAACCGCCAAGTTTTAAGGGCACGAATATGTAAGATAGAGGCCCCATGCCTACCCTAATGTTAGTCACCCACAGTTTCATATCTTGGGTTATAACTCAAGCGTATGAATGGCGTACGTTTAGCCCCAGACCTAGCCTACATACTGTTAACCAGCTTGAGATTTCAAGTCTAGCCCTAGGTTTGACTTCAACTTTCATACTACTAGGCCTAACAGTTACAGCAACATTGGAGTGAAAACAACTGTCTGCATACACCATATGAGAACACTCTAGATATAAGGGCCATCAGAGTGAAGTGCGAGTAGGAACTTAAAAATCTCACTGCAGCATACAAGCTAGTAAAAAAGAATTTGAGACTGTTACTACGAAGTACTAACCTAGGAGTCTAGCTTATTTATATTAATTGATGAAAAATAGGCTAGTTACAAAACATTAAAGTGGGGATGACAGGGCCAAAGTAAGTTCCTAGGTAACTGTTCTTTGGGTACACCTTGACATAAAGTGAATGATTTCCCTAATAAATTATGTCCATAAATACCGAAATACGACGTTTTGAATTCCCAATTACAGGCCAGACTCAGACCATTTGAAATTCGAGAGCGAAAAAACGTATGTGAACGCGTCTCAATTAAAATGGTGAAGTCATTGGAGGCACGGTTAGCAACACTGTACCAGAGAGCTCACAATCATCGAATCATGTGCATGGTAACGCGTGTTAGCGCAAACATAATTGCAAACACCGGTGCTCCGAGAGCAGTGAGCGTACATTGTGAATTGTGCATTGCGCGGTGACTGTTTAGTATTCGCAATAGCATCTTCATCAAACAGCTCATACAGTAAAGACGCGCTCGTAGTGGGGACGCGCTTAAGTGTGGTCTGCTCATACATATTCATAGCTGTTCTTTATAGCAACCGAACCGCGTCTTCCTTGCACAAAAACAGAACTTTTTTTACCCGCGCGCATGCACACGCGAACACATTGGCCAATGATTTGCTGCGAATCCCCACCAAGGTCATGCGCGCCATAGGGCAAGGTTTGTGCGGCAAATTGCGTCATAAAAGTTAGGCGAGCTGTTGCGGCATTTTTCGAAATTGGATTTCGAACGCAGTTTTCCTTCGAATATCATTTATGTCGAATTTTACGGGTTTGTAATTGGGTGTGAGATGATATTTGTAAAATACTGTATCTAATCTTGCAATAGCCTACACAAAAGTTTTTGTGGCCGAGTCATGCCCACTTTAACCTTTGACAATCTGTAACGTGAATTATGTCCTTGGTTGCCATGACAACCACACATATCGGTACAACTAATAGTATCATGCCTAGGCTATTACACTTAAACTTTCAGATTTGTGGGATGCGTCCGTTAAGAGTTAAAGTGAATACAAAAAAAGTATTTTACCCCCTTTCACGTGACCTTTGAACTTGGTTGCCATGGAAACTACATATTTTGGTAGAACTAGTCTACCCTATTATACTTGTGAAGTTTCATGTAAAATGAAGGTTTTCTTTTGAAGTTTTAGTACAAAATAGGAAAAAAAAGTGTTTTTCTGCAAAATGTGACCTTTGACCTCTGAACTTTTACCTTTTCTTCCCAGGGTCTGGGAGACACAAGTTCCTACCCTGGGGTACCCACCTACCAATTTTGAAAAGAATCGGTCCAGCCCACTAGGAGGAGTTTGAGGGACAAAAACGTTGTTTTACGAACAAATTATCACTTGGAATTTTTTGTTCCACTCTACCACTTGACCTTTGACCTCTGTTGCTATGGCAACCACATATTTTGGTAGGTCTAGATGCAATCATCATATGTGTAAAGTTTCGTGTCAGGAGAACGTTTCGTTTTGGAAATATAGCAGAAAATGTGATTTCACTAAATTTGACCTTTGACCTGTAACCTTTGACCTTCACTTCCGGTTTTGTATTAAAAATGCAATTGTTCTACCTGAGGTACCATCTTACCAAGTTTGAAGAAAATCGGCCCAGCCGTTTACAAGATATTAGGAAAACAAAATTGGACACACACACACACACAAACTCACCCACCAACACACACACACACACACACGGACAGGTTTTGACCCCTCTCTCAGCCATGGACCTTCAGTCACCCCGGGGTACCTCACCATGGGTTAGACCTCGAGACTAGTAACCTGGGAAAATTTACCGTTACCATGGTAACCATTGCGATTTAAGCTGGCATTGCCATATATAGCCCCATAGGCAAAGTGACTACAATATCTCATCCTCCTCACGGAGCGATGAGATAAAAATAGTGGCAATGAAGGATTTTGCAAGATGGAATTTTGCACTTTTTGGCCACGAAGAGCATCGCACAAGGCGGTAACGTTAAAGTAAGCACATGGTTAACTACTGTCATTGTCTTTTGATTCTAGGCTGCTAACTAGGATACTATTTAAGTCTTAATGCCAAGTAATAAAGATCAGTGGCGTAGCTACTGGGGGGGCAGGGGGGGCAAGTTGCCCCCCTGGAAAAATTTTGGGGGAAATTTGATGAAAATGGGGAAATTTGATGAATCTTCTTATTATTACAAAAACTTCTCAAAATTTTTGTTATAATAAGAAATTGTGAGACATTTCTAATACATAATTCGTATTTTCATGCAACAAATTAACTCAGATTTCGTCAGTTTCGCATGAACCGGCTCAATTCGCGTTCCACAGAAATGTCCTCGCCGCTTAACAGATTGAATGTTCTCTTGTGCTTGTATACGCACGGGGGTTATGATCAGTGCATTTCAGTGCACAGGAAGCTGTTATTCAGGTGATACTTTGGGAATTCAGTAAAAGGATGTGAAAACTGACAAGTCACTACCGTAGACCCCGAGGTTGTTATGTTCTTCTACAAGCTAACAGTAGCTGTACGCTTTTACTCTGTGTACATAACGATGGATGGGGCTGAAGCAATCCATGGCCAACGATAAACTTAAAGTTTATCAACGGGATCCGTTGGCACACTTAGATTTTGTTATTTAGCCTTATCCTTGGAGGCTTACAAGCTAGTTCGGGATAATAGCTTTCTGCTCACTTTGAGTGTAACAATAAATTGACAATGAGTACCTGGTAGTCTTCTACACTTAACAGACTGCTTTTCTAACAGGATATCCTGTATGATCGAGCCACTATTAGGCCTCCTTAGTGGCAGGCGAAGGGGAGACCATTGGGCCATGCCCCCCTCACAGATGCCATTTTTTCTTTGTTCTTAAAAATACGTAGTCTAACTTTATTAACAGAGATTTTACTTCAAAAGATAGCATATGTGGCACCAGATTGATTATAAGGGCACCCAATTTTTCAAAAATTTTCAAAGGGGAAGGATTGACCCTGCAAGGTCTTTCAGTGATGCCAACTTTTTTTTTAATTCCTACAAATAGACCTAGGCAAATTCTTTCAAATTCCAATTTTTACCTAAAAAGGTAGACTCTGTTTCCCACTGGTGGCATCTATAAAAAGACTACATGTTTAGATTCTCTTTACAAGCATAAATACGCTATTTTGACCATCTAAGGGGTCTGATTTTTCCAAATTTTCTCTACGCTCCGCGCCAACCAATGGTGGCGCTCCGCTAAGACAATCTTTATGACAAAATAACATTTTGTGGCCACGAAAAACCACAAATACTGATCAATGCTCTTTTATTTTGACTCCTAAAGGTGTGCAAATTTAATGACAAGTTTTTCTTCGTAAGGTAGCATAAATGGCATAAGGAAATGCATGTCAAGACACAAAAGTTTCAGTTTTATCCTCATGAACCACCACGATTCAACTTTTAACACTGTTCCTGTCAAAGTCGAAAATCTTGCACCATTTTGCATCTAGGCTCCTTGAAAACGTCAAAAAATTTCCGGACACCCCTCCCCTTAGACCATGCCCCCCCCCTTCAGAGAAATCCTGCGTACGCCACTGCGTTAGTATACATACAAATAAACCAGATATTATTGTTTACCAAAATAATATACTTTGTTATTTCCGATTGCTCTATGTTTTACTTCAAGATTAACATGCAGGTAATATTACAAAATGACATGGTAATGTTATACTTGTAAGTTTGCATATTTTATATGAAATACATACACATTGACCGGGAAAAGTTTTTGGGAAATTTCATACCTTTCCCCCCCCCCCCCCCCCCCGGAAAAAATCCCACTGAATAAAGTGAATTTGAATACACTAACATATCGTAGGCTCTTTTTAAGGTAATAAACCACTAACAAATAACATTAAAATTTTACAGACAGGCCTAGCCTATGCCCTTGGCCTATGCATGCTAAAGCTGCACACTATGGTACATATGAATGTATGAATTTGTACTGATGATCTGTGATCATGATACAGATATTACTTTACTTGTGTTTGCTTGCTGTATGAGTGAGTTTTCATTCCAGAAAAAGCTTTTAAAAATTTTTAAGAGGCCTGTAACACCAATTATTGTGTCATATGCACCTTCTGAGTTGAATCGAAGCAATGTACAGTACCAACGATGAAGATGGAGAACCAAAATAAGCAGTGTTACACTTACAGGTATTGCAGGCTATATGAAACAATTGATATATAGCCTATATTTATTTACACATTAACTTTACCAGCCTGTCGGCTCATGAGTTTTACAAGACAAAGTCAAGAATTTTCAAAAGGGAAATGACTTGAGGAATTATATACTTAGACTATATGCATGCATGGAATGCGCACCTAAGACTCCGTCAGTTTCATGATTTTTTTTTTTTATAATTTTGCCTGTGCCATTGTTCTCAGTTTTCTCACTTATTTTTTGCACTGTTGTGCTGAATCATATTTCTTCACAAATGAATTAATTGTGCCTTAGCTCTCAGCCTGTTCTTATTGAAATGTAATTGCCCCCTTACTCTAAATCCAGATATGGATTGATATCTGGATATATCTGGTTTAATACAGCCTTAATACAGCCTATCAAGCTAGATATACAGCCAGATTTAGATGCCTTGATATAATATATCAAGTTTCATTTGGCCATATCCAGCCAGATATAGCTTGATTCAAGAAAAGCCCAGATATGCAAATAGAGTTTAATATGGCCATATCAAGCCAGATATTAATTGATGAAATGCCTTCACGTATATGCAAATAAAGTTTTATATGTCCATACCTATCCAGATATAACTTAATGAAATGCCTTCCCAGATATGCAAATAAAGTTTTACATGGCCATATCAAGCCAGATATAAATTGATGAAATACCTTCCCAGATATGCAAATAAAAATTTTTAGGACCATACCAAGCCAGATATAAATTGATGAAATGCCTTCCCAGATATGCAAATAAAGGTTGATATGGCCATATCAAGCCAGATAAAAATTGATGAAATACCTTTCCAGATATGCAAATAAAGCTTTATATGTTCATATCAAGCCAGATATAACTTAATGAATTGCCTTCCCAGATATGCAAATAAAGTTTGATGTGGCCATATCAAGCCAGATATAAATTGATGAAATACCTTCCCAGATACAAATAAAGTTTTATACGGCCATATCAAGCCAGATAAAAATTGATCGAAATTCCTTCGCTGATTAGAAAATAAAGTTTGATATGGCCATATCAAGCAAGATATAACTGATAAACATACCATGACAGAATTACATATAAACTTTTACATAGCCATATTCATACTTTTTGGTTTAATTTGTGTATCTGTCCTATGAAGACGAACTCTGGAAGCTGAACAGGTATCAGCAAACCAAAATCAGAACATTCAAACCATATTCAGCCATATTATACTAACATATGCAAATGACTTTCCAATGTGGGCGTGGTCAGGGATTTAGGAACTTGATTTTCTTTTTATTGTGATTAAGGAAATAATATGTTAAAAATCATGAAACCTTCAACAAAATTTATGTTGGGATATTGCCCCATATGATAATTTAAACCAACAATGCAGTGTAAACATTTAAAAGTAGGCATTTCAAAGCAGTTTTTTTTCCTCACTATTAAGTAATTTAACAACTTCAAATACGTAAGTCAATGTTATACAATGGGCAATTAACTTTGTTGTAGATGTTCAGATAGCTATTAACATTTTGCTGGTTTAGAAGGCTTCTGAAACGCTTTACAGAAAGGAAGTGCACTAATAAATTTTGGTCCAGTCATGGTCATGGTCCAAATATGGGACATGTATGCACCATACATGTCTCGTTAATATGGGATCAATACAGTAAATCTTTATATAAACCAGATATGGCACTGCTTTATATGGGATCAGTATGGAATAACTTTATATAAACCATACATGGTATTGCATTATAAGTTTCATATCTGTTCCAAATTGAGACCTGATCCAGATAAAATTTTATCTGGCCCTATATATGGATTAGACCTTGTTCTGACACAGATCAAGGTTATATCTGCCCATTTTTTTTTATCTGGCCCAAATATAAATCCCATATCTGGATTTGAAGTAAGTGGGGGGGGGGGGGCTAGTTAGGCCTATACCTACTGCTGCTTTAGGCCCATTTGGGGGTTAAGGTCAAGATTAGAGCTTGCATTGCTAAATACCCCTTTTTGTATGATGGCACAAATGGGATTCTGAGTCGGTGTACTAGAATAGAGGACATTTTTTCTACACAAACAAAATACTTGTAGTTTTTTAAGGGTTCGAAGTAATTCTCGGGTGCGTGGGCATTGTAAAAAGCTGGAAAGCCTTTTGCAAGGCTTGACATTAGGAAGTTCAGTTTCTTCCAAAGAGTTGTCAAAGAGTGGAATTGTTGTTTTGTCGTGTCGTGTCGTGTTATGTTATGGCAATGTTATGCAGTGTTATGCTATGCTCTGCTCTGCTTTGCTGTGCTGTGCTTTGTTATGCTATGCTATGCTATATGCTATGCTATATGCTATGCTATGCCATGCCATGCCATGCCATGCCATGCCATGCTATGCTATGCTTTGCTATGCTATGCTATGCTATGCTGTGTTATGTTATGTTATGTTATGATATGTTACGTTGATTGCTAATTTTATTTCCTGTTTTCGGGATTTTTGTTGTGCACTTGTGCCCTGTATCTGCTGTTTATTCTGATGGATGAAATCTCATATGTTCTTCTGAGACTGCCTTCTCATTTGAAGTATAAACTGTTGTTATTTTACACCACTTACTGAGCAGAAGGGAGATGAATAATGTAGCAATTGCCCCATAGTAATGGTATATTCCAGTCAAAGGTTTTGTCACTAACTTGAATTTACTTAATGGCCTATTGTTACCTAGGACTCTCAGTTGATACGCTTCCAGTCCAGATGTTGTTGGGGTGGGGGTTGCGTACTGAGTACCCAGTTTCCTAGAAAAAACTTAAAGCGGCTCATTGAGTTGGTTCATGAAATTCAACATTTTTTTTCAAACCTGTTAAGTTTTCTTCACAAACCAATGACAAATGGTCAAACTAAGACAATCCCTGTACTCTACACACAAATAACTAATTTATGAGTGAGTGCTTAACGGTTCAAGTCAGTTTTCAAAAATTCGTGACCAGATATTTTTTCATTACGTGCAAAACTGATAAAAGTTAGGACACAAGAAAGTTCAAAACTTTAGCGTTTTCTATGACTTTTGGACTTTCAACTTTACTTATTATGCTAACTATAAGCATTGTTATGTGATAGTGACCCTTTGAGACTCTCATTAAGTTACCGATATCAACTCAATGAGCCTTGCATTTTTCATGTGTAGGAAAATCTGAATTTTGCAGTGTCTTTTGTGCTCAGAGATGAATTTAATGTTATAGGGTGAATTGCAGTAAAAGTCTGCATTTTTGGAATCAATAGTCGTTTGGACCCTAATACTTGTAAAACAAAAGGACCAGTAATAACACTTTAACAGCACAACGTTAAACTTTCAACTTTGTATCTTTAAGTAATAGCTCAAAACGTTTTTAACTGCAGAATACAAGAATATTGTTGGTTAAAAATGGCAACACCAATCAAACTCAGTTTTCTTTTTTTTTATTTTCATTATTTTTATTGGATATTTCATCTTGGTAGAGGGAACTGCCATTCTGTTGTTTTTAGCCCTTTAATTAATACACCAAGTCGTGCTGTCTGGAAAGCAATCTGTTTTAAACCAGAAAACAGTATACGCAAATCTTTCATTGATAGTAAAATTAACACTAAGAAGTTCCATGTGATACTAGTTGAAACTGCATGTGAGAACAAACTCATGGAAAAAAGACCGGTAAACAGGCTATGGCTTAATTTAATCCTGGAAAACAAAATCAACCCCAGGGAAACAGCTACAGGTGGAGCTAGGTGTAAATTCATACGGGCTCAATGTATAGACGAATCCGATTAGCCCTTGTGTTTAGTGACTGTATGCCGCCATTAGTGGGGTCCATCAGCCTTAAATCGTCTTCATTTCGTCTTCACATGAATTTGAAACCCTTATATTCAGTGAAATTGAAGGAATCATAATAAAATTTAGTGAACAACCATCCGCGATACAGGTAAGCAAGGTAACTGAAAGATGAAAAGGTTAAAAGTTTAGAAGGTGATGGACCCCACTAATGGCCGACCGAAATCAGACCATTACTTGCTGTGCGGACTATATTGCAAAGATGACTTGCTAGCTGAGAGGCCCCTCGCCCATGTGAAGGAAAGTACCTATTCCCACCACTACACTCCTCCTCCAAAAAGAAGAAGATCTAGTTTAGGACTAGCCTAGGCCTACCTTCGCTACTGAGCAGCCCGAAGTCAGATCAGCAGGTTAAGGGGGCGTAATTATGAAACCTTTAAAGACGCACATACCTTTATCTGGAATTGGTTTTATCCAAGTAAAGTTTCATTTAAAGTTATACAAATCAAAAAGTTTTATTTACAAATTCTGCTTGGGTCTGGACAATGATTTCAAGTGGTCTTAATGCCTAGTCTGTGCAAGGTAAAAACAAGGTAAAAAGCAGAGAAAACTGATCTACCTACAGCCAGATTTTAAAATTCTAAAATGTGTCTCAAGGTTTTCTGAAATATCGTGTGGCTCTTATAGTAGTGCATGGTACTAGCCACACTTCAAATACTTTCATCGTGACATTTGTCTCACCTATTTTCGACCCCTCCCCCAATAAAAACGAATCCAGTTGAGTCTGTTTTTTATCCATCTTGGGAAACTGAGACGAGGGAGTCTATCGAGTGGCCTCTGCATAAAATTGATTTCGGGTCGCAGAACGGTTTGTAGCAAAGCGCCGCACCAGTCACATCCAGTTACTGTTGTGTTAAAGCATCAGAACCAGGTAGTTGTAAGAACTAAGCCGTACTTAAGCACCGAAAATATCCGTCGGAGGACCAGTCTGTGTGGATCTCTCTGGGAGCTCCAGGGACCGACCTGTTAACGAATTCCGAATTCCTCGGGCTCACGGACAATAGCAAAATGGTACATTAATTTCAGGAGATTAGTACTCTTCAGTGGCGTAGCCACGGGGGGGGGGTGAGGGTCAAAACCCCCCATTACCCAACCTTGCAATGCCAAAAACACCTAAAATAGCGGTCTTTTCTCCCTATCATTAGACATTTCCCTCATGCCGTCCCCCCCCCCCATGACACGATCTGGCTACGCGCCTGGTACTCATTTTACCAAAGTTCAAATTGCTCACGTTCATGAAATTTTACTCCGAACCTATTACGGATTATTACGGGTATTTTCTTTATATGCGAGGCATACCATGGGAAGGGGTCTTTAGAGCTGCTATCTGGGGCTCGGTACAAGCCTGAAGATAAGTTATTGTCATTGGCATCTTTATGATACGAATTATCAGGCAGATTACTGCTACAAGAAATATATCTGTTCGATGATCTTGTGACTCGTGTATGTACAGACTACAGACATATGGGGCAGGGGGTTTAGCGCTGCTGTCTGCGGCTCCGTAACAACGTAAAGTTGCTGCCATCGGTATTTTCATGTTACAAATGGTCAGACAAGTAAGATATAGCAAGAAACATCTCTGTGTTAGGACAGCTGATAATTTTTTTTTTTACTTTTTATGGGAGCATGGGGGGCTTGGTGTTGCCCTCTGGAGCTATGTACACGTTGCGGTTGCTGTCATTGGTATTTCCATATACTACAAGGCTTGTCAGAACATACGTAACATGGGTTATAAGTGTTTCAGCTGATTAAAGCCCTATAACAGGGCTGCCCTTGGGGCTGCTGTCTGGGTCATCGTACAGGGTAAAATTGCTCACAGTGGTATTTTTGTACCAACTTGTGTGTAGGGAATGATTTGTCATATATTTGATCCAAGTGTTCTATCAGCTGATTAAATCCTTTTTGGACCCACGTTTTGGGGCCTGAGGGCCAAACGTACAGGGTGCTACCCGGCAACAAAATATTTTCTTTTGCTTTGGGCCCAAATTGTCACATTCCGACCCCCATACCTTTTGTGTTCGATCAGCTGATTAGACCATGCAGCTAATACTTTGATAAAGTATTAGCTCCATGAATAGACTCTTCTAACTCATGGTCTAGTAACTTATTCGGGTAGATGCGCACTGTTTAACAAGGTGTTTAATGATTGGCTGTTGGCGTTGTATGGTATCGATTGTATTCTTTGTTTAGTTAGTAAGTTAGAGTTTTACGGCCCAGTTCCCAGTTACCCAGTTAGGAAATTTCTTGTTGAACAGTGCGCATCGCCCCACATATTCTGCTTGTTCATCGATTGAAAACTAATTGAATAATAATCCCCAATATTATACCTTTCAATTTGCTATGATTGGTTACACTTGCATCCTGACACGCCTTCAGTACACAAGTCAAAAGATAAGCTACATACAATACGAACACCGGTTATTCCATGGTAGTACTGCCATGGTTATTCATAGTTACATTTCGACAACCGCACTTAATACGTACGGGTGTCAGATTTCGTCCTTCTTAAGTTAGAAAGAATGCATTTCTTAACCGTGATATGTACCGTTCAAGCTTAGTACCTTTTAGCATGAAAGTACTTCCAGATTGAAAAAAATGCCGTCCCAAACAGAAAGAAACTGTTTAGCTGTAATACATGTACAACTGTGTAGTAAAGGAAATACAAAATCAAAGAGAATAACGGCCACAAATCAGGCTTTATGTACAATTGAGAGTGACTCTTTTGGCATGGAAGAATTTAAGAAAACTTTCGCAACCCAGTGGTCTATTTTATATAGCCCTGATCCGTTACACAAATTTTGCATCAAACTCGATGTAATAAACCCTCGAATTGTTGTCACGTATTTTATTTCAACTTTTCGCAGGTTCGAAAATCGTTTCGTAGGTACGAAAAAAAAAATCGATCGTTCCAGAAGTTTTTTCGGAAAGGTTTTCTGGAAGGTACCAAAAGATTTTGGAACGAAAGAAAAGAACGATTTTCTACCTGACAAGAATAGACTACGCTTCCGCGAATGCATTCAACGTCAAAATCACTGTCAGCACAAAAAGAGTCATCATGACTGTTTTAGAGGAGTCTCGATTCCATCCATGGGGCGATACCACCAAAAGAGCTTCCAGTAAATCTTGACTGTCATGGTGGGGTCAGCAGGGTATACAATTCAATGGCATCATTTAGCCCCCTCTGAAACGAGTCAGTGGGATCTATCAATCACCTACAATAATATATTACGGGTACACGAGTCGAATTTCTCTCAGTAATCAACTGCATGAATTAATTAAAAAAATATTCATGAAACCTTCAAAGTGTGGGGTCCCCGCCGCGATATGCAAACTTAAGCTTAGGTCTGTGCTACGTACTGTACACTAGACAGCTAGAGAGCTTGGCATCCTGTCTCAACCACAACAGGAGGCTCAACGAGTGGTAAAACCGACGGAAGCAAGAAACATGAATTCTGACCCACCACGAATAGTAAAATGTCGCTTTGTTGCGTCAGTTGATGCTTTTCAGTACGCAGTTGTTCGGACAACCAACAAGATCAACTTTAATTCCTTATAACATAACAAATGTCAAAGTTACTCGAGTCTCTCAAACTGCTGTGTGCATGGCTTATCATGTCGTGCAAACCTTGACCATAAATCACAAGTGCTACTCTAGCATGGGAATCCAGAGACCATGACGTCATTGAATATCGACTGTAAAGTAGTCAAATGCATTGACACACCTTTCTTACCCCTTTAAAAGAGTCAATGACCTGTGTCTGAGTAAGGTGAAAGAGTTCGCCGAGAAATAACAAGGAGTGCCGTAATAGGAAGGGTCCTTGTGACTTTTTTGTGATGACAGTAATTTTTCCTATAATAACGTTAACTCCGTTTTCTGTTTTTTCTCTTCCTCCCTCTCTTTTTGTTGTCATTTGGAGTTCCGACTGATGGTAAGTTTTATGCGTCATTTATTATGCTTTATTGTTATGATAATGGTGATGGTAATGTAATAGTGATGGTGGTGGTGATGATGAATATAATGACGTTATGATGATGATGATGACGATGATAATGATGATGACGATGATGATGACGATGAAGATGACGATGACGATGACGATTACGATGACGATGACGGTGACGGTGACGGTGACGGTGACGGTGACGGTGACGATGACGATGACGATGACGACGACGATTATGTGATAATGATGAGGACGACGACGGCGGCGGCGGCAGCCAGTGGTGGTGGTGGCGGCGCTTTTGGTGGTGGCGTTAGTGGTGGTACTTAGATTAAATTCCTTAATTCTACGTGTGAACGATTTTTCTTCCTCTGAGTCGTACAAATCAGAATGAAGAAAAATATGAAAGAAATCATATTTCACTCATGCTTGACATACTTCAGCTCTGTTTATGAACGCACATGGACGTTGCCCAAAGTTGACGTGACAAGTACCTACACCCATCAATTCCTGTGACGAAAGGACTTGACGTTAGTCAGGAACACGCATCAACTATCAATTCTTCCATATAAATTATACCATGCTCATTCTCCATAAAACAATGAGGTTGCATTGAAACCATTTTCTATATCCTTTGCTATCTTAGCGAATGGGAGTGGTTACATATGTGTCAGGAAAACAAGAGCATCAAATCGAAAACGATGGAACGTGCAAATTAGGAAGTACAAAGATTATTCACAGGTAAGTCTTCGTAACTGGAAAATTGTTAGATACCAAAATTTAGAGAGAAAAACAAACAATTGAAATGAAATTCGAGCCAAATTGTTAAAGTTGCCAATTGGTAGTCTTTAAACAAGCAATAATTTATAAACTTGTTTCGGATTACGAAAGTCAACACATTTCCAAGTGACCTGTGAATCATGAGTTAAACATAGATCATTCATATGATGCAGGTATCGCTTCAAATTTAAAAGAGCAATACAGGAGCATGCCTACGCAGTTACATCCTGACTATCAAATTGCACAGTTAACAGCCAAAGGGACAAACGGTACAGTGATATATTGGTGAACTCTACTAACTTAGCAGGTCCTTCTTTGACATACATCATAAATAGGTATCATGTTTCTGTTCATGAGTAGATTATGTACCTGCGACAGTTCCTTACCGCTAAAAGAATGAATGGATAACTGTAACTCAAAAGGCCAGAGAGATTGAGAAGTGCAATTCCCGTTAAAATGAGAGACTCATGTCTTTTTTTTAAAGTGAAATTTCTCTTTACGATAAGCGGTAAGTCTTACGTGATGGTGACGCTGCACTTAGATAATGTCGTTACTGATTGCATCGCATTCGTAAGAGACTGGGCTCAATGGTATATGACTAATCGATGTAAAAACCGGCTTACTATTATCACAGTTACTACATGTACTGCAGATACCAGAACATTTCACGCATTGTGCCAAGCAGTTACTGGCCGTGGGAAGCGCATGGTTATTGATTTCATCATTTCCAAGTTCAGTTCACCCTTACACTCTCCTGGAGAGAGCCATTTTTTATCAACGAAATATTTAAAGAGCATGATTTTTTATCTCAGATGAGTCAAGTTCTCCAACCAAGTTAACCTTTATGTTCATTTTCGGTAACTGTCTAAGCAACTCCACTTTCATGAAAATAACACATTACGTTATCATTTTCTTTGCATGTTCAGGGGTATGAAGAAAGAGCTACACGACAACTGAGAGAAGAGGCAAAGAAATTCCTGGAAATTCTTCTTAAGGTGGGGTAAAGATTAATATACTCCCGTTTCGGGGATGGCACCAATCAGTGCAGGTTTAAGCCTCGCCTGGCCCTTAGCACATTGCTAATTTTGAAAGGATTGGCTGAAATTTTTAAACTAGATCTCGGGCCCGTTATTCAGTGCGCAACATAGGGTCTTTCCTGTTGCTTAATGCTTCCTTTTCCAAATTTGGAGTTAGGTGTTTGAAATAGCATTTTTCCTTTTTAATAAATATTTTAAAAATTAAAAAGGCCTAAACTTTTATGGTTCGAAAGTTAGCTGCCCTAAGGTATATGCTTTGTCTTGTTATTGGATATGGAGTGATATGAGTGTGTGACAATATTTTCTAAGAATACAAATATCTGAACAACTTCTGGACAATATAAGATTTACGACACTTTCCCTTGGGGGAGGTTAAGAACAAAAATGGAGTGGGGGTAAACCCACCTGAACAAAGTTAAAACCACCCCTCGCAGGGAGTCGTTGACCCCCACCCGGTATGATTGATATGTTCTACACTAGTTCATAGGACATTCAACTATTTTCTTACTTCACAATATGTCCATGAAATTGTAGGAAAAAATCAAGACAACTATCACCAAAATTAGAAATACGACGAAATGAGTTCCCTTCAATAATTTCATCGCCATCCATTGTGTCAACTTCTAGAAGTTAAAAGATCTCATTAATAGTCAATAGACTTCTAAAAAAAAAAAAAAAAAACAGAAGCCCGGGGAGTCCTCGTGTTTCTTTTCTTCCTCCGCCTTTCTCTTTCTTTTGTGGTAGTAGGTTTGGAGCTACCTTGCGTAGCGCTTCTTTGGCCCAATTAAACTAGGCTGCCGCACCATGGTTTTCGGTAGCGATGAGCTGAACGAAAAGACTTCATCCGACTTCAAGATTTCATTCGACTTCATCGCAGGCTATTTTGGAGTTATTGTTAAACTGCACAACATTCGGCCTAAACAGTTTTTTGCTAGTTGCCCTCCGTTTCCATTTTTTCAATAACAGCTAGATATTTTTTTTTTACCTGCAAGACACTAACCCAAGGTATCTTTCACTACACTTAATTCGGTACTGATGGTATTTTATTTCGTATACTTCTACGTCACAGCAGACTTTAAACCATTGCAAAATACAGTATGAAGTTTGGGAACTTGGAGTATAAACAACAGAACCGTGTCGTCCTTGCAATTGTTCATGTTCCCAGTTCCCATTACTCTTACGGTGTTTAGAAATTTCTCCTTCCTAAGCTGAAAACTCCATCTCAATAGCCTACAACTTTCAGGAGATAACGATTTCTAATTTTTTCTTGAGATACAGTGCATTATGGGAAATCTGTGAAGACAAGAGGCAAATTAATTTTCATTGCGTTCGATTTGTTTATGGTTTTGATGTCGCTGCAGGGAATATTATGAACAGTTGTTGCTATACCCGAAATATGGTGTAGGGGTAGTGCTACATCTGCAGGAAAAGATATTCTAACATTCCCACAGTATTGAATTTCAAGGACAAACAGGACATTCAATCATAAAAAAATCAAAAGGAATTTGAGGTAAATTAAATTCTTTCTTAAATTCTATCTAAAGATATAGATATTTTGAGTAAGGGAAAGGCTATTGCACCAGGGTTTAGAAAAAATGGTCCGGAATGTCTTCGTCTTTCTTAACACATTTCGCATCAAAGATAAGACGGGCAACACGTTGAAGTACAGATGTTTTTAATGTCAGGCAGTGTTTAAGCATGGGATTAACACATTCATGTGTTCACTTTAGTCACATTTCATGTTAACTGCCTCACCGATAATGTATTAATGTGTTGATAAAACAACATATACCTTGATTGGACAAAGATTAGCCATCAACACGTGTCTGTTCTATCAATTTTACATTTTGTACGGTCTACTTAAACTGGACTATATTTCTTCACAGATGGAGAGTCAAGAGAAGCGAAATAACCGTGTCTGGAATCAAAACGTTAATGGATTCAGGTCATACGACTCTGACTTTCAGGAATATTTTTAAGCGACTCCTCCGAGACATAATTTAAAATAAAAACGTTTTGGAGTGATGGTCGATTTTTGCGAAATTTAAAATTGAAATAAGCACTGGCAAAGCAGTGGGTTATGTGAAAGGAAGTTTTCACGGTGATTGTAGTCTGAACAAATAGACTTTATATTAACTACTGCTATGACGTTTGCAGTCGTACATTGTTTAAAATGATGGGTAACCGTTAACTGCATATTTGTTGACTTTATTAGATTGTTAGACTTAAAGACTATGTATCTCTGTTCGTGTTCTCTCAATTAATTGTTCAGCTATGTTTTCAGACCTGCCAAGCCAGTCTGCAAATAAAAGCTCTTTAGTCAAGTCAATCTACTCACATTTTAGTGAAACCTACCACTACTTGCAACAGAAATGGTAGTCTTTTAGGTTATTCAGTAAAATTTCTTAGATTACATATCAAAAGTAGAAAAAATAGAGCGATTACCCAAATTTGAGAACGAAAAGTACCTTTTTCGTAAACTCAGCCATATTTGCTGCAAAACAGAAAACACCCCCAAGTCGGCCCGTGTTTTAATTTTGAGCCCGGAGAACACTACACTAGTATTTTCTACATTGCTGTTCGAATTCGAAAGTTAAGGTTCTTAAATGACAAAACCAAACCCACCACATAAAATTTTCTTTCAAGCTGCATATTTTCACTCATTTGCTCAAAATGGGGCAAAAAAGTCCCTTTACATGTTTGCGATGTAGCAGTCGGGGAGGGAGGGGGGCAAAAATTCCGGCGCCCCTCAATCTTCAGTGCTAGTACGATAATGTATACCCCTTTCCCCATGCCCCTTAAGAGCAAAGTCTAGGAACGCCGCTGTGTAAAATTTGGATGTTCAAGTTAATCATTAAGTTCTGTGTTTCTGCTTTTCTGGTGCAAACACGATTTTGGATGCTACAGATAAAACCACACGAAGGGGCAATTCAACTAAATTCGTCCCCTTGCAATAAAGTTCAGGGTCCACTTTGAAGTCAGCTTGATTCCTATTTGTGGCATAGGCTTTTTGTAGAGAAGGGGGCACGATTGTTCAAGAGTAAGAGTAGAATCTTCACAAAATGTGAATAACACATAGTTTGGGATTTCAATTGAGGTGAAACAGATTATATTCATGAAGGCGAACCCCCCCCCCCCTCGCTTTCCCCTCCTGGCATTCTATTTGCCAAGGTGTCTAGAAATTAGGACGGAAAATTTGTAGGCTCTGGAAAATAATGTTTCCTTTGGACAGAAGAGTAAATATCACGATGTTCGTGCATGTTATGCAATTGATAAATCCACTCCTATTAGTTGCATCGATCATTGGCGTAATAACTTCACACCGGCAAATTAAGTTACAATTCAGTGGCGTGGCCACGTAGGTGGTTTTGGGGGTTAAAAACCCCTTCCCCCATGACCCAACTTTGAAAGAAAATTATGGCAAAACACCTAAATTTGTCGTTTTTTCTCCCTCCCCTTGGGCTTTTCCCTCATGTAGTGCTTCGATCCCCCCCCCCCCCAAAAAAAAAACACAATCCTGGCTACGCTACTGGTACAACTGAATCATGATCTATAGGAAAACAGTTAGACATAATAGCCGACAGTGCACCGAAGGGGCCGCCTAAGCCTTCATTGCAACCCCCTCCACCATCCATCTCCAAGAATCTCCAGTGATCTATCTTTAAGATCAAAATGTATTTTATCTATAGTTAAGGTTTTACAACTTACAATCGGGAAAAATAAAAATTTCAATTGTTTTGTTTCTTTGCAAAATTATTAAGGAATCATTATCTTATATGTGATGCCTGATGTCCTTCAGCGAATATTCAGTGCCTTATGTTTATGTATGGTCAGTGCGGTAGTTTTTCTCTGATTTTGAACTTACTTTAGAAAGTAAGATTTATGAATGATTGTAGTTAGTGTTTTTCCATAAGACGATGAAATCTATCACTTTTTCCCATAAAGGGGTCAGTGGCGTAACCAGCAGGGGCGGGGGGGGGGGGTGTGAAATCCCTTGCCCCTCAACGCTTTGCCCCTCCCCGCTTGCCCCCCCCCCCTCCAAAAAAAACCCCGATGTTTTAGTATTTGCACTGAAAATGGTTACTACAATACAGAAGTTCGGCCAAATTTTTTATTCAAATATGGAAGACCTTAGACATAAAGTGCCACAGGCACAGAGGTTACTGCAACGAAAATTTACTGACACTGGAGAGACACCCCGCCTTCACTCTTGCTACATACGTCTTGGAACCATATAAAGATGTTTTTGCAGAACTTTTTTAATCTTTGTAAAATTGCACTCGCAATTCCTATGTTAAGTTCAGGATGTGAACATAGCTTTTTGGCCCTAAGAAAAAAACCTGTCTGCGTAACTCAATGTCAGACAGCCGTCTTTGTGATCTTGGAGTATTGCACATCGAGAGAGAGAGACTTGTCTGAGGACATTGAGTTCATCTCTAAACACAAAAACCTGAGAAATAATTTGAGTTAGGCTGTTAAAGTATCTTAACCATAGACATCTTATATGTGTGTAGGACGGTGGGGTTAGGGTGGAGAAATTTTATAAATGAATGAAGACACTTGTAGTTATTGAAATCATCCTTTCTGTTCCTACAGATATATTTTTCTTAAAACAAAAAGATATAGCTCTAGCTTGAATAGGTTCTATATATACTGCCAAAATCAAGACCAAAATAAGAGAGTAAAAAAAAATTGATTTTAAAAGGCAAGCAAATTGTTTAGGTCCCCATACAATAGCATTTTTGATAGGAAGAGTGGCAAATCGTGATTCTGATTCGGCATAAATCAAACTTTATACCAATACAAAACATTTCTCAGTCATTTAACTGAGAAATTTTCAATGCGCCTTCCTCTTTTTTTTTTTTTTTTTTTTGTTGTTGTTGTTGTTTTTTTTTCTTTAAAAAAAATGAAAAATAAATAAAAAAAAAATAATAAAAAGGAATGTGCTTTCCTTGACATGTGTATATTATATGAATAATGAAACATAGTTCATGTGAAGGTTTCAGATTTCCACAAATTAAATTAAGGCATGGTAAAGCTATTTTCACGGGTACAAAGCAGTAGTGGTCAATTTGTGCAATGAACGGAGGAACAAGCGAGGTTTTGACGCAGTGAAGAACCTTTTCGACCAACCTAATAAGACTCTAGAAGGTCCCTTTGTGGCATGTAGCAAACATTCATAGTGGAAGTATAAATTTCCAAATCTGTGTTTCCAAAAATAAGGGATATTTAGCTGAAGTTCACAGGGTTAGAGACACTGAGAAGTGCCATTTCCGACAATCTGAGAGGCATTTTAGCCAAAATTTTCTCTGTACGCTACGCGCCAACTGATGGTGGCGCTCCGCTTAGATAGCGTTATTCGCCCCAAGTCCCCCCCCCCCTCCCCAAATGAAAAAGTTTGGTTACGCTACTGAGAGGGGTCATTTTCATAGCAGGGCTATTGCAACAGATGTGTCATGGGCAGATATGGTAACTTCATCTTGTACATGAAAAAATTACGCGGTGATAAAGGTTAAAGACCTGACCATATTGGCAACGTTGTTGATTTTATTGGAGTAAAAAGAAAACATTAAAAATATAGTGCTTCGTCGTTTAATGCGTTTAACAATATTTAAGTGTACCCTAAGTCAAAAAATCAACATTTATATAAAACAGCATGAAGTATGAATTTTAAGAGTCCAACTCGCATCTTCATAGGATATTCTTGAACCGAGACATAAAACGTTGAAGTTTAGTCACTCAAATTAAAATGTTACATGCGCAATAATTTGTGATGTCATTGTTGTATTATTAAGATTAAAATATTTGTATTTCTTTGTTCTTCTGAAAGTTACTGCACCTTAAACTGAGGTGTGATAGCACTTTTACTCTTATGGGATGAGGGAATTAATTTAGCTCTCCCTGTGCAACATGCTCTGCAAGCAAGCAGGAAGTGTTCAAGGTCACTAAAACATATTTCATTTTAAAGGCAAACAAAACATGTGATGTGAGTTGCACAACAAGAAAGTCACAAATCATTGCGCGATGGACTAATTTGTTTTAAGTGAATAAAGTTCAACAAACATTTTATCTCATCTCAAGAATGTCCTATGAAGATGGGAGTTGAACTGTTAAAATTCATTTTTTTCAAACTGTTTAATATATATTTTTAAACTTTTGACTTGAGGTACACTTGAATGATTTTCGATAAGACACACCCTTATACCAGGCAAAATAGGTCATTTTTCGTTAAGAGAATAAATTTTCTTTGTGTATTGACGCACTCCTTCGTCGGAGAATTGCAAAATTTCATAAACTGTAACATACGGTACGTTTTCTGCAAAATGTGACACACCAAGGCCGCCCCTATTTGCCTATTTTGATGCAATATTTGACGATTTTGCGTCACAACTCGGACGAATAAGACACACTTTTGACTCACCACTGACGGCGAGTTGGATAGTTTCTTTTCTTTTCTAAAATTTAGTTAAATATTTTGACACATGAATTTTACTTAAAACGGAGCACATATTGAACTAGATAGAGTAATAAGTCACCCAAGCTGTAACAATCAATTCATACTCTCCTCTAAGACCCATCCCTCGATAAGTCGTCGATCACACAACATACGATACTGTGTGGGTGTGCCCCTTGCACTGAAGGGACCTGTTCTTTAAAGAAAACTGCTTATTGGAAGCACCTCCTGCTGAGTGTAGCAGCTCAACTTAAAATAGATTTGTATGGCCTTGCCCCACTGTATATTGCTGATTTGCATACTAAGAAAATGAAAAACGATATATTATCTAAATAAGTTTGACAAAATTATTACTTTTAATGTTTGGACGGTTTGTAAGCCTGTACCAGTTATTGTAAATATGTTGCCTTTTATTTACGTGTTGCGGACTGATTTCAATTTTGCATGAAGCTTCTTACTTCCGTGTACAAAATGAATCTCCTTTTGATAAATCATACACTTAGAACTGGAAAATTTCAGAGACAACAGAAAGTTTATAATGCACATGAAGGAAGGGTGAGTTTCGCAAGGCAACTCTACATAATTTGTAGTCTGCATGTACAGCTGATTGTGCGGAAGAGGCGGGCGTGAGTCCTTAAACTGTTAAATGTAGAGGTGAAACACTTGTGTATTGTTTTTGACCAGAGAGTTGACTCCCTGTTCTGACTATGCTTCTTGTAAAATATGATTCACTGGAACTGGAAAAAAATGAGTTGAAATATAAGCTGTGTAAATGTTCAAGACAATTTGACCAATTTTATAGTGTCATATTTTGAATGTATTTCTTCGCTGCGTAAAATGTTCAAATTATGATGGGGAAAGCAACCCTAACACTCGAGGCTCTCTAGCTAAAAATTTCATTGGTCGCGATAATTTAATTTGAAAATGCCATAAAAGCTCACCTTGTGTGAGCTTTAACCACAACTCCCTGCTTTAACCACGTACAGGAGTGGAGGTACCAGGTTGAAAACTTCGTACAAGGAGCTAGGCTAGGGGCGGGGAAACAGTCTAACTTCGTGCTTTGTAGGTCATTCGAGCACATAGGGATTACGTACGCTACCTGTAGGAGATAAATTTAATTGACTGATTGAACAACCTTGATTTTGTGGAGCGATGCTCACTGTTCAACATGAAATTTACTAACTGGCTAACGATAGCTCAAATTCCTAACCTTATCTCTAAACCTAACAAAGAATACAATCGATACAATAAAATGGCAACAGCCAACCAAGAAAAACAGTTAAACAGTAAAAGAATTGAACTTTATTTGACCCTAATATAGGCGACGGTAAATGGTTTTTATTGGGGGGCGCAAGTTTTCGACAGCCGACATAATGGTGATGCCGCAAGGTGCCTGGTTATGCGCGAAGCGCAAAACCCCATCGGCGTGGGGTCCAGGGGGGCAAAGCCCTCGAAGCTCAGCGATTTTAGTTATTTGAGAGGCTCAAAAATAATCAAAAATCATATTCAAATTAAGGGTTCTATACTAAGAATTTAATTCAGGAGTGGGGTGAGGTGAGGAACGTGAATGGAATCGGGACGTACTATGGCATTTGATTAAGGAGCAACATACTAAAAAGTAATTTTAGGGGGCAAAGCCAAAATGTTGAAAATACTCAAAATTGAACACGTGATTGATAATTTGAAACAGGGCGTTTTTAAAATATCCAAAGTTTTTGGGGACATTTTATCAATAGGGAGTTCCATTTAAAATCCCGAGGCAATATGCGTGGGGTCTAGGGGACTGCAACAGGGCCCCGGATGCTCTGAAATTTTAGGCTTTTTAGTTGACTTAATGGGAGCAAAAAGGACCTTTGCATAGGTATTACTAATAATCCTAAAAGGGATATTATTACTGGGGCAAATGTGTGTCCTTGGGCCAATAAGGGGAATGGTGATATGCCCCTCGCTCAGTATCTTTAAAAGGCCCTGATTTGAGAAGAAGAAAGATAATTTGAAAAAGAAATATAGCCTGCAAAAAGTTTTGATTTAACTGTTTAAAAGGCGAAAATAAACTCTTCTACAGGTTATCATTTATGTGGGGAACCAGGGGGCGAATCCCCGGAAGCTTTGCAACTTTTGCACTCTAAAAAGTAATAATTGGGCCAAAGAAAAGCCGAAATGTAATGAAAGCAACTTAAATTTGTTTAATCACTTTTGAAAAATTTATTTTGCGACATTCAGTCATTGGGAAACATGCCCCCCAAATCTCATTAAAAAATATTGGCGTACATGCCCCCTTGCCCCCCCCCCCCCCTCGTTTCTGCTGCCTATGCCAAACAAAGTAACTCTGGTTGCCAATCAAACATTAGAATCTTAAACACAACGGATAGTTGAAGAAACAGCAACACAGAATGTGAGTCGAATAAATAACGATAAGATAGTTAGACAAAAGAACTTAAAAGACTTATAACCAATGAAATAAATTGTTTAATAAAAGAGGCCATTTCCAGCGCTAATTAGCCGGATGTTGTGGTCTGTTTTAGATGAGACGAGGGTCAATTCAATAATGTATATAAATTCGTGGGCTGAAGTAAAGGAGAAGAGGTCTGAAAATCCAGCTTCAAAATTAAATACTATCACTTGAGTGGCTTGAGTAGGAAAGTAACAAATGAGAACACACACAAAAAAAGAAAATCGCCATGAATCTAGGGTATATATCATAACAACTGAACTCCCTGTTCCGTTTCTATCACTTGGGAATAAAAATGTTTCATGAACATGAATAAAGTGAAAGGGCAATGAGAGTTGTTTGTTTTGCTTTTCTAACCAAATCACGGGTCATAATAATCTCAAAGACACATTATGCGTCACATTTTGCTCTTCTTTGACAAGAAGAGAAGTACTATACCAATCTGTACACGTTGACCTTCAGGTGTCACAGCTCAGTGACTCTTCACAAGAAATATCAAAATTTTATGCAGTACAGTTTACACTTTCCCTAATGCAATAATATCCACACTTCTTTAAAATGGAAACTTAAGTGGTTTGTCCCTATATAGAAAACAAGTCTAGCTATACGCCACTTTATACGTACACTAAATGTGTAAAGATTTCTAAACCGTCAAAAACGTAATTTGAAACCCTCATTTCTCTGTAGTACCGTTGCAACTTGCAAAAAGAGGCGATAAACGGTCCATGGATTAATCAGGATGGAGACTTCCCAAAACAACAATGCACTCTCCGACGCACCTTAATTGTGCTACAGCAAAAATGACTGTATCAATAACTAATTATTGCTATCATTTGGAAAGGTTTGCTAAGTATCATTGGTGATATTTTCTTGGCAATTAAATGTTGTCTAGGCTTATTTTCTAAAAAAGGGCTACCATTTTGCGTGTAGACACTGCTATAACTCATAGAAAAAATCGAAAACGCAGGCATCCCTACACTATTAAAAATCGCTCTAAATAAAGTGAACAAAAAAATGAAGGGAAAAAGATTACAGAACAGTGCTGGCAAATATTTATCCGCATTTTTTCTGTTACCTTTATGTATGTCTTTATTTCTTGTTCTGTAAATTAAGCAATTTGAACAATGCAGATTAAAGTTACATCAACAGGCAAGACAGCATTGGACCCGGTCTCGCCTCTTGGAACTTGGGAGCCATATGAGAGTATCGTCAATGGGAAGATGGCCTCAGCTCAACTTGAAGCGACAATCATGAAAGAACAAATGTGTAAAAGTTATATCTAACATTCGTATCGATATGCTTCATATTCACGAAAGATTTTGCCCAAGTTTGGGAAAGCAAATTTCTCTCAGAGAAAAAGAAACTTTCAAATACAAGTTTTCAATAAATGCAGATTTCAAGACCATGAAAGTGTCATTTACTGCACATTTCTGCAAAGTTCTGTTTTTTTTTTTGTTTTGTTTTTTTTTTTTGTTTCTTTTCTTAAAAAGATCAAACATTTTACAAAAATTGAAGACAGAAACGGCCAGCTTTAAAAAACGATTTTTCTTCAGTCTCACTTAATAATCCTGCCACACTTGCACCCAAAAGGCAGAATATTCAATTGAGGCTAAAATGTAAAACACGTCTGGTATGTTCTCAATTGCTAAATAACAAGGGCAAACGGAAGCACGGCCGTACGGGACCGTTTCTCTCAGGGAGGGCGGTGATTTTTTGCCTGACTCCAGAGTAGAAATGGCACCAAAAATTTCCTTACGGGCAGGCGCGGCGGAACGGAAAAAATAATGGGGGGCGAGTGCCAGGAAGACTGTCTAAGCGGAGCGCCACCATCCGTTGGCGCGGAGCGTGCAAGGAAATTTTTCGCTTTACAGGCCCTCCAGATGGCCGGAAACGGCACTTCCCGAGTGTTCTAAGCTGCATGTACCCAGCCTTGAAATATAGATCTCATGTCTGCACTTGGCAAATATGGGGGGGGGGGGGGGCTAAACATACCTTTAGCCCCCTTCCTTTTTTCATTGGGGCTGCCCCAAGCCCCCGGTTCCGCCGCCACTGCCGAGGGGAAGTCTCGACAGCCCCAATACCATCAAGAAACTGGTGAGGGGGATTAGAAGAAAACCTGTGTACTACACTATTCCATTGCCTGACGTATATTGCATAAACTTTGTATATACAAGAGGAAAATAATTCCACCCTGATTCATTGTTTTTCCAGAAAATCAAACTGTGAAAAAGCGGGCGAGGTAGGTTTACACAAAACACATTGGTAATCATTAAGAACAAAGAGAAAAAATAAAACGGTAGGGGTTGTAGACGGTATTGGAGATAACATGCATTGTGTGGACACCACCTGAATTTCCTGATGAAATAGCCAAACTTTCCTCCGTGAGTTGCTCACCAACTGTCCCTGTCGCATGGCACACACCAGAGAACAGCAACTCATGCTTTGCGATATGGGATGAAATTTACGTCTATATAACCTGTGTACTCTGTTTACAGTTACTTGGTAAGGTTGACAAGACTTATGCTATCATGCGGAATGGAACTATTGAAGAAATTGGAGTGACTCTAAAGCGCGCGTAGCGCGCCGAAAATTTTGGGTTCTAATTAGAGAGAAATTGTCCTCTTGAGAGCCGCCCTGGCGCACCACCTCTGCTCTAGAGTCTGGGGTATAGAATTTAACTGTCCGATTTTTCGCCCGACTGATAAAAAAAATCTGCCCGATTTAGTCAGGTTTGTGACATTTGGGGGCGGCTGCCCCCCCCCCGGCCCCCCGGCCCGTACGGCCATGAACGGAAGGATATACAGATTCGTAGAGTGGAAAACGTTTTGCCCGGAAGTGGTAGTTGTACATTTTATTTGTTAAATTTTTATCATTTTGCAACCTGCTTAATTATTAAAGTGCAAATTTTCATGGCAAACGAATCTCAAAATTATGACTGCTTAGAATTTGCTTATGAACTTGTGAGACGCAATTTCCAACTTTCTTATGGTCGCGATTTTGAAGAATTTTCTGCACGCTCCGCGCCAAATTATGTTGGGGTTTCGTTAAAAAAGTGGACTTAACGGGTCTGAATTCCAATCATCCCACAGAATATTCAACCCTTCTTCAGCCTCCATTACGAAAAAGTTGTAAACAGAGATCTATACTCGGACGTGTTATTTCAGGATTTGAAGGTCTCGGCAATACAGCATTGAAAATTACAGGAACTCGAGGTCGAGTCCGAACTCGAGTCCTTGAAAATTAAAAATTCTCGAAGCCTCCGACCTCGACTTCATCACTGGAAATTAAGTGCCGCACTGTTTTAATCTTCTGCATTATCAGTAATTTATACACGATAGAAATAAGAGATTGGAATATTTGTCTCCAAAAGAGTGTGCTGAGAAACCACTCCTAGTCAGAGTGAATTTTACTCGGATGGAGTGAAAATTCACACCAAATACAGCGATATATCTTGTCATGTATGTGAAATAAATAAATAAATAGCTCCACCTTGAGTGAGCTTTCACTACAATCCATATGATATTAACTCTCACCAGTGGCGTAGCCACGGGGGGGGGGGGGAGCGGGGTGGGGGTTAGAACCCCCATGACCCAACCTTGCAATGCAAAAAACACCTAAAATAGCAGTTTTTTCTCTCTATCCTACGACTTTTCCCTCATTACGTGCCCCCGATCCCCCTCCCCCCCCCCCCCCAAGACACCAAAACCCTGCCGATGACACAATCATGGCTACGCGCCTGACCCTCACTAAGAACAGTTTATCAACACTGTCGTTTTGGAGAGGCTTACACTCTTCTAGTATTTGAAGGGCATATTATTTTTAAAAATATATTTCAACTTAACTGATTTTAATCTCCTCCCAACCAACAAAGTGGTATTAAAAGGAATTATTTTTTGTTTGAACTGTGTAAAAAAACGAGTTGACAGCAGATAAGCTATGGTGGCACTTGAACTGATATTAAAATAAATCAATGTTCAATTACGTGCAAGTGATATGAAATATTGGAGATATAATGAGAGCAAATAAGTTATTGTTATTGGCAGAAAATCGAAAAATAAAAGAATAGGCCCAGAACGGCGGTTATTGTAACATTATTGGCAACCGGTTGAAGAAACGTTATAGTGTCAATGTTGTCAGCTAGTGTAAAGAACAATTTAAAGGGCAAGAGCAGTCCCCGCAAGCTTGTTTTGAATCAACCCCTAAATCTCACAATTTCTTTCTTTTTTCTCCTGAAAGTATCTTTTACAATATTTTAAGACTTCAATATTGCATACCCAAGGTGAACCAAGTGGTAACTCCTAGTACGTTTCATATTTGAGGGTAAAAATTATATTGTCACATGACTCTCAATAGCCAATCATGAAACAGGACAGTTTTAAGTACACAACTTCAAGTTGGGGGACTGTTCTTACCCTTTAAAGGTGAAATGCAGTCACTGCATTTTGAATTAGTATAGCAGACCATCCTATTTCATTGATGGCACTTGAGAATTATGTAGCAATAATATCTGCCGCCCTGAATTGTAAAATTTATGAGGGTCAACTTCCGGGCTTATCTTAATGAACGTAAGATGTTTGGCTCTTAAGGATCATGAGATATACACGGAGAGGAATAAAATTAAAATTGGGATATTGAGCTGTTTTTTTTTTAAATATAATTTGGGAACGACTGCGTACGCCCAATGTGTACACTGAAAAGGGCCTTAAAGTCATAATTCAAGGCGTGATTCATTTTCTAATCATTACTTTTATTGATGCTTTTCATAAAGTTCATAAAAAAATAGGAATAGAATGTTTTCATTTGACGTCACAATTGGTAAGCCACGCCCACTGTCGAGCCAAATAAAAAGTGGTTTAGTGCAATAGTCAGGAGTGGGTTGTCAGTTTCTTCTCAGGTAGCTGGTGTACTGCTCTAGTTTTGCCCGTAAAAAGAGGCTGGGCTTATTGCGTTAGTGAAAGCACTCTATGGACGAATCCAGACAGCAAGTGATGCTCTGATTTTAGTGTTGTGTATCACCTTCTAATCTTTCAATTTCCATGCTTCCCTGTACCATGGATGGTTGTACACTAAAATACCTCTCGATTCCCTCAATTTTACCTGAATACGAGGGTTAGAAATTACATTTAGATAGTAAATGAAGACGATTTAAGGCTCTTTTTTGAAGACGATTAAAGGCTGATGGACCCCACTAATGGCTGCCTACAGTCACTAAACACAAGCGCTGATCGGATTCGTCTATAGGTTTTCCTCTACCTCGTATTTCTTCACAAATGCAAGGTGTGTAGATGCCCTCGTACCCTCACCCCACGTTTGCAAGATGTACTACTTCACGTGTAGTGACGACCAAGTGCATATCGCGCAGGCTACCTACTATTGCACAAGTAGTACTTCGCCTGTTACCTTCGTTACCAAACAGCCCGGTCTGACAGCCCCGTGTTCCGAGAAGGGGGATTCACGCATCACACGAGGTATGGCAAACTTTTCCCAAAGTCGTCGGTAGCATAGACACAGCCCAATGATATTTGTTCCCTGTCTGGGAATCCCAACATCGTGACGTCAAGTTTTAGGTAGGGTGTTATGAAAAAAAAATCCGGTACGCACCGCGCCAACGGAGTGGCACTCCCCTTTTCCCCTTTGATATAATTCCCACAATTCCCAGCACCACCCCTAATTAAAATCCTGGATCAACTACTGTCAATGAAATTCATTTCGAGTGGGTCGGGTGGGTGGAAGTGACCACAATCTTTGTCCTTCTTTCATGACTTTTGCCACTAGTAGTTGTGAGGAATATTGAAGTCTGGGAACCCAAATTATTTGTGCCAAGGTCTCCAAGTAGTAAATTCGGCCTTATGTGCCCAACACCATAACGGAGAATTTTCAGATTTACCGAGGTTCCACCTAATCATAACCTAACGACCCCAAGTCCGCAGCTATATGCAGAGCACTGAGCGAATTCGTGTTACATTTAAAGTGTACTGACTCTTTTTTAAGGCTTTTACGGATCTGACTTGAAGAAACTCTCGTTAAAGCAACAAATATTGCTTTAGTTTGCATCTAGACACCCTTGAAAACCGAAAAAATTTCCAAAGGGGAGGAAAGTCACCCCTCCTAAGAGAGCCTTCTCCCGAAAGGCGAGTGACGTGTGTTCTCCTTTTCATAAAAGGTATGGTGAACCTAGCCACCGCCCCGTCACAAAGCGAATTCTAAAAAAAACACCTATACGTATTGCCCATACACACCTGAAAAGGAACAACAAATTGACTTCAAAAGATGTTAAATTTAGCACCAGATTGCACCTAAGGGTATTTAAATGCACAAAAAAATTTCTTTCAAAGGGGAGGAGAACACCCTCTCCCCTTACACCCCTCCTCCCCGCCAGCAGTAAAGCACTGCAGTTAGCCCCAAAGGCAAACCTACTGCCTAAACCTAAGTAGCGAGTATATGTCCACACATATAGACATGTAGCATTATGCGTTCCCCCTAATTTATTAGAATCTGGTGGCGCCAGACTTCAAGTTAAAGAAACCCTGGTTAAAGCAACAAATATTTCACCATTTTGCATCTAGACACCTTTGAAAATCATTAAGAAAATCCACAGGGTAGGGGAAACCTTCTCCCCATATAGCCCTCCCCCTAATGGCAACCCATGTCCTCTTTGCCAGAAAATAAATATAATAACCCTACTTTCATCACTCCCCAACCCCATTTCCTATGGTCCCTGAAAAGTGGAACCATTGGCTGAAGCAGCATGATGGTATTTTTACACATTTTTCCTCACTAATTGGGAAATTGCAGACATGAGATGAATATATTTTAAGGCTGGGCACATGCACCTAAGAACACGCGTAGAGCAGGGCTCCCTTCGTAGAGTGCCATTTCCGGCCATTTGGACAGTTGGTAAAACCCAAAATTTTCTTGTACGCTCCGCGCCAACTGATGGTGGCGCTCCGCTTAGATAGTCTTGCCGGCACTTTCCCTGTCCTGCTCCTGGATCCGCCACTGAAATCGGACATGCATTTCTTGAGATATCAATGAGCGGTTAATGAAGTTACTGGATTTTAGTTTCAAAGTGTGTTTCAGGGCAGCAGAGGTTTTGTTACTACCTTCTATTGACAAGGAATGCTGTTTTTCTTTGCTTTTGCAGACTGTAGTTGTGTTGACCTTGAAGTTAATAGGGATAGGACCTCCCTGTGGGGAATGCCACGTTTGTTAAGCTCTCATGTGCACTCATGCAATCGCATTCTCATAATATGGGATTGTTGAGGAGAAAATTGGTTGTAAAATTTACCTTAGGAACCACGGTGGACGCAGGTCTATTGACCTCTATGTCCGTATCTTCTTAATCTTCATGATCTGAAACTGTAGTAACGATCAAAGAGCTGTGGGTGACTGCCATACTACCTTCTCAAACTGAAAACAGTAGTTGCAGAAACGATACTCTCAGAGAGGCTATTCCAAGTATCTACAATCCTACAGACAAAACTAAATTTTCTAATGTTGAGCCTACAAAATTCTTTGAGTAACTTCCTACTATGACCACGGGTAGGAGTAATTGAACTAAACTTGAGAAAACCTTCAGTAGCACCTCTTTCATACACACATGAAACAATTTTAAAAACCTTAATCATATCTCCTTTTAATCTACGATTTAAAATATGCTACAGCAGTAGCATATTCTAAATGTGGCCTAACAAGGGCCTGAAATAAAAGCCTGAAGCATTGCTCGTCCAAAAATGTATAAGTACGTCTGATAAGGCCCATATAACTATTAGCCTTATTTACTTGGTGCTGAATGTGCTCTGAAAAACCAAGACCACTGTCCACAAGAACACCTATATCCTTCTCACAATCCGACTTTTCCAATTCAAATTTGAAGAAAGACAAAACAATGTCCATTAATGTGAGGATATGACGTCATATGTGCTTGCTCCAAGTTCCATATTTGTTGAAAATATGACAAATTTACTTGCTCGTATCTGATCTCAATGCAAATTTCACCGAAAAGCTTAGAATAATTACTCTCTAACTTATCAAAACTTCATGTGACCTTAAACCCTTCTTTTAAAGGTATGAAGTTATCACCCCAGACAGTAATCCTCCCAACCTACTTACTCATTATCCGGACACGTTCCTAGTTTATTGCTTCGGGGGATACATCTGCCATCAAAACTCCTGTGTGTAATAAAAACACTCTCAGTGCATGTTGTTTATAATGAGCCACACTGTATTTTAAAATATGATTTCAATCACGGAGCTGTGAAGATTTTGAGAATTTTGGAAGACTGTAGTTAGTTGGTTTGTTGGCTAGGTAGATAGTAAGTAAGTTAGAGTTTTACGGCCCGGTTTCCAACCTATTGGTTCAAGTCAAGACGACCACGGCCTTTTTTCCAGTTGTGGCTCACTGGCTTGTTTTCCTTACAACTGCCTGAGATAATTAGTCGTTGAAATGATGCTTCCCTGCACAAACTACTTTTACAAATAGATTAAAGAATCAAGTGACCGACAAATCGACACAAATTTATGGCTCACCAAGATGGCCGCTGTTCTTTGCAAATTACGGTGGTACAAGACGGGCGGACAGGTACAGTAACATTGGTAGGACCAGTGTGTTGTGTACATATATATTTAAAACTTCTGTGCATTCAACTCCAATACAACCTACACATTTTGCTGCTGCGTTAATCAAATTTGTGACAGACCTAACCTTGCACCCAGGTATAAAAATTAGTAAATGCCAGTGGCCTATCTAGAAATTCATAACTGGGAGAGGCAGAGCGCATTAGAGAAACTAAGCTAAAAACCAAGGTACAGCTGACGATAAACACGTAGGTCTAACCTTGATTTTTGCTCAGTAGTTTGTTAGTTAGTTAGATAGGGATAAATGCTTCAACATGTAACCTTCCGGTTTTATCCAGCGGCTCCCACAGTTCTTTTTCTAGTTGCGGGCACCGATCAGGGAGTTTCCAGCTGGCAACACCAAAGTGGGTTGCAATAACAAATATCGCTGTCAACCCAGGGCGCTCTTCTCTAACGTTCTCTGGGGTTCCTTTATTAAAGACCCCTAACGGTCCCCATCCTTACTGTGTGTGCATAAAAAGACAGTTTTTCAAGAATGCAATGTGAAAAATCGTCTCTATGGAAGTGGACAGACAAACAAAAGGAGTTTTCTCTCTACCACATGGTGATGTCACATCCGGCATTATTACAGTGATGTGTTTTGAAATAATAGTCTACTGATTTTAAAAATTGATACAACAGAAGTGTGTAAGAGATGAAGTAAGTGGTAGGAAGGAGTGGGAGGACACATCCGTCCCACCCAAGTACTTGTCTGTCCATTAACCCTTGTCAATTTCATTAATCGCCTGCGGTGGTACGATTACTGTGCATTTATTAAGTCTACTGAAGTATACAACGTGATGAGCTTACATGTTATTGATTTTCAACTTAGTTTGTGCTGTGTATATTGTAGACTACAAATGCTACTTCATTTCGCGTTCCTCGATAAATTCATTTTTCATTATTAATCTGTAAGGAAATACAAAAACACAGAATTATAAAAGAAGGTGATTTATGGTCACAGAGGAGTGATAAATAAATCAATATTCAAACGACAGCAATCGAAAGCTTAACAACTGGTGAGGTCTAATTAAAAAGGCAAATGACATCAATTTACCCATCGTTGTAGCAGAAAATAAAAGATAGGCCTACGTCAAATGACTGAGATACATCGATTCAGAAACAGGTTTTTTTTTATTTTTTATTTTTTATTTTATTTTATTTATTTATTTATTTATTTTTTTGTTTTGCAACACTTTGTATTTACAATCATCGATAACTTGTCAGTACACTCTTAAAAATAAAAAAGTGAAATTTCACTCTTTACTGAGAAGAGAGAACGTTGAAAATTTCACTCCAAGAGAATGAAATTTTCTCCAAAAGAGCGAAGTTTTACTCTTGATGGAGTGCCCTCAGGAAACACTCTTAAAAAAAGAGGGATCCCAATCTTTGAAAAGAATGATCCCCTGATGCCAGTTCTTAAAGAGTGGATCTTCACTCTTTTTTAAATGAATTTCACTCTTTTTGGAGTGAATTTCCACTCTTTTGGAGTGAAAGTTTCAACCTTCCCTCTTCTCAGTAAAGAGTGAATCTTCACTCTTTTCAATTTGACTCTTTTTGAAGTGAATTTCACTATTATTAGAGTAAATGAACACTTTAATGGAGTGAACTCATACTTTTCACTCTATCAAAGAGTGACTAAATTCACTGTTTGGTTTAAAGTGTATTGAATTTTTTGCACTGTCGGTCAATGCCAACTCTTGGAGAGAGGTTTTAATTTTAAATTCATGCAAGTATATACGATAGACATAGTCACAGATAGGAGTCTTGGGAAAGGGGAAGATGTGTCTCCTCCTCCATATTTAAAATTTTTTTATAAACTGACTTTTACATTTTCACACAGCACCGTCGTTCAAGGGCATATTAATCCCACCCCACCCCTACTACCCCCATTTACCTATAATAATAATAAAAAAGTCTAAAGTCTCTATGCGCTGAAAAGAAGAAAGAAACGAGCCCCGAGTCCCACCACTCCACCTTCCCCGCCCGCCGAGCCCCAACAGGTTACCTCTGGTGGTCCCAAGTGCCCCTAGTCAATTGGCGCGAAGCGTTCGATTCTGTATATCCTTACCGATATTGGAACTGACAGATGGCCGCCCGTGTGATTACTGTAATATGGGAAATTCACACACAAACCAATCGGCGTACTTCTGTTTGCGGATCTTTCCTGTTGTAAACGTTTTTACTGAAGAAGCGTTTACTGAATTTCTCAATTCTTACCTACTTCATTACTAATTTGTATTTTCACTTGTTGTGCTATTTACTCTTACTTTTCTTGATCGTTAAATCAAATTAATGAAACGAACTGCATAAACTAATTCAATTACATGGTAGTTTGCACAGGGCAATAATCCTGCTCTGTGCATTTTAATCTTTGAAAGATACACATGGCAATCCTAAGCTTCCGTAGTTATTCTTTTCGGAAGAGCCCATTTTTTACAGAGATTTAAATGTTCAGTAGAACCCTAATTGGTTTTAGGCAGTGAGCTGTTTTAGGTAATTGTAACGATTCTGTTACATATTACATGTACTAAAGAACCGAAAGACATTAGAATGACTATAACATTATCAAGTTTATAATGTAATGGCCACTACATTGTTACTACAGGAAAGATTGCAACCTGACCTCCCTTTGCAATTCGTGGTACGGCCTTTTTGTTTTAATACTCTGCGCAATACACCTATTTTGCCCTCTACTTTTCACCATATTATCCTTTGTTTCGTAAAACAGTAATTTTATGTTTACAAAATAAGTTTTATTCTTTCAATAGTCTTTTTGTACTTTTTTAAGAAACACACGCAGCTAAAATTTGTGATGATTTTCGTTCAGGGTATCCTAAAATTATACCCGCTGGTTGGGATTTATATTGCGTACGACTACTAGCGCAAATGAGCGGTCCGGAGTTGTCAGGTATCAACGTTCAAACTTACTTCTAAATTCTACTACTACATTTGCATTATGCATTCTGTCAATGACCTTTGACTGCTCTTTTTTTTGTTTTCGCCAGGTTCTATTTTATCAAATAGCCCATTGACAAGTCTGCAGCCCATACTTGATCACGTGACACGTTTTGAACTGTTATGAACTATTGTAAAGTACTTCCTTCAAAGAAAACAGAAAAAAAACTATTGTGAATTTGCATTTCATGTTACAACTTTTGTTTTGCTATTTGCTCAGAATAGGAATAAAATCCTTTCATCATCGAAATAAATTTCATTTGGTTTTAGAATCAGTACCCAGAAGTGATGTCACTCCAAGTTCCAAATATGCATTCAGCCCTTGTCTCACCATAAACTTAAGTCATAATTCTGGGATGCATACTAGGGGTAATCACTCCTGACTTACTTTTCATTTCCCAATTTTTGTTGATGCTTACCAAAAATCTAACCCTAACCCATGGGTTACTATTCTTGAGCACGGCCGAATGTGAATATGAATCCGCATTAAAACACGAAATGTGTGCTGCCTCCATTTGAGAGAATATTTCACAACATTATCATTTATAGAGATTTATACCAACACATAATAGAGACAGAAATAAAGTTCTCCTCCAAAACAAAAAAGACCATGAGACACAAATTTTTTACACTGAGAAAGGTGGAGTGGGGGAAAACTGGAATCATCCACCCTTTACTGTAATAGCTGATGTGACTGTCATCTGGGGGAAGATTTCTGCCAAAGTTTCCCAAAATTTACCCAAAGAGAAGAAGAACAATTTGCAAAATTCTCAATGCTGGTATATAAACAGGTGATGGTGTAAATATATTCTGAGAAAATAAAGATTCTTCTGTCTGGCCTGAGCTGCCTCTAGTACCCCTCACCCCACCCCCCAACAAAAGGAAAATGACTAAAAGCAAAAAAAATTTTGGCATGTTCAAGAGGTTCCTCAATACAATGCCTAGACATCTCTTTCAAACTGTTGATAGTCCAAACTAGAACTGAAAACATTGCTTTCTACCAACAAACTTAAGGTCTGCTATTCTCAGTTTGTCTGATCCCACCAGGGTTTCTAAGCAGCCTTGTTGCCAAGAACAGGATGAAGGAGAACCTCCCCAACCTAGAGCAACATTGGACTGTGGCAAAATTAAGGCAGTAATATAGCCAGGTGGATTGACCCATGGCCAATTTCTCATGCCAATTTTTTTCCCATAAATACAAAAATATTTTAACACAAAATTTTCTTCACTAAAATGTTGAATATGTGGTATCAGATTGCTGTTACAACACTGGATTTTTCAAGTTTTCAAAAGAGAGGGGGAAACGCAGTCAAGCATGCAGGGGAACATTGAGCCATAGTCCCCCTCACGGACACCATTTTTTTGTTTTAGATCCTACAAATATGTAATTTAGTGACACAAATTTCACATCAAAAAGGTAGAAAACGTGACATCACATTCCATGTAATGACACACAATTTCTCAAAAATTTTCAAAAGGGAGGAATTGTTTCCCCAAGGCCCCCTCAGTGATGCCATTTTTTTAACTCCTAAAAGAATGCAAATTTGTCAAATTCCAAATTTTACTTCACAGGGTAGCATCTGCACAGGGCACAAGATTTGCATGTAAGGATATTTTTTTCGAAAAATTTTCAAAGGGTAGGGCTCAGCTTAAGTCCAGGTCACACTACAGCAATAGTGAGCTTTAGATTGCACAACGCGGACGTCAGCCACAACGCAATTACGTCACTTTCTGCATTGCCTCAGCCATTTCACAACTTGGTGCAGCGTCATTATGTGTTGAGTTCGGAAACGGCATAACCGCAAATGACGTCACGTCGTTGCAGATGAAGTCCGCGTCGTGAAATCTAAAGCTCACTAATATCTGATCGGATTACTACCCATTCTTTTTTTGTAGTTTTAGTTATAATCTCCTCCCATCCACTGTCCAAAAGAAACAAAAAAATTGCCATCCTGTGTAAATATATGATCAGTAAGAGATAACCACAGAAATGAAATACAAACTAGTTATTTTGTGGCGTCACATTCACAAACAGCTTTTATCGAACTCAATATATACGACAAAAGCTGTCTGGGAATGTGACGTCACGGAATAATTGGTATAACTTAAATTTTTGTATTCCTGCAGTACAATTCATATACCTACACAGGTTGGCAAATAATTTTGTGTCTTTCTGACCGAAGATGGGAGGAAATTTAAAGTAAAACTCACCAAAATCGGAGCGAAATCCGATCTGATATAGCTGTAGTGTGACCTGGCCTTTAGACCCCCTCCCCCAGGCTGGCAACTACTCAACATACTATACTGCATGCCCCCCTCCTTCAGAGAAAACCAGCATATGCCACTAGGGACAACTCAACCCATTTGACGCCTTCCCACTTCAGACACTTCAAAGCCAACTCCCAAGACAGTCCTGTCTTCATGCCTGCATTTGTCTACTATCACCTTCCTGACCACATGTTTGGTCTAGGAGGATCTGCCTCTAATGCAGATGGCCCAGGTTCTATTTCTAGGTCAAGTCATACCAAATACTCTAAAATGGAACGTACTGCCGTTGTGGGTGATGCGACCCATAAGCAATGGCATAGGGAAAACAAGCCAATGAGCCACTACTTGAAAAGAGGACCCGGCTGGCTCGACTTAAACTATTAGGGTGGAAACTTGGCCCAAAATTCCACCTAACTATCTTATCACCTCCCTGACAGTTTCAACAGGGAACTGATTTAAGTTATGACAATTTTGTCTACAGCTTCAACTAAACTGAAATTTACAAAACAAAACAATGTTTGAAAGCAATTGGTTTCAACCATTAAGACATTTTTGAAAAGATAAAAAACAATATCAAAAGAGTTCTTGATAAAATCACACACTTTTATATCACAATGATGTCATAACAAGCACTGCAGTACCATAACAAAACAAGTAAAATTGCCAAAAATATGTGACTTTTTTATGGAACATATGTACATATGAATGAATATGATTTGGGCAAGTCAATCTGTAGTCTCTAAATATATTAATACTAGTTTTCCAATTTGATGCTAGGGAGAGCTTCCTTATATTAAACTTGATTTTGGTTACATGCATCAATACTGATCATGGACCACATGACCGGGCCAAAGATGATATAAGGTTTGGCTGGGGAGCCTATTCGACAAAATGCTTCTCTGAAAGGAAAATTTTCTCAGACTGCTGATAACACTGGCAACTTAGCTGAAACTGAATTCAACTTCTTTGAGAGGAAAACTGCTATCAGCCCAACATTTCCCCCTTCCCACACCATCATAAACCCTTTCTGAAAAGGTTATAGTATAATAACCACAAGACAGTGTCCTACTGAAAACCAGCATGAACTTTATAAAGTGCATGATTTCTTCATTTAGGTTACACATGTAGCTTCAATACTGTCTTTCATTTTTCAATGGCTACTAGTTTTGTTTGCCATGATCATCAACCAAACTGATCAAATGATTTTAATTTGAAACTAATTGCAATTTATCCAACACGAGTAATGTCAATACAGATATCCAGCCTCCTTAATACAAAAACCTCTGGGGCGATCTTTCAAATTAAACCATCTGATTGTGGTTGTACCAATGTACTTCACTTGAGGCAGATGATGAGCAAACAACAGCTCTATACAATGACCTGATGCAAATTCAATACTTCCTTTTCACCATAGAACAAACAAGTTGAGCACCATTTTTGTAAAGGGGATTTGTTTGGGCAGTAGCAAACATAACGTTATAAAATTAAAAAGACTTACATGGATGAAGCGGGGGCTTAATTTAGATGCAAAAAAGTGCGTGCACAATATCAAGACTAATAAACTCAGACAGGGAGATGTGATGTGCAATGAGAAAAAACAGAAAGAACACACAACCTTTCCCCAACCTTTGTACCCTCAATCCTTTTCTGTAAAGGGTATCACAGTTAAGGGAAGCAAAATGCAATCACATCTCTTGTATTCTACATTGTTACTGCAACTTTTCCAACACATTTCAGTTAGTCCCCTCCCCTCAGTTTTTAACCTATAAGGCAGCATCAGTGGTGTTGCCACAAGCTATGTCACAGTTTATAATTCATCAAAATGTTCTAATTTGTGTTTCTGGTTATTCTTAAGAATAAGAACATTATCCCAAACCATGACAAGCTTTCAACCATTAGATTTAGGTAGCAAATTTAAGCTCTAAGTTTCCTCACATTAACTTTCCTTCATCTGTCTTGCCTCATTGCAAGCACCCTAATCCCAAAAATATATCTATTCCGCAAATAAACCATGCTCATTGAACTTTGGGAGTTTATTTTCCATCAAGTGAACCCATCACACTTTGCCATTTTAAAGTGTCTTAAGCATTTTTTTCTTTGCAGCTGGGTGTTGCTGGGTTGAGTGGGGTGGGGTTTCTTGTTTGGGGAATGGGTTTCTCAGCTGAGAAAGTTCTCCCTCTTTCTTAATCTATGCTGTTTTTGTAACCTCCTTTTTTTGCTACTGTATAAGCTTTTTTGTGTTTGTCTGTTGTCTGCTTATTGTTGTTGTTTTTTGTTTTTGTTTCTTAGGGAGTGCATGTTTTCAAGACCCCCATGGTTTTGTGTACTTCCTTTCGCTTTTATAAGTCCTTTGATTCTTTTGCTGTATTTATACCCTATATTTGTATACGTATATATGTTAAAGCGATAAAAAAATAAACGAAACCAAACGAGACCTTAGAACGGACTGGTATACTGTATACAGGCCTAATGCAACCTGAGACAACTGCATACAGTTGGCTACATAATAAGCAAAAAGGGAGGCACCTTTGCGTGAGTGATTGTCATGTGGAGAAATGAACTGATTATGACCTAACAAAGTGGGAAAAGCCCCATGATAGGTAAACGTATACAGCATATGCTCAATGTAAGCCCGTAGAAAAGTATTGAACTTTCCCCCAGTTTGCAGCAAATTTACACCCTGTAGTCACCCAAGGTGTAGAAGGTCTAGGAGGGCTTTTACAGGTACAGTACTGGAAATAAGTTCAAATGAGTTATTTAAGGTAGTGGTAATATTCCTATTTCTAAAAAAGAAAGAAAGCTAATACATATATATCATCACAGGAGCTCTCAATAAAATAGGAACACTGGCCAGACCTCACAAGGGGAAGGTAGGGTGTAATAGAAACCTACTTATCAGAATATTTCTTTCTTGTAACAAAGCACTTTCACTGTTATAATTACACTTAATTCCAGGGAGAACTTTTGTCCTGCTGGTTACAAAACTTGGGCACTTCCAACTATCACTGAATAAATATTACAATACATAAACTAAATACATGAAATACTTTCTCCATTAATCAAAAAAATGGACAGATACAGAACACAAATATTCTATGACCAAAAAAAAAAAAAACAACAAGTTCTCCTGCATTTGTAACAGCTTTCATAATTGGCTTTTATCTTTAATACATGGTACTAATATAATTTCTTCAGGAATGATAATGGAATGTTTTTACATCATAACTCAACACAGATTTGACAGGTTTAAACATAACTGCTTTCAAGCATTCCCCATTACTGCAGTGCCCCTCACAACTCACATTCTATTGCATCCAAAGTACAGTATATATAACAAATCACTGCATAGCTGTTGTGAAAGAATATTTTAGATCTAGCACACACAATGTTCAGGCCACAAGCACTGCCTCCCCCCCCCTTCTCTATTTGTTGTGTTAAAGTCTATTTCCAATCACCTTCCCACCCCACGTAATCACTTTCTTGCAATAGTGAATCCAAGATAGGCTACAAACTTTCTAAACCATATTTGCATATCATTACATAATTGTTTAAGGTGTAAAACACACCTGATACAAAAGAGTACAAAGTTGTCATACAATTTATCTACAGTATTACTATTAAGAACACTTTTTCAGCACCTTCCCTTCCCCTCATCCCTTTTGTTTGAAAGTGCACTAATCTCATCAATTGTTGTTGACTGGACAAAATTATAACTCCTCTAAATGAACACTGAACACTAAAATAAATAATATTATTTTTAAATAACTTCTTCACTCCACATAATATTATATATCAATATATAAATACAAATTCTTTATTGACTATTTACAACTTAAAGTAAAAGAATCTTTTCAGACAGGTAAACTTCAGAAATGTTTCAGTGTGTTACTACTCACTTTAGTATTCTACGTAATAGTGACATGTTTTCATCCAGGAATGGTCCCTGCATGTCTCCTATGATGTCAGCAGGGTTCGCACACATTCAATCTGACAAAATTTCATGACTTTTAAGAACCTTGACAGACCATTCCAGGACCTTCATAAGCAGTAAGATCAAATATATCTGTCTTTTACAGACAAAACTGTATCTGAACATTGATACAATCGAAACAATATTAAAGTCCCCTTCCTAAACTTCCCTGAAATTTCAAGGGCCTTTCAAACAACTGCTCATTTCCCTTGACTTTCCATTTCCAGGCCTTGAAATTCAAACTTCAGTTTTCTCTGACTTTCGAGGATTTCCAGGACCTGTACGAATCCTGGTAAAATGCTACAATCAGTAGCATGATTCACCCTACCTCACGTGATTTTTCTAAGTCTTTCTCAGCCATATCATTTCCCTAATTACATTTTTAACTTTTCAGTATCAATCAATAAGTCACATTTTGCATCCCTCCCCCCCCCCCCAAAAAAAAAACAGTACAGTTTGCTATCACATATTGGCACAAGAACTCCCACGTTTTATATCTTGGCCCAAGAATGTCCTCTATTGAGATCTGATGAGAGTTGGACTGTCTGAAAATATTTTCATGATCTGTAATACATACTGTCTTCTGAAAATTTTAGACTTGGAGGTTCACCCTAAGTGAGCACATTGGTGAATCACTCAGCACTGAGTCTTGGTCTTTCTGTACCTTTGACTACTACTATGTGTAAATTATTGAACTAATGACAAAAAGACTGTACACAAAGCAGGTGTACAATTATGTCTCCATATGCATATTCTAAAAAAAATAATAACAGGGAACAGTTTTCCCTGACTTAACAATAATTTTTTCACTAAGAATATTAAAAAAATAAAATCTGAACAGGCACCACACAAGGAAAGTACTTATTTAGAGCATTTTTTTTTTTGGTATAGTTACCTAGGCCCTGTTACGAGATAAAAAACAGAGGGAAATTGAATGTGAAAGGTAAACACATAAACCGTATTTTTCTTCTATACCATTGTAATGTGTTTTATTTTTGTGATATTACTTTCTGAAATTTCCAAAGGCACACAATGAAATACAGATGTAACCACCGACCTCACGTACAACTCCTCAGAAAGCTTGCTTAGTGCTAATACAGATAGAAAGTTCCTGTACTTGGGACAGTACCAAGGTAAAAAAACTCAAAACACTGACCATCTTTCCAGATGAGTACAGTAGGTTTGGCATAAAACTTCAGTCTGTGATCAATGCATCTGGCATCGAAGAAGAGAGTCACAATCCAACTAAAATGTGATAACCCACAACTCTGGATGATCTATGAATCCGACTGAACTAGTTTGTACCGGCACACAGGACATGTTGCTGTCTGAAAATAAACAAAATTGACAAATTTATTTTCATTTTCTTACTGAAAAAGGAATTAATTGACACAAAGCATGCGAAAATTTCAGCCCAAAATGCCTCCCAGATCACCGGAAATGGCATTTCTAAAGCCTATTTTTTGCATAGAAACTTGGAAAACACGTTGTGTTCAGGTTTTTACTTTGATTTTTATACGTTTTTCCAAATTTTGATTTTCCAGGAGGGTGGGGCAAGTGCCCCCCCTTGCCCATACCTGCGGACGTCCATGCACATCACTCATGCTTGAGTGTACACAGCCACAGGACCTCTGTGAAAGCTAACGAGCACCAAATTCCCAACAGAGAGATGCTGCTATTGTTTGTAAACAATAGCTGCTCTGTGGTTTTTACAAAACAATGGAACAGTCATCTGTATACCTTGTTCTTATATTTTGTTTGATCTGCCTGTTGTTTTATTAGTCTAGATCTGCCTGTATTATTGGAGGGGGTGGCAATCCCCCCTCCCCTCACACACACACACAGAATTGACATGCCTACCTGCGGGCCAACTGATACATACACAGTACTCACCAATAGGCTCTCGATAATTTAAATTTGTAGACATACACTTTAATATTTCAGTTAACTTAATGATGACATTTTCTTTGTTGTAACTCTAGGCACAGTGGTGACTATTGTGCAAAGAGTACCAGACTCTTATTAATGCCTGTACACTGAATATTGTTTACTTTTCAAATCTCTTACAAAACAGCAGCTCTAGATACAAAAGTAGATTTTCTTCTTACAAAAATCCAATCTTTGGCTTCACTACTCAGAACCACTTATGGTCAGCTTACAGTATACTGTAGCATTTCTTGCTTGTAGCTTGAAACTTGTAGCATTTCATGCACCATACTGTATATAGGTTACCACATTCGCACAAGAAGAAAACGGATTGCCGTCTTTTTCTTGGGAAAGGAGGTGGCTGACTTATTTTGGGGAATCATACTGGTTTCACATTGTCAAATGGATGTTCTGAAAATTTCTGCAAAAATCAAGCCTGCATAGCCTGCTACTGAATCAGTACTAAAGCTTTCCATTAGGACAGGATATGAAGATCCCTGTAGACAGTAGCTGCAGACTGGCAATTGTAAACAGATCATGGTTTGAACAAGGTTCAACAACCCTTTACTACACTAAATTACCACTAATACTCATCACACTGATTGTTTCCCAAAGTTGTCACAATGACTGAATGATTGATATTTACTTTTGATGCCTCCGAGCCATCTCAATAAATACTGGTCTTGGAAACGCCATATATAAACTACTATTTAAACCAGCGATAAAAAAGTTATTGATAAAATTTCTTTCTTTGATCTGCAATAAAAAAGGCTACACGATCTCCACTGATGAGAAAAAGAGGCTTCTATTGTGTCTGATAGCCAGCTGTTTATAATTAAAAGCTGAGTCTTAAATGTCAATCTATTACAAAATGAACAAAAATAAATCAAACGATGGTTCTACTTTAAAATGACAGATGGCTGTCATATAATTATACATGAAAAATTCTTGACAGTTGAAAAGGTTGGGTAATTTAAGAAAATGTTCAATGTGCAACTGCTTTAAAGATTGTTAACTTTTGAGAATTTAGGGCTGCTTCAATAAAAATATCAAACCTTCTTAAAACCAAAATCTACTGTTTACCAAGCTAGCTTTCTTTCACTTGTTGCAGGTGTTAGGGTTCAGTGATGTCTTGTCAATAAGCAAGGGCTGTAATTGTGTAGTGAAATTACTAAATAATTGCAAAACATTTGGTCATTTTGCTGAATGATTAATTGTGATTACCATGCATATGCCACAGTAATTACCCCAACAGAATCCTCTATGGACAGAGGATAGGGGTGACTAGAGGAAAGGAGTTGCACCAATTGTGTTTGAGCTATATTTGAAACCAAACTTGAACTTAAAACCATACTCATGACATTGTTGCCAAGTTCTTTGACGTTTGCAAACTGTGATTAATCTAAAATTGTCCCCTGTAAGCTCCTGCTTTCTCCAGTCAGCAAGCAGGAAGACTGTTTGCTTCAACTAGCAGAATTCTAACTCTAAAGAGTATCAGCAACAACCACATGTGTGTTTGATATCAACATGTCTCTGCAGGCATGAAAACATGTTTAACCTTTGTACCGACAAGCTGTAAGGCATGCTTCATGTTCACTGAAATTTAAAATGACTGTGGATAATTAAAAGGGAATTCATATTTGAATATTAAAGGAGAAGGCAACCCTAGCTTTTTCTGCCTGCTGACTACCATTTTATGGTATGCTCTTTCCAAAAGAAGCACAAAGAAGTTTTTGAAGTATTCATTTCAACCTTAAAAATTGATTTTTAAGAAGCTACTGGTCCGCGCCATCGTTTTTTGAAATTCACCAGTTCCCGGATGTACAATGACGAAAGCGAGCCACATATCATTTTTCAACAGAAAAGTTACCAACCCACATAAACTATCTATAATTGCACATATACTGCATAACACATCTTCTGAATTCCCCTTGAAAAAGGAGATAAAATTCCTAATGTTTGAATAAAATTATTTTCATCATACAATAATAAAGTAAAATGAAAAACAGGTTTTTAACAAGAGCATGAAAAAAAAAATTGCGTAATTGGCAACACCGTCGCACCGCTGTCTGTCACCATACACTTTGCCTGTACCCTTACAGTTCGGGTAACCCTGATGTTAGGAAATAACTGTATGTAGAGAACTGCAAACACGTTCTCATGGCAGGGTGACCTTGACTACTATACAGTAAACTGTTGTGCAGTGTCCAGTGTGAAAACCCTGTGCACGGGATTTAACGTTACAACTTACGAGCAGGATGTACTCGAACTCTGTGTCGTACACTCTCCCGCTAAACATGGAATATAGGACGGGAACATTTGTATAGCTAGAAAGATTGAATCAAACGGTATGTATGGTAGCCTGAGTATTCAGAGAATAAAGAAAGAAAACAGGACAAGGTGGCAGTCGGCGGGATCTCTTATGAAGGTTCTAGCATACGGCTAGTACGCTTAGCACTTGTACCAGTTTTGACACTAATCGGAACCAGTGTGATCTTGTCTGTTTTCTACGCAAATAGCGAGTGGGCTAACAGTATCTTGGGGAAGTGCTTTTGAGAAAGATACCAGAAAGTCCCTATGCCGATTTTTTAACTGCCGATATTTGTTTAGTTGAGGCAAAGAAGAGAAGACTGAGTGAACATAACGACAAGGTAGGCAGTTTGCAATTCTTACCGTAGCGAAATAGCAAGCGCCAGCTTCATTGGGCCTAGTGAGGTCCTAACAATCTTTTGAGATTGCCAAAGCTGTCGGCAATGCTATCTAGTCCTCGTAGACATATTTTCATGGCTAGGGTGGGTATACACAGACTTTATTGCCCCTGGGAAGGCTCAGACCCTTTTTTATACATCCCTTCAGTTTGTGGAATAGTGTACACGCCATGTGCAATGGATGGGAATCGTATAACTTACGATGTGGCTCGTTTACGTCATATTAAAGCGCCCTCTTTTTTTGAAAACCAGAAAATGGCTACGAACATCATGGGGATTCATTAGGGAAGAAAAATAATTGAAAAATTCATAAAAATTTGGACCTATGCTGACACGATTAGCTTTTTTCAGAAAATGTGTTAGAATTGTGGTCTCTACTAGCTGATAGGTGTTAAATCCGTTGGTTGCCTTCTCCTTTAAATATAGAACAAAAAACAAAAACGATGGAATATTTTCATGGATGTTTCTGTGGGAGGGCACAGGGTAGCAGTAGCAGAGGGTGCATGGGCTAACATTGGAAGAAGCGGGAATTGCAAAAACACCTGATGCCATTACTGCAAGCAACTTTTTAATACAAAACATGTACTTTCTCTTGCAATTATGTATCACTTAATTGCTACATGATCACAGACTTAAAATATACTACACTTAAGTCCATGGAAGGACCCATAGGGAACTGTCAATATTACACAGTCACTGGAGGATTTGTTTTGCCTAAATTCTTAGAAAAAAACAAAAACCAGTGAGTAAATGGGTTGTGGTACTGTAGACCAGGAAGCTGAGGTAAACCTGCCTCCGTGCAAAGCCAGCATACTGTAGCACGGACATTCCTGATTGGCTGGAAGAAGGGTACTATAAATGGAAATGGACTCATATAAATTTGTTTAGTTAGTTAGATGAGATTTAACAACACACCAACATGAATAGTTTCAGTCAACTCAGCAAAAAGTTCAAAGTTTAAATTTATTTCCCAGCATGGTTCAAGTTCGAATTTGGTTTCCCTTTCGTCGCCTCCTACGACAGGCCAGAAATACCATGGGCATTTTCTACACTCCTCAACCCACAGGGGGCTGGACTCAGATAAAGTCTCATGCAAAGTCACATACATATAGAAGTATAGGAACATGCTACTACCTCGTACCTTTTGTATTGACTGTATGGCATGTCAGGCATGAGGCATGAAATTGTCCCATTTGGGAGGAATTCCCACTCTACTCTTCAGTTCTCAAATAATCTTGACTAATGAAAGAATAATCTCTTAATCTCACAAGAAAGCTCTTGCTTAACAAATGAGTCAACTGAGTTACGAGACGACATCAGCTCACCAGTCACCAGATTGAATCCATCGACGAGCGAGTGAAAAGTTCTAGAAAGTGCTAGCTTCAGTGCTATCTCTCTAGCATATTCAACGGGTGACCCCAGAGAACATTCGCACAATTACAAGAATGTACGATCACCTACTGGAAAGTAATGTATGATGTAATGGCCTAATAATAGCCAACTATGGCAAATGTTGGCTACTGTAGATTTCTCAGAAACTGAAAACATTCATACTATAGGCGATTGCTTGCTGTTTGGAGAACTATCTGTCTTGCTTGTGTTTATGGGTTACTGTGCCCAGAACTTTTGCTGGTTGTTTTGTACGAAATCAAACGAGACGTTTCCATAAGAGTAAGTTCCGGGCTTTTCTGGAAGAACTACCAGGCGTATAAAAGGTCATACAAGAACTGTGACAGAGGAGAACAGAAGGTACACAGACAATACAGAGACCAGACACCTGCTTCACCGTTTAACGCTGTAATTGTGTTGCCATTTACCGATCACTATAGTCTTCATCCTGCCTTCGCAGAACCGAGTCCTATGCTGTGCTGCTGTACAATCCATGCTAACAACACTACCCCTTGGGCAAAGAGTAATACCTTAAACCGTAAAAGATTGTAAGTAAATTTAAGATTAATTATTGTAAATTTCAGGAAGTAAGAGGTGAATAATAATTAATTGTTGATTTTAATCTCACTCTTCTGTTGTCTTTCGCTGTTATTGGTTTGAATTGCGACCAAGCCATAACAACTGGCTTAGTATAACTGGAAAGAGCGTGGGCTGATACAAGTGACTGGCTTGTAACCATGTTCCAGTTGAAATTGACAATGAAACTGCAGTCAAGTTGGTCAACTAAAATGCCAAAAATGCACTGATGAGTTGTAAATGTGACAGATTTTAAGGCATCACTGCACTGTATTTATTTTTAAAAAAGGTCCACATACAAAAAACAAAAATAAGGCACCCTTGAACATGAAAATAATTTGATGCAAAATGGTATGAAGATATGATAATATTGAACTTTCAATTGTGTTCTTAAATTGTATCTCCTTCCTTACTGCACATCCTGTATTAGAGTTCAATATTTCTCCAATCCTAGATTTTACACAGTTAGCATTTTATAATGACAGCAATGCTCTTAAGTTATGATAAAAATGAATGAATAAATTCAAATTTTTCAATCTGAAGGGAAATATGCCTTTTCTGTACATAAAAATGTATGAAGATTTCTGGAAATTTTACTCCCTTCCAGGGAAGTAAATTAATGCACTTCTTGGGAAGTAAACATTTTTCCAGGCCTGCATACTACCTAGTTGACATACATTTGTAATTATTAAAGTGCAACGTACAAAGGTCAATTGGTATTTAAAAGGATCACTCAAATGCCAAATGGACAAAAGCCTGATGGTTCTAAGGATGTGGGTCTTTATGTGCCTGCATAAACAAACAGTATTGCTCTTTCATTAAGATCACAGTGCTTATCAGAAATGTTAGGATCAATCTATAAAATCAAATCAACCTTAAAATGGTTGACTTTTCAATCAAGTCAGGGAAATATTAAGCAGCAAGTAAATTAATATATAGAGGGAGCTGTTTAACTATAGGTAAATATAAATATTGCTATTAGTTCAGCTTTGCCGTACATCAAATCTTGCCATTGGCAAAAGGGTTTTGAAGAGTTACTGTAATCCCTTCAGAGGTGTAAATGTGGTATACTTCTGTAACCATGACTGGTTGCTGAAATTATCTAGGGAGGCAAGTCTACTGTAGATAGGGGGTAACTTCTTGCCAATGAACCATATTCCACAGGAAATTTTCTCAAGAATGATTCTGCAAGAAAAACTGGAGCAATAGTGGCCATTTGACTCCCCACATATGTGTAGTACATATATAAACATTAGATATTAACACTACTGTGTTGTTTTTCCGTAAAAAACTCATACCGAAAAAAAAGTTTCAAATCTCCCGCTCTTCAAGACATGGGTATCCCCATACTCGAAGAAACACGACCATGGATCAGCTGATTGATGACGTAAAACCTGCACCTGATCAGATTTCACACAAGTGGTTACCAACTTACGAAGACTTACAGCTGAATTTATAACTACCCTTTACGAAGCTTAAAAAACTTCATACTTGCTTTTGCTTTACTGATAAAAATTTTTGATAACCCAATAATTTTTTGTTTCATCCTCAAATAAAAAATACTCCTTATTTCTGACTGCTTATGTACAAACCAAGATAAGTTACTTCCGGTAGACTGTGAAACTACAAGCTGTAACAAAAACAAGCTGTGACTAGCGAGACCGTATTTTAGCATGTTTTTCGGTGCAACAGTTAGGTTCATTTTCACTCATTTTCGCAAAGATTCGATTTAATCGAACCTTTTGTAATTCTCGTAAGTAATGTAGGATATTTGTGGACACTTACACATTAAAAGAAGACAATAGCAAAGAGAAATCGGCTAAGACACCATACACATCGATCGGTGTTATTGTTATACGGCATAGGCTACATATTAGGCTATACTAGTATAAGCCTATACGTAACGTACTGAACAGCCGGTAGGCCTACAGTAAGCTGTTTTGCCTAATATCTACAGTAATTCAAAATCATATGCACTTGGCCCGGAAGAGGCATCCATGTTCTTTTAAGGAGTTAATCTTTTGATTTCTGAACCTTTACCTCAAACTCAACCATTGAAACGTTTGTAAAATGAATCAAACGATGGGCAGTTGCGCTTGTCTTCAGTAGTGTTACGAACGTTTGTGCAGTATAGTATATATGATATTGTGCAATAGCAAACAAAAGTATACGTTGGGTGCAGGTTTTACGTCACTGTTCTGTTGCACTGTGGGTAATTTCGGAGAAATATGGTGCTCACTGCTTTGCTTGACTGCCTTCCAGAATTGCCTCGGAAAAACTCATGCTATGTTTGACTTCGGATAAAATTGGTCTTTAATGATGCCACATTGCTTGGAATAATTATATTGAATTTTCTGTGCTGTCTAGAAGGCTGTACAATTGCTTCCCTTTAAAACTTTATAGAAAACATGCAAATACACTTATCAGGGTAAATACATACAACTTCCTTTTTTAAGCCTGTTGGCTTCAATTTTTGGTGACCCTAACAGAAACCATGAACAGACCTGTCACAGAAACCAAAATATTATATCTTAAAAAAAGTGTAAAAACTAATCTGACAACAAAGTTAAAAATTCAAAATTTACGAAGGCCAGTTCCTACATTCCAAACATAATGTTGACAGAGTCAGCTGCAATAAATCATGCCTGGATACAGTGACAAAGATATACGCTTTAACATTACCAAGCCTTGTTTTTGAATGGATGCTGCTATAGTGTGACCTAACTCCATCCCGAGCCTCAAATCACTATGAGAAATAAAACCTTTTGCTCACCTAGATCATATATGGGAGCTAATATAAATCTATTAAAGTTCAAGAAAACAGTATGCCTACTGTACCACACTCCTCACTTTCCTGAGGAGTGTGATTTGAAGCACGCATGGAAAATCTTAAACTCAAGGCCTGCAGTACTTGTTGCTTCTTATTTGAGGAAGACAGACCTTTAAGCAAATGTCACATAAGCTCACCACTATTCAAGCAAAGCATGAAGAAGGATTGTCAATTCAGTTGTACGGTTCCAAGCGAATCTGTATATAATTTGGGGGTTCGGGAGGGGAAGGCAGGGAAAGAAAGGGAGGGGAGCGAAAATGCTACATAAAGATGAATCCCATCAGCGTTTGTGATTAGTGACTGAGGGCATTTATTATCTACATGAATTTCAAACCCTCATATTCAGTGAAACTGAAGGAATCACAATACAATTTAGGGTACAACCATCCATGATATAAGTAAGCAGGTAAATTGAAAGATTAGAAAGGTGATAGACCCCAGTTATGGCTGACTGCAATCAGACCATCACTTCCTGTCCGGATTTTTCTATATCTAAATTTGTCCATCCAAAAGATCCAGTATTTACTGTATATCAGTAACATTATTTCAGTCATGGAACCATGCTTAACAGCAACAATGTTTTCTAAATGCTGCAAATAGTTGAAAGAATGAGAAAAATATATATATTACCTTATTCAGCCAAATGGATATACATGTGTGATGAAAGTAATGATTGCAAGGTAACTGTGATAATATCTCTTTCAGCTCATAGTCAACATGGCATATGGCACACTTTGGTTCTTCCTCTGCTTAATGAAAAAGAGAAAGATATAAATGAAAAGGTTTGGATAAACTTTGAACTTAAACAAAGTTGTATTACTAAGTGGCTCTTTTTTGTTGCAAATCAAGTCAACTACACTGACTCATTTCGATAACTTGGGTCAAGTCCTGATTCAAGTCATTGCATCATCTCGATGTGTTAGTTAGTCAGATGGAGTTTTATAGCCCAGTTTCCAACCAATTAGTTCAAGTAGAGCTGACCACAGCCTTTTTTCCAGTTGTGGCTCACTGGCTTGTTTTCCCTACTCCACTGCTTAGGCTGAGCACCAGCACCAAGCACAATATGGCAGCAGGTTCCATTTTTAAAGTCTTCAGTATGACCCAGCCAGGACTTGAACTCCCAACCTCTTGCTGCAAGTCTGATGCTCCAACCACTTGGCCATGCAGTCGGTCCATCATCTCGCTGGGGGACCATCGGCCAAAATTTTCAAACCAGGCTAGATTCCAAGTTTTGACTCGGGTCATGACTTGATTACAACTTTTAACAATGCTCCAAACAACAGAAGCATTGTAATGCATTACATCAAAGGATTATACTACAGCTGCCTCAGCCAAGCTGTGGGGTCTGCAGTATTCTATGTTGATTCAATAATAGCACTGTCAAAGAAATCCTGCAACGTGAGGCATACAGCAGCTAGACTTTATTCCGGGATGGGGGAGGGGACAAGCACCTAAATGTTCCGAAGAAAATGTGAACACCACTTTCTCTATAGGGACGTAAATTGCGGGGTGCAAAATGCAGAAGTTGTTGGCTTTTTTTTTACAAATACTTGATACTATGGAGCTTGTACTGCAGAACATTTCGAATTCTGGGTTTCCTGTGACTTAAGTTGAAAAGTCTGGGGTATCTGCACTTCCTTTTAGCAAATCTGAGATTGCAACTAAAAATCATTTTTGTATATGCAAAATATCATCTCTGGCTTGCAGATTGAGGCTCTTGGATGACACTTTAAAAATTTTGAAAACTTTGATGCCTTTTTTAGACAAACATTTGAAAACAACAGCTTAAAGTAGAGAATATTTGGAATTTTATGGAAAAAAACTTTGGAAAACAGCACTGTAGGTTGGCAGTGTCACTTGATGATCTGGCATCCTGCTTGATGATTATTAGTGAAATACAGCACCTTCTGGACACTCAAAATCCCATTGCATGACTGTCTCAGGGCAGGTTTTTTGACTAGGTTTATTTGGAATGTTTATTCTGAAAGGTTGGGCAGTGGTGCATATCTAATCTCTCAAAAACAGGAAGTTGTGGTCAAAGGGGACTAATTTAGAGCTTGTTTGTTCAATAAATTAGGTAGAGATACTTTAACAACCTTTGGGATGGGTAGAGAGAGCTGCATAGGTGCTGCATTTGGCTAATGGCTCCTGTTGCGACATAGGTGTCACATACAACAAATTTTTGATTGTTTCATTCCCAGAATTCAACAAAAAAGTTTACCAACTGGCTTCTTGGTGAGCACTACTGCATTAGGGATTGCAACTTACTGAGGAAGGGGAGGGGGATTTTGTTTTTCAAAAAAAAAATAATTTCAAATACGAGCTTGAATTGGAGAGAATTCTAAAATTTCATGACAGAAGGTTTAGGAAAACAGAACTGTAGTTGACTGATGTCATACATGGCAAATTTCTGATTTTTTTTTTTCAAATTTCAGAGCCAGAAGGGTGAACTCCCATAGTCCTCTGTAATATTCCACTGCCTGCATCAGTAAAGAATGGAAACACATTACATGGATGCAACTGTGGCAGCCTAGCTCAGAGAACTGCATCATGATAATTTGACATTCACCTGGTATTTTTTAAGAAAGGCCATTTAATTTTTGATAGATCTGTATCAAGGAAACCATTGAAAATGTCCAGTTCAGTATATGCCACCTGTTAAACACTGTTGAGGATATTGTTGCGACATGACCGTGAAAGTAGAAACTGTATACACAGAGAAGCTGGGGGGAATATGTAACTTCATGGGCTATGTCTGCAAAATAACCTGCGCGAATTATAGACAAATATTCTCTTGCAAAAAAAGCTCAATGTGTATAATGAAAACACTCTCAGTATAGTTCATGATGTGTAATATAGGCTTTGTTTATACCACGGTTGTCCAACCTTTCGCAGCGGTGGGCCACATGTAATGGTTATGATGGACGAGGGGCCGCATTCTATACTCGTTTTTTTTTTTAGTTTTTTTCCGACGTCCAAGGCAACAAAATGAAATCATTGCACTGATTCATTTTCGTTTTTGATTGAACAAATAAATAAATTTCAGCAAAAATTGATGGTGTTGGGCAGAATATTCAGACAAAGTTTTTCTTTTCATATTCCTCCTAAATCATTCTCAACCCGCCCCTGTGGACAACACTCCAATGTAGCTACATGTAGCAGACATTAGAAATAAATTACTTCATTCAAAAGTACAAAAGTAAGCGTGTCATAGCGGATGGCAAAGCCTAAAGTTGCCATCAATTAATCTGCTTATTGAATAATTTTGCAATACAGATTATATCTGACGGGCCAGACGCAACCTTTTCGCGGGCGGGACCGTGGCCCACGGGCCGTAGGTTGGACAACCCTGGTTTATACCCTGCATTGTTTCAATTAGATGTCAATCAAAGAGTTGAGTCAATTGGGAATTTCTGTCAACCCCTAAAAGAATTGCAGTTTGGGGTGAGAGGATTGGCCCTTTAAGCCGTTCCTATTTTCATCAATTCCTGACACACTATTCAGCAAGGGCCAACCATTGTCTTGCAAAACTGTATAAAACAATTACCAAAGATAACTTGCAAACAGCTAATAACAATGAATGTGAGAGTTTGATAAGTTGTCCATTAAGTAAATGACATCTTGAAAATTTTATGGTAAAAGGCAAATGAAAGGCAGATCTAGACAGTCCTCTCAGTGGACTGGACAATGAAACACTTTTCCATCTCAGAAAAATTTTCCTTTACTTAATCTTGTCAAGAACTGTTATCAATACCAATTAGATGCCCATTCAAGCATTTGACAACAGCCCTGAATGTTGACACTTGATAGCAGATTGTCACAGATGAAACTGAAAGGGGAGCTCACCATTCAATGCACCATGAGTAATTTGATCCCATTTTGGCCAGCACTTATTTGAACCCCTGACTGTTGGGCTTTCATTGAACAAGAATTGGTATTAAATCAAAGCTGTTGTTCATTGAAGCAGCTAATCGGTGTAATGAACCATAATTGGGAACCGCATTTTTTCCAAAAATACTGAGGAAGTCATGACGGGTATCCTTAAAGGTTAATATTTCGCCATGCCAAACACAGTATGGAGGCACCCATTTCCCTTCTTTCCAAATATACTTCTTAGGGGATATCAAATGCCTAGACATCTTGGATTTTGAGTTTTAAGAAAAGAGGCCATAAATATCTAATGTACAATTTTTTTATGAAGCTCAAATCACATCCTCCCAACTTAAGTTAACTCTTTACCGTTGTGCTCCGATCGGGGCATATTTGCGCGCCTCGGGAGCGGGCGGAAAAGCGGACGTAGCCCGCCCCGCATCGGCTTCCGTAGGCCATTGACCCCGTGACGTTAAACTATTGTCTCTCTCGTTGTTGTGGCCGAATTTTTGGGTAGCTACTCGCAGTTTCGAGCTCCGCGTGAAACAGTAAAGATGGGCGACAGCCGAGCTCTCGCCATGGGTCCAAAAGGACCCAAACAACGGTAAAGGGTTAAAATATGCCTGTGGAGTGTGTTTACTGCAAAGCTGATGCCACTATCTCTGCGTGTGTGCGCGTAAACCTTTAGCCGAGTGGTGCAGGTATTTTAGATTAACCCTTTACCGTTGTGCTCCCATCGGGGCATATTTGCGCGCCTCGGGAGAGGGCGGAAAAGCGGACGTAGCCCGCCCCGCATGGGCTTCCGTAGGCCATTGACCCCGTGAGGTTAAACTATTGTCTCTCTCGTTGTTGTGGCCGAATTTTCGGGTAGCTACTCCCAGTTTCGAGCTCCACGTGAAACAGTAAAGATGTGTGACAGCCGAGCTCTCCACATGGGTCAAAAAGGACCCAAACAATGGTAAAGGGTTAAGGAGACCACTTGCAAAGATATGTATTCTACTTAATCGGCAACTCTCTTGTAATTTCAACTTACCTAGCATTGTCTTGGTCACTTCCCTCTTTTTCAAGCTTTCAATCACTTCTTTGGGTGCTGGGGATGGTCTGTCTCTACGTCCTTCCCGATCACTCCTTAATCCAACATCATGCATCTGTTGTGCTAATAAACTAAGCACAATATTCTAAAAAATGATAAGAAAGTAGCTCATTAACTGAAGTATACAACATTTATCCAATGGTTAGAGCATCCGACTTGCAGTCGGGAGGTTAGGAGTTCAAGTCCTGGCTGGGTCATACCGAAGACTTTAGAAACTGAACCTACTGGCATTATGCTTGGTGCTCAGCATAAGCAATGGAGTAGGGAAAACAAGGTAGTGAGCCACAACTGGAATAAAAGGTCTTGGCCGGCTCGACTTGAACCGATAGGTTGGTAACTGGGCCTTATAACTCTATTTAGCTAACTCCACTGCTTGTGCTGAGCACAAAGCACAATGGCAGTGGGTTCCATGTTAAAAGCCTTTAGTATGACCTGGCCAGGAGTTGAACTCCAGACCACCCAGTTATACAAGTCAGATACTCCCTCAATACAGATGTTTGTGTGATGTGGAGATAGAATTAAAATTCTACTTCTTGGCCACCTTCCCCCCCCCCATTTTGCTAACAGTACCAAAAAACTAGCAGAAAATCAAGAATGTTTCTGGCTCACTTTAAACATTTAAATGGACCATAGCATGGTTGTACCATGAGTAGGTCATTTAAAGGGAATTTCACCAAAAATCTACTTATTTGAAGGAAATATTCAATTTATATTTTATTCCATGTTCTTACAAAACTTCCTTCTAATAATCCTCAGAGTGAGAGTGTATGTCTCATACAGCATAGGCCTTAACATTTGAGAATGAAGAGATTCCTTACACAAGTTTCGGGTGCCTTTGATTTAGTAAGAGTACTTTGAGTCAGTCACCAATACATTTTCTACTCCTATAAGAGTGATTTTGAAATACTTTGAATAAAATGACATTGTCAAAATGAAGATAAATCATCAAACTTTGGAAAAGTATTGCTATCAGTGAACCATAGAAACATTTTAAATAATTTATGCAACAATTTTGAGTCATGTCTGAATCCTCACTAGGGAAACATAGGAAAAAGGCCAGGCCTGGCAAATTTCCTCTTAAAATGAAGCTAAATTTTCATATTTGACAGATTTCCAGCTGCTCCCATTTGCTTCTGGAGATTATCAAGTAGAATGTGTTCGTTTCATGACCAAAGGACCCAGATGGTACTTTAAATATGCAGAGACCAGCTCAAGGTTCTGACCGACTCAAGATAGAGTCACTGTGATTTTACTCTTTGCCTGGAGCCCACTACTAGGCATACACATAGTCATCTTTTGTTAGGTAGTTAGTTTATAGTTAGTTAGTTGTAGTTTAATGGTCCAGTTTCCAACCTATTGGTTCAAGTAGAGCTGGTCCCAGTTGGGGCTCACTGGCTTGTTTTGCCTACTCCTTTGCTTATGCGTAGCATCATGCACAACGGCAGTAGGTTAGTCATCTTTTAACCATTGGGTTATCTTTCATGCTGCATGGGCATTGTGTTAATGTAGCATGATAATCGGTTGCTCTCATTCAAATGTGGATGTACCTCGAGGTCAAGTTAAGTAACAGCTATGAGTCAATAACACTATGATCCACTTCAGTCCCTGAAAAGGGAAGGAGGTCTTGGTGTCAGAGATAAGAGGTTGCTTATCCATAGACCTTTTTCCAAATAGTAATTACAATGAATTGTGGGATAGAGTTTTGGGTGTGTGTCAATTTTTACCACAGTAAAATGCCATTGACAAAAATGACAAACACCAAAACTCTATCCCACAATCCTTTGTAATTGCTATTTGGAAATAGGTCTATGAAAAGACTGAAGACTATAAAAGACTGACTCTTACTCACCCCTTTGACCCACACTTACTGTAGCAGGGCTGAAATTCAGCACTCATCTGATCGCTCATGACAGGTAAAATTATCATTGGACAACAAATTTCCCTCTTTGAGGTTGTCCGATGGGTGAGTAATTTAAATTTGCGATCAGCCAGTTCCTTACATCAGCAAGAAAACATGTTATAGAATTCTAAATTTAAATCAAGAGGCAGAATCCTTCATCACTGAAACGTAGAAATTCAAGAACGAAGAGTATTAAATAGATGTACATTTTGCATGGTAAAAACATCAATCAACGACATGTCTAATCATTTTCATTTGGTCAACAAAAAAGTTTTGGGGATCACCTCAATTTGGATCCAGCTTGTCCGATGGTTACCTGAGTATTCTCTTGAAAATCAGGCCTCTACACCTCTAAAAGAGAGTTAATTCAACCCTGAGACTTACCTCTATCAGCAGTTCCACAAACTCATCTCCAAGTTCTCTTCTTGCAGATGCTAACATGGTCAGCATGATGGCTGGAGGTAGCTCAAACAAAAGTGGAGCAAAGAGGGGACACGCCATGAGAGCAAGGTGATTGGTTACATTCTCCCTATCTTGTCTGCATTAAAAGGAAGGTTAAAGAACAGTAGAATATTATTTTTGATATACTTTTTGAAGCAAGGGAAAAATTAAGGGTGCATCTGCTCTTTCTAGTCCCTGCAGTTGGCAGATTACTATTCCACCCAGTGTGCTCCTACTGAATATTAGCCCCCTAAGCTAGGGTAAGGGGTGCACTAACTTCTCAGTGAGTGTTTCAGATCTCTGGTCTATACCTACTAACCTGGTACCTTCACTTTTGTTTTTACCAAATATGTAACGTAATGTTATGTAATATTATAAACAGCCAAGAGGCAAAAGACTCACCCTTTGGACTGCTTGTAGTCACTGGGCTGTTCAGAATATTCAGTAGAAGTACAGTACACTGGGGAGAGTAGTAATCTCCGGACTGACGGCAGACCAGAAGAAGCTATGCTCCCTAACTGAATCAATGTAACATGACGAAATTTGGTCTATCCCACTAGCACATTGTTCAGATATTAAGCTATACTGTAAGTTGCTAAGTACATTCGTAATTGAATATTGTCTTGAAGCATGCATTTAAATTGAAGTGACATCCTCCGTTTGTGGAGGGCAATGCTTTGCTCTCTTTTCAACTGTCTTGGCAGTAAATAGGCATAGTACCTATGTTTTCAATACGGAATGTCAAATCTGGAAAATTGTCGCGCTGTACTGTACCAGTCACACATCCATATTTTGAAAAGCATGAAACTATGAAGAAAACAGATTACTGAAGTTCTATAAATTTGAAGAAAAAGAAGTGTTGACCAATGTGAAGCTATGCTTGCTTCAAGTTCACTGTGGGTTGAAAAGTGGTTAGTAAATACCTCAGTAACCACTGAAAGGGGGTGAATACAAATTTTCCCAGATTACTCACCAAAGACAAAGTGCTCCTTCTAAAATATTGAAATTAATTAAAACTGACAGCTTTCTTAAAAGATAGTCACCTGAATAACTTAAATGAAAAGTTAACTTTTTGAAGATGTTAGTATTCTTTATGAATCCAGCTAAAGTACAACTGAAAATATCAAAAATAACTGTCCATAGTAACTGATCTGAATATCGCTCACAACTGAACATCAATCCCCTTTCCCCAAAAATGCAAACTTATAAACAGTGCACAAGACCATACATCCAGTATGTGTAAGCAGGCCCATAAACAAAACTCAAGAGCGACCAACATGCCAGTACATAAAAGAGGTACGCCACCTGTGTACCTGCTAACATGAAACTCCACAGGATAAGGGTCCAGAGTCTGTCTTAAGGACCCTCATGGGGTTCAGTGAGCAAAGGGCTGGGTTTTGAGTAGTTTCAGGTATGTCTGGAAGGATTTTTGAGCCCTCAGTAGCAGAAGGTGAATTCCAAGCCAAAATCTGTAACACCTACCAACAAGTCAGATTTCAGAACCCACCTCATCTAATACACTTTAATAAGCACACATAATTTACATAACCACCATTTTCTTCAACAGTCGCTCAAAAATCTACCATCTTGAGTAACAAATGAAAACACTTTACATGGACAGTATGATCATGATTCCAGTTTTACTAAAAATTGGAACATGAAACAGGAAAATCAGAACACAACAAATTTTGGTGTAAAACAGAGGAACTGTTCCTCCTAAATCAGAACAGCTGGCAGCTCTGTAACTTGCAGAATTTTTCTTTTATAGCAAACATCACATTACAGTACTTTCATTTGTGTCACAGGGTCCCTCTGTATGATCAACAGGTATTCCTACCAGGAAAGACAACAAAAAGAGAATTGAGATTTGCAACTGTACCTTGAGGGTGAAGAACGTCTAGTGGGAGATGGTGGCGGTGTATCAACTCTGCTTGTTGCGTCAAACAAAGAAGCCTCTTCTCTTTGTCTTGATGACAAAAGAGGCAGCTGTGTCAACAAAGGCAGTCTGTCCACTGGACCGGCACCCCCATTGGACAATCTTGAGGTAGATGACTGACCAAACAGATTCAAGCTAGTATCTTCTTCAGTAACACCAGAGTTAATGATGGACCCCCTGACTCTATCCCTATCTCTCTGAATTTGTCTGTCTCTAAAAGAGATGTAATCTTGACTATTCCTTTCTCTTGAGAGAAGTCTACTATTCCGTCCTCCCAATCTGGCTGATGGGGTCTGCCTCTCTTCAGGGCTATCCCTGAAAAGACTGGATTGGAATCTTGGACTTGAAGGGGATGTGTCCATCCCTGGATAGGTTCTTCTGAGTAAACTTGAAGATGGTTCACGAGCAGAGGCAAGGTTCTCAAAGGAATCAGACATCAGTGTACTGGAATGTTGGGCAGTTGTTCTTGAGCTAGGAGCATTTAGGTTTGAATATTGAGGACTCAATGGAGAGGAATCTATCTCAGGGTAAGTCCTTGTCGGCAAACTTGAAGATATATCTCTTAAAGAGGCATGGCTCACCAAAGAATCTGATATCTGTCTACTGGAATGTTCGACAGAAGTCCTTGAGCTCGGCTGGGTTTGAACAGTACTTACTAGACTTGATAAAGAGGGGTTTGTCTCCTGGTAAGTTCTTCTGGGCAATCTTGGAGATGTACTGCTAGTAGGACCATGGTGATGGTCTGGAATCCTTGCCCTAGAGTAACTATGAGCTGAATCACCAGATTCTTCTTGAATCGACCCGTTCAGAGAATTGTCCGGTCCACTTTCTCTACGACTTCTTACAAGTCTTGAGTGCTCTGGGCTTCCTGTTGGGTTCCTTAAAACAGATCTTACAGAACTGTTTGGTATTTGCTCTGCTAATGAAGATGAAGTACTCCTATCAACCACTTGATTTACTTGAATTAAATCTTCTCCATCAGAGATGCCACTGTCATGCCAAGTTCTTTCTCTGATCCCTATGGAATTAAAGCCTTGCCTTGACTCAGTTTCTGTTGACAATCCAAGTTCAGAATCCCCAACGGACAAAGTATCTGTACTATTGATTTGGCAAGAAGATGGCATGTGGCTGGAGTTTCGTCCTGCAACAGATGACCCTCTAGGTGTCTGAAGAAAACCAGGATCATCAGAGAAAGTAGAGGGGGAGACTGTTGCCAGAGAGTCATGCACCTCTTCCAACCCCCTTTCTACACCATTTGAGGCACCTTCTACTTCATGAGTTTCTCTGAAAGATGGACCATGTGAGCTAGGGTCCAGACTGTTCCCACCAGTGATATTTTCGTCATTTTCCCTCTTAGCTTTATGTTGACGAAAAGCTTTACGACTTATTTTACCTGCACTGATTGAAGCCTTGACTGATTTGTCTGCAGATCTGGTTTTATGACCATTGCCTGAGGGATCAGAGACATCATCAGGAATGTTTCTACGGTCTACTTTGGTGGGAGAATCACTGGTGGGCTTTCTTCTAATAACCCGCCTTTGCCTTGGAGATGACCCTTCACTTCGTTTCACTTTGGTAGTTTGCTCCAATTTCGCATTTTTGTGACTCTCCCTTTGTTTTGGAATAGCACCAGGATGAGGATGGGTTTTAGAGGGAGCAACCTTTGTTGATGTTGTTGGGACATGATCTACCCTTTGCCATCCTTTCTGAAATGGTATTGCTTGGCCATCTGAAGAGATAGAATGCTTCTGATACTGCTTCCTCTTGAGATGAGGGCTTTGAGAAACCTTGCTGGACTTGGTAGAATGTTCTGACTGGTGGTTGGCATATTTTTGATCAGGTTTCATCATAACAGTAAACACCTCCTTGAAGAGGCATCTGTGAAAAGTGGTACAGAGAAGAAAAGAGAATAAGCATACTGTAGAAGTCAGGCACATTGTCTCTTTCACAAAAATTCCATTGGTCTGCATTTTTTAACTGGTGGACAATTTACAAACCTTTCAGTAATTTAATTTTGATTCATCAAACTTTGATAAATCATAGTTAATATTATCAGCACATACATACTGTAACTTTAACAAAATCACTATGGATTCAAGTCCACATTTTCAGAAATTTCACAGTTGTTCTAAGGGCAACCCATTTCACTACTTCACTTTGTTGAGCATAAGGATCTTTGGTTGTCTATAAACATTATTAGCACAACTAAAAAACTGTGTTTTGCAAATAACTGTTGTGATGTTTTCTTGCTGGAATTCAATAAATTATGTGTGTTCATTTGTTAACAACTGTCTTGTAATGTTTGAGAGACGAAAACATTTTTAATACTGAAGTCTAATAATCAAAGTATAAAGTGTCAGTCAGTAAGCAGAAGTTTTGAATCAAATAAAAGCAAGCCTATTTCTAATTCTTATTCTTACTTTGGTTGTTCATATGGAATTTTAGTTGTCCCTGACAACTAGCAACCACGAAAAAGGAGCCGATATGATTTGATTCATATAAAAGCCTGGCTGTTTTGTGCAGCATAAGTCATGTCATGAAAATAACCAACTGCTTGGAGATGTCTTTGCAAGCAAAGCATACTGAGGAACTGTACAGTAAAGGCTGCATGTAGGTATTTATCTCGACAATCTTTTTAGAAGCATTTGACAATACTGAAATCATTTTTTGCACTTGTAAAACTTTGGATGTAGGCTGTTTACTGATTATTTGGTCACACTGTACAGCAATGTTTGTAAATGTCTATTCTATACTCTCACCTGTAAGCAATGGTTGCTCTCTGTTCATATTGGTATGGGGTAGCGAACAACAAACAATTATCTGTGACTCAATTCTGAAATGAAAACCATGACGATGGAAAGTAAGCTTGAAGCAAAAAACACATGTATGTAGTTCATGAATACATAGTTTCACCTAAATGTACACAATAAGAGGCCTTTTGAACAGCTCTAATGCTGTAAGTCCTCATGGGTAGAAAGCTGGAAGGTTCCTCCTTCCCTGCAAATTTTGGCACCTAGAGGGAAATATTGGCAAATGGAGGGAAATTTTGCTTTATGGTACATGAAAATAAATGGAGAATTGCGGGAAATTTTACTCCCTTCACGGGAAATAATCATACTTCCTTCCTGGGAAATAAACGTTTTTTCCAGCCCTGCAAAACCTTCCCTCCAGTTGCCTCGTCTCACAGTGGCCTGAGACGTGATGGTGTGCACTCATCCACCTCAAAATTCAAGGCCATAATGTCCCCACTTTAGATTTGTACATTCGAGTACAGTAGTACAATTTTCAAGGTTTGGATACATGATAAGAATAAATATGTACCAACCAACATCTGGGTGGTCAGGAGTTCAACTCCTGGCCAGGCCATAACGAAGACTTCAAAAATGGAACTTGCCGACATTGTGCTTGGTGCTAAGCATCCTGTAAGCAATGGAGTAGGAAAACAAGCCACTGAGCCACAACTGGAAAAAGGCCATAGCCCTCCAGACTTACACCAAACCAGCTGGTTAAAAATTGAGCCAATAAATCTTATCTATTGTAACTAAGTTCACAACATATTCCATAGATATAGAGGAATTTCATAGTTGAACAAGTATGCAATAAGGTGACTTGAAATTTGGGTTTTAAAAGAAACCTGAATATTTAGTGAACAAAGGTGCAAATTAAATATTAAAATGTAAATCATGTACAAATGTCTGTATTTATATGAATAAAGTGAGGGGTTGAGCATGGCAACAGTCACGTTCCATGGATAATGAAAATCTAATCTGATTCAAGAAGCTGAATTTTAGAGCAAATGAGTTTAAAATTGGGCCATTGCTTGTTCCACAAAATGGCAACACCATACTTAAAAGACATATAACCCTTTGGCTACAGAAGAGGGTCCATCCTGCCATACCGAGCTAGGTGCAGTATGCTATTACGTATGTGCAAAATATGTATGTAAGGATTCCACAAAAAACGTTTTGTACAGATGCCACCATATTTGCACTGGCTGTGCCCCTGTGGGCTGGGGGTTGTAGAATATGCCCAAGGTATTTCCCGCCTGTCATAAGAGGCGACTAAAGGGAAACCAAACGGGAACCTGAACAATATTTGAAAATAAATTAAGACTTTTAAGTTTTTATCCCGTTGACTGACACTGTATTTACATTCATGTTGGTGTGTCATTAAATCTCATCTAACTGACTAACTATCGCTATACCCCAAGAGAAAACATACATAGAGCATCTCCAATTTAAGCCTACTGTATTCTAAAACAGGATTACACACCACAGTTTTATAATTCCAGGATGCAACTGTGTACTATAATTTCACAGTGAAACCACACATACAAAATAGGCCTAAGGCTAATGGTAAATTATGGTTTTGCAGCATAACCACGTGTAGAGAAGGGGTTAACATGCGGTATTAATAAGTTTAGCAAAATAAAAGTACAGTTGGAATTTTACCCTTGAACAGAACCATGGCTTTCCATTGCATTTCACCACACCACAGAGTCATTATGAAGGTTTACAAAGTATTACAAATTGAGATCATATAAATAGCACATCAAATAGTTTTCTTACCAAAATGCTGCAGGTTCACGTACTGTGCTTTCTCTTGTCTCTGATGTAATGACAGTTCATGCTTCAAAGAACCTGTTAACAAACCAGAAATCCAAAAAGCTTTCTAATACCTTGCAGACCAAGGATCTTTTTAAATGTACCATCTGTTTTGTTTATATACATGTCAATGTGAGTCTGTGCATGTGTTTGACTGTTTGTTTGTGTGTGTATAGTTGGTGGGTGATTGCATTTGTGTCCGTGGATTGTTTCTGTACATTATCTGGTCATGAAGACGATCTGAGGTTCTGGTTGCTTGAAAATTTTTGCCCCCACCCCCTTAGTCAATAAACGCTCTACACCCCTGATATTCTGTAGTACTGTAACACAAACTTCAGCACATACAAAATACAAAACATGCTTTAGGTAGAAAACATCGCAGATGGCATAATGGAATTCAAAACTGTTTTATCTGTACTGAACAACAGTAAAATTTTGTACCAAACCATCACTGAAGAAATTTTTCATTGTTCCATACAAACATACAGACGATATAGCCTACCCATCATGATCAGGGAACAGATTTCAATTCATACATGGGATTATCCGAACATAATCTTATATCCCCTGCTCTCAGATTTGGTCAATTCATTTTGACCATTGTGATGCCACATTTTCTTCTCCCGTTTAAGGTTCTTTTTAAGAGATAAAGCTAAGAAAAACAGGGAATTCAAACTTTGTGAAAAAATTCATCATGTACACTGAGTATATGCTTTCAACTAGACAGTTTGCATAACTACCATGACCGTGATGTGATTAGTTGGTTTGTTACACTGAATAGTGGATCTCAATGTCTGTTGCTATTAGTTTTTCTGCAGCAAATTGATGGGCTGAATGAAAACATTTTTTTCAATTCCCGGGTTACTCAGTGTGACCAAAGCAAAGGATGCATGGTACTGTGAGATCGAAACTTTTTTAAAACTTTTTCAATTCATAATTAAAAGAAACACATGATACAAAGGAGTGAATAATACAAAGCTGAACTTTTTCTCTCCAGCAAAATGTTTTTTTCTTCTTGAGTAAGATGTAGCCTCAAGATTGCCTTTATCCCAATTCAAAAATCATGTAGCAAAACTTAACAGATTGAAAACTAGTGAAGTGACACAGTCCAGCGACTGAGTTGAACTGATGCGTGGAAGTTCTTTGTAGTAGGCGTACATAATGTGCAGTAGGACTATGCTTCTGTAATTTTTTCTGCTGCTCTCATTGCATTGCTGGAATAAGTCTTCAATCTTATAAACAATAGACTTCAGTCCCCACACTGCCTGCAGGCCTAACATTAAAGGACCAATCCTCTCACCCCAAATAACAATTCTCAGTTGGCTTAGCTCTTTGATTGACAGCTAATTCAAACAATGCAAAGTACCAAAGCTTATGTTACAGTATACAGCATGAACTGTACTGATGAGAGTGTTTTGAAAATACAAATTGAGCTACAGTATTTAACACTCACCCTGAAGCAATAAACTAAGATTGAGTCTGGATGAGGATAAATTTCAAAGGGGCTTTCGTAAGAAGGTTGGGAGAATTGGCACTGTTTGGAGTGAGAGAATTAGGTCTTTAAGCTACTTTCTGGAGGATCCTATTTGTAAGTTCCGATCACTTCCAAGCAAACGTTTTTTTCTACTGGAACAGTGTTCCATCTGTCTAGAATTACAGCCGCCAGACAAACCATGAAATGGTATCAAGTGTACTGAGCCAGTTAAATTTAGGGGAAAATCAACAGAGTGTATCAGAAGCTCTATAACCAAACCATTTTATATATTTGGTTGGGTTACACACCTGCCCCAAACCCCTTGTGCGACTTTTTGCGCCATGGAGAGTGAGATCACACCATCACTCACCTCAAATCACTATGAGGTGTATGATGTGAGCGCTAACAAAGGATTGAAATACTAAACTTGCACCATAGACTTAAACATGTACAGAACTGTACTCAACATGCTCTAAGGTGTACCTGCATCAAACTTAAAAAGAATTTTGTGAATATAAAAATAAAAAAAATATGAAAAAAATGAAAATAAAATATCTGCTACAGCAAATAAATTGCTGAAGTAAAAACGAGTAACCTTGGCAAAAAATAAACTTTACCTAAGCATTATAATTATGAGGTAATGTCTGTCCAATGCGAGCGGTGGTGAATGAAATCAACAGAAGTTGTTTAAAAGTCAGTAATGCAGTACTAGCTGCACGTAAATATAATTTGTTTCAGAAGCTCTGGAATTCATTGCTATAACCAATACAGCCACTTTGGTAATTTTCCCACTTATATTATGCATCAAAACCATAAAATGGCTGGTTATAAAATTTAAAGGTCAATCTCTACCATGTCAAATTACGTGTGGGCAGTGATCACTCTTTCACTGACAGCAAGGGGGTGAGTTGCGTAAATACCCATCTTAGTGAACTTTTGTCATCAAGATTTTCCACAAAACCTTGAAAAATTGCAACTATGTTTTGTTTTTGAAGAAATAAAAGGGAATGCATTCCCTCAAATTTCGATCACAGTGGAAATTTCTATCATAAACCGACTTCTCTTCAAGTCATTTACTCGAAGCACAGGCCTAATTTTGAGCCATGTATTGTGCAACTGTAAAACTGTGTACTGTAAAATCTCTTTACAATGTCCCACACTCTATCACCCTTGGCAAAATTTGAAGGTGAAGTTGACTTGTCTTTGCATTTTCTACACCATTGCAAAATGCCAAGGTTATTTTGCAGGGTTGAAAATGTTACAAATTACACTATTTTCTCCCTTGTGGGGTCTAAAATTTGTCCAAGGAAAGTAAACTTCAAAATCTGGAAAGGCTGCAAAGCCGAGATCTCTCATACAATACAATGTGGCCAAGGACTCTATGGCAGAGTAAACAAAGTGGACGTAACATACGGTCCTGTTCAATGGCTAATTGCCATAGGCCTACTAAAATCGAGAGCTTTGCAAAAAATAGGCCTACGCCCTAGGCTATGCCTAAAAAGCACACAAACATCGGTACTAATTTGGTTTCTGGACCCAGTGCATGCATGCAATGTAGCCCATCCTACCACAACACATACACACAGGTATGCATATGCCTGTAGGTAAAACATATACTGTACTCTCTGTACGCCCTACATATGTAGGTAGAGGTTGGACAAATGCACATTTTTGGAAAACACGCATAAAAGCGCAATTGTAATTGCCATGAAACACAGTTACAAAAATGACAAAATCTTGTCGCTGAAACCGTTATTTGCTTAAGTAACGGTGGCTACAGTAGTTTATTCATAATTACAATGCCAGTACAGGGGCATTCTGGAGTATTTTTCTGTTGAGGAAAGGACATTTTGCACCACAATTAAATCATTAATCATTCCTAGTTGATGAATAACATGATTGTGTAGTACATTTTTTAGGAATCAGCCTCCCTGAAATTACAAACATCTGTCTCTATTTAAACCAGAAAGCCAAAAGGCTTAGTGATTCCTTGCTGCTGAGATGTAAGGCCTTTTTTCACATTGACATTGCTTTGCAATGTTTTTCAATTAGCAGGGCTCCATAATGTGCCCACAAAGTACACATGCAAGGCATCCAATCTTGAGATCTCCCTTGCCCGTCGTGAACCCAAATGACATTTGACCTCCACCAAAAACTTCTGCGACCATGTATTCACTATGTGCCATCTACATGACAAGTTACAGGACCCTACAAGTGACCTTTCTTGAAAGACTGAGCAGGAAAGCTTGTCAGGCTTTGAACATGCTGACTCCAAATGAACTTTGACCTTTGGGAAAATCAATAGGGATCATCTACTAAATATGACCAATCCACACACTAAATATGAGCACAGTGACATGTACCGTTCTTGAGATACCCTGTTTACGAAGTTTTGACCTTTTGACCTCTCATGACCCCAAATGACCTTTGACCTCCACCAAAAACAATAGGGAACATCTACTCAATATGGCCAACACACTCGCCAAATATGAGCACAGTCACATGTACCGTTCTTGAGATATCGTGTTTACAAGGTTTTGACCTTTTGACCTCCACCAAAAACAATAGGGATCATCTACTCAATATGGCCAATGCACACCCCAAATATGAGATTAGTCACACTTACTCTTCTTGAGAATCCGTGTTTACAAGCAATTTCTAAGGAATTTACCTATTGACCTCTCGTGATCCCAAATGACCTTTGACCTCCACGAAAATCGATAGGGATCATCTACTCAATATGACCAACCCACACATTAAATATGAGCATAGTCACATGTACCATTCTCAAGATATCGTGTTTACAAGGTTTTGACCTTTTGACCTCTCGTGACCCCAAATGACCTTTGATCTCCACGAAAATCAATAGGGATCATCTACTCAACATGGCCAATGCATACACCAAATAGGAGATTAGTCACACTTACCGTTCTTGAGATACCGTGTTTACAAGCAATTTCTAGGGAATTTACCTATTGACCTCTCGTGACCCCAAATGACCTTTGACCTCCACGAAAATCAATAGGGATCATCTACTCAATATGACCAACCTACACACTAAATATGAGCATAGTCACATGTACCGTTCTCGAGTTATCATGTTTACGAAGTTTTGACCTTTTGACCTCTGGTGACCCCAAATGACCTTTGATCTCCACCAAAAACAATAGGGACCGTCTACTCAATATGACCAACCCACACACCAAATAGGAGCATAGTCACATGTACCGTTCTTGAGATATCATGTTTACGAAGTTTTGACCTTTTGACTTCTGGTGACCCTAAATGACCTTTGATCTCCACGAAAATCCATAGGGGTCATCTACTCAATATGGCCAATGCACACACCAAATATGAGATTAGCCACTCTTACCCTTCTTGAGATACCGTGTTTACAAGCAATTTCTAAGGAATTTACCTATTGACCTCTCATGACCCCAAATGACCTTTGACCTCCACGAAAATCGATAGGGATCATCTACTCAATATGACCAATTCACACACCAAATATGAGCATAGTCACATGTACCCTTCTCAAGGTATCGTGTTTACAAGGTTTTGACCTTTTGACCTCTCGTGACCCCAAATGACCTTTGATCTCCACCAAAAACAATAGGGATCATCTACTCAATATGAGCAACCTACACACCAAATACGAGGTTAGTCACACTTACCCTTCTTGAGATATCGTGTTTACAAGCCAAAGCGTCACATACACACACACACACACACACACATACACACGACATCACCATCACATAGATTCCTTGCCTGCCTTCGGCAAGGAATCAAAAAATTGACATGAATTGTCATGTAATTATAGCCATGTAAGTGTGCGTCGCAAACGGGACAGAAAATGGACACAGGAAACTTCAGTGTTGTAGTAAAACTGAAATGGCTCTGAATGTTACAGGGATGCAGGTTTTGTAAGCACATTTTATTGAGGGCCCCCTTTCCAATTGTAAAATAATCTTGCAAATTTGAAAGTACTACTCCTAAGACTGGAAAATTAAGGATTATGAAAAACATTTGTGTCGCAGATTGGACAGCACTGATGTATTGGTTTTCTGCATGTCTCCTAGACTGAATGAACATAAGCAATGACCAAACAGTGCGGACTTTTGGAATCTAAGCCTCCTCTGTAAAAAGGAAATTTATAAGTTTAACCCCTATGCCCCCTCCCCACCTGCTACTTTTTGCAACTGCTTAGGACTGGTACTCCATTACCATTTCTCCATGACTGAATTAAACCATGAAAAGATTCCTGACTGGATTCATAGGGTGTAGGCCTTCACTTAAAATTAAAAAGAATGTTTTCAAGAAGAAAACCCCACACCCTGCCTTCTATGCTGCTATTTGTTTCAACCCTGGTAACCTGTTAACCCTGTACAGCAAGAATGGAGTTCTACTGTACTACAGGAAATAAGTCATGAATGTTCGTACAGTAGGCTCACTGATCAGATACATGAATGCATTTGACACAGCATGGACTATGACTCTGCAGGCTTTCTCAACTGGTGGGGTCCACTCCACTGATAGCCTGTGGCAAGATTTAGGGTCCTGGGGGAAATTCAAAGTTGAATACTGATAATATATTGCAGGAAGGGTGGAACACTCCAATTATTCATCCACACTCCTATCAATTGTGTGTACTTACACTGTACGTGCGGAAACTTCCGTAGGGAAGCTCCTGTACAGAAAGCCTCATGATCCACTGATGATTGGGGGCTTCTATAAACCCAATTACAGTAGGCCTACAGTAGGCTAGAGCCAAACCTTCTCATGAATTTCACCCATTAACATAGCTCCCAAGTTTTGAGAGGATAGATGCAGGACAAACTGATATCCATTGGTGGTAGCCTAGGGAAGGGGTGTAAGTCTAGGCTAGACTTGTAAATCAGCTTTTCTTCAAACGGAAAAAAAATAAGTTGGTGTAATTTGGTATAGAAAATTGACTCTATCACGAAGAATGTTACAGAACGTAGAAATGCCTGTAACCAGGCCTCGATTTTTAGAAAAATTTATTGTTGTCCTTCGGGCAACCACTTCAGTATTCTTAGTTGTCCGAAAGGAAATTTGGTTGTCCGAAACATTTGCACACAATTACAGTACAAAACAGTAATTGCGCTAATGTATTATAGGTCTTCAAGAATAAAAAAAATGACTTTTCCAAGACAAAAACACTTGAAGTCTGAAATTTAAGGATGGAAATAGTTGAAAGAGTTGATCAGTCGACAGTATTTCTTTAATCAGATGAAAGCAAGCTGCTTGACTGTGATTCATTGTGAGAGAAAATGGTTGTCCATCGGACAACGAACTTTCGACATTTGGTTGTCCATATTGAATTTTAGTTGTCCCGGACAATCGGACAACCATGAAAATCGAGCCCGGCTGTAACTGTAGTGTAAATCATACAATGCAGTGCAATCACTTCATGTAGTCAGGGTAACCCTTCAGTCAAGGTGACCCTGCCTTATTATACCTAAAGGGGGTATGAACAAGGCAGTGTTACTCAAAGGAAGGATTCCCCTGACTACACGTAATGATTTCAAGAAGACATTCCTGTTAATGTCTCTAAATGTCCCTATTAACAGAAAATTTTGATAATCTAATAAATTTAGTGATACTTTAAAAAAATTCTGAAAAGTATTTTCAAACAATTTTAATTCACCATCAGATAGAATTTACATCTTTCTTGTTTAAGCTTTAGAAATAGACAACAGATTTTATCATTAATTATTGGAGGAATTCCACTTATGTACAGAAACTTGTACATTGATGTGGAAGTAGGTCTGGATGTTTTAGCGCCATCATTTCTAAAAACAGCAAAATGGTGGCAGCCCAAATACATCTGCTGGTGAGTGTTCTGTAACACTTTGACTCAGAATTTGAGAAAGCAACTTAAAACTGTATGTATGCATATTTTTGTTGGCTATAAAAAACTTAGAATGAGCTATCATGCTGTGATCAATTTTCATCTTAAATCCAGATATTGCAATGGCTGTTTGTAAGGCACTTTGGCCAAGAACTCTAGTGTGGAGTAAGGCGTACAGTAGTGGCCATAGCGTAGAGTACTAAGTAAGGCCAGGCCCAGCCTAGCCTAAAGAACTGTTATTTGGGGCCCAAGGCCTAGACTAGGTCTGATTCTGTGAATGAATAGTAAGTCTGTGGAATGATTGAGCTTAACCGGTGCTATGGCCGAGTGGATAAAGGTAGTGGCATTTGAAGCGATGAAGCCTAGCAACCAGGAGGTCTGAGATGCTGGAAAGTAGGGCCTTTCACAGAAAGATCTTTGGGGTTCTAGGGAAATGTACGCAAACAAATTTGGCCTAAGGCATACCCGGCTGCTACAAGGAAAATTACAACAGTTGGCATACAATTGCAACAATTGGTGTGGCGCACACCGGAAAGTACATTTGCCATACGCCAAAGAATCACGCCAAGGTGGAGGTGTTTGGAATTATACACCACACCAATTGTTGCAGTTGTATGTCAACTGTTGTAATTTTCCCTATAGCAGCCAGTTACGTCGTCCGCCAAATTTGTTTGCGTACATTTCCGTACGCCAAAGATCTTTCTGTGAGAGGCCCTACTTTCCAGTATGGGCTAAGACAAGAGCAATCTACAGTTTTCCCATCTGAACTGGCCTTTCAAAAAATACCAAATTTGATCCAATTTGTCCAATTGGTTGCCACCCTACGTGAAGTTGTAATTCATAAGCCAAAGGCTTCTCCCACATTCGTAGTCGCTTAGCGTCGTAAAACAACTGCCCTCCAAGTCCTCAAGCATAGGCCCATGCACACTCATGTTTAATACAATAATAGGCCTAACTGTAGCATAGCTTAGGCTACAATCCCCGACAAAAGTAAATGAAACAAATCACCTTCCCCGATCCCCCTTTCAATGTTGGCTACAACCTTTCAACTATCAACTAGGACACAACATTGAAAGGGGGAAGGGGGTGGATCGTACCAACGATTTTGTTGCATTTATTTTGTCGGGGATTGTCTGAACGCCTGTACAAATTTCAGGAAAGACACGCGTGAACGTGAATATCAGCATGAAAGCAAAAAGCGGGCAAATGGAAACTTTGTTTGAAGAGTGTGTGTGTGTTGGGGGGGGGGGGGGTGGAAAATGTTACAGAATTGATCTTCAACAGGTGTCAAAGGAAATGTACAATTACTGGAAAGGTACAACTGAGTATCATAAATGCTAAAATGCATATCTAACTTCCTCATCCTACTGTAGCGCAGGCCTAAGAGGGAGTTGAATATACAGTTATTCCGTATCTGGTTTTCTTTTTTATGTCGGCCAATCTATACTGTTTTGCGTTAATGGGCCGTATTCGGGACACGTTCATTTACAGAAAAACCACATAAAATTTTACCTTAAAGATGCATAATGATATAGGTACAATATATCTGCAAGTTATTGAGGTAAATTTAGTAACGTGAATGATATTAATGTTTTGGCAAATGCTTGCATCTCCAATTGTCTTTAGCCCTGATCAAATGACTTGGGACACCTCATAAGTCGGTAGGTTTTTGTTTTTTGTTGTTATTTTGCTTTTGTTTTTTGCGTGCTCTCCATCTGAGACGCCTTCGTTCTTGTGGAATTCCATGCATACTTTGCTTTTCCTTTACCTTTTTGTTCACCGTACAAACAGCATTGCTTTCAATGGAGGGTTTTACTTTACCGTTTATAGAAAATTTTTTAGAAAATAGCTCAGATGACTTCAGATCTTTTCCAATCATTTAAGTTTACCTTTACCACTTGCCCTTATTCAAATATGTCTTTCATATTTCATGAAATGACAATGCAAGCATGTTCTTCTTGTAAAGAGGAGTTATTGTGTAAATTCAGTAGTCTTAATTTTGTAAGACTTCTGAGAAAAAAGCGAGGGAAAATGGTAAACATAAAAGTTCAGTAATCATAACCAGCAGGTCGTGTATAGAGATGCCAATCTAAGCCAACTTAAATCCGTTTCAAAAAATGTACATAAGGTGAAATAACTGGTTTTCTCGAACGAGTAACTTTCACTCTTAAAATGTGTCATGCATATGATTCGCCCCAAAATGTCGAGATAAAAAAGAATACCCCAATCGCTACTCCACCCGGCAAATGAACATCATAACATTTTGTACTTTACTCCAAGAACCTAAGAAATTTGTTTGCAACGCATCGACTGGCAGCTCTGTCTTCACAACTCTCGTATTAACCTGTCCCGCCATCATTTTGTAGCAAGTCAATCACACCAAATGAACACCCCTCTCCATACTGCAGCCTCATTCCCCATCCCTTGTGGTGCATCGAGACCAAATACAAATTAAACGTTTCAGACATGTACCTTCAGCATGAATAAGTTTTCTTTCATATTCTTCTTGTGATAGTTTCAATAATTTTATCATTGTGGGTGTGGCCCTTAATATTTAAATCACACGTGACAGAAAAAGCTGAAACCCCTTCCCCCACAAAAATATTTTTAGAGCCTTTCTTCAAATTCTTTGGAACCTACAATGCAAAATTGACACTCCGCAATTATTAATCGTGCCCCTCCCCTTTCTCCGTTTTTTGCAGCAAGTGCAATTAAACTTTACTGTCTTCCCATATACTCTCTATGATAGCCATATGTACCAGAGACAATCCCCGACAAAAGTAAATGAAACAAATCACCTTCCCTGATTCCCCTTTCAATGTTGGCTACAACCTTTCAACTATCAGCTAGGACACAACATTGAAAGGGGGGAAGGGGGTGGATTCAAGGAAAATTTGAGAGTGTGAGTGCATTTTGTTACCGTACCAACGACTTGGTTTCATTTATTTTGTCGGGGATTGTAGCTGCTACTGTACCGTAGTGTACGTAAAGTTAGGCTAGGCCCCTAGGCCTAGGCCTAAGTTACAGGTGTCAGTAGCCTATGTTACAAACTGACATTGACAAAGGCTTAGCCAAGCAAGAGCCTAGCTAAAAGTCATGAACAGAAACGTTAGACGTCGGAGGAAACAGTACCCAGATTGGTCTCTTTACTCCAACTTCCAAGCAGTCTCCAGTTTCAGTCTTCCGTGCTTCATCAATGGTTTTCGCATTAATGTTGCATCATTGGCGTATTACTGATTAGACTGTTTATTTGTTGCATATTATTACATTGCTGGATAGCGCTTGGCGCACAATATACTACTAGTACTACTGTACTGGGCTTAAACGTAAACTGGCTTTACTTTACAGGTCGATTTTCGTTGCGTAACGTGCAACACGACAGCTTGGTGTACATGAATGTACAAAAGAGTTTGCACGTACACGTACGGTATTCAATAGCGTCACCGGTACTTAGGCAACAAAATGTAACGGCAGCCTGTAACTGCCATTGTATTCACCTGTATTCACCTGTGTGCCCATAGAGCAGGATATTGGTTCCTACATCCTGCTCTATGGTGCCACTTGACTAAGAAGGTGGCTGACGAGGGAGCCCCGGCCTCGGCATGAAGTCCCCCATTAGAAGCCTCAAGCGATCTTTAGTGAGGAAGGACTTGAGCATGTTGATAGAGTTGCAATCAACAGCTTCAGGTGGTAACTTATTCCATGGAAGTACTTCCACTGCATGCTTATTCCAAGCGTTGATGACCCATTGTATGAGGAAGTACTTCCTTGTATTTTGTTCACAATATAAGGCTTACTCATCATGTGGATGTGCCCTCTGGTAACTCCGTACCTCTTTTCAAAAAGACTACTAGAATTTATTTTTTTCAAAACCCTTAAAAATACGAAAAGTTTCATTGAGATCTGCCCGAAACTTTCTCATTTCTAACTTTGACACGGCATATGACCAAGATCATCAAGCCACTGCTCATTAGTAAGGCAAATACGTGAAAGCCCCTTCTGAACCTTTTCAAGCAGATTAAAATCTTGTCTTAAATGAGGATTCCCTTGCTGGAATACAACATTCCAAGACAGGACGAAATAGATACTTATACAATGGAACCAGGATCCTTAAAAGTCAACGTACGTTCTACTCAAATGCCAAGTGTTTTGTTTGCTCTTTTTTACTATTTCAGAAACATGTCTACCTGGTTTCAAGGACTTATGCACAATGGTGACACCAAGTTCTTTTTCCTCATCTATTGCCTGCAAAGTCTTTCTACCCATAAAATAAGAAGATCAGCATTATTTCTACCAATGTAAAGAACTTCAAGTTACATTTATCTAGATCAAATAACATTTGCCAGTCCTGCGGCCATTTGTATAAAGTTGCCAAATCCTGTTGCAGACAAGCAAGATCACCTTCTCCTTGAACTTTTGAGAACAACTCAGTTTCATCTGCAAATTAAATGATGCTTCCTCCTATGTTGTCATCTATGTCATTAATAAAACTGTAAACAGAACAGATCCTAACACTGATCCTTGAAGCACACCGCTACAAACATGTGACCGATCAGAAATGCTAGCTACCGCCAAGTTGCACTCTCCGCTTCCTTTCAGACAACCAAGCCTTGATCGAACTACTTGCTAGACCAGACACACCATGTGCCTGCAGCTTAGCAATAAGACGAAATATGATATTTTCAGCCAATTTCGCTTCAACGTGCCTTTTTGCCTCCTTTTCCTTTTTTAGTATAGGCCTACTCATTGAAACTTCGCTTATAAATTGAATAACTAGTGTCTGTCCTACATGCTCTTAGTGTCCGTCCGGAATTGCTTCCATAAATGATATTTCTTCTCAGCAGTCCTCTGAGCAGCTTTTGTCATCCATTTGGGTTTACTCCCATACTTCTTTTTCCTCATTGGAAAACAATTTTTGACACAATTTTCTAACACAACTTTGAAGGAGTCCCACATCTCTACAGTTGACTTTTGCAAGAACCTTTCATTCCAATCAATTTTACTTAAGTACTCCCTTATTGCATTATAGTCACCTTTCCTGTAATCATAAAGAACATATCAGTTTCAATATCATTTTTAATAGATTCTTGACTGTTATTATTTACAGTATTTACACTATACCTTTTGACTGAAGAGGACTCGCTCACAGGAAGGTTCCCTGCCCTCTGAATTATCTGTCCCTTAATGATTTAGTGTTTTCCCTTTGCTTCTTCTGTCTTTAAGTTCCGATCTAGGTGATTTGTCTAGTACCTGAGTACAGAAATTGGCTTCATACAAAACATTATTCAACTCAACTGCTATAATATTTAAGTCTATGCTATGGCCAAACTATAGCTAGAGCCAAGGTAAAAACGGGCTTATGCGCAATAAAGGAAATTATGCAGTGTGTGTCTCTTGCTTTGATTATATATATTTTGAAAGATGTCACTACGGTTTAACAGGGCCGTAGCCTGCGGGGGGGACAAGGGGCAGCTTTCCCCTTGAGATTTCCAAATCGCACATACACCACGTGCTAACTGATGGTGGCGCTCTACATAGGCAGTATTGGAACTGCCCCCTAGAGATTTTTCTCAGGCTACGGCCCTGTTTAAAGATTTTTAAAGTTTGCCATACTCAGTGAAGGGATACAAGAGATTTATGATGGTCAGTCCAACCTATATATAGCAGGCTGTTTGGGGGATAATTTCTCTGATGCCGAAAAAGCATGCGAAAGAATGTAGCATGAAGGACTACTTCTGAAAATGAGAAAATTCGACACTCCAACGACTTTTCCAGATGGATTTCCAACCTCCTCGTTGACAAACAGACTCGCTACAAAGTCAGCGACTCGATCACTCTCTAGACCTTTACATATCACGACCGAGACACCACAGGGCAGCACACTTAGCCCTATACTCTTCATTATGTACGTTGCCGACATCCCACAGCATTACACAAACCAGAGGATCAACCTATCCCAGTTTGCTGACGACATGATAGCAATTTGGGCGACTTCTCTTATTGCTGACAAATTTAAGCTGCAAAACAAGGACTTCAAAGTTACAACCAACTTGAAGAGTGGTGAAACGACTAGCGTGTTGTACTAAACTCTGACAAATCCCAAGTACTCTACATCCGGAATACTCAGGTGCTCTTGGACGTGACCCACTCTTACAGTAACTCTCAACGACAAGCTCATTCATGTTCAAAGACTTGTCCTACTTAGACCGGGGTTACCATTGACGCAAGACTGGAATTCACGAGACACACAATGACAAAGCAAAGGCCTTGCGTAAGCAAGTCTTTCTTTTACTTTAACGACTAGCCGGGACCAACTAAACGAGCACCCTCGAGCTTCCCCAGGCTGTGACGACAATGACCAGACCAGTTACTGAATATGCCGTCCCAGCACTTATCCACTTGAAGGACTCATTCATCGACAATTACGAACGGACTCAACGGCGGGCATGTAGGATTGCTCTCCGTTTGGACAATCAACACCCTTCCAACGAAGTACTAGACATTGCCGGACTACCAACCGTAAACGTTTCGAGGACTTGCACAGAACGTTCTTTACCATGGGCGTCCGCAAGGGGGGGGGGGGGACTTCCCCCCCCCCCTGGAAAATCAAACTTGTGAAAAAAATAATTAAAAATTAAAATAAAAAAATTAAAAATAAATCATCAAAATACCTTCACCTTCAATAGCAAAAGAGAAGATGGTGCAGTATGCTGAATAGTGAAATCGTAATTTGGGGACCATCATTCGTGATATCTATTGGAAATTTGTAATTGTAAAAACTATGTACTAGCCTAGTTGTCAGGTATGAAGTGTGCATATGGCATCCGACCATTGATGAATGCGTTGGTCTTGGTTTGGTCCCGGGGTGTATGATGGTTCATAATTAGGTAACGGACATAGGCCTATATAGGCTGTTTGACAGTTGTAAGTTTTATCGTGCATAGGCGTGCGAAGCCGTTATCGAGAGGCAGATTTCCCTTCAACATTTTTTTGCATTGGAAATTCTACATATCTAAAAATTACAGACATGAAATTCCTGTTTCAGGGCTGGGTACATGCAGCTTATAACACTCGCCAAGCGTCGTTTCCGGCCATCTGGAGGGTTTGTAAGGCCCAAAATTTTCTTGTACGCTCCGCGCCAACCGATGATGGCGCTCCGCTTAGATAGTGTACACCATTCAATCATCCATGATTTTCCCTTCAACAAATTTTTACATTAAAAATTCTAAATATCTTAAAATTACAGACATGAAATTCCTATTTGAGGGGTGGGTACATGCAGCTTAGAACACTCGCCAAGTGTCATTTCCGGCCATCTGGAGAGTTTGTAAGGCCCAAAATTTTCTTGTACGCTCCGCGCCTACCGATGGTGGCGCTCCGCTTAGATAGTGTACACAATTCAATCATCCATGAATGATCTTGCCCCCCCCCCCCTTAAAAAAATTTCTACGGACGCCCATGTTCTTTACTACTAGTAAATGCAGAAGAAAGGACCGAAAAACACGAAATTTTATCAAACGACAACTCAAACTTCGACCGTCTATAGACCTTCTGAAGCACCTTCGAGTAGACCGGTTAAAACGAGTCAGTCTAGGGGATAATTTCGGGCGGTTCAAGTTGCCCCTTTTCCATCTTTAAGTGTCACAAAAGATGAGCTGTAAGTTTATGAGGAGAGTAAGACCCTTGAAGATGTGACTTATGCAAATAGTCAGTGTCTTCATTCAAAAATCGCAATGCAGAAAATGAAAAATAAATGATTAATGAATACTTTTAGGTGCAAAATTCAATCAACAATTTGGAGTAAAATTTTGAGATTTGTCCGTCCTCTGGATATTGAATCTTAACAGTCGATATATAAACTAAAAGAAAAGATTCCCAGATCTGTCATGTTGATGGAACACTTTATGATCATGAGAATTTTCATGTATAAATGAAATAAGTCAGCAGTATATGCATCATAGCTGATTTCAAAGGAAACGATGTTACTATGGAAACATGTCAGTTCCCTAATGGTTAAGTTGGTAACTATCACGTTAAAAGGTCTGTAGGACACAAATTTCCAGATAACTTGATGAGAAGAAACTGTAGCCGTATTGACCACTGGTTTGTGTGCTTTCCTCTGTCTTTTTGTTCATACTAGTAACAAGGATATGAGAGCCAGTGCGAGGTAATGAACGTATGTTAACAACTTACCGTGACGTAACAATGCCCTCGTCTTTAAGTTTTTTTTGATTATTATTGTTATTTATGTAGACACATGGGGACATTGGTTATTATGAATGTTACACATATCATAAGTTTACACTTCAGGAAAGATCAAAACTCGTGTTACAACTCACTCAAGTCTCAACTCTTAGGAAAAAATGAAGACTACCAATCAATTGAATAATAAAATGAAACAAAACAATATACTCTTTGAAAACTTCAAGTTCCGCACAATCTTTGTAACGCTTTTATACCCTTTTATAGTTGATAAGCCCAAATACACCATTATACCCTCATTTAGAGGAAAAAAACAGTGACAACAAACTTATTTTGAAGCAGAACCTCTTCATTATATTTTAGGACTTCATAAATGCAGTCCCGAGGAAATGATAACCTGAATGGTCATTTACAAATGCTTCAATTAGCCTATCACTGAAACTAAGAACAGTTCGTAACGAGATTGAGCATGGATTTTTTTTTCTCGAAATGGTAAACCAATCAGTTTCTAGTAATGACTTCAAATAAGGGAAAGAAACATTGTCATATGACTTTCAAGAGCCAATCGTGAAACAGGGCAGTGTACTACAGTATACACTTCTTCAAATTGGAGTGACCGACCGCAATTGAAGTTGTTTTTTTTCCTAGGATAACATTTATTCCTGCCTCGATCGTATGTACATTGGACATTTTTACAATTATGTACAATGCATTTCCCGTATAGTTAGTGATGACATTTTAGCCTTGGACAAAATATATATGTGTAGTAATTTTAGATTAGGTTTGATGAAGTTTTTCGCCCCAGTTGCCAAATTATTGGTTCAATTCGGGCCACATCCTTTTTTCCAGTTGTGCTCACTGGCTTGTTTTCCCTACTCCATTGCTTATGCTGAGCACCAAGCAAAACAGTAGTTGGTTCCTTTTTTTCTGAAGAATACTCCGGGTTTATTTCAGTTCAGGCAAGCATATATACAATATTTACAATAAGTTAAAGTTCATTATCATTATTCATAAGGGTAAGTACATAGGTAAACTTAGATACATATGAACTGGAAACCCAATTCAACAGATTTAATCATTTTCGAACAAAGTAAACCGTATCAAATATACAGTATTTACAATAAGATAGAGCTCATTTTCATAATTCGTAAGGGTAAATGCGTAGGTACAAAGGTATGAATGTAAAGTCAATCCAAAAGTTTTAAACTTTTACCAACAAAGTTAACCCCACACCGTTATTAGTCAAATTTTAACCTAATGTGATCCGCTTTAACTCTGCACCAAGCAAAACGGTAGTTGGTTCCATTTTTTAAGGCTTCGTTATGACCCGGCCAGGACTCGAACTCCCGACTGCAAGTCTGATGCGGCGGCCACTTTACCATACATTTTAGAACAAATAATATTTAGCGTAACACACAATTAACACATATGTGTTAGCAAGCGAGTTGAGACGGGATAAAAACGAGATTGAGTCAATTTTTCCCTATGTACTGACGTATCTTTTAGATTCATACCGTTCCTTCCCACATAATTTTAAAATGAAAGAATCTTGACATGAAGTTAAAACTTCGATCATGAACTGATATAAAGTTGCATAGCTAGGATATTACCCACCCCGCAAAAAAGTGATATTTCTGGACAGAGTGAAACTAAGTGGCCATAACTTAGATAAAAGGAAGCCCATGTAAAATTGTTGGAACAGCGAGGAGTAATCTGTAAAAATGCAAGCTAGGCTCATTTGAGAAGAAGAAGTATACCCATGATATGGTATGACACGTGTTATAAAATCCTGTAAACAAAGAAGTGGTGCATAAAACAATTTTACGGGTTATTATTCCGGAGGGACGTTACTCAGATAGGAAAATTAGAGACATTACTCCGAACAGAGGGTAAGGGTAGTTATATTGAATAAAACGTATGCCTTATGGTTGTTATTCAAAAACGACAATGTTCAGGCGATATGCCACTGGGCTTCTACGTTTGGAATATACGACAACTAGCCTTGATTCGGAATAACGACCCTTCGGAAATCGGCCCTTGTTCTCAATTCAAAATGACAGCCCTTCGGATTAACGGTCTGAACTTTTCTAGCCCCCACACAGTCCTACAATGTTGGCGTAACTTCCCATTTACGATAGAACGTTTTGCTCGACTTCACGTGGAAAATTTTGGCAATAGTAAGATAAATACAATATAAAAATGACAACTCGAAAGTGATCACATTAAATAATTTATTCAACAAACATTAAATTGACAATACAAACGTTACTGACAAGTTTCAATATATTTCAAGTCTTGCAAATCGAAAATTTGCAACGAATATTTTTCATTTGAGGGAAAAGTAGCTTTATTTGCTTTGTTCTTTCGTTTCTTCTTTGACACCTGCGTGGCCTGGTCAGCAAGTTTTTCACTCTTAATTTCCTCTGCGAGTCTACAAGCCCTCTCCCATCTCAGCTGGTACTCCTCAGTGTCCTCTTGGAGGAGTCCTGTAGGAATATAAAAAACGTAAAACATCTAGACGTTTGGCAAACTTAAGAGAACTTTAAGTCCCCATTCTCTCACCCCCAGACAGTTCCAAATCTCCCAACCTAATTAAGCTCCTCCCACAACTTTCTTAAGCTCATCTTTATCATCCAGACACAATCTCAGTTTGCTGCTTCGGGGTGAGATTACAAGACTCTATGTGTAATAAGTACACTCGCGGTACAGTACAAGTTGTGCAATATGAGCCACAGTGGTCTTTTGTTTTTAATTTGCTCTCAATCAAAGAACTGTGTGCCAATTGAGAATTTCTGTAGACTACCACAAAATTGTAGTTTGGAGTGAGAGTTGACTGCCCTTAAGTACTTCTCGAATCTCGAAATCTCCGTGGTTAAATTCTGTCTGTATGCTAATAATTAAATACTTTTTGCAACGTATCCTTGGCTCTCCAGCAAACCTAGAGACGATATACCAACCGCTTCTCCGAAAGGAACTCTTCTCCCAGAGGAGCCACTTTCTGTTTGTATGGTGATAATAAAATACGGGTAAAACATGTGTGGTTGGACAAATATATGATTATAATTTCTACTTACGTGTACTCCGAGAGGTCATGGTCTAGAGAAGACTTGTAGCCTAAACGGGTTTCGTTTAACTTGAACATTTCCTCGCTGTCCCACTGTCCGTCCTGTTAAATGAAGTTTAAGATCGAAGAAATTTTTTAGGGTCAATTAAACTTTCCTACTAGTTAGTGCCGTATGTTACTTCTGTACTTAGCATTTCAAATTTTTATATCAGAATGCTTTTTGCAGCAAATATGAATGCAGTTATTAGATTTGAAAAGTCAACAATTAAAAAGTTCACAAGCTCAGACTTACTCTTACGAGATCTTCTTCTTCTCCTTTTCTTCATCTTCATTAACTCCTTCTGCATCCAAGGGACGCTCCTCATGTTTTCTAAATTTTCAAATTAATATATTTCAATTTTAATCATCAGTGTTTAGTTATACATGTAAATAATATTATAGGTATGTCGTAAATAATACTGAAACATTCCATCCAAAAGTGCAAGTTTGTAAAAGTAAGTCACGATAAGTGGCAAATTTACGAACTGAATTTGAGCAAGAAAAGGTAGTTCTCTTACAACCCACTCACCCCCTCACGTACATACACACATATACAAACAAACAAACGCCCAACATTCCTTTTGAGTAGCAACCTTCGTCCATTACTCATGGAGAACGTTCAAGTCTCATCGAAATCGACAAATCTAAGACAGGAATTTTAAATCGGGACTTTTTTAAGTTCCCGCAAAGTGAGGGAGATGTTACTCAAAGGGTTTTAAGTCTTAACTGACATCCGTATGGGTTTAATCTAGAGACGCATATGGCCTATTTTCCAGTTGTGGAGCACTAGAATGTTACACCATATCCATCAGTACATTGCTATTGCCTTTTTCAGTCTTTGGTATGACACGGCCTGTGAGTCGAATCCTAGACTTTCCGAGTGAAATTCGGATGCTCTACCAACTTATACCACACATGCATAAGAGGAGCACCTCTCGTCAGTTCATTTTAAGCCTACTAGCCTAAATTTATAAATATGTAAATTTCCTAAGCCTATAGGCGTAATAGTTCATTTAATTTACTCACATTTTAATTAGACTTAGGCCTATACTAAGCCTACAATCTTGGACAAAACTCCTTGGGACACCCCCGCCCCCCTTCCCAATGTTGACCACAGTGAGCCTATTCACGGCATAGTCATTCTTTTAGCACAACATTTAAAGGGGGAGCGGGGGAGGGGGGTTCATGTACTAAGCCTTTGAACTGAAATTCCAGAATATTATGGCAAAGTGTCCCAACAGTTTTGTCCAAGATTTTCTGAGAATTTCGAGAAGCTAGAACTACTCGCGTCACACAGTAGAAAGTGTCACTTTGTCTTGATGGGTTGATTTGCAAAAGGGAATAAGTTCAAGCGCCCGATCGTTCAGGTGGCTGTTCTCAACAGTGACCTGTTTTTGGTTTACACTGTTTTAGCAGGTAAAAAAAAGGAATATTGAAAAGATGTCCGTGTTTATGTATTTAAATGCATATTTTCATCATCCCAAACAGTTCCAATTCTCCCAACCTACTTACTTCTAGCCCCTCCCACATTTATCTAAAACTCATCTTTATCCAGACACAGTCCTAGTTTATTGCTTCATGGCTTGTCACAGTGACCATATACAAGTCCATAATGTGTAATCAATACACTCTCAGTGCCCATGCTGTGTAATTTAGCTATGATGCATTGTTCGAATGTGATGCCAATCAAAGAGTTGTACCAATTGAGAGTTTTGATATATGTATACTGAAACTGTAGCTTGGGGTGACGAATGACTGCCTTTAAATTTGTTCAAAACAGTGACGTGTTACCTGATAAGTGCATTTTGGAGAACAGAGGCACTGTTGTATCCTGCCTATTACTTCATTTTAAAGTAATTTACCGTGTTCTCTCAAGGAAAAATATGCCGTACATGCCAACTCGACGAGACCGACAGTGAAAGATAAGTTTAATCAAACGGTCTACCATTTATTTTGAAAGCAAATTTGGAAGCCAAACGCAATGAAATTGCTTCGGTTTAAAGAGGGAAAAAGCATGCGTAACCAGTTTCATGTAACGTGAAAAATGGTGTCACAGGGGCGCAATTTGCTCCAAAATATGACAAAAACCAGCCTTAACTAACGATTTACCATCATTATAATTAAAAGCTTGGCTCTCAGATGTGCTTTTAACATTTCATGGTAGATCGTGGCGCTCTTTTAGTTAATATTCCGTCTCCTTATCACCAGTTTGCAATAGGAGTCAGACTTTTCTATCCATGGAAGAAATTGTTTTGGTTACATGTATATATATACTAGTATCTATCGGAATAGAACGTATCCTGGCGATTACCCGGGTCTGAAAAATATTCAAAAGTCTCCTTCCGTATTTCAAATGTTAAAGCGTTGGCTCTAAAATTGCCTCCTCCAAGTTTAAACATGTTTTTTTATCGAGTTTGCATCTGGCTTACGAGGTGGAATTGCTAGGGGTTCTGCCGGTACCTCCGCCCATGGCTTACGAGCTGCAAATTCCCCGCGAATACCTGCAACAGTCTTTTCGATCTTTATTATCGCGCCGACTCTAAATAAGTGTAAAGAAATGAATCAAACAACACATTAAACAACTCTTTATGCTACTTTCATTTCGCTAAAATCCTCAAACCTACAAGCCTCCGAAAAAACTTTTCCGAAAAAGTCGGCCCGAAAAATTAACCATTATCTATTGAATTTGTTCTCGTAAATAATACGCGTGGAGCTCAGACAATCTTGGACAAAACTCCTTGGGACACCCCGCTCCCCTTCCCAATGTTGACCACAGTGAGCCTATTCACGGCATAGTCATTCTTTTAGTTTTAGCACATTTAAAGGGGGAGCGGGGAGGGGGATTCATGTAAGCCTTTGAACTGAAATTCCAGAATATTATGGCAAAGTGTCCCAACAGTTTTGTCCAAGATTGTAGGTCTACAGACTTTACGTTGTCAGAGCCGTCTGAAGCTAGACAGTTTCACTTACGATAGTACAGCGGAACGTTAAATCATTTGGTATAAGTCAATTAGTTTTTCTCTTCCAAGTCTTGCCCACCCCCCTGGTAATTTTTTAGAGATGCAGAAAGTTGCATTTTCGAGTTTATTTGGAGTGGCAACCCCGATAAGGTAAAGAGGAACACTATGATCAGTCCGATTGAGGAAGGGTGTTTAAAGGTCACTCATCTGAAATCTTTTTGTTTTTCGCTTAAAACCTCCTGGGTAAAGCGGTATGATGATGTAAAAAACACAGGTTACTGGAAACTATTCTTTTATGCATCTCTTGCAAGGTATGGCAAAACTTTTCTTTTTAGGTGAAACTTTCAGGTAGACGATATTAAAAATATCCGTAACAATTTTATTAGAGAAATTTGCACTGCTTGGAGTAGACAGCTACGTACACCAAACCAACCCAGAGCTTTGGAAACCAAATAATCTGGAATAGCTCTTCGATCAAAATAGACAATTTATTATTTTACGACAGTAGACTTCACAGGAAGGGAATAATGGATGTTAAGGATCCTTTTTTCTGGGAATAGCACTCCTCTTTCTTCTAGCAGGTTCCTTGAGAAGTTTAATTTAGGAAATTACCCATTTACTATTTATTACGGGATTCTTTCCGCAATACCCAAAGATTTAATTGGTCAAATTCCATATTTAGTGCTGATTCACCAAGCGATACCCGTGAGCACCCAATTTACTGTTTGTACGCCAAGCCAAACATGTCTCAGCTTATCTATCCTCTGATTCTGAAAGGAATTTCCCTTCCCCAAGTTGCCTGTTCGAAATGGAACCTTAAGTTTAATCTAAGTAAAGAGCCTGTGGATTGGCAATGTATTTTTAAAACCGCCCAATTTACAGTTAACGAGGCCAAAATAATTTTTTTCAGATTAGATTTCTACATCGTATCTTAGGGACTAATAGGCTCTTATGCAGACACCCCTCTATGTACCTTTTGTCAAATTGAAGATGAAGACATTGAGCATCTATTTTGGGAATGCCATATCACAGCGAGTTTCCTCCAAGACACGGAACAATTATTTTTTTGGAAAACAGTTCGTTTTATCTAAAAGGGATTTCTTCTTTGGAGTTTACTCCTTTAGCTTCCACCCATTGATTTTTTTATTCTTTACTGTAAGCAGTATATATTTTCTTGTAAATTCAATGACTCTAAGCCTGATTGTAACCAGTTATTCCGCAAAATGAAGTTTTTGTTAAAGGTGGAAGATTACATTGCCTCAAAACCAAACACTTCAAAACGAAGGAAGAAAAGATATGAAGAAATTAAGAAATATTTTTCACTTCTCTAATGGCACTTAAGTTATCGTACTCTGGGTCGACATTATGTTGTCTGTACAGCAAAGATTGCACATTTGCAATTTTCGTTAGTATTTGTTTTATAGTATGTATATCTTTTACTTATAATGATTGTAAATCACGTAACCATTACGTACATATCACTGATTATGCAAAAATAAACAAGATGGGGAAAAAAGGAACGGAAAAGGGGGTGGGAAGAATGCCAGAAAGACTATCTAAGTGGAGCCCCACAATCAGATCAAGTTGATGGCGAACGTACTAGAAAATATTTGTCTTCACACCCCCCCCCCCAGGTGGCCGGAAACGGCACTTTTCAAGTATTTTAAGCTGCATGGTATCAACTTTTTGAAGCCCTTAGCAAACATTTGAGGGGCTGAACTGCCCTTTGTCCACCCCCTCATCTTTTCATTTGGGGCGAAGTCCTAGTTCCCCTGTCCCGCCGCCATTTAGCCAGTAGAAGAACAAGGTGCTGAAAGGGACGAAAGTTTTTCGAAGGGATGACATTTTCCTTAAGGCTAACCGTGTAGGAATGCATTCAGTGTAATGCAAAATGGTCGAATCTTTGTTGGGCCAAGGGCACATTGCAGTTATTCTGTCACGGAGACCAGTTCATCTCTCAGTTGGTTTGACTCGGTCAAGTAGTCAACTACATAAACTCCTTTCCCCCAACTTGCTATTGAGCACTATTTGTAAGGATGATCGAGTAGAAATGACATTTGATGAAAGATGAGAAGACCTACCCCACCCTTGCTCTCTCCATTCCAAGATCCATATTATCATTGTCTCAATGCTTACGTGAGTCACAAACTTTTGCCCATCAAAAGGGAGGGTCTTGTGACGTCAGTGAAAGTACTCTAATAGAAATCCTTAGCTTAGGATTTCCATGAGTACTCTTTAGCTTAAAATGCGTGATTTGTGGACATGCGTGATGAGGCCTACTTTGAGGGAATCCCCAAGTGTGCGCGAAGTCACGAATTTGAAACGGTCAAAGACGACGTATTCTAAATAAAAAAATTGGCATTTCAAGACTTTTTTACCCCTAAACAAATCACTTCGAAAAGTATATAATGTAGCTTAATTGGAAAAATTCAGAAATTTTGGTACAAAATGAGCGTATGCACACAGGCCCCTTATGAAGCGCGCCTGGAAAGCTCTTAAAAGCGTTGTCACATTTTTTCGAAAAAGTCGTCACAAAGGTGCCCTGACTTTAAATAAGACTCCTACGTGACCACGCCTATGCAAAACCCTGAACCCGACGACATCATGTGCCATTTGTAGCTCGTAATTGTGCGACACCTATTTTAAAAGAATGGTTTAAGGTCACAACAGGATTTGGTATGTAGAGGGGTACTTATTCTGAGCATTTCAGTGAAATTTGCATTGAAATCCGATGTGTGGTTCCAAAGATATGAGCACGTAAAGTTTTAACATTTTCAATAAAAAGTGAACTTGAAGCAAGCACATATGACATCACATCCCCAGTGCACATTAATGGGCAATCTTTTGTTTTTCTTTAAATTTTATACTGGACTTTCTCCCCAACAGTCCCATATTATTAAAATGAGATTCCCTAAGTAGCATGAGAATTTTACAAACTTTGCATCCCCCACGGGAGGTCATACTCCTATTAACTTCAAGGTTAACACAACAGTCTGATAAAACAGAGGGAAGCAAAGCATTCCTTGTCAGTCTGATAAAGTGATATAAACTCTGCTGCCCACAAACTCACTTTTGAACACAAATCTGTTTACTTCATTTACTGATATCTCAAGAAATGCATGTCCGATTTGAATGAAACTTTCACCTCACTGTGTACATTTTGTTTCTCTTTCACATATGGAAATTAAATTTCTGCTTAAACTTCCCCTTAAGGCAAAATTTTGTCCTATAGGTAGATCATTCCAGGTTGTCTTCAAGGACCTTTTTTTTAACTGGGGTAGGGTCTCCTCACGCCCCTTAACCCTCTCCGGGCCGATGAACACACAGCATACTACAACTGCATGTTCCATCCCCCACTGTAGAAAAACCCTAGCGTGAAAATTCCTGCTACTTCTGAGTGTGTTGGCTACAACCTATAGACTTTATAAATAGGCTCCTGCTTCCTCTAATGGTACGACCGACAATCGTGGCTGCTAAATTTACCTTGACTTCCGGTGTACTATTTATACTTCTTTTGACACGTTCATACCCCTACAAGTGGAGCCCACTTTACGTGCAGGGGTATGCTACGCGTTAATCGAGCGGTCGGGGGAGCCTCGAACCACTCCCTCGTCCGTTAGGAAATGTCTAATCATAACATGGACCGCTAAGACCGATAGAAAAACCAAGCGGAAATCGTAGTTTGACTCGTATCAGCAACATAAGCCGAATCCGAGTTCTCTGTACCCTGGGAGCCTGTCGAGAAGTTAAACTTTGTTTACGTGGTTGACCCCTCGAATCATCGGAAGCTGTACTGGGAGACAGTCTACCACATCCTGCAAACGGCAACTTGTAAGTACATTAGCATCGCCGTAATTTATCTCCCAACAGACACCATCACTTTTCAGTACCTGGTGAAGCCTAGTGTTGGAAGCACGTGCGAAAGTACCAGCTAAGTTGGCCCATTTACTGTTCCCAGTTGGGAAAAGTGAGTAACAACCCTGGAAGCTTGGAGTGGGTGAAACTTACACTAAACAACAAGAAAATCGGCAAACATCTTCGAAGACACTTATCACCAGTGTAGGATACAATATGAATCCTACCAGTACTCTTGGTGTGCTGGTCAGCGTGGCAGCTTTTGTTGTCCTTTCAGGAGTCACCCCAGTGTCGTGCAGGAAAGGTAACTGATTGGTAGTAATATTTTTGTATGAAACAACTTATAGTGATCAACGATCATCGCACAGATTGTTAAATTTGAAGGGGCTCATTCAGACAAATCTGAAGAAAAAAAAAACATTTGTAAGGAAAGTATGATCCAATTGCTTGCCCCAATTAGGCCTTCATAGGCCTAATGTGCAGTGAATTAGTGCCAGTGTATCAAAGAAAGTTCCATAACATAGGACCTGCAACGGAAAAGGCCCCCTCACCTCCTGGCTTCTTGGAAGGAGGTATGAGGACTTCAGAGGAGTGTGGCCCCATCAGTTGCAGATCTAGTAACAGGATCAGGTAAAGGCAGTGTTGTAACAAGTCACGACTCTCAAAATGATAGTGACTCGATAGATTCCAAGAGTAATTTCCCCACTGAAATAGTACAGTGACTCGAGTCAATGACTTGACTCACTTAAGTCACTTAAAAGTTTGAAAACTGGTGACTCGAGCCACTAATCTAGTGACTCGATTACAACACTGGATAGAGGTGTGGTTTTCCTATGGAGCATATGACTAGAGATAGGCCAGAGCCAAATCATTCAAACATTTGTAAACATAAACTTTATGATTTGCTGCACACCTGGAAAATGTAAAATTCAAGACCTGATGCACTGTATTGTACTATATGAAGATAAAAAATGTTGAGTTTTTTCATGGCATAAATTTCAATTCTCCCCCCCCCCTCCCCTTTCTTTTCTCTCCTTTGTTAGAAGTTGATATCATCACTTCTTCTTCACAAACTTTTCAGTACTGTGTTATACGGAAAGCAATTTTTGCATTAATTTTAGTGCCATATGTGCAGTACTAACAATAACTCTCTCCATTTTTAAAAATCCTCTAGCCTAGGCTACACTACAGTACTTCAAACTGTATCTTACCAGCTACTGTAACTTCAAGGAAAGTTAAGTAAAAAAAATTTCATTTTACATTTGAAAGGGGAACTAAATTTGCTGTTCATACTTGGTGAAACTTCCATTTAATTTTGATTTTTATTATGAACCATACCCAGATATCAGTTAATGGAGTAACTAGATTTTTGTATCAAACTAAACTCAAGGGCAGCAGAAGTTATGACACTTAGAAGAATGCCATGTTTCTCTTTGTTTTTAGACAGTTTGTGTTGAAATGGAAGTTGAAAGGGATGGGAATGCAAAGTTTGTAAAGTTCTTATGTGGCCACTATTGCAGTATTGCAATCAGATTGACTAAAAAAGTGGTAACTTATAAAGTTTAAAGACATAAACAAACTGTTCATTAATGTGAGATGTGAGGATGTGTGTGCTTGCTTCAAGTTCACTTTTCTAGAAATTGTGACAACTTCACTTGCTCATATTTTCAGAACCACACCGTAGATTTCAATGCAAATTTCATCGCAATGTTTAGTATTAGTAATGATACCTGCCTCATATATCAAAACTTAGTTTGATATTAAAGGTCATTTTAATTTTGAAACTACATTTAAACAAAGGAAAATTCCTTCACATTGCTCATTTCACCTGTAATTACTTGAAAAACTAGGAAAACTTTTATCATCTATTTTCTTTTGAAATGCTAAAAACCTTTTATATTTGGGAATAAAGCTGTAGAGATTGGTACTGTATCGATAAAGTGCACAATCTTGTTTTTACGGCAGGCCTATAGGTGTATAGCATTATGCCCCAAAATTGGTGCTCCTTATTAAATGTAGCACACGTGAACACACTTACAGTAAAAAATTACCTTTTAAAACTTTACATTCACAACCTTTTATCTTGGAGGAAATCCCTTCACCTGGTTTTTGCTAAGCCCTGCTTTATAAAGTACATGTAGACAGTTGACCATTTTCTGGAAGTTTCTGTCACATTGCTTTAGTTTCCTTCCTCTACACGTACAAATGAAAGTGTGCTAAAATGATCAGAGAACAATTGATAAAAAATGCTACTGAACATGTGGTACTTGTCACAGTTCTGAAAAGTACAAGTGGTGTTACCAGAAAAGTTACTGTACATGTAAATGTCTTGTGTCTCAACTTCCCTTTAAAAAAATTGAAATGAAATGAAGAAAATCAATTTTAAATTTATGGTGCAGTATATTGTACAAATACGTAACTGTACTGTAAATGGTCACAATTTAAGAAGTCTCACTTGAGTAACTGTATAGAAAGTCTACTTTTAGCCAGCTGAAAATTCTGTTTGGAAGCCTTTGGGGTATACCCTTTGAACCCAAAGGGTTTGAAAGGTACTTTTTGGAAAAAAAAAACCTTTGCATTCAATGGGTTCCCTTTGATTTTTTATGAAAATGGGGTGAATCTCAAAGGGAATTATAAATTACCCTTTGCATAAACAAAATGCTTTTTGAAAACCCTTTAGAACCATTTAAAAATCTATTAAAACCCTTTGGTTTATGGAATTTGGAGAGAGGACCTCAAAGGGAATTTGCTGCTGGGTACAGTAGTACAGTACAGTACTTTTACTGTATTTGATTCAGAATGTTGGATGGAAATGCACATCTTTGCAGGAAAGGGGCTTGAGAACTCCCCTGCCAGGTAGTCTACAGAAAATGTAACTGCTCCATGTCGCAGCCTGCAGGGCAAATTCCCCAGTCACTATTATGTTCTCCTCAAACAAGTCTAGAACCTACAATATGAGCAATAATATCCTTGGGGATTTTAAAGTCACTAGACAATACCAAAAGACATGAAAAATTAATATGTATGCCGGTAAATAGAGAAGAGTTTCAATTTAAAATCGTACCGTAGACACCAGGGGCAAGAATAGAAATTTGTGCAGTACTGTAGTTAAACTTAATATACACTAGGCCTATAATGGGATGAGAGATGAGGTTCCCATAATTTCCCTTTGAAAATAGTCACTGCTGGCTCAAGTGTTCCAGTTGATGAAAGGTTATAGCCAGGGTATATTAATGTTTCTCAGTCCAGAATGTGATGAAAGAAGTTGTTTTTTGCAAAGAAATGAATTTCTGATTTCAAACAGTGTGAGGTAAATTTAGGTGATCATGTACAGTAACTGATATTACAGTCTGTGTGAGTTCTTCGTAGTTTACGACTCACGTACTGTACATGCCAACATGGTTCATCCATGTTTTTATTGTAGTTTTAATGGTGGTTTTCCTTTTCACTCTTCCAGTTCCAATATGTGTCTGTCTCTGCATGTACCTGTAGAAGTTAGGTAGTTACTGTAATTAGATAGAGTTTCAAGGCCCAGTTTGCCACCTATTGGTTCGAGTCAAGCCAGCCACGGCATTTTTTCCAAATGTCTGGACTTATACTGGGTTGGATGGCAAACTTTCACTAGAGTACAGTAAATAAGTCTGCACCTAGGCTCTTCTGGCTTGGTACATTTCCAGAGGTACAGTCCCATGGGTTTACTGAAATGGAAATATTGTGTTTGTTTTCTAAGCAAAATTTATCCTTTCAAAAAGTAATATTTATTGACACAGGGTGATAGATTATCAAAAATAAGGCAATATGGAGCCTTAGTTTCCCACAGATAGAAATTCAGTTGTTTGTTCTTCAAGAATAATTTGTTGACCCAAACTTTCAACTTTTCAGATGATGCAACTTCCAAATTGTTCTTCTTGCACATGTATGGTATTTTGAAGAGATGTAGCTATTGCTAGGGTTTACTTTTTAGACTGAATTGTTGGATGGTGTCCAAGCCATTTTCTTTGTACTTGTTGTTGGAGCATTTTAAACACAATATTTCCCTTTAAATTAGTTTCCTAAATGCATGTTTTTGCCAGAAATGCAGGCCAATTGCCCACATTTACACACCCTGAATATCATGTAGATTAATAAATATTGCTTTCTGATGTTATGGGTATGATACAGTTTAACTTCCTTCCTATTGCACATTGCAGTGGCAACTGTGGCAACTGTGGAAGTTTTAACCAATAGACTTATCATCTGCATTCAGGGTAGAGTATACTTCTAATGACCACAACCACAGTGAAGTGCAATATGGTTTGTCTGGTAGAGTCATCATAATTTGTGTTAAGAAGTTGTTCCAATGACATCAACAAGTGGCCTTTAAGCCAATTTCAGTCTTTTTGTAAAATATGATCATCAGTTTTTGATGGTCTTTCCAGATGCAATTGAAAGGGAGATCTGTCATATATGTAGTCTCACTGTACTATACAGTTACAGTACCTACAATGTCAGACCTTTTTTGTCACAAAAGGGTCAATATCTGAGTGTTAGTTGCTGTAGATCTATGATGTTTAAACAGCTCAGTTTTTACTGTAATCAAGTGGTTAAAGGGCCAAACCTCTCACCCTAAGCTACAATTTTGGTATGGGGGTACCACAATTCTCAGTTGGCTCAGCTCATTGATTGACAGCTAATTCAAACCATGCAGAATACCATTGAAGCTTATCTTACACAGCATGAACTGTACTGAGAGTGTTTTGATCATATAAATTGAGTTTTTCATTACTCACCTTGAAGCAGTAAACTGGATGAGCATGAATTTCAGACAATTGTGGGAGGGGCTTAACTAAGAAGGTTAGGAGAATTGGTACTGTTTTAGGTGAGAGAACTGGTCCTTTAAGTCAAACTGGTCCTGACCCGTTTTCAACTTGTGACTCACTGGCTTGTTTTCAGTACACTGGTCAATAAAAGGATTGAGGCTCAATTAAGCCAGATATCAATGAGCACCCCAGACAGTTCCAATTCTCCTACCCTCTTACTTAGGCCCCTCCCACAATTGTCTGAAATTCATTAAAGACGCAGTTCTCTCACCCCAAACAGTACCAATTCTCCTAACCTTCTTACTGAAGCCCCTCCCACAACTTCTGAAATTCATCCTCAACCAGAAACAACCTCAGTTTATTGCTTCAGGGTGAGTATAGGAAAACTCAATTTATAAAATCAAAACACTCTCAGTACCGTTCATGCTGTGTAATATAGGCTTTGGCACTCTGCATTGTCTGAATTAGCTGTCAATCAAAGAGCTGACCCAATTGAGAGTTTCGGTACCCGGGTACCAAACTTGTAGTTTGGGGTGAGAGGTTTGGCCCTTTAAGCATTTGGAAATGGCAATGCAAGTTGACATTTGACAGAAGTTTATCTCAGAATAAACTGGAAGGGGATGTAGCACTTCAATATCAGTAATTTGATCCCCCTTTTGCAATCACTTATTTTAGAATTTGTTGTAGGTTGTTATTTGAACCCCCAAAATGTTTGGCTTCTATAATTGTACCAGAATGGTAATAAAAAGTACTACTGATTGAAGCAGCTACGGTAATACTTAATGAACCAGGGGTTGGGCACTATGATTGGCAACCACAGTTTTTCCCTAAAAACTGAGATATATACTGTAGCCATGATGAATCTCCTTAAAGGCTAATATTCTGTAATGTCTAATGCTGTCTTTTTTTATGAACATGTAACTATATGTTGAACATTGCTTTTTAAAATAAAATGTATCTTCTAGTTGTTTTGTGACATAAATGAATTTACAGTAGCACTTAGCATACAAACAAATTCCCAAAGTGCACATGCAGTACCATAAACTGCAATACCTGTAGCATCTTTTTTTTATTGTAATTTTTGTTTAGGGATGTATCACATAAATGCCAACAATTTCCTAAACTTGTTAAAGCTATAATCCCAGTGTGCCAAACCAGCTGTAAGTCTGTGGACCCCCAAGGCAGCAGCAAAGCATACTGTATGTACGAGGTTTTTACCGATAGTGTTTGAATTAAAATGCTGTGAAACTACAGTACTGATGGGTACACTATAGGCACAGGGACTGTATTACAGTACCTTGTTGGTCCAGTTCTGTACAGTAATACTGTAGGTAACATGGACAGCTGAAACAAACAGTAGAATATTTTAAAATGTTTACTTCTAAACCTCTTTTTTCTATTGTCCCAGTGTGGAAAAATTGACATGCATACACTACCAGAGGTCCATTGTTAAATGTGTCATTTCAGCTACTGTAAGCTACTATATCCTGTGCATAGCAAGTGACATAATAATTCAGAACTTTGCTTTCTCGTGTCAATTGGGTCTCAGCCTGGCCCTCCAAATGCTTGTGCTTGCCACCATCCAGCAGTAAGCAGTGGAGAAGGGAAAAGAAGCAAGTGCACCACAACTGAAGAAAAGACTTTGGCTGGCTCGTCTTTGGCTGGAAACTGGGCGGTAAATCTCCATCTGACCTAACTTAAACCTTAACCCACTCTCCAGAGGATATGATTACTTATTACACCAGCAGTAAAAGAAAGTGAGAAGCTCCAGGGTTTACAATACTTTACAAATCAATATTACAATCTGTGTGCAGACCAGTGTATATAGCTGAAGAGATCTCTTGAGCTTACAATAAAAATATTTCTCCATGACACACTTTCTGGTCAGTTACAATCCCCCCCCCCCCCCCCCCCCCCAACTAAGTTTACTTTTGTGATTGACTTAACATTAGGATTTCCTGTGATGGTAACTTTAGGCAAAAAAAAAAAATAAAGAGAAAAAGAAAACCTAGGGCACAAATTTGAATAAATTTTTATACAATGCTTGGCCCAACTTGCTATAAGTATAAGTGCTATATTACATTACTTTATTTCTATCAATTGATCAATTACTAACACTGTATGTGACCTGTTATTTATGAAACTGAAGAAATCGTGGAACAAGCATCAAATACTATACTACAGGAAGTACTTTAAGCAGAAGTCACTGCATAATAGATTATGGAGCCATCCAGTACTGCAGGGTATAAGAAAGACAGAAACATTACACTGTGTTGCAAATGTGTGCTAAGTAGGGTCCTTAAACTAGCTAAAAGTGCTCGATTTCGCAGGTTTGGTCAAGATTTCCTGGAGGGCACATGATCTTCAACGGTCAGGTAAACCACTTATATTTAGAAATCACAGGGAGTTTAGATCCATGTGGGTTTAAAAATTGAATTTTGATCTTTGTAGGCCACTACAATTTGACCCATTTCTTTTCTGGCCAACTTTAAATGACTGGAAAATACAGGTTTATACTGTGCAAGTTGTCAACTGTAGATGTGCTTTGTACACAAAACTATATTTTTGTAAGAAATACATGTAGTTTTCGAGCCAAAACTTCTAAGTTCTTAGCATATGGTCATATGTAAGCCTTCCACTGGGAAAATCATCTTTACCATTTCATTTTAAGCTTTCAGCAAAGGTCTTGATTCAGTATATATACAGGCAAAGTGTTTAACTTGTACTACACTGTAATTTGTGACTAGCTTAAGTGGAGTAAACACTGTTTGATGTTCCCACAGGAAACCACTCCCTGGGATGTACTGTCTGTAAATGATGTTCAAGCAGTTAAAGGTCACAGTTACAATTTCCGAGAAGAAAATTTCCATGAATTCCCCTTAAAATGACCTTATGAATGTGGAATTTGGTCTTACTGGGAATTTTTTTAGGGGAACAAATGTGCGTATTGGACTGTGTGGTACTCCATTGATTTCATGGGATATTCAAAGGGTGCCTTACATTTCCTTCCCATTGAAAGTGCCCTAATCCCTTTGTGGGTTCCCACTTAAATGACTAAGATCTTATTGGATCCCACTGCAATAGGAGTCTAGGTCTCAGAATTTTCTCTGGCATGTTACTTTTCCTGACTCTATGGAGTGCATCCTGTGTTGTCTCTTCTTGGGGAAACAACAGATAGATAGATACCCCAGTAAATCAAAGGCAGTGTGGGGTGTGAGTGATATCTGAGTTTGCACAGTAAATCATGATCTATGCCCTCAAATGATCAATGTTTTCCTTGTGCTCACACTGTGAAAAGCAAAACACTTGCTTGACTGGCCTGTTAGCTAAACCTCAAGTGTTACATAACTTGTTGTGTATTTGTCTATTACTGTCAATCAATTAAGTGTGAAACATAAGTATCAAGTCTGCGTCAAGTGAGCTTCATTTACTCCCTTAAGCAATAAAATATCATCAATCAGAGAAGGAGGATGATACATAAAGTAAGAAGGGATGTTCCATCGTGTGGGTGGCCAACAAAAGACAATTCAGTAAATTTTAATAGGCAATGGATCTTGGGTTAGGTTAGATGAAGTAAGAAGAATTTATCATGTTCACAAACTTTATACAGTAGAAGCCAAAAATGAGAAAGATTGATGTCTTTATAGGTCATAGATATTTTAAACTATTGACTGACTTTGAAAAAATTACTGTACTCCCAACTGATGAAATTGCTGACAAGATAAAGAAAATAAACAAGTTTGAAAGATGTTTGTGTCTGTTAAATATGATGTCACAGTTGAGAAATAGGTACTGTAAGTGCTTCCAGGTTTTTTATGTGTCTAGTGTACACAAACAAATTTGGTTTTTAATAGCTTTTGCTCAGTGTATTTGCGCAAAATATTGGCACCCGTTTGCCTAGTTTTACAGCCTTTTTTCCAGTTGTGGCTTACTAGCTTGTTTCATTTATACACCATTGCTTATGCTGAGTAGCTAGCACAGTGACAGCAAGGTCCTTTTTTACAGGGTCCATTTGTAGGTTTTCCGTATGACCTGGCCAGGACTGCAAATCTGATGCTGCTTTAACCACTTGACCATGCAGTTGGTTCACTGAATGTCCAAACTACTGAAGTGGTTGGGTATACATACTGTGCATCCTTATTTTACTGGTTGGTGTCTCATCCAGTTTGTGTGCATGTATGCAGGGTTCACCAGACTGTTCATAATTTAAAATTTTATGTCTGGCAAAGTGGTTGTTATCATATAGTGATAGATTTATGGTTATTTCATGGCACCTGTAGGTATACAGTTCCCAAAAGAGATATGTATAAAATTCACTCATTTATCAAGCCATTATATATTCTGAGGTATGATGGGACAAATAGATGACCTCTAATAAAACAACCAGGAGTTATGATGTACTGTGCAGCAGTATACACCAGTCCCTTTGGGATTGGTTATCCAAACCTGGAGATGGTGACCCCTCAGAATGGTTGTACAAATATATATCAGGCTGTTGCTAACACTGAGAATGAGGAGAGAACCAAACAAAGTTCCTGAAATGTAGATCTCCTGTAATTGACCATTTCTTTTCAGGTTGGAAGGTAGCCAACCTAGCCTGACAGTGGTGTGGGAATAGGGGTCAACAGCAAATAAACATAGAGCACATCTGACCTAAAAGATTATTTTTGTATGGCATGGGGTGCAGAAGTTGTTTTGACCCAAGATGAAATTGTCAAGTACTAGCAGTAGCCAATAACCTGAGTTCTACAGTGCTAGTTTAGTGTCGAACCCTTGTTGGTCTCAAACCCTTTTGTGTGTTTCCAACTAACCTCACAAACACTTAAAGGTACAGTAGTGTGACATAACAGCCAAAAGCCCTGACTTCACTTGGTAGATAAAGCAATTTGAGCAAGGTTCCCTCAGGAAAAATTTGAATTATGTCTATATCTTTAACTGTTTTCAAGTATTAAGATATGTACAGTATCTTCTAAGTTTGAATGTTTCTGGAGAAATTTTTACTTAAATTGCAAAAATGATTATGTGGAGTGTACTGCACATTGTTGACATTTCTTTTGTTAACCCTACGGTATATTAATTATCTCTTTATTTATCATCAGATAGTTTATGGTTTGGTAGATGATACTGTAAGTACAGTAGTACTGATGATTTGCTAGAACACATTTAAACATTCAAAATATAAAAGCCCTCAGGACTTTCTGATGTGACAATTCCGATCTTTGAAATGAAGATTGCAAAAACAAAGGATAACATTGGCCATACTGTATGTGGCATGTCCCCCTGTAGACTTCACAATTTTTGCATGTTGAACTCATGTTTACAGTATGCCTGATTAATTGCAAACCATACATTTCCTTGTGAAATGGTCAATTCTTTATGTATTTTGAGGGGAATTTCAGCAATTTTCTTCTTTTAACCCTTTACTGTTGTGCTCCAATAGGGGCATATTTGCGCGCCTCCGGAGTGGACGGAAAAATGGACGCAGCACCCCCCCTGCATCAGCTTCCGTAGGTTATTGACCCCGTGACCTTAGTCTATTGTCCCTCTCGCTGTTGTGGCCAAATTTTGGGGTAACTACTTGCAGGTTCAAGCTCTGCATGAAACAGTAAAGATGGGTGACAGCCGCGCTCTCCGTATGGGTCCAAAAGAACCCAAACAAAGGTAAAGGGTTAAAATAAGCCTGTGGAATGTGTTTACTCCAAAGCTAATGCCGCTCTCTCTGCGTGTGTGCACAGACCAGTGCTGCAGATACTTTAGATTAACCCTTTACCGTTGTGCTCCAATAGGGACGTATTTGTGTGCCTCGGGAGTGGGCGGAAAAGCAGGCGTAGCACGTCCCGCATCAGCTTCCGTGGGTTATTGACCCCCTGACCTTAGACTATTGTCCCTCTTGCTGTTGTGGCAGAATTTTCGGGTAGTTACTTGCAGTTTCGAGCTCCGCCTGAAACAGTAAAGATGGGTGACAGCTGGGCCTCCGTATGGGTCCAAAAGGACCCAAACAACGGTAAAGGGTTAAATGCTTTTTCATCAAATACCCAACTTTGCCATTTTGATGTCACACTGCCTTCAACTTCTGGGGCCCATTCCATAAAGAGTTATGCACAATCTTAAGTATGATTTACTGTTGACTTGAGTATGGTGAATCAAACTTAAGATTGTACGTAACTCTTTGTGGAATGGGCCCCAGGTCAGTATACATTGAACATTCAGTTTTCCTGCACCTCTTGTAGTCAAGGGCAAGGAAGAGATACTCAGAAATGTGTGATGGCAATGGTAATGTAGCTGGTATTATGTGTGCCCAAAGTTTTCCCTTTCTCCCTCTACCCAAAAAGCTTGGTTTGATGTCCTTCTATCTACTGTAGAGCTGTCACTGTTCTGTTCAAGTATGGACCTTTCATGGCACTGTAGACCTGGAGCACACTGAATACTTGATCTCAAACAATGAATGGTTTGAGTGAGTTGGGTAGATTTATACACAGGAAGATATTGGAACCTGGAACCGCAAAACTACTTCAAATACTGTATTCTATATCATGGTTTCTCAAATCTGGTATTGTGAAAACATATGTACACATGTTGGAAAAAATACCCTTAAAACAATCTCGTCAGGAACTGTTCTCAGTACTAATTATATGCCCATTAAAGCATTTGAAAATGACCATGAAGGTTGACACTTGATAGCACTTTATCTCAGAATAAGCTGAAAGGGGACGTACAGTACCCCTTCGGTGCACTTTAACTAAGTTATTTGATTCCCTTTTCCTAGCACTTATTTCAGGATTTGTTGTAAATTGTTATTTGAACCCCAAAGTTGTTGGGCTTCTATTGTACCAGAATGGTAATCAAATCTGCTGCTCATTGAAGCAGCTAATAGGAGTAATGAACCAGTGGTCGGGTACTATAATTGGGAACGTCGTTTTTCCCTAAAACCTGTGGCAGCCACGACGGATCTCCTTAAAGGCTAATATCCTGTAATGAGTAGCTGTATATAAACAATGTATAGAAGTATCAACCATTAGGCCTAAGGTTTCTTGCAATTTGAGCTTTTTAAGTTCAGGAATTGAGTGTAGAATAGGATATGATATAGTAGCCTTGCCAAGGGCAAAGCTGCATTTATCAGGAAACTAGGGCTGTGTAGTTGCTGATAATACAGGTCCACCTGTCATGCTGAAGAAGACAACATCAAGTGAATGCCTACCTGTTTAAGATTGCTCCAACAATTCATTTAATATTCATCATGCTTACTGGCACCCAGTCCACACAGTACGTACATCACATTTAATAGTAAGTCTTGAGACCTATAGCAGCTATACAATATAATATAACCCCATGTATCCTTCACCTTAACCGACTTATGGTCAAGCGGCTAGAGCATCCAACTTGCCGCCCCTAGGTCTGGAATTCAACTCCTGGCCCTGTTGTACAGAAAGAATTTAAAAGATGGAATAATATAGCATTTAAATTTTGTGTAGCAATTTTGAAGATTTTTGAGGTCTTTCACACATTGTTTGTGAAATTGCATGGATTATGCACACAAGAAATTGTAACACAATTTTTCATTTGTGTAGCATCTTGGTCTGTTTGTGAAGCAAATTGCAATGTATGTAATACTGGATTAATTATTCTCTGAAAAAAAGAACTTACTGACATTGTGTTTGATGCTCAGTATATGCAATGAACTTCCTGTATGGGAAAACATGCCAGTGAACCACAATGGGGAAAAAAGGGGAGGTCAGTATGACCTCAACCAATTAGAAAGAAATTTAGCCATAAACCTCATCTAACTAACTGGACCTGATCTTAAAACCTGATGTGTGGCATGATTTACTTGTGCTCTATACATAATGGGTTACTTACTGTATTGTTAGATGGAGTTTTACGGCCCAGTTTCCAACCTACTGTATTGGTTCAAGTCTAGCCAGCCACGGCCTTTTTTCCAGTTGTGGCTCACTGGCTTGATTTTCCTACTCCACTGTTTATACAGAGCATCACATACAATGGCCTGTATACATAATGGGACATGAATGTGACACCTTGTAGTGCACCACCTGGAAGGAAACAATTACATCTTACAAAAGGAAGTTATTTAAAAAAGTATCATATCATTAACCGCTGACAGACGTAATGGCCATTTGTTGAGCCCTGTGACATTAATTGTAATCATGCATCATTGCTTTTGGTGAGCCACAACTGGAAAAAGGCAGTGGCCTGTGCCAATTGAACCAATTTGTTGGAACGTACAGTAGGCTGTAGAACTCTAACCTACGTAAGCCCAATTTTTTTCATTTGGGGACAAAACTTTCCCGGAGTGCCTGTAATGATTTTTACTCTAGATGAATCGGGACAGTCAAGTGATGGTCCAATTTTGGTCAGAAATTATTGGTGTCCATTACCTTACATCTTTCACTTTCCTTGCTTACCTGTATCATGGATGTTGTACACTATAGTTTCTTGGTTCCCTCAATTTCATTGTATACGAGGGTTTGACATTCATGTAGACAATAAATGAAGACAATTTAAGACTAATGGACCTCACTAATGGCTGCCAATAGTCACTAAACACAAGCAGTGATCGGATTCGTCAACTATAAGCAGGCTTCCTCAAATAGCGGCGCCCACCTCACACTGAGTGGCGTGCGACATGGTTTGCAGTGGCGCAAAAATTACTGATTTTTGACAGGAATTGTTCTATCTCAAAAATAGGCACTATAAATAAATCTAATACCTCCCACAGACTGACGTCACATACCGGCAGGGAAATAAAAACGTCCTATTTGTTCTTACAAGAAAGTAAAATCAGTGTCTCTGTTTACTGCGTATTCATTAGAGTCAGGGCTTTGTCAATTCCAGTTACCGATGAATTGACAAAAATTGCAAAGTTTGTGAAAAATTTTAGCCGGGAAAATTGAACAAATTTTGCACTATTTTGCATGTAAACCCTTCTGACACAAAAATTTTCGGAAGGGGAGGGGGACCCCCCTCGCCTTATTCCCCTCCACCAGAACAGCGATCAGTGGCACATTGAATTGAATCAGTAACATTAAGCAATGTGGTGCTTCAGAAAATTTAATTGAGGAAGCCTGGTCTATAGAACGGATGATACATTTACAGTATGTTTCCAGAGTTAGGCCTATTTTCCTCCCCATTATTCCAACATTCTGGAGAAGTTAATGTGGAGAATAGGGAGAAGAAATGAAAAGTGTGTGGTTAAAATCTTTAAAGGCTTGATCTTCTCACCCCAAACAGTCCTAATTCTCAGAGTTTATTGCTTCAGGTTGAGTATAGAAAAGCTCAATGTGACATGACTCCAGCCTTTGCTACTTTTTTTTGTGGAAATTGACCTCCCCCCCCTCGTTTTACTTTTTGAGGTAGTTTCACCTCAAGAAGTTGTTCTAACTTGGTGTCAATGACACATATGCAATATTTTTGTATTGGCGTATTGTAAAACCATATCTAACTAACTAACCAACTTCTGTAGATCCCTAAAAGAATTGTAGTTTGGGGTGAGAGGATATTGGCCCTTCAGAAAAAATAAAAACAGCCACACATGAAGATTATTTGCTCATAAGTCTGGGGAGATTTTTCTTATCTTTCCTGTTTATCATATGAGAGTCATGCTTGAGCTGGCAAAACCTTTAAGGATTACATGCTGTCTGATTGGATCGACAATAATCATTTTGTGAGTCTTGTACTGGGAGTCTTGTACTGGGAGTCTTGTACTTGACAAGCAAAGAGGCAAGACCGAGTCTCAGAAGTGTAAATCAGGAAGTCAAGTAATAAAGAGTAAGTGTGTTTACTGCACTTGAACAGGAAAATTAGTGTGGTATCAGGTGGACATTTTCCTTAAGGAGAAGAATCTTGTAATATTTTTGTAAGTCCTTCGTTCATGGGCTGAAAGCTTTATCATTAACCCCAACTCAAGTTTGACTAATAATTGTAGTGCATTGCCACTGAATGTACAATTTAATGAAGTAGAGGAAGTATACTATTTCTGTGCCACCTGTTAAAGGTACTGCATGCAGGGAAAAGCCCCGTAGCTACTTTTCAAATTTGGTAGCAGTCGTAGGGGAGAAGTTTTGGATTAAGTCAAATTCAGTGGAGTACGGTGTGAGTGCATTCATCCATGAAGCTACTCAGGAAATAACAGACATAGCAGTCTGTACGGCGTATTTCTTAATTAGTCATATCCCTGTAAAGTGAATACCGAACAAATTCTTTTAGATAATCATAGAAATATGTGGCCTTGAGACTGGTTGAAGGTTACTGAATATTCACTAGAAGACAAAATCTGGTCCCATTGAAATCATGCAGTAGCCAATGCCACCCAAAGAGCTCGTTTTGGTATGTCATTGTATTACCCACGCCCTGGTTGTATACCCACTGCACACTCAGGTGGTTATGCAACACAGTAATGATCGGCCATCTCAGGTTTAACTGTGCAGTTATGCTTTGTTGCTATAAACTGTACAATACATCAGAGGTGGGCAGTGGGGGAACCCTTCGGGTGCATGCATGTGGTCCCCCAGTTTTTTTTTTCTTTCTTTTTTTTGTGGCCAGTAAGAAGCCTCAAGTAAAAGAAGAAGTTTGTGATTGATTACACAAACCTAGAGCAAAACAGAGAAATGAGTTGCAAACTGCTAGTGCCAGACATCTATTATTGTTTTCAGATAATAGGTGCATAGGCCTATCCTATTAATTCCTGTGCCCCCCTTTCTCCTGATCAACAATAAAGAAATACATGAAAATTGGCATATAGGCCTATAAATATTAATGTATGCAAATAAACTGTAGGTCTTTTTTCAGGCTAACCTTACCTGTCTTGAAACCTTCAATATATGGACTACTTGGATTTTAAGTTCAAGCCTGTACTAGGAAATGTCATTCCTGGCTGTTTGTAGGGTAACAGTTTTTTTGTGGAAAACCCATGGTGGCGCTAAGTTGGTTAGCATGATTGGTTAGGTGCAGCCAATTTAATTTTTCATTCCTCATTGCCCTTTCAATCAAAAAGGTTACTCACCCCTACTGTACACCAAATGTTGCTTAAATGTGCATGCATACAGTAGGAAACAAAACATGTCTCAGTATTTTGTTTAAAAATTAAATTGTGAAAAAATTACACATTCCAGTGTTGGTTTCATATCTGATCTTGAGAAATGTATGTCAATTGGTTTTGGGATAAAAGTTCTGATTTCCCCTGATCATCAGACGGTGACACATTTCCATCAGACTGCGTTGGTCATCCCCTACCCCTAATGGAATGCATAACCCAGACAAAACAGAGGAGGTAAATTGTCAGTTTCTCATCTTCTCAGTGCTGTTCACTTGGAAAAGCAGTCATTGGTTTCTATCAATCTTAGAAGGGTGAGCCTAGGGCATACACAGGTATCCCTCATAATTTTCATAAAAATAAAAATTCCTGTCAATTGAGTCATGATAACAATAGACCTCTGAGACTAGTACACAATTGACATATTGTATCCCTGCTGTGATAAAGTGTTGTTAGACAGGTCATAGCCCTGGGCAGAATCATGTCATTCCTAATTTAAGCCTGATGGTATGGTTACACCATGTTCAGTATAGTGAACAATACATGGATCATGAAGAAAACATTTGTGAGAAGGCAATAACACCTTTCAGTGGATGTATTGTGGTTCATGGAACTGGTAACCCTGCAGATGCTCACGTCAAGCTGTCATTTTCACAACCAAAACTTTTAGCAGGTGGGATATATTGTACCATAGCACTATTTCTTTTTGATTTCTTTTTTTTTTAAAGATTATGATGTAGCTTTATCAGTAGCAGGTCATGTTTTCACTTTGCAGGATGTAAAAGACACAATGACATGTAAAATAACTCTTACACTGTCATTTAAAAGACATAAATGAAACATTGTCCAGACAGTGTTTATCAGTCTGTAGGATGTTTATTAACTTGGAACTATCCTTGTATGCTGTATTGCATTCACTGGGAACAGCAGGAAGCCTGTCTCCATTTACCCTTGTTTACTTTGCATGATGAACATGTTTGTCTTCACTTCTGTCAATTTTCTTCATTGCTTTCACTTTGTAATGTGGACTGTCAGGATGCTAATAGACAGTAACATCCATCATATGTGTCATTTACCTGAAGGTTATTTGTGGAAAATGTAGCATGAATCATATGGATGAAGAGAATTTAAGGCAGCATTCTATAAAATTTCAAAGAAAAATTGGCCTCTAGAGACATTTTATAGGAAAACTTTGAATCAAAATACTTGACATAAGGATAAAACTATTCTCTTAATTTAATTTCATGCATACTGTACTGTACACCTCCCCTTACAAATGCCCTCTCTGAAATGTTTGCACTAAACATTGTATTTTCCATAGGGATAGAACCTTGGTTTATGGTTTTTTATCTTAAAAGATGCCTTTAACAAAACTGACCTGTACCAAAACTGCATCCCACCCTCCTTTTAGATTTATTTGGAAAATGGTGGAAAAATATGCCTCCCAAAACTGTAATAGGTGTTAAAAGTTGATTTTGGCAAAGGAAAATTATACCTCATGGTTCATTGCATATTCTAGAGCTTTGCTGAGGCAGATGTTTCCTGAGGTTCCTGAGGCTGCTCATTAGAGAATTCTTCCCCTTGAAAAGTGGACGTCATGACTTGGCCGTTGTCATCACTTGGCTGATTTTTGAACAGTAGAAATCTGCAAATACCAATTGGTGCTCACTGGACCACGTAACTCTAACAATATGGCTTTTTGTCAGTTGAATTAACAAGGAAGGAAGAAAGGATTTCAAGGCCATGATACTGTAAGTTTGTCCAGATTTCAAGGGAGCTAAATCTGTAATGAGTAATGTACTGCTACTAGAGTATATATGCACCAATTAACTGTTGCAACAAACATGACTACTGACCTACTGTACATCACCTGAAATACCTGTCTGTCCAGGAGACATGGAAGGACACCATTTTCACTTTCTTTGGAATTCTCTTACATACTGTGCCTGGTTTTACAATACTTTACCCATTGATTATCTGAATGTTTGTGTATTTAAAATTTGGTGGACAGGATTGAGGAGGGGGGGGGGGGAAGGGGATGCTTGACTTTACTGTACATACACAGTGTACACATTTGTGGCACTCTTGGTCAGGAGTGTGTGTAGTGGGTGCATGCTTCTTATGTGTAAGAGCTGTGTGATGCTAGAAGAATTTCAAGTACGTTTCAAATTCACATTGACCTTTTTTCCAAATAGCAACTCCAAAGGATTGTAAGATAGACTTTGTGGCGTGTCCCCTTTTTTTCCATTTTCATTTTATGGAGTGACCAAGTACAATGCATCGCCAAAACTCTATCCCACAAGTCTTTGTACATAATTTTTCTTTCGTTAAAAAAAAAAGATTTCTGATCTTAAGGTCCATATATGTGTACTTTAATGTGTACTTTAATACCCAGTGTTCTCATTAGGCTCCCAAACTCAAGGGTGCCCGAACCCTCAACTTTTTTTTCAAGAGTCCGATCATATTTCTGAGGCTCCCATATTTTTTGGAAGAGTCCCAAGTGAAGCATCAACAAAAATGCAGCAATCAGTGAAGCTCCGCAATTTCCATTCAGATTTTCTGGCGTGTACCGTCTATTTAATTTAACAATCGGCCCCATGCCGATTACCCATTATTAGAAAGAGGGAAGTCACATGTTAAGCATATTGTACCAGTTCAGGATGGAAGATACTGGGACTGAATAGTTCCGTTCGCCTCACGAACGGGATATCGTTTTTGTACAGTAGGTGTAATATTTTTGCTTCAAAAGTGGAGATACAAATCAACAGTTACTTCAGTAGAATTGTTTGCAGTCGGTGTCGTATGCCCTTTCGTAATTTAGTTCTAAGGCCAACATCATGCTCTGTCTAGTTTTCATCCCCCAATCATGTGGGAACATTTGCAATCTTCTACTGTATTGCATTGTAGTTGCATTATATACTGTAGCTACTCTCTCGCTTTAACGAAAGAGCAATCATGAAAATCTTAGTAGTTCTGGGCAACAAAACAATTGCACCTGATTGACGTTTCTTGTGGTTCCTTTCGGATATAGATATCCCTGCACATTTTTAGCATTTCTTGCCCAAAACTTACGTCTTGTTTCAAAAGAATATACAGTACAACTGAAATGCACCTAAGTCAGATCCCCAACAAATCCACGTAGGCAGAGATTTGTGATGCTGTTTCTAGGTGAATTTAGCACGGCGCTCGCCCGGCTTCGCAAGACGGCTATATAAGCATGTCAAGTGCGGCTGTCGTAACACAAACTCAACAGGAAAACTTGTCTCGAGGCTGAGTATTTTCCCACACTAAATCACATAGGCGAAGGCGTGAGTTGTGATTGGCTGGCTAGAATCAACGCAAATGCACCAATCGCGATGCAGGGGCCAATTTAAATTTTGCAATGGAACCTATGCATATGATGTGACCAAGCAAAACATGATGACTTATTTGGTGGTAAAAACGGACATGCACGTAAGTTTACTGCATGCATGGGCCAAGAAGTTTGCTGCATGAGACCATGTGCATCACTGTTTTCGTTTGCAATGACGTCATATGACAACATTGCATAAGCCCCACTGTAAACAACATTACGGACGGAATGCTAGGAATGGCTTAATTTATGCAAGATAATAACCACCAAATTTCACAAGGTTTTAGGTGCTACGTACTTGTACAAATCGTACACAGCTCAGACATGTATGCAAAGCTTGGGAATTTGAAAAAAACGGCGAAACACTGCAGCTAGATAGTCTGTATGCTACTATGTGTTTTGTGCAGAACAGTTTGCACAGCAACCTATGCGGCCCTTTCTGCGAGAAGTTAGGGATTGAGTACTTACGTTTGCAATGACGTCATATGACAACATTGCATAAGCCCCACTGTAAACAACATTACGGACGGAATGCTAGGAATGGCTTAATTTATGCAAGATAATAACCACCAAACTTCACAAGGTTTTAGGTGCTACGTACGTGTACAAATCATACACAGCTCAGACATGTATGCAAAGGTTGGGAATTTGAAAAAAACGGCGAAACACTGCAGCTAGATAGTCTGTATGCTACTATGTGTTTTGTGCAGAACAGTTTGCACAGCAACCTATGCGGCCCTTTCTGCGAGAAGTTAGGGATTGAGTACTTACGGGAATTTTAACGAAACTAAATGCAAGTTTCAAGTACATTTAGCCAATTTTCGAGTTTTCAAATAATCGAAGGTAATGATCAGTTGAATGGCAGAATTTTACCGAAGCAAATTATTTACCGACGCAAATAATTTACCAACAACGGAATAATTGGCCCGATGCTGATTAATAACAGATGATTGGTCGAACAATCGGTCTGGTAAGAGAAAGTTTTCCTACATGGATTTTGTGAAGTATCATCGACAATGAACATTTCAAAGCAATGGGTTAGTGTGAACTTTTCAACACAAAACTTTCTATGCCTTCTTGCCAAAATTTTACATGCGTTTAGCAAGCAAATCCCGAGCATCCCTGGGACGCACAGGATTTTTTTTCAAGCGTCTCGAGTCGAACTCGCGCGCCAGGGACCCGGGAGCTCGAGTTAGTGAGAACCCTGAATACCAAAATTACATTTTAACAAAAATTCAGCTTTTCAATTTTCCTTGCTTGCACAGTGGTAATTACAATATTTCCTTTGCTTTAATTTGTAGAAGAACAATAGTTCCCTTAAGTTTTGAACTATAAATTACTGTAGGCTTTGGAGGTGTACCTGTAGTGTTTAATTAATTCATTTTGGGGGTTAAATAATGAGAAAGGAAAGATATCATATGATTGTCCCAACATTTGTCTTACAAGTTATAGTGATGAAAAGTCATCTAGATACCTTGTGGCAAGGTAATTCAACTTTCTGTACAAAGTTGCTATGTACATTATTGTCTATAATGTCTGAACCACATCCTTCCCAAGCAATTGTGTACCAATATAATGTACATTAGGGAGAAAAGTTTTGAAAAAGTAAAAACATCTACAATTAAAAACCCTGTCATAAACTGCAACATCCTATGGCACGCCAAAAGGCTCACCAAATATGATGATGTTCTAAAAATACACGTTCATGTACTAAAATTACACGTTCATGTACTAAAATTACACGTTCATGTACTAAAATTACACGTTCATGTACCAAAAATATACGATGATGTACTAACTTCATATGATCATGATGTAAATTTACACCATTATGTACTAAAACCATAAGTTCATCATGTTAAATGTTACGTTGTACATGTAAAATCACACATTGTACATCTTAAAACACACGTTGTACATGTAAAAAGGTAAGATCATCATGTTATTATTGTCTCTTCCGCACGCCATACAGAGTGAGCCTTTCGGCGTACCAGAAGTCTGCAAAAAGGCTCACCGAAATTGATGTAGGGGCCAATCCTCTCACCCCAAACTACACTTCTTGTAGGGGGGTACTGAAACTCTCCATTGGCTCAGCTTTTTGATTGACTGCTAATTCAAACAATGCAGGTTACCAAAGCTTTATACACAGCATGAAGTGTACTGAGAGTGTTTTGGTTATACACATAAGGCTTTTTTGTACTCACCCTAAAGCAATAAACTGAGATTGTGACTGGATGTAGGATGAATTTCAGACAATCGTGGGAGGGGCTTAAGGAAGAAGGAGGAGAATTGGTACTGTGTGAGGTGAGAGAACTGGGCCTTTAAGGTTTGCCTTACTTGATCCCCTGCAATGGACTTAAGCCCTGATCAAGTGAAAAAACAGGAAATTACAGTACTGTAATGAACCTTCCCAATATTCCTACTGTATAGTCATCAAAGAAAGCTACAATATAATTACATTTATCATTAATTCAAGCTACCATTTTCCCACTTGAATTTTGGACCACTTGCCAAGACAGTGTTCACTACTACAGTTCTACTGTAACCCTTCAATGTTTGGCGCACCTCAACAAAACTTGGATCAGATGAGAACACTGAATGGTCTAAAATTCTTTAAAAACCAGTTCCTTCCATGTATCTGACTCCGTAATTAGCCTTTGTCAGAGAATGACTAAAGCTATCTATCTTCACAACTTAAGTAGCATAGGAAAGGCCTTTAATATAAACCAATCAGTGTATATGCAGGAAGTTTTTTGTATGTTTTGTCACCTGGGGATTCTGCAAGAAACACAAGGGGGGGGGGGTGGAAATTTATTAGTCCAAATTGGTTCTGTCCTAGGCTAAACTTAGGGTGCTGTATAAGTGGGTTCAGGGGACAGAAACTTAATGCTTCTGTTAGGTGCAATTTGAAAGGTTTTAAAGTCCATTTACAGTGTAATTGCTGATATAAGTTCAAACATTTCTGCAAAAGAGTCCTCCTTTTTAACTTGAGGTGAGAAACCAAGATTTTGACAATTTTCTTATTTTATGGAAATAAAAATCATATGCTTTACAGTGTTAAGGGTTTTTTGTACAGTACAGTATGCAGTTGGTTGTTGTGTGGATTGGACTTCACATCAAAACAAATCAATAGAAGGCAAATTGTGTTTTTTAAATGTTTTATTGCAATATATAGAGTAGATGACCAATGCTAGGAGACAGCTTTATTTAGTATCTTTAATATCCCCTTAGTCAGCATGTACAGTACGTACATCAGCACATGAATCTCACCTCAAACCACTCTTTTGCTTCTCTGCCATCAATTTATGACAGTGGTTAGGCTTCCGAGTGGCTCTTGAATACGGCTGCATGACTTCCTATTTGGCTAAGGCCACTTCATAGTGAAAGGAAGAAATGACAGTCTATTACATAACTTGATGATCATTCTGCGACTTCATCTGTGAAAGAGCTTTCTGGTTTAAAATTGTCAGTTGAGTAGATTTTGGTCGCGAACATTCCAGATTTTGATCTGTGTTAGAAATGCACACTCAGTGTGCAGATAGTGACAGTAAATAGTCATGATTGAGTTGTAAGTATTAAAGGTACGAGAGTTTTCAGTTTTGTAATTTAATAAGAAAAGGGTATTGATGTTTTGGTAAGTATTGCCCTCCACTGTGCAGTGACTTTCATCATAAGGAGGTCCATCATGGCTACCACAGTTTTTAGGGAAAAACTGCGGTCCCCAATTATTATAGCAACCATTGGTTCATTACTCCAATTAGCTGCTTCAATGAGCAGCAGATTTGATTACAATTTTGGTACAAATAAAGCCTCGGAGATTCCAAAGCCCAACAACTTTGGGATTCAAATGACAACTTACAACAAATCCAGAAATACTGTAAGTGCTTGCAAAAAGGGAATCATATTACTTTAAGTTCAGTGGAGGGCTACATCCCTTTCAGTTTATTCTGAGATTAACTGCTATCAAATGTCAACCTTCATGGTCATTTTCAAATGCTTAAATGAGCATATAATTAGTACTGAGAACAGTTACAAGTGATGAGATTGTGTTAAGGGTATTTTTTTTTGAAATGTTCCATTTGGCTAAGGTTCAAATGAAAGAAAGACATGACAGTCTATTACATAACTTGATCGTTCTGTGACTTTGTGAAAGAGCTTTCTGGTTTGTAGCTTGTCAGCTGAGTAGATTTTGGTTGTGTTATAAATTTTAGTCTGTCTTAAGAGTGTTCACTCAATGTACAGATAGTGGCAGTATGTACAGTATTAGAGGTAGTACTGTGCTGTTTTGGCAGGTGAGGTTTTTTGAAGTAAAGAAATGATTGACTTGTCCAAGTAAGGGACAGGAATTTTTTGTTTTGTAAAATAAGAAAAGGGTATTTGATATTTTGATAAGTATTACCCTACTGTCCTGACAGTATTTTAATGGAAGCAATTAGGGATGCACCGGATATCCGGTCCGGCCGGATTATCCGGCCGGATAGTGAAAAAATATCAGGTTCCGGTTCCGGCCGGATTTTTTTTAAATCTGGCCGGAACCAGATTTTTCTGTAAACTTGGGTACCATAGCATTATGTACATGATCTGAGTTAAAACAAACATGAAAACTGCAGTAACTGTCTCAGAATTAATTTAAAGTTCATAAATTATAGCTTATCAGTGCATGTTACAGTATGTAACATTTGAACACCTTTATTTAGCCCTTAAAAATGACTGAACCAAACAGGCAACAAAGTTATAAAAGTAACTGATTTGCATGTACATGTAACAAATATGACTTCAAATTCCTCCAACTGTGTGAAATAAACTGAATGGATAAAAAGACCTTTCATGCAATTTAAATAAGTCTACTGCAGTGCACAGTCGTACTGTACAAAATGGATAATCCATATTACATTTGTACCTGAATCACATCACTCAACGCAGTGTTTTAGTTTAATTGCATTGGGTTGTCTACAAATACACACTTAAACACTTTACTTTTTAACACTTACTTGCCCATTAGTTGTGTAGTACAAGCAGGAAATGTGTTTCATCTTGAATTTCAGAAGACATTACTCATTACAAATTAAAGTTGCCTATGGGGTCAATATCAATGTTTTCTGTCCCTAATAATTAATCACACACATAAAGTATACACAATATGATTAGTGTCCGACCGATCATCTGTTAAGTAATCGGCATCGAGCCAATTATTCTGTCATCGGTAAATAATCGGCATCAGTAAAATTCTGCCATTCAACCGATCATTGCCACCGATTATTTGCAGACTGGAAAAAAGGGGCTAAATATACTTGCAAAAGGGCTCTTAGTTTTGTCAAAATCCCCGTAAATACTCAATCCATTAACTTCCTGCCAAAACGAGATGTATTTATAATCACAAACGTATAAATTTCAGTTGCAGATTCTTTTTAAACAAGACGTAAGTTTTGGAGGAGAACTGCTAAAAATATATAGGGATATTTATATCTGAAAGGAACCATAAGATACCTTAATCAGGTGCAATTGTTTTGCTGCCTAGAACTGCTAAGATTATCATGATTGCTTTTCATGGGGTTGATTAAGGCGGGAGCTCGAGAGTAGCCACAGTACATTAATGCAACTACAATCCAGTACAGTAAAAGAATGCAAATGTTCCGAGATGATTGGGGGATGAAAACTAGACAGAGCATGACGTTGGCCTTAAAACTAAATTATCAAAGGGCATGTGACATCGACTGCAAACAATTCTATTGTATTAACAGTTGATTTGTATCTTCACTTTTGAACTGAAAATATTACCCCTACAAAAATGATATCCTGTTTGTGAAACGAACGGAACTATTCCCAATATTTTTTATCCCGAACTGGTTATGGTATACACGATGTGCACAAAGCAAGGGGCGCGTACTAAAGAGACAAACATGTGATTTCTAATAATCGGTAATCGGCATCGGGCCGATTGTTAAATTAATTAATTAATCGGTAATCGGGTATTACCAATTATAGCATAATCGGTCGACCACTAAATATGATGTTATCAAACATATAATCATACAAACAATTTATTTAAATCCATGCATTTACTTAAACTTACTGACCTATTCAAACTTCATGTAGCCAGTTTTGTCTACTGTTCTCTACATGAAATGCTTCCAAGCTCACTAAACTCTCTCTTTACACACAACTCATCGATACATTCACATAACACAATTACAAGCTGATCATCTACATACAAGGAAGCATCACAACAATTTGTACAAGAACAGTCTGCATTACCGTGCCACCACTCTTTGGAATCACCTACTGTACCGCCAACTGTTATTAGACAAAGCCTTCCTTAGCTTCTTTTAGGAAAAATCTTCAAAGGTTCTATATAAGTTGGTATTAAACCCATGAACTTGTTTAATATACTGTATTCCTGCCTATTTAGCTTCTTTGTTAAGCCCGAGGGGTGGGTGGTGGTTGGGTTCTAGGACGGGTGAGGTGGGATGGTGGGTTGTGTGTCTATTATGACTTTTCCTTTGTTTTTCCTACAGTAGTCTTATCTTCTATCTTCGTATTTTCTTCATTATTTCTTTTTTTTTTAGGGAGTGTCACTTCTCGACAAGCCCTAAAGGGTTTCTAAGTGCACTTCCTTTCACACTCTTTACTGGCCAATGGTACAGTAGTTATAGGTCAGGTAAGTGGCATGAGGGATTTGCCCTTTTAGCTAAACTCTAAAAAAACTTACAGTGACTTACTGACCACAACCAATCTCTTGAGTCAACATCTTATCTTTTGTGTCCACAAACTATTGTCATCCCAAATTTATTGAATCTATTCTTTTATGCTGCACTCATTAACAGTGTACTCAAGCATGCAACTTGACTGTAGTGTGTTCAAAGTAGTACTTGGCTGTAGTGTGTTCAAAGAAGTACTTGGCTGTAGTGTGTTCAAAGTAGAACTTGGCTGTAGTGTGTTCAAAGTAGTACTTGGCTGTAGTGTGCTCAAAGTAGTACTTGGCTGTAGTGTGTTCAAAGTAGTACTTGGCTGTAGTACGTTCAAAGTAGTACTTGGCTGTAGTATGTTCAAAGTAGTACTTGGCTGTAGTGTGTTCAAAGTAGTACTTGGCTGTAGTGTGCATGCTCAAAGTAGTACTTGGCTGTAGTGTGTTCAAAGAAGTACTTGGCTGTAGTGTGTTCAAAGTAGTACTTGGCTGTAGTATGTTCAAAGTAGTACTTGGCTGTAGTGTGTTCAAAGTAGTACTTGGCTGTAGTGTGTTCAAAGTAGTACTTGGCTGTAGTGTGTTCAAAGTAGTACTTGGCTGTTGTAGTGTGTTCAAAGTAGTACTTGGCTGTAGTGTGCTCAAAGTAGTACTTGGCTGTATATACACTGCACAATGCCCTAGATAGAACCTGCTTGTTACTGGCTTCACAGATACAGTAATTGTGTGGAGGTACTATCCACATTGATACAGAGTTTCTTCCATAACTGTTAATCCCCTATCTCCCAGCTATGGGTTACAGTTTGGGTATGGTATGTTATGGGTATTTGCATAGCATTGGGCCACCATTTTCATCACCAGTGATCATTCCAAGACAAATGGACTGCCCAGTAGTAGTTACAGCCTTTTATAGGTGAGGTAAGTAGGGCTTACTACTGTAGGTTCCCAAACAAGGTAGGTTTTGGGCAGTTGTGTAAGTTAGGTTAGATGGAGGTTTGCAGCCCAGTTTCCAACCAATTGGTTCAAGTTCAGCTGGCCTCTGCTTTTTTTCCAGTTGTGGCTCACTGGCTTGTTTTCCCTCCTCCATTTCTTGGGTAATTTTGTATTTTGTAGGTGATCTCTCAAGGCATGAGTGTGACCTATTTTTCTATGTTGTTCATGTGCACAGCAGCTTTGACATGGATTTGATGGAAAACCTCAACATTCAAAAGTATGTAGGCCCCTACTGACAGAAAAGAAAAAAAAACCTCAACTTATTTTCATATTTTCTCATCTCATTATTTTTGCAGTTCCAGCACCACGTAACTTTGGTCCCATAGCAGCAACAACCACCACCATTACCCTGTCATGGGAACCACCTATCCTTGAGGAAGGAGAAAAAATTAGAGGTTACAGGTTGAATTATCGTGCATTTACAGAGAATAAAGAAAAGAAGATAAACTTACCAAAGAGTGCAACCAGTCATACAATTGAAGGTAGAGTGTTGATGAATCTGATTAGCACTTGTGACTGTAGACAGCCATTAGTGGGGTCCATCAGCATTAAATCGTCTTTATTTATTGTCTAAATGAATTTCAAATCAAGATTCAGTTCAGTGTACGGTACAACCATCCATGGTACAGGTAACCAAGGAAATCGAAAGATTGAAAGGTGATAGACCCTAGTTATAGCCGACTTAAATCAGACCATCCCTTGCTGTCTGAATTTGTCTATAGGGCAGCATTGTTCACATTAAAGCCCAGGTCACACTACAGTGGATTGGATTACTATCCAATTTTTGTGAGCTTTAGTTCAAATCTCCTCCATCCATTGTCAGAAAGAACCAAAAATTTGTAAATATATGATCAGTATAAGAGGACCAAGGAAATGAAATGTTAACTTTTTATTTCGTGGCATCACATTGACAAATACTGTAGCTTTTATCAGACTACAAGCATCCAATAAAAGCTGTCTGCGAATGTGACGTCACAGAATAATTGGTATAACTTAGAATTTTGCAATCCTGCAGTACAATTTATATATCTACACAGGCTGGCAAATTTTTGTTTCTTTTGCACCAAAGATGGAGGAGATATTAATTAAAACTAACAAAATTTGGAGTGCAAGCTGACCCAATAACGCTGTAATGTGACCTGACCTTAAAGGCTCAATTCTCTCACCCAAAAAAGTACCAATTCTCCTAACCTTCTTACTGAAGCCCCTGCCACAATTGTCTGAAATTCATCCTCATCCTGACACAACCTCATGCAGTTTATTGCTTCAGGGTGAGTATAGAAAAACTCAATCTATATAATCAAAACCCTCTCAGTACCGTTTATGCTGTGTAATATAAGCTTTGGCACTCTGCATTGTTTGAATTAGCTGTCAACCATAGAGCTGAGCCAATTGAGAATTTCGGTACCCTGGTACCAAAATTGTAGTTTGGGGTGAATGGTGTGGCCCTTTAAGGTGGTGAATTGTGAGATTCTGACAGCTGTTTTCAAAGTATCCCTTAATCTTGGCCCCCCCCCCCCCCACTGTAGAATAAAAGGGGGAAATATCCCCTTTCTATTTATACAAACAAAAATTAAGAGGAACTCATTTAATACCTAAAGGGCCAATCCTCTCACCCCAAACTACACTTATAGTATAGGGTAACAGAAACTCTTAATTGGCTCAGCTCTTTGATTGACTGCTAATTCAAACAATGCAGAGTACCATGCAAAGCTTATATAACACAGCATGAACTGTTCTGAGAGTGTTTTGATTTAAAACATTTGGCTTTCCTATAATCCTTGTGAAGCAATAAACTGAGATTGTGTCTCGATGAGGGTGCATTTCAGTCATTTGTGGGAGGGGCTTAATTAAGAAGGTTGGGAAAATTGTTATTGTTTGGGATGAGAGAATTGGGCCTTAAACACAAAATTCTGAACAAACTTATTGTCTCCAACCAGCTGAATGAAACAAACTCAAGAAAGTGACTATCCATGTGATTAGTCCTAAAATAGACAGAGTTTAAACTTCACCCAATCATATCGCAGCTCTTGTGCACCAGTCAGTATTAATGTACTGCAGAAGAAAAGCACCAAATTGTATGGATAGGATGGTGCAATAACAATAAACCCATGTCATATGTGCCCCATGAGCAATGAATTGAAATAAGGAAGCCCCCTTTCTTATTGCAAACAACCTTCCCATCCACCCCAAATAGTAACAGGGAAGTCTTTCAAGATTCAATTCCTTATTGGGAACAGTACAAGAAAAAATAAAAGGTCCTTGTACAGACCCTTGAGGTGGGTTGCTGTTCCAAATGGAAGATTAGCATCTTTATTCTGAATTTGATCTTCATTCCTAATTTTCCTTATTCCAAAATGAGAATTAGGCTTGTTTTTAGAACAGAGTATAAGTGTTGTTATTTGGAATATAAGGTGAGGGCATTTGTTCTGAAAGAAAAATGTGCTGGCCATATGCCAGTGCATGGGGGGCTTCTAAAATCAGAATAATGACCAATATTTTTAATTCAGAGGAATGACCCTTTGACATAAGACCTTAACTTTTTATTTGGAAAAATAACCCTTTGGATTAACGACCTTTTGGAATAATAATTAGACCCCCTAGCAACCATTCATGAAGAGGCTTTAGATCTTTTCGGGGACAATTGCCCCACCAGCCAAAATACTGGGGGCAAACATACGTTTTTGCCCCCTCTCTGTAATTTGGACAGATTTAAAATAAAAAACAGGCAGGATAATCAAAATGTACCATTGTGGTGTATAGAAGACTTAAGGGGTTCTAGAAAACATCATTTTGAGCCTTTTTGTAAATCGATGATAATGCATTTAATGTGCCATTGTTTGTGTGTATGTGTGCCAATGTGTGTGTATGTGTGTGTTTGTTTGTGTGTGTATAGCAGTGCATGCTCACATTGGTGTGGGTGGATTGCTTATAGACAATTCAGGTCATAAAATCTGAGATTCTAGCTGTTGGAAAATTTTTGCCCCCCTCCCCCTCAATCCACCAACCAGACCTTTGCCCAACTTCAAAATAGCTATCTTTTTAAGTTCAGAATACATTGATATTGTTTTTGTACTTTCTAACTCTCCACAGATCTGGCAGAAGGAACAACATACATATTTGCAGTTTTTGCAAAATCTCAGGCTGGCACCGGACGAAGTTCTGAGAGATTAGAAGTTGCAACAGAGTCTTCGGGTACAAAGTTGTTCTTTTATATGTAGCTCTCAAATTTTACTGCTGTTTCTTATGAAACTCTGCCTGAGCAATGGACTTGGCAAAAGAATCTCAGGCCTTCAATTTTGAGGCGTTCAAGTAATATCAAACACAATGATTCACCTCAAATTACTGCAAGAGAGGTTGATTTTTTGCACACCTAAAAGATTTGAAGCTCATATAAATTAATCAATGTTTAATGAAGCAGCACACCAACCATGCTCTATTATTTTTGGAGGAGTGTGATTTGCAGCACCCCTAGATCATCTTAAACTCAAAGCCTGGAATGTAGGCCTAACAACTGGAAAAAAAGCTGTGAGCACCTCTAGATTAAACTAGAAGGTTATGAGTTGGGACATAAAACCCTATCTTATTAACTAATCATAAAATACAGAAGCCAACTCACAATTTTTTTCAAAAAATAAGTTACTAAAATAGTTACTTTAAAAAAAGAAATTTCTAAAATAACTACTTTAATTGATGCTTGAAAAAAAAAAATCTGTTTGAATTAAAAATACAATACTATGACCAGCTGAATCATTATTTAACTTTGAAGAACTCAGTGTGCTCTGCCATTTAAACTCCTGCTGTCATCTCTGAAAATTTATCTTTATACTTCTTCCTGTCAAGAACTGTTGTCAATGCCAATAACATACCCATTCAAGCATTCAGCTCTTAAGATTGACATTTGATAGCTGTTTAACTCAGATGAAACTGAAAGGTGATCTAAACCAAATGCACCAAGAGTGATTTGATCCCATTTTTGCCAGCACTTGTTTGAACCCCTAAACTGTTGGACTCCTATTGAACAAGAATGGTAGTCAAAGCTGTTGTTCATTGAATCAGCTATAATTGGAGTAATCAACAAGTGGTGGGTGCTATAATTGGGAACTGCAGTTTATCCCAAAAGACTGTGATAGTCATGATGGATATCCTTAAAGGTTAATATTTTGCCATGGAAAGTTCCTTGGATATGTTCCCAATTTGTTAATTCCTGCACCAAGCCTGCCACATGATGCATCATGGCAGTTACTGGTCCCCATTCTTTTGTGGCCCTCGGACCCCACATCTTAAAACTTGTGCTTCACACTCTTTGGGCACCTTTGGTGCACATCAGTTGTCCCTGCCCCCCCCCCCCCCCACCTTGCAGCAATTTCTGGAACCACCCTTGTTCCTTGGTGCATCACATTAGGACAGAAACGTGATGTCAATTAGGTGACTGAGCAAGCAAATCAATTAGCGTGCATGAAAAGAGGAACAGATTAAGTAAAATAAACCTGTCTGGGTTTTCCAGTGATACCCCTGGGATGAGGCTGGCATACACACCATGAACAGAGCTGTGTATATATCCACTCTGTCATGAGGGGATATTTGACCTTGCTGACATCCCTCATACTATACCTGCTGCAGTTTTCAGGGAAAACCATGTTTAGAATTTAAGGTTAATTACCCCAACTAGCAGATTTAATGAGCAGCAGCTTAGATGACCATTTTGAACAACATAGGGGTTTACATAACATGAACTAAAAACAAATTCTGTAATGCTGATAAAAGGGGGATCAAATATTACTCAGAGTGCACTGAAGAGGAAGATCTCTTTTCAGTTTAAAGGGGAAGTTTAAGCAAAAAATCAATCTTCACATGTGAAAGAGGAACTAAATCTACTCAGCGTCATGAAATTTCCATTCAAATCGGACATGTTTTTCTCAAGATGTCAGCAAATGAAGTTACTAGATCTGAGTTCCAAAGTGATATTGTGGGCAGCAGAGATTATATCACTTCCTCACATTGACAAGGAATGCTTTGTTCCCTTTGTTTTCAGACTGTTGTGTTGACCAGTTCAGGAGATAACCGTTTTTGAGGGAGGTTTTAATAATACCTGAAACGAGGGAGGTTTGAAAGCTGTCACTTATTCATGATCTTAATGCATGTGCATCATGTATCGCGTAGTATTTTTACATGGTCGTTTCTACTGTCGTGAGTACGATCATACCACACAAAATGTTTGCAACCAGGAGCTTTTGATATTACTGTACTAGTATACTACAGTAGCGGCAATTACACAATAGCCCGCCTCACAGTACCCCGTACCGTTTCAGGCGGATCCAGTGTATACCGTTGTGCAACATTGTGATCACATATTCTTGCCTTATGTTGCCAGCGCACATTTACACTGTTGAGAGATTCTTTTTAAGTACATAGAAACATGCACTACAGAACAAAGGGAGAGAACCTACGGCGAAACGGACAAAAACACAACAGAGAAATTAGTGAATTTGTGGTGACCGTCCTCAATGGTAACTTGGAAGTTCGGTACGATAAAGCTCTGTTTAGGATTATATGTAGGGGATACTAGGCCTTCCAATGCTGCTACTAGCAGTGGAACTATTTGTGTCTATAGGTTGCCATTGTTAACACTGGTTCATTAAGCACATGCAGACTTACGGCGAAAATCTGTATTCTTGAACACACAGGAAGCAGTGAATCGCTTGCTCCTTCCATGCTTCAATTTACCTGACATGATTATTTATATATTCTAGCTGACGTATTGTGAACTATGCAAACTCAGGCTAAAGCTATAGATTCAATAAAACTTCGGTAAGCTTTTCAATTTCGACTTCAAACTTAACGTGCTATACCAGCCTATGATGTCCGTATACTATGCATTATAAACTTGAGGCAACTAACGAGCGCACGTGCTTTCTCAATGTTAGTACCTGTTCCGCTATGTTTTCCTGATATTTACAGCTATTGAAAATGGCTGTTTAAGATTCTACAAATAAGCTTAGGGCAGGACTTGAGAAGTTTGACTTATGTTAATTTGAAAACGGCGTGGTAAGTGCCCAATGTGGACTCGGCTTTTTAATAGATAGGACTACGAAGGGTATGAATATGCAAACATTTCCCTTTCCTGATGGATGTAAAATTTTCCCCAAGGGTAATAGTGATCAACGTAATACATGCTATACATTAGGCTCCTAATGCATTGTGGCGCCCTTCATAAAAAACTCCCTTCTGTTAAGGAGGTACAAACCTCCTTAGAAAAAGGTTTTCTCCCGAACTGTTGACCTTGACATTAATTAGAATAGGACCTCCCAAAGGGGAATGCAAAGTTTCAAAAGTTCTCATGCCACTTGTGCAATCACGTTTTGATAATATATGTAACTGTTGAGGAGAAAATAAATAGGCTGTAAAGTTTAAAGAAAAACAAAAGACAGTCCATAAATATGAGGATGTGATGTCATATGTGCTTGCTTCAAGTTCACAGTTTGTTGGAAATGTGACAACTTTACTTGCTCATATCTTGAGAACCACACATTGGATTTCAATGCAAATTTCACTGAAATGGTTAGAATTAGTACCCCTCTAAAATCTGTCTATAAGCTGATTGCTTGCAGGATGTAAACACATATACAACAGCATCCTCTGTGTAGCCAGTGCTCAGATGATTTTTAACCAGTTGAAATGAACAGAAAGGCCACTAAAGCATGGACATAAACTTCAAACTCATCTAGTAGAAATTGCTTGAATGACCCCTTATTGGTATTGATGGTATATAACTATTGGCGAATATTTTCATAGAAAGAAATTGTGAAATGAACACTGCTTTAGATGAATATATTGCATGGATCATAATGTTCTATATTTTTCTTTTTTGTTGAAGGTCCAACATTACAACCTCCAGGTGTACCACAGTATTTTGAAGTCCTTGTCATTGGGGACAGCATATATGCGAGGTGGCAGCAGCCCGAGGGAGATGAATTCTCTGGTTACATCTTGGATATTGCCCCAATTATTCAACCAGACAATGAACTTGTGGTAAATTTTGAACCCAATGTTGAGTCTCACACCTTTGATAGCCTTCAGCCAGGTACTGAATATGTCCTTACTATTCGAGCCTTCAATTCAGCTGGAGAGGGCCAGCGTGCAAGTAGAACTGCCTACATTGGTAAATTTAAAATGCTTTTGCTTAATTAAGTGATCGATTTGAAATAGTAGAGCCTAAAGTGGGCTTTCCCTGATGAAAAAAAAAGAAAAAAATTGCATAATGTGAGATTGTATACAGTGGTGTACAAATATCAATACAGGAACAATTGAACAACATTACATGAAATAGCCAAACTGACTACTACCAGACAGTCTAAAACCTGACTTCTGTGTTGTAAGTCAGGTTTTCAAATTGATGTTAACACCCATAGTTTATAACCACTCTAATGCTTACTTGGTTTTGTCATATTTTTATTGTAGGGTTAGACTGGCTAAAAGCTATTCCTTTGAAAACATCTATCAAAAACAGACTTAACTGCCCAAAGGCTGGGTTTGAGACTGTTTAGTGGTAGGCAGTTTTAGTGAGGGTAGTGTGTTTTTGGTTTCTACTACTATTAGACTTATACAATCAGCCCTTGGAGTTCTATATTCAGAAGTCTATATTGTAATGACATTAATGCCACCAGGGGCCCATAAGTGAACCTCTAAACCCCCCATCCCCAGCACCCATGCCAGCCTCTCAATTTAATCTTATTTTTTTAGAAGTTTCAACACATCCCTATTTAGAGAGGTCATTTGGGGTCATTGGGACCAAACTGAAAATATTGTAAACATAATGCAGTAACTCCATATTGTTTTAAGCTCCCCTTATGCTTGTTCCATTCAGATTTGGTAGGCATATGTTCGTAGAAGAAGTTCTTGGTTTTACATCGGGTTTATTTGTTCCCACATAATTAACACTTGGTACCATGCTAAGTATAAAATATACTTTATTGTGTGCATCACCAGTATGAATTTCAAGTTTGGAAGTGTTATCAATAGAGCCATTTATCCCCCCTCCCTTGCAGAAGGTAAACCTGGACAGTGGATGCCTGTTTAATTAGGGATTAGATTATGGTTAAAGGGCATCCTTCTGTCTTTTCAAAAAGAAAGACATATTCTATGCTATTGGCCAAAGCTATGGCCAAGTGGATGAAGGCTGTGGCATTTAAAGAGATGAAGCTTAGCGAAGAGGAGGTCTGGAGTTCGATTCCTGGACAGGTCAAAGTAAGGTGGGTTTTTCATCCAAGAGCAATCTATAGTTTTCCCATCTGAACTGGCCTTTCAATAAATATCAAATTTGATCCAAATTGTTGAATTGGTTGCCACCTGACGTGAAGTTGTAATTCATATGCCAACGGCTTCTCCCACATCCTGGGTCGCTTAGCATCGTAAAACAACTGCCCATCATGGCTTGATTATTATTGTTATTGTTATTGTTATTGTTACTGTTACTGTTACTGTTACTGTTACTGTTATTGTTACTGTTATTGTTATTATTATTATTATTATTCTAATGTGTTACTCTGGTTTTGTGATACAGAGCAGCTGACTCCACCACCTCCCCAGGCATTTAGTGTTACACCCTCAGTGTACAGCATTGAAGCCTCGTGGGCTTCTGCAGAGGAAGATGTCAGGAGCTTCATTGTCGGAATTGGTATTGAAGAATTGGAAGAGAGAACCAATGAGTTAAACTGGGATGAGACAAACTTCGTCTTCGAGGATCTAGAACCTGACACCCTCTACTTGATATCTGTGCGAGCAGTAAATGAAAATGGTGCCGGTGATGCAGCCACAGAGAAAGTCAGAACAGGTGAGAAGTTTTTTGTTTTTGTGGTAACTATTTCAACTCTTTAACTACTTTTTATTCACTTGTTGCATGGCATATATATTCCCTTTAGGAAATCGAGAGACTTCTGCCTAGGATTTTGATGCGAAACGGGGGTTATCTTGGCTTAATCTGTGCCTGTACTCATGTGTCATAATTATTTCATTTGCTTTGATGGCTGATTGGCATTAAGTTTCTGTCTGTGAATTGACGGACACGTTCTACACCAATCTATGCTTCTACACAATACATTATGTGAAATAGCCCTTACTAAAACTCCCTACCACTAAATGGTTTTAAACCAGACTTTTGGGTGATAAGTCAGGTTTTTACTTGATGTTACATCCTCAGTTTATAGGTTGAAAACTGGGCCGTAAAACTCCATCTAAGTAACTAACTCAGAGCTTTGCACATTTGTTTTGTCAGAGGATGTGCGAGAGCTTCCAGCTCCAACCATCGAGTCGGTGGAATCAGAGTCCAACTCCATAACCATCAGATGGAGACCTTCTAGAGGTCAGGTTACTGGGTATGAAATCACCTTAGACCCAGTTGGAACATTCAGCGTGGGACCCGACCAGACATCTTATACATTCGATAACCTAAATGCCGATTATGAATATGTGCTCAGGTTGAAGGTCACCAACGAGGCTGGTATAAGCCCCCCTGCTGAACGAATAGTAGCTACAGGTGAGAATGTAAAGAATCCTCTGCAGTGTTGTCACTTTATGCAGTGTCCTTCACTAGATGTTTGATTAGTGTAGTTTCTGCACCCAGACAGAATTTGCAGAGGGTGCTGTGTACGTGGACATAAAATGTGCAACCTTGGCAAAAAAGTTACATCACACAGTTAGAAATTATTGATGCGAAAATGAAATGAAATGAAAACCTTAAAACAAAGAAAACAGCGATTATTTCTGTGCAAACACTGAATATTAATGCACATAGTCATCAAAGAAGGCTATGTAATTAAATGAATCCTCTATTTTCGATATATACTTCATGTAAGCCAGCCTCAAACTGGCCTGAATAGACACCCACTAATCCTTTTCAATCTAGGCTATTCAGTCTATTCATCTCTCTTCAGTGGTCTATTCACCTCAGTTTGAGGTAGTCTTACATGAAGTATCTCCCCTATTTTCATTTCACTTGTTTCTTCACCACCAAGTATACATACAATGACAAATACAACTCAACATAGTTGGATTGTGTCTGGAGTATCTTGTTTGTTTTGCAAAAATAATGAAGTAGAGAGTTACTCAGTGTTGACTTTTTTTGTGTTAGCCTTGCATTAGTTATCTCTTTACTACTTATCAGGTTGCAGTTTGGTTATTGATACTGATGATTTTCAATGACACAGTTTACACTCCAAAGTAAAGTCCCCAGAACATACCAATCATACAACTGTCCTTGAAATGGTTATTGTTAAACTGTACATTAGCCATATGTGGCATGGCCCTCTGTCATCACCAATCAGAATTGACCCTGTAGAATGGTCAACTTTTAGCTCAACCCACAAAAGTGGGTAGAGCGTATGTTATACTGTAGAGGGTAAAAATGTCTGTCTCATAAAAAAGGTCTGTCTCACTTTTTAAAAGGTTTCAGCCTCTGCATGTAATTGCCAGTGGATTTGCCTCAAATTTGCTGTACTAGTGTCATATTCATGGCCGGGCAGCAGATTTTCTTCTTAGCTTCAAGATAAATTAAAGAAAAGTGGTAGTTTTTGCCATTTTCATCATTTTTTGCTCCAAGGCAAAATTTCATGAAACACAATCCCAGTGGAGGCATTGTTAGCATATACTGTTGGTCTAATTTTGTAACTGCCTGTTCATTGTGTACACACCATGAGTTCCCACTTAGTTAATTACTTCTAATTAACTAACTAGGGTTTCGGGGGTTATTGCGGGCAGGCCGGCTTCCTTTGTATCGTTTTTCGGTCCTTAGCCGGTTCCCATCCTTTTGTTTCCTTATATGCATGCCTTAGGTATCGTTGTTAATCGATCTCTATCCACTTTGCTTGTTTACGTTACCTTGCAGGGTTTTTTCAGTATGAATGCATGTCGTAGGATTTCTATGTGTCCTTTTTCATGTTTCAATATACAGTATGATCTTGTTACATGTTACAGTTTGGAATGATGTCAATTTGAATAGACACAAATCAGCATTTCCTATCAGCCTTCAAATGGATGGTGCATTGAAGTTTCTTCTAGTACTGCACTTTTTGTTTACAAATTTCACAGAGGAGTGGGCTGCGGAGGGAGGTGTAGGAAAACAGATGAAAATGATTGGAAGGGAGAGATGGGTTGAGGGAGGGGAGAGGGAAGACAGTTGGGTATCTTCTCTTTCCAATATTGCTTATGCCTTTGTCCTACACAAACAGGTCAATTGTACTATGACTAAGTTTCAGATTCCTGTCTTCATAGGCAGTATTTTCTTAAAGTGTACCACAAGTCAAAAAAAAAAAATCAAAAACATATATTAAAAAGCACGAAAGTAAGTGCTAACAGTCCACTTCCATCTTCACAGGAATTCCTGAGCTGAGATGTAAAATGTTGATGTTTATTCAATTTAAAATGGTACATAGCACAATCATGGCATTGTTGAATTGTTAGTCAAATTACTGTCTTTGTCTTTCTTTGTTTTTGTGAAAGTTACTGTACCTTGTACCAAGGTGTGATAGCACTCTTACTCTTATGGGGTGATGTAATATGCTATGGAAGCAGACAGGAGTGTTCAAGGTCATAAAAACATGTTTAACTTTCAAAGGAAACCAAACATCTTATATGTGAGTTGTACAACTAGAAAGTCACAAATAACAGTATTGCACAATAGACCAATTTGTTTCAACAGAATAAACTTCAACATTTTATGTCTCAGCTCAGTTATGTCCTGTAAAGATGGGGAGTTGGACTGTTTGCATTCGCTTTTCTTGCTCTTTTATATATATTTTTGGAGTTATTTGACTTGAGGTACATCTTAAGGGGATGATCTAGCTATAGAGATTTATCCCTGACACAGTTCAACTGCTAGTAGGTGAATATTGTTCACTTGCTGGTCCACCCAACTGGAGCACCATGATTTTGTTTAAGATTCATAAATAAAATACTTAACTGGTAACATCAGAAAGGTTGAGCCACAGTAGCTTAGCTACTCCAGTTGATGTATTGTCAAGGGGATTGCCTCTACTCTCAAGGCATTTTATTATGCTTACTCCTCTGATACTACAAAATCACAGATTTTTAGGCTGTTTTCAGGGTGTTTCAGTGAACTCTCTTCAGAAAGCTGTAGTATGACTACAGTAGCAAGCATTGTCACACTTGTCTGCCATTGTTACAGTATAGTCAGTTGATGAACAGTGCAGTCAGTGGGATGTGGGAATTATTTTCACTTGACTTGGTCAACCATGAAGGTGCTGAATGGACAGCATCCAGCTAGTTTTCTTCATGGAGACTTTTTCCATCAAACGCCCAACTTTGACATTTTCTTGTCATCACTCACCAGACCTTTTGTCAATTCATCATGAGAGGTTAACCAATATCAAGTCTTGCAGCCAAGATTTGTGACTTTTGGTTTGTGGTTCTCAAGATTTGTAACTCTGAAAGCAGAATACTGAGGGAAATGGAGTCTCTAGTAAACAGACAGGATTAAGTCCTGATTAGGGCTCACATCAGTCACAATTTGTACCTTAGCCATACCTGTTTACTTGACAGGGATGAAAGGCCATTTTGTCTACCCTGCGACTGTGCTGTCACTGTCAGTCACAATCTTGTTGACTGCTGTCAATAATACTCCCCTACTGCCAGATGTACTTTGCTGTTCCTGACCTTAAAACTTTTTTGAACAGACAGGCTCTTCCCTTACTTTAACCTTGAGGAAAGGAAACTTTTTGGAAAATTTTCACAACTCAGTCTCACATTTGCCTAGGCATTCCAGTGGAAACTGACTCCTTTTACGAGGTAATTTATAATTTTACCTCAACTCTGCTGTCACCTAGGTGACACTGTATAAATTCTTTTGTGTTGGTCTGTCATAAATCCCATCTTACTAACTACCTGAATTTATTAGTTAGATACACTTTTACAGTCCAGTTTCCAACCTGTTTGGTTCAAGTCGATATTGCTCTTCCAAATTCTAAGCATGCATTGTAAGCCTGTAACCATGTGGGATTTCCCTGCCTATATAAATTTTTCCCACCTTTTTGCTTCAGTGAACAAAGGTCAAGAAAAATCAGATAAGAATTTGCTCTACTGCTTGCCTTTCACACCTCGCAAACAGTGGCACATCTGACCCATATTATTCGTGTGCACATCTTCCGCTAGCTGCCTCTTATCGAACTTGTGGTCTCTTGGAGCATGCTTAAGTGAGTTAAGCAGGAAGTCGGGAAAAATTGGTTACCCTACCAAACTTTGCTCTTGGTGGTGACTTGGGTGAAATATCTAATAGGGTAAGAAGTTAATCATGATATGAAACTTGCTTAATGGTTATCCTCTCTTTACAGAGCCATTGGGACCTCCTGCTGCCCCTATCATTTCGATGGTAGATGCCACTTCGAGTAGCATAACTGTCACCTGGAAGTCTTCTGATCCAAATATCCAAACTTTTTTCATAAGTCTAGATGGAATTGGCAGCCGTCAGCTGCGAGCAGAGACAACTACTCACACATTTACAAATTTGCCACCTGACAGGACTTTTACAGTTCAGCTGAGGGCTAGAAGCCCAGGGGGAGACAGTCCCATGGTAACACAGACTGTCTCTACTGGTAAGATTTTGTATGGAATCTTCCTTTGCCAAATTTGTCATCAGTCGGCAGCTCAATGTTTCACACTGGTCAGGGCTTAAGCGTAAGTCTAGAAGTAAAAGTGGTTTCTATGTTGCTGATAAGTAGAATTTTATTTTACTCATCCTCCCTTTTATAAAGTCTTGTCAGGTCTGGTCCATTACACTAATCCTCCTGAGTTCATATTCAGTCAAACTTAGAAAATTTTGTTACATTCAGTTCCTAATAGTTCGAGAACCGTCTATGGCTAATGAGATTTCACCAGGATGCTTAGGATATGATCCTCTTTAACATTATAAAATAAATTTGGACCTGGATTATTCTTTTAGAGGAGGAATTTTTTGAAAAATATGATACATTACAAGGGAGAAAAGCAAACAAAGAGTATTCATTCTTCAAAATTGGAGTATGGTTGTATACCCCTATATTTAAATACTCCCATCCTTTCCCCAGGTTTCTAAAGCTATACATTTGTTGTACAACTTTAATCATTTTTGGCCTCAACAGAACCAGTTGAAATCTTGCCACCTCCAGTTATTGAATCCGATGACGCCACTACTGATTCTATCACAGTTACATGGAGACCCACAGTGGACCCGGTCATCAGTTACCAGATATCCATTGGTAATGGCCGTCCTATAACTCTAGGACCAGGGGATACATCCTACACCTTTTCTGGACTTGAACCTGGGACAGAATACTTGATTTCTTTAAGTGTTACCAATCTTGGAGGGGAGAGCCAACCTACCACAGAGAGGATTGCCACAGGTACATCGCTTACTTCACATTTTGCTGTCTTTTATGGTAGTTATGTTTGTCCAAGGCTCCAGTTGAATATATCTCCATTTTGACCACATACCTGGCCCATAGCCAAGGAGCACAGTGGGCCCCCACCCTCCTAAAGATTCCAAGTTGCTACAGACCAGATACATACTTAAGGATTCCCCCCCCTCCCTTTCCCAGTATACCTCTATTAGCAGAAAATTTTTTTCAATTTACAGTGAGAAATGTACCAGAGGGGTCAGTTTCTTTCATGCCAAATCCCTTTCAAAAACCTGCCAAAACTAAACACTGGTGTAGGCTTGGATGAAAACTGTCAGAACTCGGATACTACTTTTCGTATATTGCAAACATTTTAACACTGACTCATAGAGTAGGGAAATGATTCCACCAACTTTAACTTTAAATTCTTTATATGAAATGATTCTTGTTTAACAGAATCAATTCTCTGCAATTTCCTGAGGATTATGATTTGTGGCACACCTGGAAAATCTGAAATTCAACTTCTGTCAAGTCTGAGTGTGCCACATGTTTGCATTTCTCTCAGAGTAAATAAGCTGTAAATTTTCAATTTTTTTCTACACAGGTCTTCTCATGCTATGGTCATTTATGCTGGATTTCCTGTTTGATCAAAGGTGTAAAATCTGACCCAAGCTCACTATGAGTCCAAAACAAGTGAATGACCTGGACAATATTTATCTTTGCTTCTTAATTGTGTTTTGTTGTGCAGATTGTTACAAGAGGGAGTTAAATGCCTTCTGCAAGAGAGAGCATAGTGCCTTGCAATACTGAAATAGTTGACAGTTGCATTAGAACTCTGTTAACCACATACCCGGCAAATTGGGCATTTGGAAGGAGACCCTGATTTACTATCAATCACCAAATGCAGCTGAAAGTCAACATAGCATAAGCAAAGATAAGGAAATCAAATTAGCTAGCTGAAGCAAACAACCTTCCTGCTTGCTGATGGTAGAAAGCATAGGATTACACGGAACTTTTTGAATTAATCACTGTTTGTAAACTTTAAAGGACTTGTCCTTCTCATTGCCCTTTATGGGTTTGCCTGGACCATGTCCCTGCCATGCATTACTATGAATGGTTTTTGCCTGGACCATTTCCCTGCTCTGCATGACTATGAAACTGAGTTTTGATCATTTGTATCATATTAGAAACCCTGTTCTCTTGTAGTATACCCTTTGTTTATTTTTCAAAATAACAGGGGCTTTCAATTTCCTTTCACATTTTTGTAGAATCCTTGAGTCCTTTAGAGAAGCCCACAATCAGGTCAGCAGAGGCCACCACAGATACCATTGCTATCCGATGGGATAGACCCTCAGAGCCTGTAGTGAGGTATGAGCTGACACTGGTGGGGAATGAACCAATTGTCCTTGGAGCTCAAGAAACTTCCTACACTTTCTCAAATCTTGAACCCAATACACGATACACGGTTGAGCTGAGAGTGGTAAATGAAGGTGGACCCAGTAACCCAGCTCGATCAAGAGTAGTGACAGGTGAGGAGGAAACTGTCAGAGCAGGCATGATAAGCTTAAACTTCTTGGGCATTATGGGAAATAGCCCTTACTGAAACTGCCTACCACTAAACAGTCTAAAACTTGAGTTTTGGGCAGTGTAGTCGGTTTTCACTTGATATTCACATCAACAGTTTATAACAGCTCTGACCCTTATGCCCCATTCAATTGAGGTTGTGAAGTGGAGAAGTGGTGCATTTGCACCAGTTCACAACTTGTGAGAAGCGTTCCATTGGTAAAACGGATGGCTATACACTATTGAACAGAGCAATTATATGTAGCCTGAACGCTCAATTTATGCGTAAAATGAGGCTGTTCGACGAACAGGCAAATAGATCATCGAAATTTGTGGCAAAGCCGTCTTTGTGAGAAACATTCAACAGTATCAGTCACCGAATTATAATTTCCTTGATCGCATATACAACTTACACCAACTGGATTTCATTTTGCAGGATTAGGGGTCAAATACAAAGATACCGTGATTGTTTATCGTCCTTTGCTATGTCCGCCGTTTTGAACTCAAGCTGCTCCAAAAATTCCCAGTTCCCTACACCAGTTCACCACTTCACGAGTTGCAATGGAACGCTTCTCACTGCATGACTTCATGAGTTCACAAGCTCAATGGAATGCAGTATAAAGTCAATAAAATATGATAAAATCTTGTAAGCATTGGAGTGGCTATAAACTGTGGGTGTTAACATCAATTAAAAACCTGAGCTACCAACCACAAGTCTGGTTTGAGACAGTTTAGTGGTAGGAAGTTTTAGTAATGACAATTTTCTTGTAAAGGGGGGATTTCTTAATTTTGCTTTTTACTACTATTAAACTTACGAAATCAGCCCTTGGGCTTCTATATCCAATCAGAAGTCTGTATTATAACGACATTTATGCCACCAGAAGCCCTTGAGTGAACCTCTGAACTCCTCCCCCCCTTTTAGCAGCAGTGCCTGCCCCTCAATATCCTCTTATTTTTTAGAAGTCTCAGGCACATCCCTGTTTAGAGTTTGTTGACATGACATTGTAATACCTGCCATTTTGGTTTTGAAATATTAATTCAGGACTACTGTCGTCACCAAACAGGGAAACTAGCAAAATATGTATGGCAGTCTCCATTTAGCAAAAACCTAGGTATTTTTTTCAGAGGAAATGAATATGTACACAGTGCAACATCCTTTGATGCTGCCTTCATTGCCGAGCATGCATCATAATCAGACCTGTGAAATGGTACATGGTATAGTACATCTTGCTGTTGAGGCTATCTGAAATATTTCGCACTGAGACTAGACTAGACTTTAACATACAGACACCACAACAGGTATATGTTGTATGAACAAATATCGTAGTGCAAGAAGGGTTTGGCAAAAGTTTGTCTCCCAGATACGTAGGCATATTCTTGAATATGGAGTGAAAACCAGGAGATGTAACATGTTACTCATAACATATTTAATATCATGTGCAGTGTTGTCTGTCTAGTTTGAACTAACTTAATAAGCCCTTTCATGATAACAACTGCGCATGACAGAACAAAGGTCATCCGGTATCACTCGCTCATTCGTATCACTGTGTGTACGTACATTTTACAATAGTAAGCTACACAAGATTACACTTGACTTGTAGGATTTGGGTTAACAGATTAAAAATTCAGGTTAGAGGGCCTACTATTACTCCGTAAGATTTTGGAATGAATTTTGCTTTGGGTCTTTGGTTATAAAAAAAAATCTAGAGTTACCTTGGCCAATGATTCTCGTCTATTACAATCAATCTTAGGCACGCTAAGACCTCCATTGAAAACCCATGTGCTAACAGTTTAACTGTTAGTGCAACATTACTATATAGCACTTGAACGTTACATGAAGTTACACTCCAAATCACAGTCTTGGGCTGAGGTAAGTTACAACTAAGCCTGGGTGAAGCAAGTCCTGGATACTTAGATATACTGTGAGATTTTATTATGAAGGTAAAAGGCCAAGGCTTAACTTTTTAGGCCTATAGCAGTAGCAGTAAGGTGATCTATACGAACTTACAAACTTAACCTACAAAGTCTGCAAACTTACGAACGAAGCCTACGTTAGGCCTTTGCATCATGTAGCATGGTAATAGAACTTCAAGCGTAGAAATAACCCCCTGGTACTCATCCTAGTTCTTGTAGCTTAGGTATCTTTTCACGAAATTTGGTATACCAGCCTACAACTGGTTCATTCCTTGAGTAGGCCTAGCTTACGGTATTTAGCCTAGCAGAGAAGGCTTGAACTATCAGTTCGTACTTCCATTGGAACGGACAAATTCTTTGAGATTTTGCACATTCAGAAACTTAAAACTTAGCCAGGATCTAAGGAAAATTTATGAGTGATACTTTAAAACATCTTTCCGGTGATACTGAACGTTTTGTCCATTAAGAGATGGATTTTTCAAGTCTACTTTTGGTTCATGTCTGTGTTTATTGTAGGCATGCATACGTAATGTAACGATGGTATGCACAGGCGACGGCCTGCGACTAGGGTTGCTATGGGTTGCTAAACCGAATGACCTTTGACCCGGGAGGCCGATTTGTAATCATAAAAGGGCTTATACATCTGTCAATGAATTAGACCATGGCATTTGGCAGTAATAAATCCCCCATTTTACATTCTGTCAGAATCCCTGGTTGTATTTGCATTTGTCACTGAACTTTGCAATGATCAGCTATTGTCTCCATTCGGGGTCCTTTCTTTCTGTACTACTGTGACACCATGTGTAGAGGGTCTATCAGGCCTGCTCAAAATAAGCTTGAAGAATGGCACAGCCAAAGTGAGCAGATTGGCTGTAAGTCAGTAAGGCCTGACAGCTGTGGCACAGTCAATGCTGCTGGTTATTTCAAGTCCTCTCCATGTTTATCATAACATGAAACACCCCAAAGCTAGGCAAAGTACCAAGTCTATCCAAAACCTATCTTTGGAGCACTTTCCTCCTTTACACTAAACACCACTTAACTTCAGACCAGTAAGATTGTGTATAGCATAACAGAAGATGACAATTGTTAACAAACACTCATGCATGACAAACTTCCTGAATGCAGAATAGGCTTTATTTTTCCTCCTAGAAAATTCTCAAAATTTTTTGAGAGCAAGAGCAGAAAAGGATACCACAAACTTAGGGCTGTAGCATTCAAAAACACTTATCCTTTCTTCCTGAGTTATGCCTATATGTTCAACTTGGGAATATTGCTGTGAAAGGAGTTTCATAGCATGATACATGGTCCCCTCTTCAATACCCGGTCATTAGAGAGCTTTACAATGCATTACCCAGACCTCATTTAAAATAAAATTACATCATTTGTATCTATGCTGTTTGGAGTGCAACACAAATTAACACTTTACGTAGTTGTCAAATATTGCAGTTGACATCATTACATTGTAGCTGACATCTGCATCATGCAATCTGAAGCTTACTTATGTTGCCTGGTTTTCTTTACCTGTCTTTTAGAGCCTCTTCCACAACCTAATGTTCCTGAAATTGAGACCCCTGATGATGGTTCTTATAGTGTAAGGAACTTTGAGGCTGATGTTCAGGGCCAGACAGTTATACTTTCATGGCTGGCACCAACAGACTATGAGGATGAAACCCTACTCGGGTATCTGCTTGAAATAGATGCAGAAGAAATCTCCTTGGACACATCCTTGCGACTTCATTACAGACAACAGTCTTACACCTTCCGTAATCTGGAACCCTTGGTGGAGTACCATGCAGTCCTAACACCCATCAGGCGTGAATTACGTGCCGATCCTCAAGATGTTACATTTACCACTTATGTTTGTAAGTACTTTTGTATTCGTGATGAAACCTTACTTCTTACTTTTTGTTATACCTCCCTCCTCTGCCTGCATACCTCTTTCAGCTTCAGGGAGCAAATGAAGCTTCAAGCTTACTTCCTGCACACTTGATATAGTCACATTTCGCATCTGATTAATTGATTGGCAGTAAACAAATTATTTAAATTCACAAAATGTTACGTTAACATTGAGGTCAGCTAACAGGCCCATCAAGCATGTGTCAATTGCTTTTCATGCAGTGTGAACACAATGAAGGCATAGCATATTTGAGGGTACAGATCTTGCAACAAACCCAGATATCATTTACACCCCACACCGCCTTTGATGTAGTGAGGTGTCTATGTAGCATTATCCAGAAGCAATGTCTCAGCATGTGTTTGTAGACTCAAAATAAAGCTGCGAATGTAAATGCTCACCTCTATCTTACTGAGAAGGTATGACTGTTGATTTAGTGAATTATCATAGAAGGTATGTACATTACATTTGTAAATAGTTATTTAAATGATGACTTTGCTTTTCTTGGAAAGAAAAAAGGTATTTTTGTATTTAATGTGAAAAAATCCCAAAGTTTGATGTGTTCTTTGTAAAAGGTAAAAAATTTGATACATAGATCATATTGTGTGTTAAACATGTAAAACATTTGTGCAATGACACACCCCTTTGTCAGGCATTTATTTGACCCAACATCTCAGAGACTTAGAAGCGGTGGAGCATCTGCCTCTGATGCGGAAGGCCCGGGTTCGATTCCCGGGTCAAGTCATACCAAAGGCTCCAAAAATGGAAACTACTGTCATTGTGTGTTATGCTCTGCATAAGCAATGGAGTAGAGAAAACAAGCCAGTGAGCCACAACTGGAAAAGGTCGTGGCTGGCTTGAATTGAATAAATAAGTTGGAAACTGGGTGGTAAAACTCCATCTAACTGAGTAACTCACTCAGAGACTTAGATTTTTTTTAGATACCCATTTTGGGTATGATATATATGACAATGGACTTCCTATTCATGGACAGCGCATACTACACAGAAGATTGTCGCTGCTGTAGGTGTGAAAAAAAGCACACCAAAATGGCCATCTGCTTTGAGTTTGTGTAAATGTTGGGACTTACCCAAGTCAATAACTGGATTTTGCAAGAAAGTTTAAATACTTTTGAAATATGGCAAGGTAAGGTCAAAATCACTGCATGTATTGCAGGAATATGATATTGTTCTCCATTCAAGTTTAACTTTTGTAAAGATTTTCACAGAATCATCCTCAAATCAGACCATTTATAGCTTCACAGCAGCCATCTTGGTGCCCCTTTTTTGTCCCAGTCAGTGGCGACAATCTATGAATAGGAGGTTATATGTTACATGCTCTGTTCATGTATGTAAAGTCTGTGGATATGACACACCTATGCTGCACTAGACTGAATGCACCTAAAAATTGGCTATGATGCAATATTTGGACAAATTTGACCCACCCCTGTGTCAAAACTCAAATGAATGTGTCACACATTTGACTCACTACTGCACAGGGGTCAGATGGTGCATCACAAAATGGATGAGTGGAACATTCGTTACTGCAATCAGTCTATGTTTGTTGTCATAGTACAAAAGCTGAAAAAAATCTGTTTCCATAATTTCCATGGCAAGATTCTTAAATAGGAAGTATAGGCAAAAGTTTAATTTTCATATGTGAAAGAGAAACAAAATATACACAATATGGTGAAAGTTCCATTCAAATCAGACATGTATTTCTTGAGATATCAGTAAATGAAGTCAGTAGATTTTTGTTCAAAAGTGAGTTTGAGGGCAGCAGAGCTTATATCACTTCCTCACATTGACAAGGAATGTTTTGTTTTATCAGATTGCTGTGTTGACCTTGAAGTTAATAGGAGTATGACCTCCCTGTGGGGGATGCAAAATTTGTCATTAGAGGAAATGACCATTAGCCAGAATTTAGAAAAAGTCTAACACAACTGATCCTCTTAACTCAGTGTAGCTCAACTTTCTGGCAGACATGAATCTTATCTTGACTTATGAGACCTTGCAAGTTGAAAGTCACCTATGCATAATACACTGGAAAGCTGTGCTGTGCCAGTAGGATGCCGTTCCCTAACGAATCAATAAGGTGGCCTAATCCCTACCCGAGTTGCAATTGGCAAGTCGGGTAAAAGTAGGTAATGGGGAATTCCTGTCATTTAAAATTTTCATGCCACTTATGCAGTCACATTTTAATGATATTGGACTGTTGAGAAGAAAATCCAATATAGTTTAAAGAAAAACAAAAGATTGCCCATTAGTGTGGGATATGATGTCATATGTGCTTGCTTCATGCTTACATTTTGTTGAAAATGTGAAACTTTACATGCTCATATATTGGGAACCACACATCGGATTTCAATGCAAATTTCACCAAAATGCTCAGAATAAGTACCCCTCTTACAAACCAAATGGTGAAATCCTGTTGTGACCTTAAACTCTTCTTTTAAGAGGTAACCTGGCAACCTGAACACAGCATGTCTCAATTTTATATGGACCACCCATGAGGTCTGGTTATAGGGACACATATAATATAGGTAATATATAGACAAACCTTTTACAGGGGATCAGGCAGCTGTAAAAACTTATCATTTCTGTGCATTACATTTTCACCACTTCTAACCTGTTTACAATTCGGCACAATTTTGGGGAAGAGAGAGGGGGTTCAGAAAATTTTTGGAACACCTTATCACATGGTCACATATTTCCTCAACCTTTTTGTCTGGTAATTGCTATGTTCATTGTTTTCAGCTCGGTTCATTCCTCCTCGGATCCAATTGGTTGAGATACTTTCTTCCAGTGCTGCTCGGGTTGTTTGGATGGACCCTACTCTTCCACCAAATAGGGGTATTACAGACTCACGATACTACACACTTCGTTACCGTCCATTGCAAGGAAGGTATGGACAAATGGCATTGCTAAGGAATATTAATTGCTACCTTTGAGATTAGGGGATTCCCATTTTGGTAGAAATGTTTCTGAAACGTAAAATGATGGAGAACATGTGATTGATATGGCACTCAACTACATGCAGCTCATTTTCCCATTACTGTAGTCCTGCACTTGCTGAAACTTAAAACCTGTTGACCTGTTGTGTGACCTGTCTTGGCACCTACAAACCTTGTTCTCTCATCTGGCTCTATACACTAATCTAATAACTTTGGTGTAGTTGTACATGCAGTGGGAACATTAAATCATCACATTTTAGTTTGTTTGGTGTCACATCCATGTCTAGAGACATGTATATTTTGCCTGACATCATGTCTCAAGGTTAGGTAAGGTAAGGTTTACAACAGTCTCCGGCATGCTGCTAGAATGCCCATTACTGATATGCAGCACCTACTGGAAACTCAAAATCTTGTCGAGTGGCTGTCTCAGCAGGTTTTTACTTTGTTTATTTGGAATGTGTATTCCGAAAGGTTTTGCAGTGGTGCTTATCTAACCCCTCACACAGAAGACTCACTTGATAGAACTTTAGCAGGAAGTGGTTCTGGCAACTTGTTGTTTAGCAAGTTATAGTCAATGGGGACTAAGTTAAGTCTTGATTGCTCAATAGATGAAGCAGAGATGTTAACTCTTGGGATAGGTGGAGAGATCTGCAGAGGTGCTGCATTTGGCTAATGGGTCCTCTTGTGACATGAGTATGAGAACTGTTATCAGCAAAATGTGTTCTTTGACACTGAAGCCACCAGTAGACTGTCCTTTGTGTAGGAAATGTGCCAAACAAATACTTGTCCTAATTGGTTGAGGAGGAGCTCAAGTTAGCATGAGAGAACTTAAACTCTCTGACAAATGCCTAATTCTCTCATCTTTTCTTTACTTTCCTTTTTTCTCAGCTCAAATTATTTGTATGCTAACACAAGAGAATTTGAGTACAGCGTTGGAGATCTCATTTCTGATACAGACTATGAGTTTTCGGTCCAGACAATTTTAGAGGGAGTTACATCTGGATACAGTGAGCCTGTACGAAACACGACACTCTCAGAAAGTATGATTGTCATTTTATGATATGTTAATTTTAAGGTTGCCCCTGCATGCAGTCTTAGAATTTGTCGTAGAACTTGGTCTACTCTCTTAGTCAAGGAAAAAATGGATTGTGAAAATTACAAAAATCATGAAAGGTAGTAAAATGTTGTAAGAAATATGTAACTTAAATGCATGGTATAGTGATAGTAATAGACTTTTGACAGTGAGAGTGAAAATATAATACATGCACATTTAGACAAAGGAAAAGTGAGGTTTTGGCAAAACAGTTTTTGGCCTGACTCAGTAGGTTGAACATGATGTGATTTGAAGGGCATGTACCAGTTGAGAATTTTGTTCTCTCCTCAATGAGAAAATACCTGTGGAGTGATTGGAGTCAGTTTTTCAACTACATCATTTATTCATTTTATCATAAAACTAATAATGATATATATTATAGCCAGCATGAATTGCACCTGAGGGTGACAATTACATTGACCTGTTTCAATTTTTCTAACCATAACCCTGTATCCCGTTGCCAAAACCAATTTTTGTAGGTATACTTTTTAGGCCAAGAAGAACAATAGAATTATGTCTCACAATGTAGGTATTTTGTAAATGGTAGCTAAGCTAGTGCTAAAGCATTAAGGCAACAGTAAATGTTCTACTTAATGTGTGGTGTGGCCATAATGTCAATTAGTTAGCATGAAGTGTCACCTTGAGGTATAATCCATTAACATATAGTAATTATATCGTACAATGTTTCATATTATCTCTGCATCATCAATTTCTCTCCTTCGTATTCGTGTAGCTGATGGCCAGGCCCCAAGACTTTTAACAGTTGTTCAGTTGACACTTGAATTTCCAAATTTAATCCATGCTACACTGAACTGGCTCCCTCCATTGGAAAGAACAGATGAAGTTTCAGGTAAAAGAAGAAGTTTAATGTTGAAACTACTGTATTAGAAGTTATAGGGAAATAGTTCTTAAATTAAATTGTATGAAAAGGGGCCAACTAGAGATGGCTAAAATTTGCTTTTTATTTCTATTTATATATTTTAATTATCGTAATCATATCTTGATTGCGTGCAAAGCATAGTCCCACCAGAAATGTACATAAAACACAGTGGTTTTAGTTTAAAGGGCAAGAGCAGTCATCCCAAATTAGAGTAGTGTAGTAGACTGTCCAGTTTCATGATTGGCTGTTGGGAGTCATGTGACAACATTTACCAGAATTAACTGCTTGGTTTACCTTGAATATGCAATAGTAGAGTCATTAAATGTAATGAAAGATACTTTGAAGAGAAATAAAAAGAAAATTATGTTATTTAGCTTTTCCTTCAAATAAATTTTAGGGGGACTGCTCTTTACCTTTAAAGTCAAAATGGCACCTGCAGTCAGCCTAAATGGTTTTAAAAGTGATTTTTGTGTTGAAAAAAAGCTCATAATGTCAGTTAGTTTTGAATTTTATCTTCTCTTGACAATTTCAGTAATTTTGAACATTTTGCGGAATATCAACTTTGTGACCATCTTAGGATCCAGCATGCATAACTCTAATTGGCTTCATTAAAGGCATCTCAGATAAGCTTCAACTCTCCTAATCTGCTTATTTCTAGACTCCTACAGTTGTCTAAAAATCATCCTTATCCAGACAAAATCCTATTTTATTGCTTCAAGGGATACCACGGTGAACATGCAAGACCCTAATGTGTAATAAGGTTACTCTCAGTGCATGCTATGTAATATGAGCTACTTTGCATTATTTGAATTTGATGTCAGTCAAAAAGCTGTGCCAATTGGAAACTTTGGTACACTCATTTAAAATTGTAGTTAAGGGTGATGAATGACTTTGGTCATCTCATAGGTGGTAAGATGCATCAATCACCATTTATCTTCATGTCTGCATCATGTTTCCTTTTTTTTCAGGTTACAATGTGCAAGTCAGTAAAAGGGAAAACCCAGGACCATTGGACTGGACGAACCTTCCTGTTGAGGGTGCCGTACTCTCTGCGACAGTCCCAAAACTCACCACCAACATGACAGCATCTTTCAGAATCCAGGCCTTTTTCTTTTCTGGCAATCCCTTGGGTCCTTTCTCACCCCCAGTGTCTTTTGTTACCCCCATTTCAGCCCAGCAGGGTAAGACCTTTTTTCTTTAGTCGTGTAAAGGGGAACTATAAGTTTTAGAGCAGACACAAATGAGGGAAAAAAGGGGGGAAATCAGTTGCAAGTGGCAGGTCCAGAAGCTTTTACAGCAATGGGATCTAACTGTGGGAAAGCTTTGTAAACAGATTAAAAGAAGTAGTGCTCTAGACAAATCAGAGCAGTGCTGGTGTTTAGTAACTGTTGTTGGCTATTAGTTGGCCAGTAGTCGGGTCCATTAATTTTAAATTCCACATAAAATTTCAAACCCTTATATTCAGTGAAAGAGAGGGTTTCAAGAGGCATTTCAGTATATAACCATCCATGATATGAGTGGTTGTATACTCCATTACTGATGCTGAGTCCCAAGCACAATGTCAGTAGGTTCCATCTTTTAAAGTCTTTAGTATGACATGGCTGGTAGTCAAACTTCATACCTCTTGGTTGCAAGTAGGGTGCTCTAACCAGTGGACCATGCAGTTGATCAGCCTCAGTGTAGCCAATTGTGTTCTTTAAATCATACAGTCCTTTGATAACTGTGGGCAATTTTTCTGATGGAAGGGAAGCATATATTTGTTGTATGGGTGAAAAGGAATGCACACTCTGTAGGTCTGTGTTATAGACTGCGGCTGTCCAGGATGATATTGACTTCTTTGGCTAAATTGACACCACATCCTTGTGTGTGCTTAGAGATTCTATGTTTGGGACTTTAAATATATTTCTACTGTGCACATAATTTTTTTTGGATACTTTTTGTCTCATTAGGAGTTGAAGAAGGAAATTGTGAATCAGAATTAGAATTTGTGACTCAGAGGATTACGTCAACACGTGAACGTGGCGGAGGAGTTCCCCCTCTTGGGGTACCGCTTCCTTTTTGTGATGAATACCTCAGTCAGTATGCCTGCCCGTGGCCAACATTGGTGTAAGTTTATAACAATTTGTAGTATGTCAATGAAACTGTATAGTGTAGTAATGAATAAAAACAGTGAAAACATGTCTGAAGTTTCTTTGGCGTATCCAGGCCAAAGTGTGGTCTGAGCAAAATTGCCCATGAGAAATTTTGCACCATGAAAAATCGGCACTCAAACTGGGCGATAGAGCTGCAAACTGGTCGATTCTTTGACGTCATCTGACCGCAAGAAACTAAATGACCTTGGCTGGTGTAAAGTCGTAAACTCTTGTAGAAGCAGACCGGAAGTCCACTGAATCACCACATTCCGTCTGAAAACATTACTTTTTAGTCATTTACTATGCAAATATGAAATCTCTGGAATTGGTAGTACCATTTTGATCTGCTTCCTGTCTTGATATGTACAAAAACAACAAAATGAGGAATTAAAAAAAAGAATAAATCTCATGGAGGTCTGTTGGCTTGCAAAATCTGGCAGATTTTGCTTTGAAATGTGATCGTTATTTTCACTTAATGTTGACCGATTTTTCCGTTTCAAGGTTTAAATTAGTGTCAACTTGTTACGAGATTTTTTTTTTCATGATTAAAAATGCAAAAAATAAAAAATTTTAGGTCAACTCTATCAAGGGCAGTAACATGCGCTCCGACTATGTAAACCGCAAGAATTCACCAAGATCAGGCTTTCATGTTGGTCTCTGAACTAAGGCGTTTGTCCAGATTTCATGCCAGCATTACTTCTAATGCCAAGAGGGCAGTTCAAACACCTCATAGTACTATAGAGTCCATGGCACTTAGTAGGTGTTGTATTTATGATTTGGAAATCTGAGTGCCAGGGCAGTTCGCCAGTCCCAACAGGCTACCTCCCTGAACTCGGGTCCCCATAAGTGCCACAACCTTTAGGCATCTTTGGAATTGGTCTGTGAACATAACCTTGATTCTTCCGCATAAAGGTACTGTATAGTTTCTAATTTGAAGTTGTTTTCTTCATAAACATTGTCCAGGCTAAATCTTTTACTAGACACATTAAGTGACAAATGAAGTGAAAATGAAGTAAACTTTACTTCCCCACTCATCTAGGTGACACTAAATTACACTGAATGTAAGTAACCAAGAAACAATAACTAACTATTGAACAAATTCATCAAATAGCTGTTTGAGAAGTGTTTCTTATTGCTGTTCTGATTTTTTTCTCATCAGATGTACCTGCATACCTCGAGGATCTAATGTTATGGCAGTTGTCCCCTCCGCCAAACCAAACCCAGGCTGTGGTAAGTAGTTGTAGATTCAACATTGTGAGGAGTGGGGACTTAGCACAGTTGGGCAGGGGCTATTAATGACGAACCTGCCAGTCCAAGACTAGAATCAGTTGAAGTGCCATTCCCACATTTGACCACAAGTCAGTGAAAGCAGTAAAACATGAGAAGTGAAAGTCCATGAAGTTAACATTACTTTAGAAGATTTATTGTGAATCAGGTCTGATTTGTTGTATAACCTACAGGAGCTTATCCAACTTGTCTATTCAGACTATTTGAGGCGAAAAAACCCCTTTTGGTACCATGTAGGGTTCGGTGGTATACTGGTATTGATGTGACAACTGGTACTAGAGGTACAGGTAATAAAAATACCGAAGATATTTGGTGTTTCTAATACAGGTTCTTGAAAAAATACTGGTACTCAAAAAAATTACCCTGGAAAGGTCGAGATAGGAAACAGGAGTATTAATTACGATTGTGCACGACTGCTAAGAAGTGTGGTAAACAAAGTCAAAGCAGAGATTGCTGCACAGTAATAATGCAATCATATGCCTAGCTGCATCAAAGTATACGATACCAGCTAGGGGTGCCGTGCACAGTTTAGGTTCCTTCACACCTGACTTTCCTACCCAAGATTTGAAAACTGGTTCTGCCTCAATACCGGTTCTGTGAGCTTAACAGTACTGGTACCAATACTTTCATGGTACCGCCCAACCCTAGTACCATGCATAATAATCACACTGTAAAGTTTATTATCTTTCATCACACCAACACTGTACAGCTGATACATTGTTTGCAAGTCACACAGCATTCTGGCTGCCACTAACTCTTCGACAAAGTTTTCTGTGGTATCAAGTGATGGCTACTTGACCTAACCAAGTTAGTAGAATGTAATGGGCTACTGATTGGAACTAAAGCTGTGCAAATCTTTTCAAGGTACATTTATATAATGTGCTCTGGTCAGTTGTCTTGAATTCACACAGAACTATATAGTAACCTATTTTTTTTAACACTAAGAACTCTCCTGCTTAAAAATCAGAACACTATGACCAGACCTCATTAAGGGGAGGTCACATGTAATACAGTTCCACTTATCAGCAACATCCTTTGTTGTAACAAAGCCCTATCACTTCTACACTAACACTCAATCCCTGGCAATTGAGGAGCTTTTGTCTTATTGGTTTATACACAACGGATAAACTTCAATCAGTGCACAGTTAAGAATCTTTTATTTGTGGTTATCTCAGGAAGTCCAAGACGATGCTCAGTTTGGTAAGGTTAGAGATAATTATTTCAGATGGTTGTAAAAGTAGAAACCCAGAAACACATCCTTCCTCACTTCCATGTTTGGATCGATATTTTCAGCCAGTAGTGCCGCTGTTATGTGAAAAACCCACAGATCAGCAAATGCCAACAACAGCTATTGTTAACGAACAATAGCAGCATCTCTCTGTCACGGAATTTAGTGCTCTTTAACTTTCACGCAGGTTCCAATGCTGTGTGCTCTCAAGTGTAAGTGATATGCAGGCTGCATAATGAGCAGTGGTATACTGCTTCTTAAACCTTGGAGGCTCGGCGGTTACATTCCCGTGCGATCCCTAATTGAATTTTTAAACACAGGAATTCTTGATGTAAACTTTTGACTTTTCTATTTTAATATAGGTGCCATTTCAGAGGATCCACCGTGTAAAAAGGTCTACAATAGGGTAATGGAAGCCATTCAACAATCTCGCCAAAATGGAATTATGCTGATGGGAGCCAATCTCCCATATTGTCGAGAGGATGGATACTTTGAAAGCAAGCAGTGTGCTGGTTCAGTGTAAGTTTCTTCTTTGTTTTGGTCAAATTTTTGAGTCAAATATTAAATATGTCACATTCTATCTTTAAGAATTGATCATACACACCCATTCCTCTAAAGGGAGTCATTGAGTTGATATCGATAACTTAATGGGAGTATTCAGGCACGGATCCAGACATTCCAAAAATATGGCACGCCAAAAGGCTCACCAAACATGATGATGTTCTAAAAATACACGTTCGTGTACTAAAATTACACGTTCATGTACTAAAATTACACGTTAATGTACCAAAAATATACGATGATGTACTAACTTCATATGATCATGATGTAAATTAACACCATCATGTACTAAAACCATAAGTTCATCATGTTAATTGTTACGTTGTACATGTAAAATTACACGTTGTACATCTTAAAACACACGTTGTACATGTAAAAACGTAAGATCATCATGTTATATTTTTATCTTCCGCAAGCCATACAGAGTGAGCCTTTCGGCGTACCAGAAGTCCGCCAAAAGGCTCACCGAATTTGATGTAGTAAAAGTACACGTTCATGTACTAACTGCTTACGATCATGTACAAATTTCATACGTTCATGTACTGATTTCATACGTTCATGTACTGATTTCATACGATCATGTACTAAATGTCAGTACATGATCGTAAGAAATCAGTACATGATCGTATGAAATCAGTACATGAACGTAAGCAAACAGTACATGAACGTATGAAATCTGTACATGATCGTAAGCAGTTAGTACATGAACGTGTACTTTTACTACATCAAATTCGGTGAGCCTTTTGGCGGACTTCTGGTACGCCGAAAGGCTCACTCTGTATGGCGTGCCGAAGAGACAATAATAACATGATGATCTTACGTTTTTACATGTACAACGTGTGTTTTAAGATGTACAACGTGTGATTTTACATGTACAACGTAACATTTAACATGATGAACTTATGGTTTTAGTACATGATGGTGTAAATTTACATCATGATCACATGAAGTTAGTACATCATCGTATATTTTTGGTACATGAACGTGTAATTTTAGTACATGAACGTGTAATTTTAGTACATGAATGTGTATTTTTAGAACATCATCATATTTGGTGAGCCTTTTGGCGTGCCATACAAAAAGGGGGGTTGACCTAAGATGAAACAGGGTGTGAGGGAGTTGCACTGCTAATTTACCTATGTTTTATTTTTGATGTGGCAAAAAATGGAAGGCTGAGGCTGTTTAAACCCCCCCCCCCCCCTGCCCTTGGATCCACATCTGGTGTTAAATAGCTTCTACCACATAACAATGCTTGTAGTTAGCCTAATAAGCCAAGTCTTGTATCCATTAGTTATGAAAAAAGTTAGAGTTTGCATTTTGAAGTGTCCTGATGTAACGGTTTTATGTATTTTTAAAAAAATGTCTGGTGATGAATTTTTGAAAACAGAATTGAACCATAAGCAGTTATTTGTGTGAACAGTATGGGGATTGCCCAAGTTTGACCATTTTGCATTGGTATGTGAAAGAAACTTGACAGGTTTGGAAAAATTTGTTGAATTTCATGAATTGACTCAATGAGCCACTTTAAAGAAAGAGCGGGTTATAAACAGCTAACCATTCGCATTGGTTTAGTTTTGAAAGTAGGGGAAACAGACATCTGGCCTTTAAGCTGTGTACTCTCCAGGTGGGAACACTTACAGGAGGGGCCCAAGTACAAAATTGTTCAAAAATTTTTAATATTTTAGCATTCCTTAAAAAAAAAATTAAGCTACATTGTTATGGTTGCTGTTAAAGTTAAAATATGGTCTTGAAAATTAAGGAAGCAGAAAAATTTTCTACTTGCTGTGGACAGATACACGGTTTAAAGTGGTTCTATGTGTTTCACAAGAAGGAAATACGTAGGATTATTTCGTTACTCATGGTTGAAATGGTTCATAATTTAATTAACCATGACAGTAAAAGTACTTAAATTTGGAGAGAGGGCTGCCGGCAACAACTTAAATGTTTACTTTGAAGTTAGCACCACTAGTGCATAATTCTTTATACCAGGCCAGTTTAAACAAGCTATGGGATCATGCACTGCTTTGCTGTTTAAATATTTAAATAAAACTTTCCTGAAGAAAAATTTTCAGCTAAGGAGGGATAAGAACTGCTAGCAGGAAATGGAAGTATTTTCCAACTGGACAGAGGTCTCAGGAAGAAAGCATTATATGCATGGCTGCACAATGTATGTAAAAGTCTGTAAGAGGCAGTGCATGACATGTAAGCTATCATTTGCCACGCATGTTACAAAAAAGCTTCTAGTGGTGATCTCTTGATTTATTAATATTTAATGGCAGTGTGAAGACTGTAGATGAAGCCTCAGTTCATCATGAAAATGAAAAGAGGATGCCTAAAATTCCATCCAGAGTCACAGCACCTATAAGGAGAGTTCCCACAGCCTGGAAAAGTCATGAAATTGCTTTTTAGTTTCCTAGGCCTGAAAAAGTCATGGAATATTGTAGAAATGACAGAAGTCTCCAAAAAGTTACGAATCTCACCCCAGATCAGTCTTTTAATTTTTACAAGCAAATAAACTTACTCATTTATTTGTGGCAATCATTTCACCATTAAAGTTTTGTCAAATCTTGGATATAATTTTGGTCATGAAATAGTCATGTTAAGGTCATGAAATAGTCATGGAAAAGACATGAAACTCTATCTTCCTTAATGTGATGGAACCCTGCATGAGACATAATGTCCAGTTCTTAAAATAATGGTATTGCCCAAGCTACATATGCAGGACATCATGGATGAATGAGGGAATTTTGGAATGTGCTTTTATTGCTTTTCTCCTTTCTTCCAGGTGCTACTGTGTTGATGATAAAGGAATACCTGATGGTCGTGAAGGTCCAGTTTGGGATGCAGCAAACCTCAACTGTAAGTAGCCTGCTAGTTATATTCTTAGAAGTTGATCCATGCTGTGAAGTCCTTTCTTGAAAAAGGAACATAAACACCCCAGTACATCAAAAGCGGTATGGGGTGTAACTAATAACTGAGTTTGTTACGCGATCTGTTACCTCAAATGAGCTATGCTTTCATTGTGTTCACACTGCGTGAAAAGCAATTAACACATGCTGACTGAACTGTTACCTAACCCCAAATGTTACGTAACTTTTTGTGTATTGAAACACATCTTTTACTGTCAATCAATAAATCAGATATGAAACTTGACTTAATCAAGTCTGCATGTAGTGGGCTTCTTTTCCTCCCTGAAGCGATAAGAGTTAATCAGGCAGAAATGAAGGATGTAACAAAAAGTAAGAGGGAACGTTTCATCATGCATTTGCTTCTCCAAATAAACCTTTTCATGGAAGCACTGCAATAACAAATTTGCCGCTTTCATTACTTGATTTGGATAGTTTGCTGAAACTTACTTATTTGGGGTTTCCATTAATAAAGACCAATCAAAATGGTCATACTGTGCATTTGTTCAGGAACATTGTCATACAATAGACCAGTTTGGAAATTTGGCACTTCCAGTTGGGTCACAAGGTCAAGTGTACCTAGATGACCTTGATGACCTTGCCTGGATGCGGCATGTGCAACTCACTGTAGTCCGCTTGTCGAGGAGGATTATTCCTCCACTCACCTTGGCTGCATTGATATTGGTAATCACGGTGTGTCAGTTAGAGAATGTGCAAAAGTGGACTAATGTTATGAAGTTTATACAAGTACAACTTAGCCTTCAACCAATCCTGAAGACCTTTCAGTCAAAAGAAACAACACAGTTTGTTGGTTGAACACTTGTTGAACATTTATCTAATTCAGGAATTATTTATGGATATTGCTCTAATTTTGGGAGGAAGCAATCCACACCATACATTTGTCTTTGACCTTTCTCATACTGTAAGCAACATCTGTATGTCCTTGAAAATATCAATATTTAATTGCTGTATCAATCCCAAAAGAAATGTCCTCCCCCTCTAAGCTCAGATTGAAGATCATGGTGGCAGCAGTCCAGAATGGTTGTATTTTTTTTTTATTTATTTGTTTGCTTTTTTTTTGGAGGTGAGGCAGGGATGTAACTTTAACTAGTGGGCTTTGTGGGAGCAAAACAGAAGACTACCCTCATCATACCAATATATGGTGACATGCTAGGGAAAGCCCCTTAGCTACTTTTTAAATCTGGTACCCGCCATAGCAGACACATGGCAGGAAAGATGGATTAAGTCAATTTCAATAGAGTATTGTGTGTGTGCATTGATCCATGGAGCTACTCAGGAAATGTCCAGTGACCAGCACTACAGAGACATTGTGATTGTATTCTTCTATGACACTGAACACCAAAGCAGTTATAGCTCTCAGGATATATTTTTTTTTTCTGCTTGGGTCCTTTAAATTTTTCAAATGAGCTAAGGGGAGATTCCTCTCATGGATGTTTTAAAAGGGATTTGTGATTTTGTAGCTAAGAATTAAGATAACATCATTTTTATATAACTTTGAGCAGCTGTAATACCTGTTTGAGGTTTTTAAAGTATTACCTTATCTTCAGAATCAAAACTCTATTGAATATCATGAATATCAATACTTGGTGCTAATCCCCATTTAGTGAGTACAGTTGGCTTGGTTTTGAATGTGCTGCTCTGCACATGCTCTAAAAATATGTTATCAAATCTAGTGAAAACCACTTGGAGGTATCGGAAGGCAAAATTTGTCTGGGTCATAGCTGTTGTCACTCATGGTGAAGGACTTTAATAAAATAGGTTACAAAAAAAATTGTGTTTTTACTCCTTGACTAGTGAGGGTGGGGGCTTCACAACCTTAGGATGTATACTATATGCATTAGTGTCTTGTGAACTAAGTTAAAAATTTACAGTTGGACTTCATAAAAACAAATCTTAATTAAATCAATAGAAAGTGGGAAAGCAGAGGGTTAAGATTTGTGAATATTGAATCACTGTTTACTTTTTAATATTGCTGTTATTAATCTTGTCTAATTTTGAATGATTTTTTGATTTTCCTTTTACAGGTTAAATGACAAAAAGGATGGTACAACTTCCAGAGATTCTGGTGCAAAGTATTGTTTATCATTGTTGTGAAACAATGCCTCTTACAAAGAGTGATTTGTAGCAAATCTTGCCAAGTTAGCTTAGCTCAGTCATGTCATCAATTTCTTGCCATTTTATTTATACATAAATAATAGTGATGTCAACTGCATGACAATTTTATTTTCAGACCATTTGTTGGCAATACCTTTTTAAACTTTTTTTTAACTGTACCAGTGGGTATAATTTTCCCTGTAATTTACAGATTATTTTTGTTTCCTTTAAGTTGAGTTTATTTTTGAGGAACTGTAATTGCTTTATCTTGGTTTTTCTTTTTTTATTTCCGTTTTTTTTTTTCTAAAGTAGCAACGTTTCAGAGTAATTGGTTTGAGACAGTTGTATATAGCATGCAGAGAAGCCCTTAACCATGTGCATTTTGATAAGTAAAACTTTGGTTTTGTACTTCCACATAGAGACAAATAATTTCCTTATATTTTTTGGTCTGCCTTTCACTAAAACTATCAGCAATTCTTCCTTTTCGCTTGAAAAGGATTCATAATGCTCCTGATTTTAAAGACAGTGGTGCTAATTTTTAATACAATATAAGTAGCTTTACATTGTTATGCCTCTTTAAGTGATATATAAATCATGCTTGAAGTAACTAATAAGTAAAGTTCGAATTCCTTTGTCATGTTTGAAGTATGGTAGTATGTGTGTCAGGTTAGAACCACCCAACTGTTAAGAAGATGGAATAAAATTCTGACATTTGCCCTCCCGATCTATTTCTCTGTTGTTGTCTTTTGCATTTTTCTTATTTACTTTTAATTTGTTACTTAATGTAAATGTGATACAGCCACCCACCCCACCCCCTCCCCACAGATAAAAGGAAATTGACTTTTGCAGCCTGTATAGACGAATCCAATTAGCACTTGTTTTTAGTGACTATAGGCCGCCATTAGTGGGGTCCATCAGCCTAAAACCGTCTTTTTTTATTGTTTACATGAATTTCAAGCCCTCTTATTTAGTGAACTTGGAGAATTTAAGATACAAATTAGTGTACAACCATCCATAATAGAGGTTAGCAAGGAAATTGAAAGATTTAAAGGTGACGGACCCCAGTTATGGCCGACTGAAATCAGACCATCACTTGCTGTCTGGATTCGTGTATACTAGTAATTTGACACAAAATTTGAAAGTGATCACAGTGACTCTCCATAAAAACTGGGAATATTTTTTTTACTGTACATTCTTCCTACTATTGATTTGTTACAGGATTTAAATGTAAAATAGTGTCGCCCACCCCTTATGAAAGGGATTGCAAGTGATTCTCTGGCAAAACACATTTTAGATGTAACTGTTGATGTCTGAATACATTCAGTTACTGTTGTTTCATTAAATTCATTTAAACAATACAATGTCACTTTGATTTGTCAAGGATAACTTGAACAAACTGCTGTGTTACCAAATTTGTTTTGGACAATTGTCGCAAGCAATGCAAGCTCATTGCAGGTTTGGAAGTGTGCAAGATTGGTGGTTTGTTTAAGTTGGAGTGGTAGAGGGTTACTGTTAAAAAGGAAGAAATTGCTTCTGTCTTGGGTGAGATTAACTGAAGCTTTTAAAGTGAAAAATGTCTTCTTGCCCTTAGAAACTGGTACGGTTTAGTGTGACATGTTTTTGTCTGTCTGTCTGTCTGCTTGTCTGTCTGTCCCTCCATACATATCCATCTGTTTTATAGTCTGTTTTTTGTGGGAAACTCCACCAGGCTTTCCACTCAAAATCTCCAGAACTTCAGAGGGTGTTTCGGTAATGTTTTTGTCCCTGTCTGTGTCATCTCTGCATTGAGCCCCGTCCACACTATGCTACTCGATGCGACGCCACACATTGCAACGAGATTGTTCAGACGCATTGCAATATGTGGAATGCTGCACAACTAGCTGCAAAAAGACACCCAAGCCAGTTTCGTCCTACCGAACATGTTCGGTCGCATGAAACTGAAATGTGCAACTGACAACAATAACAGACTTCTGGAATGCGGCCCGCCAAGTTCAGTTAATCAAAAAAGACAGAACACATTCCTATCTCTTCATTGTAAAAAATAAAGAGTATGTCTAATATACCTTAGAATTTTGTGTGAATCGCTTCATGGAGCTGCGACTTGTTGCATATTGTGGACACTATGCTCTTAAAACTAGTTAGTCGTTAGTCGCTCACCACGACAAGACAGTCTTGTTGCAATAAGTCCTGTCGCATAGAGTGGAAGGGGCTTTATTGAACCATTTGTCTACTACTTCACACTCTCTGATTCTCTCTTTCCCCACATCATTGAAAAACTCTTGCGTCATAATGCTTCAGTTCATTGAATTTTCATCACATAAGGTTCTAATGTTCTGATGTGTGTATAAATTAAAACAAAAAGTCATTCAGGGATCGGGCTTTTTTAAGCATTTGCTTAAAAATACCCAAAGTCCTCCTTTGACAGATTGTCAGGTATGATAGTTGATCTCATTTAATCTTGTTGTCAAGATGTCACCTATTGAAAATATAAATAAAAAGAGCAAAATGGAACAGGTGGAATGGAAGAATGGTGGATGGAGGAGCAGTAATATGTTGGCCAGGGACATGGCTGAACTGGACAAGGGGACCGGGGAGGGGGTTGCAGCCCTCCCAATTGGCCAAAACCTTGATGAATCAGGCAGACTTCGGTGTCTCAGCTGGACAGAGATTTTGCCGCAGTTGGGGATCTGGAGTCGGGGGAAAAAGTCACAGCCCCTAAGAGAAAGAACCCATACGGCCTTCACAGCCCCCTCTCTTCTCCAGAGAAAGTGTCCCATACAGTCATGTCAGTGGGGCAGTGAGGCATGACTGAATAAGAATATTCTTCCCCGATTCTTTTTGACTGATCCAAGCTAAAAACAATTTCTACCTTTGCAAAGTATTGTATCTGGTACGCTGCTGGTTCAATATAAGCTCCGCAGGCGTAAACAGGATATACCGTTGTAGATGTAGCGGCTAGCGGTCGAAATTAATATAATTGAGATCTCCACAAGGACGACAAGTTCAATTTATGTATTTAATTTATTAAAGTCTTTACTGATGGGACGTCCCAAAAGCTGGAGGTAAAAAATTCCAATGTCCTTTGAATAAAATAAAAACTACAGCAGCCCTCTCTGATAGTAGCATGTTGTAAGGAGATGGATTGTGACTTGGAGAGCAGATATTCCGTTCATTTCGGCATTTAAAGGGGCAATCAGAGTTTTTAATAACTTTTCCCCGATTTTAGTTCTGCACCAAAATCATCATAAATAGAGTTTAAAGGAACAAAAATATGATGGCATCATGGTCTGACATTGTGATTGGTCATTGTATGGATTAAGCTGTTAAGTCTTGCGTCTATCTGGAATTTTGTTATCCGAAAAAATTACAAAATCCCTTTCAGCATTAACTAACATAATTAACATTTCTCACTTGAAAGACCATTTCAATGTCTTTTGTTTCTGTAAAATAATTATTTAAATAAGGAAAACGAAGTGGTAGAACAAAAGGTTATTATTCGCTGTCAAACTCTGATTGCCTCTGTAAAACATATCGGTCTAGATTGGTGGCAACCATGATGGAGACTGTACAGTAACAATTGACTTGAACAATGACATCACACTAATGACTCAGATTAGAATAATGACATCATATTAATGACCAGATAGATGAGAATAATGTAATAAAGGCACTTTTTATTCAAAACAACATTCTAGCAAAATCAAGAAACCATTATTGGTCTAGGAAGAGAAAACTCTCGGGGTAATGAATACAGTAGCCAAATAAAGTCTGTCGCAAAAAATTCTGTAAACATGTTTTTCTATGTTACAAAAAGATGACAACTCGTAGAATTGTAAAGTATTGTTGCCAAGAAGTGATTGCTAATGTGTGGATCAAAATATCAAGTGTCGAGTTTAATCATCCCAATGATTCGATCGATCATCTCCATATAAGGGCATGTGTGGTCCAGTTTAAAAATGGTTAGAAAATTTTTTTCTCTTTCAACTTGGTCTCGAATTTTCTTTCACTGAAGAGGGTTTTAATTTAAAGGCATATATTCAAGTGGCTTTTCGCGAGGGTCTCACAAGAAAGACAAAAATATTTCACACCATCACCCCCAACTCGTTCGCAATTCTCTTTTCGTAACTCAAGATATCTCACTTGAAAGTTTTGTTTATGTTGGCTGAAAAAATAAAATATTTCCACTTTTCAACATAGCCGTAGAGAGTTATGTCATGTGGACACATTGACTAAAATTCCTCTTGTATTCCTTTATAATTGAAGATTCTGCTTGTCGTCGAAATTTAACACTGTTTGATTATTTGAATATTTTCCCTCTAGACCTAGCATTATACTACATAATACGTATGGTATAGCAAGCAAACGTTGCTCAATACTTTCTTCAGAGGTATCCAAGTTTTAAAGGGCCAGCTCTCTAACCCCAAACTACAATTTTTGTAGGGATTGACAGAAATTCTCAATTGGCCCAGCTCTTTGATTTATAGCTAGTTCAAACAATGCAAAGTACCACAGCACATATTACACAGCCTGTACTATGCTGAGAGTGTTTTTGATCACATATTGGGGGCTTTTATAGTCACCCTGAAGCAATAAACTAAGGCTGTGTCTGGATGAGGATGAATTTTAAAGAGTTGTGGGAGGGGCTTAAGTGAGTAGGTTATGAGAATTGTAATTGTTTGGGGTGAGAGGACCAGGCCTTTAAATAAATATATCAAGTTAATGTACCGCGATGACATTACAAATTTCCCTTACCAACTTATCTCAAGAAAAATAAATATCATTAACTTGAAAATGAGAATCTTCCAGATGCTACAGGCTGTTGAGGTGCTGCTTTCACCTTTTTGAAAACAGAATTTTCTTGCATATTTTAAAGCCAATGAATTTTTTATTCGGAAAACCCCTTTAGTTAAAACAAAGCAAATATAAATATGTATTGAGGTTTGTGGTCATAATGCTCCTTTTTCCCTTTTTGTTACAAAGGTTATGTGGTTGCACACCTCGGAAATTAAGTTATTGTTATGATGTGGGATTGTATAAATACTTATCATGGCACCTTTCAGTTTCTTTCTTTCTTTTGATTAGGTGAGCGGGAACAACATGAAAAGTTCGCACTGAAAAATTCGAATAAATAATGCCTTCGTGCTCCATATTAAATGCTCTTTTCAGTGATCATTTTAGGTTTCTTGCTTGAATAATGGGCAGACTCGCTAAAGATCTCCATGATACTACAATATTTACGTTCCAGAACCAGAAAGGGATTTGCAAATGAAAATTAAAGGAAAGTAATTTTGAGCTTTGTTTTACCTGTGAAATCCCCTTCAGTTTGGCCCGAAATGTTTCCTAAGTTCATTTTTCCTCAAAAGGGCGTGGAAACACTGGAAATGTTCATGTTCCAGTACAAAGCTAAGGTATAGGCCTATGGCCATGGGTTAAGACTGTGCTAGCACTTGTGAGAAAACGATGTTCAGAATTCCAGATTCTTTTGCATAGACGAATATTGATACCGAGAAATATAAAACACTAAATCGCCAGCTGCTCTAACGCAACTGGTAACTTGCCTATAAATACCGAGATCATACAATGCAAAGACAATTAAATTGAACCAAAGTGAAATCAATGTTGTTTCACTGGACCGCAACCTTCGCGGATTGGGTCAACTGCCCCCGCTGAGATTCGAAGTTGTAAATATACTACGGTAGTAAATTACGGTGGCGCTCCACATAGGCAGTGTTTGAGCTGCCTACATATCTTGCCGAGGCCGCTACGACCCTAAGATTAAACGTAATTTGATTGTAACTTTAACTTTAGAAAGCATAAAACGAGAAGAGTTGTTCTATATTGTCCTCTGAATCAATAAACGTTACAGTCGTCTTTTCCCAAAAGGAGGGCACAGCGTACGTTTATAGAGTCGAAAGTTGCGCGTACGTCGAGTATCGAATGTAAAGTGGTCCATGGCCTTTGATCTAAGACCCGCAACCTGGGGGACAAGGAAGCGAAGCCGACAGCTCTTCTAGATTTCTTCACCCCTGGATTGTTTGAAACCTCCTTGCCTGATACATTTTTAGCAATTGGTCACTAGGAAAAACGCAATAACGCAGTCTGGGAAAATTTCCGCCGCACCTTTAGGCTCATGGTTGGCTATACTAAGGCTTGCGTAACTTGTTAACATTATTTCAGTTAAATTAGAGGTATGTTTTGTATTATATGAAGTTCCAGTGTTACGTTATACATCTTATATATTTGATTATACCAGGGGGTTCGCCGAGTATATCGAGTTCTGGTTTGTGACTCGATGTGCATGTAGAAGTGGTACTGTAAATGGTCTCAACTAGTGTTATCCTCTCGTAAAACGTGTATAATTCCGTAAAGACTCATTCATGGTTACGTCGCTGGTTGGCATAGAGCATGTGCAGGAATATATGCGTGCATGTTAGGTTTTGCCGGTCCAGAGATATACCGAGTCCGCGCAATATGTTGACGAATTAGAATCCACACTTCAATCATTGTGACGAAAAAGAACGGGCACCTCGTCAGCTCTGTTTTCAACAGCCGGGACTCATTTGCCCGTAAACATGAATGAGTCTTTTATAAATAATCACTATAGTAAAAATGGTGTTCATCTTCGCTAGTGAAGAACCAAACATTTTTATATACATGCAGTTTCTATTCGTAATATTCCACGTTGCGATGGGATTATCCTCTGAACAATTTACAAACGACGCCAATTATTTCCAGATAATACACCCTATCTTCTCATGATGGATCGATTGATGGCCGCGTTGACTTTTGTTTCTTCATCTACAAATCCTGTAAAATATGAGAAAACCCCAAATCGTAAACAATTTGAAAAAAAAAATCAGGGACTTCTTTCGGCCTCTCTTGGTTACAACCAGTCAATGTATAATGCATGTTGCATTCGGAAATTACAAACTTTCAGACAAATGTAACGTATGTTCACTTATATGAGGCGATGTACAATGCCGGGCCGAAACGGGGCTGGGCCATTACACGATGATATTAACTTTAAAATTTTAGCCTGTACAACGAAGGCCCCCCCCCCCCGAAAAAAAACCTTGTAAGTTTACCTCTTTGAATTCTTTTGATAAATCCGCAACACGGACAGGAACTTTGGTAGTCATTCCGTTAGTTGCTTGAAATTTGCCTCGGTTTACTGGTTTAGCGAACCTTCGGGCAGTCGAATGCGGCTGCTTTACATGTTTTCAAATACTACAGTACACTTTTCAAAATGATTTCTTTAACATGCATCTCTCTGGTGGCCTTCTCAAATTTTCAAATAAATTTCATTTACAACATATCCCACTGACTTAAGGTGCTCTTTGTTGAATGGAAACCCGTTTCTAAACTTATGCCTAAATTGACAATTTCAGATATCTCAACCGTAATTTCAACAAGTGGTCATGTAGTGGTTGTGAATGAAAGGTACAATAACAACAATATTTTAACACAGTTCAGACCTATAAATCGCCTTACAAAATGAGTCAGCGAGGGCTATTGTTCAGCAAATTAATAAAATAATAGAAGTTTCAACGACGCCACCAAGCCGCTCCTGACGCCTTATTCAGGTATTCGTGGCCGTTCTTTTTTTTCCCTAAATAATTACCTTCGTCACGTTTTTCCATTGAACTCCTCCGACCAGCCACTGTAAATTGAAAAAAAAAAAACGTAAAGTTTATGTAAAAAATAGTGATATTCATGATATTCCTCACACAAATCACTCTGGAGTTTCAGATTTTGCAAGTGCCCTGTGATCTATTTGGATGACTGTGATGGCGGTAAGACCGGGTTGCTTGAGGAGATTACCCCACTGGAAAAGTATGGACCGATTTCCCTCCCGAATAGTTTTCAAGCGTTCCAAAAAGTGGGGACCGCCTTGAACATTTTAATCGGTTCTTGACATATTTGTGATCGGTCCTTTACATGCAGCTTAATTAGAAGTACCGCAAAGTGCTGTTTCCACTATGGGGGTTTTTAAAATAGTATTAGCCAATTCAGTTTAAATTAAAAAATGTAATAACTGTAGTTAAAACTATATAGGGGAGTTAAGAGTTTATCACAAAACAAAACCCACGCTGCATGACGGAAAAGTCAAGAGTATAACGACATCCTACACTTGACGCTACAGATGTATGAAGTTAGGCGAGTAAACATTGCACCTCTACGTATACGGTTCACCCACGCGTTTGAGGTCAATGGTTAACTGAAGTATGTAACAACTACCCACTGATGGTAAACTATCAAGTGGATAATAGTTTTATTCATTCCTTATCAAGTTCGTACATGTGATAAGATTGGCAGGCTCGAACTAATTTCGGCAAGGTCCAAAAGTTAAAAATGTTACAAGGGTTTATTATAAAATTTATGAAGAGAAATGCAAAGTACTCAGGTTTCTTTAAGGAGACCAGCGATTTCAAATGAGCGCATAATTTATATTTGTTGGTCACTAACTTTAACAAATAGATTTTCTCTATTTTCTAAATTCATCATGATATGTTTGCATCTATATGTCTGTATCAATTCGTTATGTTTGTACATTTTATGCTTACGAAAAATGGAGTTTTGAATCTTTGGCATTTGGAAAGTGTAGGGAGTTACTGGTTACGATACTACGGCAGAGTGTATCACTAACAGAATGTTTACGCCTCGATTAAAGGTCAATGTTGAAAACGTTGCGAGGGAGACCGACAATCGGTGTGCTGTGTACACGGTGTTTACACTAATGCCAATGGTATTTTATCACACCAAGGTGTGGTATCCAACATAGCTCATTCTTCAAGAGAATTAAAACTTAGTTTAAAACTATAAATAGCCGACATTTGATGAATGCCGTGACGTCACTGGTTGAGCAATATTAATTATTTTTTTCTGACTTCCGTTAGGTGAGCCTCGATGTTTTCGGTAGCTTTTGAGGCGCTACCGTACCTTAAATTGGAAACCGTCGCCCCAAACAACGAATTGTTTCTTTTCATAATTGTTACAAGATGAGTAATTCTTAATCATGTCCGTCAGTACAATATATAGCCGTGTGAACCTGGTGGAAGGAAGGGGGGGGGGGGGTAAAGCCCCATTGAAAATTCTTGTTAGGTGGATGGGTAGGCCTATATGTCTTCATTCGTTCCGCCCAATTCAACTATACGAAAACCTTTTTGTTTTCGCCGTAAAAATTGCCCAAGTTTATCTAATTTCATTGAAGTTCGTCCCATATTTTCACGCATGCATCTACACTCTAAAATAGGTGTTTAGGAATAAAATCCTTTTTAAGGCACTTTTGGCCGGGTTTTGTAAACATGTTTAGATGCTAAACACACGTGTCTAGTCCCTAGATATTTCGTTTTAAAACAAGTTTAAGTGGTAAACATGTAGTATTTGATAGCTAAACATGTGTGGAGCACAAATGTGATACAAAGTGGGGTGAAATAAGCGTTTCATTGCTAAACACGTTTTCTGCGTGTAGGACCCTGATGCATCTAAAAATGTGGTCCCCCTTAGACGTCTTCCGGCAGAATGGGTGGTCCGAAACAACGTTTAGCCATTCTCCCAGTCGAGAACAGTTTCCTACTCCTATGGTACGATGGTAGTCAGATTCCTAATATTTAGTATTGAGAAAAGACGAAAAAAATTAACTTTGGACCATACCCTTGAGGGAACATAAATCGGGTCACACCCTTCATTTAGAGTGCGTCCCATTTTTCACAGATGGATATCAGTCAAGACCTGCAATTTAACAAAATGTACATAAACCTTATGCATTGACGACACACTGACGTTATCCTTTGAGCAGAACAATGGGACACGTTGGTAAACGCATAAGAATTCGCCCTGCACGTGTAGCAGACAATAAGAATATTCAACTGATTGATAAATCAGCAGTCTGCATTTGTCGGTGTGGTTTTTTGCCCCGAAAGGAGGGCGTGCTTTCCGTTGTGTGACATCATAGCCTATGTACAAGGGCTGTACATGCAGAATTATGCACTTCAAAATACAACACAGAAAAACATCGTTGCTAATTTGTTCCGTTTGGTTTAAAAGTTTTGCCGTTTTACACATTAGCGTCTAATTTGAATTAAGTTTAAAACATAAATTTAGACCTTATGCACTAACGACACGTTTACGTCATAATGAAGGAATAACAATAAAACACATGGTCGCACCACTAAACTTTGTATAAAAACATATTTAAAGCGGCCGGCCGCGTGCAGTAGGATTCGCACCAAGTGTGTAAAAGTCTTATGCGTGTATCTCATTAATTGACTACTAAGCTGTTTCAATGAATTCGTTGATGATGGTTTGTTATTCCTCGAAAGAAAGGCGTCCCTTCTGGAATTGTGCCACTTCATATGCACAAGGTGTGTTAAAACATTTATTAATTACATACCTTCTTGATTTTGCAGCTCTTCCTTTTTAAATGGTCTGTCGAAGAAGTAACCGCCGAGTTGATCTACAAAATTCAATAAAATTTGCGGTAACTACGATTTAAAAAATCGTTCTTCATTAGTATTATTTAGATTGTGCGCTACTTTTCTCACACACACCAGTAAAGAAAAGGCCAAGTGTAACCGTGATGGCTTACGTCTTATTCTTACAACCCAATTTGTAATAGTGTTAAAGTATAGTGTGGGAGTTTAAACTTGTTTAGAATCTTCATAAAGTGAGTACGTCATGGTTTGATGAGGGTATCCAGATTTCCACTTTTTTTTTAAATTACAGATAGAACGATACATTATCATTTCGCTATTGCTGCTGAATATTTACAAAATAACCTTTTTCTAAAAGTCCCCTCGACTCTCTGGCGAAGAGCCAAGGGAGGAAAACCAAACATTTACTCCCGGAGGAGTATTTACAAAATAACAGCTCACCGTCCAAAGCTCGTGGTTCTTCCTTTAGCGGGACTGCTTCCAATGCTGAAAATAAATAGAAATAACCTACATATTTTTGTCGCTGGACATTTCATCTGGAATAAAGAAATTGTTTCTTATTAGAATTGCCCGTTGTGTTTTACGCTTGCACTGATTTGAAATTAGGTTGTCATGTGAAATCTGAACATGCACAAGTGGACGGCTATATGCAACGTACATAAGGTCCATCGGCTTCAATCCCCCAAATTTCGGTAAGTTTTAAAAGAAGGTCTGCACACTACTGTTAAAGAAGAAGATCTCTTCTTATTTTGTGACCTTTGTAAATTACAGTCGACTTTTTTCATAAATTCATTCTAAAATTTCCACAAAAGGTGATATCAATTGCTCACATGGAACCTTACCGCACAATTTCTAAATGTAACATTTGATTAGTCTACAGTTCAGCTGTAACGTTCTGTGCAGGCGTGAAGTCAGAGAAGAAACTAGAGTAAACGAAAATGGTAACAGGAGAGGAATAAAGACGTGAGACTTTTTAGGGACGACGCTCTCTGCCCCATACCCTGGCTACGTACGGACTTGGTTTATCCCAGAAAAAAAACTTTCTAGCCCCCTCTTGTGATAACAATGGAATAAGATCATGAAGTAACAATCACATGACACAATTCGATTCCCGGATTTAGGAAAGTGTTCGCCCGTACCAAATATCAAGCCTCGAGACTTTGCCCCTATAAGTGAAATGATAAAGCTATATCTTTGAAACTGACGAGTTCCAATATTAGTTTCCCACGGTAGCCTTTGCCCCCCCCCCCCCTCCCCCTGCTTCTCCCGGACTCATTATGCTCCTCCGGCCCGGAGTGAAATCAGTAATCTCCAAGTACATTTCGATTCAGTCAGAGAGTATTGGCAGCTCATTTTTCAAAAAACTCTGAGACTCAAGGACTGAGCTGTAGCCTTCGAGGGGGAAACTTCTCCTAAAATTTCCCAAGTGTGAATACACGAGTGATGATGGTGCTGCTCAACACCTGCAGTGTTTAGACTGCTCCTTGGATCATTGGCCCAGGGTACGGCCCTAAAGGACCATCGATATTCTGTCGTTTGCAGAAGTACACTCTTGTAAATCTTTTAAAGACTTTTTCAGGTTTCCTTGTAAAAATTTACTCCAACATTACATCACCCTTTTCTGCAAGTCTTAGTTTACTTCTTACCATTCGATGGTGGCATGGCGTTTTCCATAAAATCGTTTTTACGTTGAAGAAGTGAACGGCTGGTGTGAGTCTCTTCTTTCCACGGAGAGTGTTTGGAATTTTGTTTGGATTTGAGATCGTAAAGAAGCTAGAAGAACAACAAAAAATATTATCACGTGATGTAAGACGTGTAGAATAGCGGATTTATTAACAGTATTTAGAACTACAGGGCTATCCTCAAATGTGTTCGATCAGAGAGCTACTTGCAACTCTTTGGTTTGGGGAATGTCATATATGCCGTACGTCTTTAAGAATACTCACATGACCATTGTAGATAGTTTTCACGTGACATTAGAGGAGCGTTTTTCACGTGGAGCCTTTCAGTCATCCCATAGGGCATGGAGCCGCCACTCCGAGGCAGTTCCCTACAAAGGGCAACCTTGACACGTAGGTCCTTCGTGCCTCAGACATGGCGGTTGCTAACCTTCTACCTGTGACGTCACTGAGAACTGTCTAGAGGCTTGACTGTGGCTGTAGTGCTTATACTAGGCTTATATCTTTATATTCCTCAGAGTTGTCCTGCACGTCGCTTAGGTCACAATACCCTTTTGAAAATAGCTATAAAAAGGTTTATTGTATAGAATATTGGTTTGTGTTATATGACCAGACCCTTTTCCAAATAGCTATTACAAAGAATTGTGGGATAGAAAGTTGCTGTGTGTCCTGTTTTGCCGTAGTAAAATGGCATTTGCAAAATCGACATGAACCACAACCTTTTCCCAAAATCCTTAACTGCAACTGTTATTTGGAAAAGGTTCTTTGAATCAACGTCATCCTTACCTCCATCAGCAACATTTCCAGGTCCTCTTCACCCTCTTCATCTTTGCTGTAATCATCAAACTCATCATCTTCTTCTTCCATCTCCTCTGCGTCTTCTCCTTCCCCATCGTCATCATCTTTATAACCATCCTCCTCCATCAATCCTTCCTCTTCCCCATTCTCCCCTTTGTTCTCTTCCTCGCCACCTCCTTCCAAAGTCCCATCGTCTTCTACATCTGTTTCTTCCGTACCCACTAATGGTCCTTGAGTTTTGAAATTTTCCTCCTCTCCGCCCTCGTCCTCTTCTCCGACATCCTGTACTTCCTCCTCAGCGTCCTTCTCATCTTCCTCCTTGACCTCTAAACTCTCTTTACTTTCTTCTTGCTCCTCCAACAGTTCCTCGTTATTGTCCTTCTGTTCCTCTTTGGTTTTTATCTCCGAGAGCTGTAGCGAATTAAACAAAGACGACAGTTTCCGTAAATGTTATTTTATTTCTTTTCCTATCAGTTATTATCGTGCTTTCTGATTGTAAAATATTTTACAAAGGGTAGTGTGATGAAGAAGAATTAGCTGTACCATCATGCCTTAACCTCTAACCCCAAACAGTTTCAATTCTCCTAACCTACTTACTTAAGCCCCTTCCACAAGGCTCTCTAAAACTCATCCTCATCCAGGCAGAATCTTACTTTATTGCTTCAGAGAGAGTGTACAAGACCCAAATGCCCCAATATGTAATCAAAACACTCTCAGAACAGTACTCATAGGCGTACGAGGCGGGGGGGGGGGGGGGGCAGGGGGGAAGACTGCTCCCCAAATTTTCTCAAGACCTAAACTTCGGGCAGGGATCTGGAAAAATTCGGGCAGCCGTTGGAGTCTTAAAACCTGGTTTGTTTCTACTTACACAGAAAACTCCAAGGCGGGCCCGAATTCCTTCATACACTTGGCCGAAAAAGTAATAAAAAAGCATCATAGTCAAGGTACAATTTTCATGAAAACTCTAAAAGATACCGAAATTCGCGACACATTCGGGCAGCTTATGAAAAAACAATTTTTCGTCAGCCTCACTTCATATTCTTGCGCAAACCTTTGCCCGAAATGACACAATATTCGGGCAAAAGTTGCAAAAAAGTTCTGGGATATTTATAATTGTCAGATTACAAGGGGAGAGTGGATGTACACAGTCCCCCAAATTTTGCCCCAACAAATCAATCAAAAGCTATCTTGTGACGCACCATATTACTAAATGACAATCACCAATAGTCACCAGAAGGCTGAAACATACTTGGTCAAGAGGTATTTGGGCAGCATATGAATGAGATGACGATTTTGTACTTTTCAAAATGATCCTCTTAAAATTATGCGAATCTTTTTAACCTGCAGTGCTGTGGAACCGAAATTCGGGCAATGGTAAACAAATCAGCGTGACTTGTTTGCTGACTTATACGAATTTAGTGTGAACAAATCTGCAAGTAAATCTGCCCACATATTCATGTAAAAACATCTAGCAACGTGACAAGCCGGGTTTTTCTCAAACGGCGTTAGCAGAAAAATCATTTATATATAGTCGGGAGTTCGGCCAGAGTCATATAGACAGTTGTATCAATTAAGTGGAACTGGGATTCGAGCAAGAGTCACAACAGAGTCACAGACATACGGTACTCATGTTTTTAATTTGTTTCTACAGTTTTCCCCGGAAAGATACAAGACCAGGTAATGTTTTATACATTCCCAGGTGCGGTATATCATTATATTATGTTTTTTCACAACTCAAATGTTTTTAAGAACGAACCTCAGTTACCGATTGCTGGATCGGGGAAGAATATATGAATAGTGCCTTGTCAACGCCCTTTCCCCCCTTCCTTTCTTTCTGATTACACAACTCTAGGGTAATACATCTCACCGCATTGATCCAACTTACTGAGTTGTGGGAACTCTTAAATAGCCTTGGAAGTGCCATTTCCAGCGATCTTGGAGGCATTTGGGGCCGAAAGTTTGGGGCGTTCCGGGCCAAGTCATGGTGGCGCGGAGCGCTGAGCAAAAAGAAGGGAGAGGATTTCAATACTCTGACACGCCTAGGATGTGATTGCCGCTACTCTATTTGTTCCTTCGTTGTAAATAGTTTGTTCTAAAGTAAGGCATGATTGTCATTGTCTGCAGCGGGCACTAAAGCCAGCGAATACAGAGTATAATATGTTTTTGCCTTTTTAGCATACGTTTTCGCCACAGCACAATTTTTGTTAACAAAACATTCCAATTTGTATTAGTTACAACTTTTTGTTTGTGTCGATTGATTACCAGTAGAAAACATCGTAAATGTCATGCAACTAAACTATCCCGTTATGAATAAAACGTAAAGGTATCGTGAAGATTTCATTTCGTTTTTAATTTTGTATTCCCTTGCCTGAGGCAAAAGGAGTCTATGCGACTATGCCGATGATTTGGCCACGTTTGTTTTTATTTAATGGGTACGGTTTGTGGGATCAAGTGTGCCAAAACCGTTGATATGAACTTACTAGGTTGTTTGCTCACTATGAAATAATTTGCGCCCTTGTTTGTTTAAATGCATATAAACAGGCTGCTTCCTTGCTTGGGAATCGCGCGAAAATTGAGTTAATCGGTTTTTAAGGGCCAATCCGTTGCATGGCATCCCCACTCAGGTAATTCGGGCCTCTGTATCTGAGCTAAACAGGCTGCTAAAACACACGGGTTCCTTGTAAAGTTCGACGAAACTCATATTTAATAGGCAGCCGGAATGCGATGTAATGCCATCTTCCCTCGAAGTGGAGAAGCCTTGGGATTTTCGAGGGTTTCTGAAGTTTTTCAATTTTCAAAATTATATTGATGACAATCTCATGCTGCATGACGTAAAATAGTTTTTAGAACGCGCAAACAAACTCATTTTCCAATGATTATAGCTTAATGTAGTAATCCAATGGTAGTGGTACATTTCACCTGGGAGTTTTATGACCTTTTTGTAGATTTGTTCATTTTTGGTGAAAATTTCATTGCAAACGAAAGTTCAAAATATCGACGGCTTTGATTCTGCTTATAAGCCTGGAAAGGGCCATTTCCGGCTGTCCGAGGGGTTGCGATTTTTCAAAATTTTCTGTACGCTCCGCGCCAACTGATGGTGGCGCTCCGCTTAGATAGTCTTTCGGGCCGAATTACATTTTTCGGGCAGAGAATTCTCTGCCCCCCAAACTGAAATGCTCCCGTACGCCTATGACAGTACATACTTTCTAATATGAGCTAGAGAACTCAGAATTTTTGCTGTCTATCAAAGAACTGTGTAAATTTAGAATTTCTGTGGAAAACTACAAAAATTTTAGTTTGAGAGGAAAGTTGGCGGCCTTCGTTGTATCAAACCGATTTGTTGTTAAACTTTCAGAGGTATCGGTACTTACCTTCTCTTTCAGTATGTCAAGTTCTTGGCCAATCTATTGAAACGGAAGTGAAAACAAAGATCAGTGGCAAATTTCACTCTAAGATAGTGATTTTTTACTGGTTTGAGAGAGCATATCCTAGTCCTGCAGGATGATATTGTAACATCCGTGCTACATTATTTCATGGATGAATCTAGAACTTAAGTGCAAACTATCCTATGCAAATTGTCCGATTCGTTTTAAATACTTTATTCGCGCATTGCAAGGGTACAGCCAGGTGACCTTTGTTTGGACTGAATTAAATCACATTTCAAAGATTATATTTTAACAAGAAATACCCTGAATCCTTTCAAATGCAGTTTGCGCATTGGAGTATGGGACTCAATCCTTAAGAATATCATAAGTATACGTTTCCTGATTAAGGTTTGATTTTTACAATAAAGTTTGTAAAATGTTTCCCATGATTTACCAGGACTTCCATGAGTCCTAATCCAGTCTGCTTTTACATAAACTATTGTAAATTTTAAGGTAGACTCTATGGTGTAACGAAGTCTAAAGATTCTACGTAACCAACAACACATCTTAGGTGAACTAAAGTTCAGCAATGGCGATGCTTTCATATTGTTAGGGGCCAGACCCTTTCATCCCGGACTGACTAAACTCGTATACCAGCACCCTTGCACCATAATAGGCACTTTTTCCAAATGTCAATAGTGTTGTTTCAAGATCTACATAACAAATGCTTAAACAGCCGCTATCTGTTCATTCTATCCTGTCTGTACTAAAAATGTACTTAATTATTCAATGAGAAGGGTCAAGTTCTGCTATATATGTTTTTTCGGTATCAAAAAATTGTCTTTCACCGTATCACTTAATTTGGCAGTGTTTCAGAAGAAAATGCATAAACAAAATTTAATTCTGTATGCAACGAATGAACAGCGACCAAACATGTTCATCGTGGTTCAGACGTTTTGTGTCTAGAGGGTATTTTTTATTTTCTGTTGCTGAAGACCGTCTAAACCCACACCGTATTGCAGTATCATCCATGCACAGGGAAGTTTTCAGACTACGCATTGAAGGGGGTAAAAAACTTCGTAGGGAATTTTTTTTTTCATGGGACCAGATGTGTAAGAATGCACCATTACACTTTTTATGGAGCGAAAAAATTCAAGGGGCTATGTCCCGTTACTTCCTTAAATACCGACCCTGATATCACTACTGGTTTGTGTGCCAGACTATCACGACATACCTATGTCATTAGAGAAGAATGATGTAATGAACAAGTGGTGAGAGTTTGAGGTAAAATATTTCCACTTGAATTTCAAGTGTCCCTGTAATAAAGTTTGATGACATCATCTTGAAGACCAAATATGGCAATGTTTCTTTACCACAATTCGAATGACCCCGCTATACAAGGAAAGGAATTAATATACGCTTTCAAACATCTGCAGGGTGAATAGTTTTCACGTCAGCATAGCTGCCATACAACCTTAATTCAACCAAGAATAAATTACGAACAACCTGGTTGAAACTGGAATAAAAACCAGGTATTCAGTTAAATTCACCCGTTTATATGTTTATTTTTCAACGTAACCGGATGACATTTATGACCACCCCCCCCCCCCCAAAAAAAAAAACTAATCATAACCAGACCTGGTGTTACACATTAACACTGGTGAAACGTGAAATTTCATTGAACGGTTCTTAAAGTGACTATGCAATTGAAAAGTAAGAATGATATTAAGTAAGCTGCTATAAGAGTTTCAAACAACACCGAACACTGGCGCAGCCAGAATTCTTGTGTTTGGAGGACTAACTGCTTGATATGGTATACCTGGTCGGGTCCACAACCCTTCCCCTTTAAGAATTTTCAGAATATTAAAGCACCCCCCCCCCCCTCCCCCGATTTACTCTCATGCAAAATGTTGCAAAATTGTTCTATTACAAAATAATGTTTCAGAATTCGATTGGTGACCATGACCCCTTTCCCCCTTGTTACGCCAATGGCAGGGAGATACCTGCTGCTTTGCTGTATTCTTCTATATGACTGTTTCCTTACCTTACCATCTTTGGGCTTCGAAACATCGAAATCTCCTTCTATGACGTCATTACCAATTACGTCATCCTCTGTCGTTCCTCTTTCTTCTGAAGTAAAAAGAAATGGTGAAGAAAAAATCTTAAAAACCTTAAAAGAGGGGCCAGAATGGCCTGCATGGGACCGTTAAAGGAGGATGTAAGAAACCTGAAAAGGACTCCAGCAGGCAGTTTTGGTCCGCAAGGGGTGGGACCTTCCCCCTGAAAATATGGAACCCCCTCCACTGATCCGATTTGCAGCTGGAACGTCTGGAGTTCGATTAATAGCCTGGCCATACCGAATACTTTTGGAACCTACTGCCACTGTGCTTGGTGCTCATCATAACAAATTAGCTAGCTTCATGATGATCTAACTCCTCCCTGGGCAACAAAGGTATGTAGTCTATAGTCAAGATTTACACGACTTTGGATTTGGCTCGTGGGAAAATATTTTTAGCATGACTCCCTTAGTTCGATTACAGAAAGGAACCTATTGTGGAAAAGATTTCAAACTCGTTATGTTTACGGAAAAAACAAGAACAATAAACACTTCAAATCATGAAATAAACTCATTGACAACGCTTTATACGCTTTTGAAGTAGCGCGTTTACTGTAGTACAAATATAGTGTCAAACATTTAACACTTGTGCTTAAGATTAAACATTCTAATAAAAAACATCCCACTTAAAAACTCGTTTAAATTAGAAATGGTGAAGCGGTTAGCCTGCATCCGACTTGCAGTCGGTATGTCTGGAGTTCTGGAGTTTCTGACCCGGCAACTTACCGAAGACTGTAAAATGGAACCTACTTCCGTTGTGCCTGGTGCTCTGCATAAGCAATGGAGTCGGGAAAGCAGGCTAATGCGGCAAAGCTCACTTGTCTTGTAGCCTATATCTGTTCAAAATTGTAATACATTCCTTCATTCAAAGCAAAAAAGAGGGAACTGACGGTTCGACTTAAACTAATTGGTTAGAGACTGAGCCTTAAAACTCCATTTTACTAATGAACTCGACATGTGTAGCTTTCATTGCGTTCATGTGATATTGATGTTTTCTCCTCTAATAATCACCTGCCCCAAATTTACTTAGAAATAATCTCATAGATATATATATATGAGATATTTATATAAATAATCTCATAGATATATATATAGTTATTAAGTATCTGTAGAAATGTCAAGACTATTAACATGTATATTCTAGTAAAATCATGCCCAAGCACCACGCATTGGCCAAGGGAGGAGTAGCGAGGCCCAATGAAATTTTTCACCTTCCTATAAAAGTTTGAAAGTTTCAAATAGTCTTAATACATTTCAGCTCAAAAAACTGAAAAATATAGTCACATGATTCAAAAGCCATTCATGTAATACTGCTCACGGCTGCACTATCCCAAATTGTGGTGAATTCATTTCTTGTTATGCATTAACGCCTTGATGTGTTTAAATCTGTTACAAAATGTATTCTTATTTGTGGGAGCGTTTATAGTTTGATGAGAAAAGACAACTGAAGCGTTTACTAATAGCTTCATTATTTTTCTGACTTCATTTGATTAGTTTATCTATCAATTAACTTATCTAAATCTCTCATTAACATGATAGCAGTAAAACAATTTAGCAAATTTGAGGTGAAGCTTAAATGCCGGAAGGAGGACTGAATTCTGCTTTCGTGACGTCAGCATCAATTTTTTTCTTTTTGATGGAAGTAAGGGGTAAACTGAACAAAAGCACATCGGAACTAAACCTAGGCTTTGACATAATACCAAGTCTTTGTTGATAACCTTAGCCTGTATTTCAAGTTGAAAAAGGTGTAAAAACCAAATAAGCTAAGGGAACTTAGGACAAGCTCTTCCCTCCCCAAATTCGGTGGCCGATCCCTTGTATTCATGTCCACTCCATTGCAACGAAAAGTGTGGCATTACAAATAGGCCTATAAGAAGATATGGTAACCGTTTTTAGTGACATCACATGAACAGACAAATTTCATCGGAGATGCGTCCTATAAAAACTATATGTCGAGATGACGTCACGAATTAATTAATAATTAGGCCTGCGATACAAATCATACATTTACACAAGCGAAAATGTTTGATTTCTATAAGATTTAGATAAAAAATCACAAAAATCGGATCGGAATCCAACCCAAAATCGTTGTGATCGCGCGGCTTAAAGAAGACTTCACATGAAAATCAAAATCTGCTGCGTTTTAAGGGTGTGATGAAAAATTTAACTGAAGGGCGAAGTGCAGTCAACCAAGTTTGGGTTAGTGAGTAACTTTGTCCTGTATGATGATTGGCTCTTGATAATCATTTGGCGAGATCTTTCTTACTACACTATTAAGTTTGGTTTCGCCGAACGGCCCTTTGCCAGAGGGTCGGGAGGACTTTAGAAAAAAGGTCCCTTAGAGGGGTGTCCTGGGCATGACGTTAAACTGCATCCAGGTTGTGGCTTCTGTTCTATTCAGCCAGTCTAGAGCAGGACCACTCAGTGTTTGCCCTTTGGGGGGCGTACTTGTCCATTTGGGACGTTAAGCTCCTTAAGGGAGCAGAACTCCTCCGGGAGTAAATCGTTTGGTTTTCGCCCCTTGGCTCTTCGCCAGAGAGTCGTGGGGACTTTTAGAAAAAAGGTCCCTTAGAGGGCGTACTTGTCCATTTGGGACGTTAAGCTCCGTAAGGGAGCAGGAACTCCTTCGGGAGTAATCGTTTGGTTTTCGCCCCTTGGCTCTTCGCCAGAGAGTCGTGGGGACTTTTAGAAAAAAGGTCCCTTAGGGACCTTAGGGTTTCGTCGAAAGCTCGTTTCGGTTGTGGCTTCTGTTCTATTCAGCCAGTCTAGAGCAGGACCACTCAGTGTTTGCCTTTTGGAGGGCGTACTTGTCCATTTGGGACGTTAAGCTCCTTAAGGGAGCAGAACTCCTCCGGGAGTAATCGTTTGGTTTTCGCCCCATGGCTCTTCGCCAGAGAGTCGTGGGGACTTTTACAAAAAAGGTCCCTTTGGAGGGCGTACTTGTCCATTTGGGACGTTAAGCTCCTTAAGGGAGCAGAACTCCTACGGGAGTAATCGTTTGGTTTTCGCCCCTTGGCTCTTCGCCAGAGAGTCGTGGGGACTTTTAGAAAAAAGGTCCTGGGCATGACGTTAAACTGCATCCAGGTTTTGTGGCTTCTGTTCTATTCAGCGAGTCTAGAGCAGGACCACTCAGTGTTTGCCCTTTGGAGGGCGTACTTGTCCATTTGGGACGTTAAGCTCCTTAAGGGAGCAGAACTCCTCCGGGAGTAATCGTTTGGTTTTCGCCCCTTGGCTCTTCGCCAGAGAGTCGTGGGGACTTTTAGAAAAAAGAATTGGTCTGTCATGTATGGCTCCATTCTTGACTGGATGAAAAGAACAGATACTAGAAAATGGTCTGAAGACCGCGAGGTTGGTCGTTAAGTGTTGTCCTTCAGTGGACGTAATAGCTTCTTCGGGAAGCAGTTTCAAGTTTGGTTTCGCCGAACGGCCCTTTGCCAGAGGGTCGGGAGGACTTTAGAAAAAGTTAAATTTAGGGAGTCCTGGGCATGACGATAAACTGCATCCAGGTTGTGGCTTCTGTTCTATTCAGCCAGTCTAGAGCAGGACCACTCAGTGTTTGCCCTTTGGAGGGCGTACTTGTCCATTTGGGACGTTAAGCTCCTTAAGGGAGCAGAACTCCTCCGGGAGTAATCGTTTGGTTTTCGCCCCTTGGCTCATTGCCAAAGAGTCGTGGGGACTTTTAGAAAAAAGGGAGTCCTGGGTAGGACGTTTAACTGCATCCGGTTGTGGAGTTAGTTAAAACGTGTGAATAATGAGGTTACCCTTTGCCACAACTGCCTCCGTGGCACCCTTGGGAAAGGTGTTCCTGTATATTTGCCCGTGCTTTGTTGCCGTCGGACGTGGTGTTGCCTTCGGGGGGAGGTGTTGCCTCTGGCCGTGGGGTGGCCTTGAAGGGTAGTGGGTGATGTTTTTGGTTTTTGTTGTCTTGGGGGTAGGTGTGGGGTTGGTGTTGAAGGCGGTTGTGTGTGATTTGGCTGGGTGTTCGGGTGGGTTGGTGCGTCCTTTCCGTTGTCACATACTGTACCTTTGTGTTCCGCGTTTTGTGTGTGGATGGTTGAAGGTTAGCGTTTGTGTTTTTGTCTGTTTGTTGCAACATGCCTGTTTCTATGTACGTTTTAAAAAGAAATTTAGGGAAGTACGACCTTTTGGCTTAGATCATGTGTAGTATCTGTTCTTTTCATCCAGTCAAAAATGGAGTCATGCATGACGGACCAATAATGTAAATGGTCCGAAGGTCTTGAGATTGTTCAAGTGTTGTCCTTTAGTGAACGTATAGCTTCTTCGGGAAGCAGTTTCAAGTTTGGTTTCGCCGAACGGCCCTTTGCCAGTTGGTCGGGAGGACTTTGGAAAAAGTGATTTATGGAAGTACGGTAAATTATTGTGTTACCATCATGAATATACTGTTTAAGTCCTATAATGATGTGATAGATACTTGGCAGAGAAATAATAAGAAATCTTTAGGATCTAGCTGTCGTTACAAAATAAATTTAAGGACTACTGTACTGTTCTTGCCCTTTAACTTACAAATAAGAGCGAGTTTTGGAAATTTCTTGTAAAAAATTGGGTAACTGAGAATTGGTTAAAACAATAACAAATTAAAACAGGAGATTTGTGGAAGTTACAATAAAAATAGTAACAATATTCAGTACAAGTGAAGTTACTTGGGAATCTAACAAAACAGAAGTGATTTGCCCTGAGAATTTTCCAAACGGGAGCTCGGCAAGCTGCTTTTTTTTTCCTTTTTTACAGTTTAACAAATTTATTGATAAAGCATGGAAAATTTGAAAAAGTGGAGTCGGTGCTACGCGACGGTGGGCAATATTCATAGGCTCCGACACTTACTAGAAAAACGAAGGTTAAAACTGTGACACGTACGAGAAGAGCGTCGAGGACATTGATGTAGCCACGGGGAGGGTTTCTAGGGGCTAGAACCGCACATGACCCAACCTTGCAATGCAAAAAACACCTAAAATAGCGTTTTTTCTCTTTCCTTAGACTTTTCCCTCAAATAGTGTCCCCAACCCTCCCATTCCACTCCCTATGACACCAAAACCCTCCTCATGTCATGACACAGTCCTGGCTACGCGCCTGGTCGGGGACATATGACGGCACATTGCGTTGGTTCTTGAAATCCACCAATGTTTTTCCTGCAAAGTTTTCTTCAGATAAAATTCAATGGTCAAACTTATACAATCGCCATATCCTTGGCTTGAAAATATTTCACGAGAGGGTAAGTAAAGATTCGATTCGGTTTTTAGAATTCTTTACCAGACAATTTTTTCAAATTATCGACGAAACCGAAAATGCAGGATACAAAACATTACCAAAATTTAATTTGTACTTATCATTAACTTGGAAGTAAAGTTTTCATTAAATTGCCCATGATCTTGAGCACTGTGATGTTGCATTACTCTCAGTGGCGGCGGAACCGAGGGGGGGGGGGGGACTTGGGGCTCCAATGAAAAAGTGGGCGGGGGTTGAAGGCATGTTTAGCCACACCCCCTCAATATTTGCAAAGTGCGGTTTCAAGAAGTGGTGACCGTAGGGGGAGGGGGTCGAAGAGGGTGCTGATGAGAAATTGCAAACGAGATCTACAGTTTAAGGCTAGGTTTATGCAGCTTAAAACACTCGGGAAATGCCATTTCTGGCCTCCGTTGGATTTGCAAAGTCAAGAATATTGTCCTACGCTCTCAGCTCTGCATCGATGACGGTGAACCACTTAGAGTGTCTTGCTGGAACTCAGCCTGTAATATTTTTGTTGGCTCTTCTGCGCATGAGTAACGCACCCACTCCCTCGTTAATCCATCGATACCACCCAAACATGAATAGTGTGAATAATTTGTACACATTGTCATTCCATGTCGTAGAATATGCGGCATTGGTATGAGTTGTAACAAATTAATGTAACATGTTGGATAAAATAATGACTTTTTTCTTTTCTTTGCTTTTTTTTTTTAAATTGAAATCACCGCTATTGGCAGAAAACATGAAAACTTTGTTTAAATAACTAGGCAAGGATCAAAAAGGTTGTGAATCACTGGCCCAGCGTGTATAATTATATGATGTTGGCAATTCTGTGAATTTAAACGTAGGTTCTAAGATATTTACTGTTTTGAAAAGCCAGCGGTGTAGTCAAGGCGGATATCGCGGCCATGGCCTCAAAAAAAGATGGAAAAGAGGGAGAAGAAAAAATGAAGTGGCAATAGTGTATCGCCACTAATATCAAAGGGAGCACCAAAGGGAGCACCAATATACACTGAACCCACCTCATGTAAGTGGTCAGTTAAAGTTTTCCAGCCAGAATTGGGCAGCTAATATCATAACGTTACCTTACGTTACTTGTCCTAAACTGTTATATATAAATGCCTGATAGTCACAACATATAATGCCAGAAATGCGTTATTCCTGAGGCAAAGAAAGACATGTTTATTTCAAACGGAAACTCAATCAGCTCAATCAGTAAGTTGTACGTTAGGATCATAAACGTTTTTAAATGGATGTGGACTGTAAAATATTAATGAATAAATGTCAAAATTCTGTTTTCCTCTCAGCCGTGAATAAATTCCAAGATCGGAGTTTGATCAAGTGAATTGGCTTTTTGACCATTGTAAATATATTTTCTTAGAGACGTTAAACTTAAATTGTAAATTGAACAACGTACCTTGGAACTGGTTTGATCGTTCCAATATCGATGAAGCGACACAACGGCTCCCGCACTGACCCGTCGTACAACAAGCCAGACCGTCAGCCACGCAGTCGACGTCTTCAAGACAAAATATAGCACACGGGGAAGCAGCATTAAACTCGTTTAATACCATAGAGTTTTGGGGGCATGATGGGAGAGCCGAGCGACGAAAAACTAAAGAAAAGAAATTTACTAAAATATTATTATTTTTATAATTTTGTCTATCTTTGTAATGAATGTGAATATTCATTAATCGAGAGTACAAATCTACGTCCAGCCCGTACATTTAATCAATGCAAGGGGACACAACGGGAGAGCCGATCGCCGGGAAACTAAAGAAAAGCAACGAAGGAAAATATATCATGATTTGCATGCTTCTTTCTACCTTTGCAATGAACGTGAATATTCATTAATCGACACTTAATCTACATCCAATCCGTACAATAAATCCATGGGAGGTTTTTCAGTGCGCGGGAGGGGAGTTGTACGCACTATGGGGAATGAAAACTTTACGTTCTGAAAACATAAGTTTGGGGGCGACTGCTGTTGCCCTCTCACTTGACGCTCAACGTTAAACGTTTAGCGGAAAACGAAAGTCAGTGACATCGTTTAAGGGTCATTGGGAGCAACCCCACCCATTTTCTTTGCTCCTCGGTCTCCCTCCTATATGCAACTCCTGTACCAAAATTTGAATTTTGCATGAGTAATGCCCAGGCCGGATAAAAGTTTGCCCCTAAACGTAGTTAGCTCGCCCCATACTTCACATACATGCACCCACTCCTTTCTGGAATCCTAGTGGCGCCACTGTCTGCTGTGCTGATAAATCAAAACTTCTCTTTGATATTACGTATCAACAAAACAGAATTTCGCGGCATCAAAATCAGCAAAGTTAAAAGAACGATTACAAGAAGAGTCATTTTCACTTACACTATTAATTGAAGTTTTTATATCATGAACGTACAACCAGAAACTATGAGACTACATGCTGTACATGTAGACCCCTCAAAGAAAATTCTAAATTTCAATGGTTCGCATTTCATCAGAAAGTATCGTGGTAGTTGTTTGGGGCGGAAAGATGTGACACTTTAAGTTGGACAGAAAAATGTGAACTTACCGGAGGCTGGCAATCCATTAGAATAAGGTACAAAAACGAAGAGTATAAAAGTTGAAAGAATATTCATTTTAGAAAAGTTTACATCGACAAGTTAGCGAAAAAATAGTACGGTGTGTCCTGGAACTCTGCTTGTCGTGTACTAGTGAACTTAGGATGTTGGGAAACAAGATAGACCTACAGGGGGTGCAAAGTCTAAAGCATACCGACCTTTCGGAGCGTGTTAAGGGTTTAGATGAGTGGGTTATGATATGACGTCATTTGTTTGTAGATCTTGTTGACATTTTGTCGGTTTCTGATCTTCATTTGGCGAGTTCAAGCTTTACTGAGGATTTCGTGCATTGGCCTTGCTCGTGTCATAATAAGAGATCGAAGTCCCTGATAGTTATGTCGTGGGTGAGCGTAATTAGTTTTAAGTGGGATCATATTTTTAAAGTCAGAGAATAAAAAGAGGATACCTAAGTCAGTATGCTATTGACTGAATGATGCAACTAATACTCTTACTAAAGCTATCGTTCTTTCTTATCTTTTCCACTGTTAAAAATCGCTGTAAATTTAAACAATAAAAAAATAAAAAGAATGTGACTGTAAAGATTGCAGAATAATATCGGCAAATATTTGCCAGAACTTTTCTTTTCTCTGTAAATGTACCCTTTGTTTCATTCTCAATCTTTCGATACATTTACAATACAAGCTAGCCTACTAAACCTCTATCACTCATTCTAAAATGTAAAAATACCACATCGTGAAACGAGTCTAGGCTGTCGGCAAAAATTAATTAAAATTAATACGAAACACAAGGGTCCATGGTTCTACTACATCAAACGTATTCAAACGCAGGGTTCCTTTTTCTCGGTTAGTCTTTTTCTTCCACACTTTCCCCTAATTTTTTTCATTTAACTCTTTCACGCATATCATGAGGCAGCTTGGCCAATCACAGGGATTACTTAGTGCATAGTTTATATCTATCTTTGGATTTGGAAAGTTTTCTGCACAGTATCGCTACGTATGCTTTGAACTTGGGTTATCCCAAATTTCTGTAAAACTTTTCTTTACATGAAACAAAGAAGAAAACTGAATTTAACCCTTTACCGTTGTGCTCCGATCGGGGCATATTTGCGCGCCTCGGGAATGGGCGGAAAAGCGGACGTAGCCCGCCCCGCATCCGCTTCCTTAGGCCATTGACCCCGTGACCTTAAACTATTGTCTCTCTGGTTGTTGTGGCCGAATTTTCGGGTAGCTACTCGCAGTTTCGAGCTCCGCGTGAAACAGTAAAGATGGGTGACAGCCGAGCTCTCCGCATGGGTCCAAAAGGACCCAAACAACGGTAAAGGGTTAAACGCGGCCGTCTGTATGAGTATTGAAGGGTTTCCATACAGCGTTGGTCATCTGAGAGTGCTTTCTAGCAGTTATACGCTATCTGCATGGTTGCGTTGAACAGTTGAAGAAGCGTAACTATTTTGGGGTCAAGCTTGGTCTCGGAGTTGGAACATGGATTAGAGGAGTTTTAACAAGTTATTTTGAAATACCGATTTACATTTAATCTTCATGAATTGAGGGTTAATAAATGCTGGATCCGGCCCCTCTGATTCAGTCCTCCGTGTAGTTAGACCCCCTGATATGATGTTCAAAGAGGCTTCAAGCGGGGCGTTCACTCTAAAAATATTATTCTCAGACTTGAATAGAGTCTAATCAAGAAGAGTACCAATCCCGCAATCTTGTCAAAACTTTAGATTCGGCTCATATATGAAACGAATAGTTTCATTTTTGAACCATTTATGGTCAATTTTGAAACAAATTTTGTCAAATATTTAACAAGATTCCGGTTTATTCCCCGATTAATTTAATGTTGTTAGAGTGTTTGTCATTCATGAAGCTCATGCGTGGAGTTAGTTAGATTGAGTTTTACGGCCCAGTGTGGGCAGAGTGATCGTTATGACCAGTTCCGCCCGAACCTAGAAATTGAACCTAGCTTATTTATACAAGTCATTACATACCTCAGAACTTGAAAATGTCAAAACTTGGGAGTTGGAATGTTATAGTCCCTTACGAATGCACTGAATCGACCGAATTGATCAGAGCAGGTACCATAGCAAAGCCGGGTATTCCGGTGCAACTTCGGGTTTCTGTCTTACCCCCGTACGGCGCAGATATGAGAAAATTCATATCGGATAAAAAACTTGGAACTTAATGATGAAACGACCAACAAAATTTCAAAAAAGTCCAGACACTATATGAGCCTCTCATGTTTTCCGTGTATTGTCTTCCACATATAAAAATATTTACCATAGTACAATAAAAATGTCATCCAAATACATAATCAGTGATACAAAACTTACTCATTGTAAACACAAATTAGTCAAGTAGTGTCTGAATCGACCAATCACATAAGTCAACAATATTGACTAATATTTGACCCAGTCGAATAAGTTTCTTAAAAATATTAAGCCTCCTTGAATAAGTTTTGACTAATATTCTTTAGTCCATTACCACAAACTTAGATGGATATCATAACAAATTAGTCAAGTATGAGTGACTAACTCATAACTTAAGTAAATATTGCCACGTGACTCGCAAGAGCGAATCATGAAATAGGGTAAACTATTTTAGTTAATCAAATTGAGATGACTGTATGAACTTTAAATAAGAGTACATAATATAAATTTTGGCAGTACCTTTTAAAAAATAGAATGTCGTGTAAATTTATTTACAGGGAAGAAGGATACAAATACCTATATAAAAATGTCACCGCTCTATCAGTGCATCAAGTACACATATAAATATTCTGCAAATACGTTAATATTGATTGGATTGATCGATTTATACTTAAAGTATGAAACAGGCAAGATATGTCACTTCAAAGACAATACGCAGAGCCCTAAAATTGCCTTCAAAAATCAGCAAACCCAGTGCAGCGTATCCCTTTTGCCGTATGAGGAGCTCTATGAATATTTTGGAATAGATGTATAGTTGTTTCAGACAAAAGGATAATAAAGCGATGAGTGATTTTCTTTGAATTAATAAAAAAAAAAAATACTTCTGTCACATGATCAAAACAATCATCAGTGAATGACACCTTGGAAATTATATTCTATGCAGCAGACATTTTTCAAAGAAGACGTTTTGGTAATTTTTCTGATTAATATGAACTAAAAGAAAACAATGTCTCATTTTGTCCAAACGGAAGCCCTTCATTTGCAAACAAACCTTGACGAACGCAATTTATGGGCGGCATGTCAGTGATGTCATATGGCTTGCAATCTTGCATTTTGTCTCTTCATAATAAATACAGGAATGCTAATTAATAAGATAACATATCGTTTTGCAGTTTGAAAAGTTCCTTACACTTTATAAAAAAAATGTGTTTAGCACTTCACTTATTTTGCCCGACTTTGTAAGCACGTTTAAATTCTTAACATGTTTATCTACTAAACACTGAGTGTTCAGTAATTAAAGATGTTTAGAAATGAAATGGTTAGGAATAAGACCTGCGTATCTGGCATCTAATCGTATTTACAGACTGGGGCAAAAATTGTTTTAAAAAACGTTAATTTCTTAACATCTTTCCTAAACCTTGGAGTATTGGGTTCTGCGTCTTCCTAGTAAAATTAGGTGGAACCCACGGATTATGACATTAGGCATTTAGTCCTTGATAAATCTGGGGAGGTCCTAGCACCACCCCGGTTAAACAAAGTTTCTTTAAACACCTTATAAAAATTAGTGAATATTCAGGTACAGATGCAATAATCCTCAACATCTTTAGGTCCACAACAGTCAGGTGACCATGCGTTATCTCCAGGTGAACTAACGATAATGAATACAAGCACTCTTAGGCCACTTCATATGCCTACTGTTTTAAAGTGGTTATGCAAGCACAGAATTTTGCTTTTTGTCGTGTTTTAAATCACAATATTGTCGTGTACGAATTAAAAAGGTGAAAGCAACTCTTGACCTTTGCATCACAGAAGGAAAACAGAATAATGTACTGCTAGCAGTACACTTAGTGCACTCGGGCTGCCCTCTCGTGGATCGCATGCATTTAACCCTCTACAGTGCATTATCCGTTCTAATGCACGGTTTATCCATCGTGTTCTAACTTTAAAAACAAGCTTAAAAATTACATTTAACATAAACTGCATGGGAAACCGTTCTTCAAAAAAAATACGTCGCTATACTTCCATGAGTAATATGAGTGGCATTTGTTGCATTCTACCTTCATTGTGAGAGGAAATTGCTTCATAATGCATATTTATATATGTCATTACAATATGAAAGACGATAACACTATCACTTCACCAATACTTAACCAATTTATTGAAAGTTATGCATGGTCGCAAACCACGTCACTGGTTTTCAATTAGAGTGGAAATAAAGTCTTTTTCTGCACCCGGTTTAGTAATAAAATTGAGGGATTGTGACATAAAAGAACGCAGGTTCCATTAGGGCCCCCAGGTCAAAACTCCCGTTGACAAGGCAAGGAATAAATACGCTGATAAGGGGAAGACTTAAGCAAAACTCTTGAATATTTTCAAGGTTGCTGTTGTCTTCAATTAACAGACTCTTATACATCTCGCCCAGTTTTGAAAAAAAAAAGAATATCAGCCGTGGAATCCACCCTCCCGACTTCAGTAACTTGTCTGAATATTTACTGCTTAAAATCTCTGTAAATTAAAGAAATAAAAATAAAGAGATATATAAAGACTACAGAAAAGTTCTAGCAAATATTTGCCAGTATTTTTCCGGGAACGTTATGTATAATTTTTGTACTGTAAATTTAGTACCTCAATTTTTAACAATGTTTGGGCCTGATCATATATTTAAGAAGAGATGAAAACTATGCGAGATCCAAGACGAGGAATTTTATAGACCTCACATCCCAAATTCTTAAAACCTAATTTTCACTACCTATTTTATGGAAAAAGGAATCTTGTGTTTTCGTTTTAGAGATACTTTTATGAAGTGTTTTTTATCTTTTGGTAATTTTAGTTTTTGACTGTTTATGTGTTTTTATGTGGTTTTTAGTGTTTTCTTGTTTTATGAGATGAAACGGCAATTATGGCAACAAAATCCAATTTGTTCAATAAAGATTCTTTTATCTCACATATTCTGATATCCTTGTCTGTACAGAGGATAATAACTTAGCTGAGTTTAGCCGCAGTCGCACTACAACAAATTCGGATCGGATTACAATCCGATTTTTGTGAGTTTTCATTAAAATCTCCTGAAAAAGTGTAAATAAATGATTACCACCAGAGATCTATGAAAATGAAATTCTAACTGAATTTTCTTCAGTTTACGTCGACAAAAAGCTTTTATCGGACTCGTGCAATTCAAGAAGTTGTCTTTCGACATGGCGTCACAAGATAATCAGCATAAATGTAATGTTCCTATTCATGGGCTACATATCTTATATTTACACAGGTTGGCAAATTTTAGATTCTTTCCGACCTCAAATGGAGGAGATTTTAATAAAACCTCAGTTTCCAACCAATTGATTTAAGTCGAGACGGCAACGGCCTTTTCCAGTTGTGACTCACTGGTTTGTTTTCCTTACTCCATTGTTTATGCTGAGCACCAAGCACAATGGCAGTAGGTTCGATTTTTAACGGCGTAACTATAGCTATTTCAATTGCATAGCTTTCCGCTAACACCAACATACGTCAACACGTAGGTACACCCTCAGAGATATGACATATATATGCCCCCATTATCAATTCCGTGGTTGTCCCCCACGTCGTTCCTGCTTAAGCTTAAAGTAGATGATGAAGTTGAAGAACGCGTTGGTGGCAAGTTTTCCAGGGTATAACCAAACGCTTCTTCTTCATCCCTTCGTCGACATACATAAGACATTTTATCCCACAATCTCTCGGCTGCAAATGCTAGAAATCTCTTCAGCTGAGTGACTTTTGAATCTAACGGCCTCAAAGAACGCATCCATTCTGGCAAAAATAACCAAGTGCGCAATTTTTCGGGAAGCCATTGGGGGCGTTTCGATTGCAAAACATTTACGATGACTACGGAGATGATGATAATTATGGTCGGGACCAGAACCGTCAATAAAAGCCAGAGACCGACGACAGAGAGACCGAAGATAACAAGCGGGAAAACAAAGAACATAAAAAGAAGATAAAGGATGGCGAACCATCGATACAATGATGTGGTGTTACCAAGTTTCTTGGCCATCTTCAGGGGTATCTTTCTGAGGAATGGTATCGGATACCAAATGATTATACCAGTGATGTTGAAAAACAGATGACACAGAGCCAGTTGAAGAGCGAGATCATTATTGTCATCAACGGATAATGCTGCTATAATTCCCGTGGCTGTAGTTCCTATGTTCGCCCCAAGGGTGAGGGGGTACATCCGGTCAACTGTTATCATTCCGATGCCAACGAGGGGCGTCAAGGCGGAGGTGAATATGGAACTACTCTGGACCAAAAACGTCAAAATGGCGCCGACCACTATGGCTATGTATCCCGTTAAAAACGCGAATTTTCCGGGCAGGTCGGTGTTGATAACTTTTTGTGTCAGTTTTCCAATTTTACCCTTGAGGGTGGAGTGTAGGACCTTTACAATACCCACGAGTGCAGTGATGAGTAAGACTAAAGAAATAATGAGGAGGATGAGACCAACCTGAGCGTCGCTTAATGAAGTACCACCAAACAGATGTGGACCTGTAGAGACGAATAAAAAAAATGGTCACTCGCTATAAACACCGGTTCCAGTGGTTTTTATATAACTCCAGCAAGTTTCCGATGACCTCAGATCAATGGCGGCGGATCAATCTGAGATGGGACTAGAGGGGAAATAGTCCTAATAAAAAAGAAGGGACCAAGTCCCCCAATACATTTTCATGTGCTTGTAAAGTGGTGACTGCGTGGAGAATTTGAAAGAGGTTGCTGAACATATTTCTGATCGATCCAATACATATGCAGCCTAAAACACGAAGAAAGTGCCGTTACTGGCCATCTGGGCTGGTCAAGGGGACGGGACTTTTTGACCAGTGGTGGACAAAATTCACTTAGGCCTCCTTAAAGTTCATGAAAAAAACTAGGTATCAGACCCCAAATGCTACATTAACAGTATGACCCATGCTTAAGTAAATAATGTTAACCATATTATATGGGTTAAACTTTAAAACTGAAGTGTCATTAATTATATCAATCATTGCATCATTTTTAACGTCATAATTTCCTTACATTTTTCTGGAGGTACAACAGTTTCATTGCACCAAACTTTCAGAAGCCTGTCATCGGCAGCACTGGAAGCATTCGTCGCTATTTTCTTGATCACATCTTTATCAATCTGCGATAAAACATTAGATAAGCAAAATTAAAAAATCAGTGACACCGATGAAAAGAAGAACAGGGGGGAAATTTACCTCAAAAAGTAACTGACCGACTCCCACTACTTTTTTTCGAAGGAGATGGGTCGGTCGGTACCTAGTGGTCCTCAATCACTCATTTACACGTATAGGGGAAATCAGAGTTTGACAGAGAATATTAACCTTGATTTACGCTCTAAAAATGGAGAGTAAAAATGGAGAGAGTGACAAATCACTGTTAAGAAGAGTGAAGATTGAAAATTTCACTTCAAAAGAGCCGAAATTCACTCCAAGAAGAGTGGTAATCCACTTCAAAAGAGCAAAGTTTTACTCTCAATAGAGTGCCCTCATAGGCCACTCTTTAAAAAGAGTGATCTAGATGCCACTCGTTAAAGAGTGCATTTTCACCCTTCTTGGAGAAATTTTCACTCTTTTTGGAATGAGTTTCACTATTTTTGGAGTGAATAAATATAAAGGAAGTGAACTAACACTTTGCACTCCTAAATAGTGACTAAGATTGCTTCTTGGTGTTTAGAATGAGTATAACACCTCAATTTCCTACCTTAACTGACTTTGCAACAGAATAAAGAAACATTAAAGTGCTCTTTCATGATAGAAAAAACCGTAAATTGTGTTAATTGCTGTTGAATGAAAAATTCTGAATATTTGTCGGGTAACAAAATTCCAAACAGACGAATGAATAGTCTCCACTACACTGAAACCAATCACGACGTTAGACAGTGCTTACGAATTACATTTCTGTTTGCTTTTAAGTTAAAATGATCAAATGTGGTGCAGAATTAACCTTGTGAAGAAAAATTGCAAAAACAAAATCTGAAAGTCGTTGTAATAAGCCAGTTCGGTAATTCGTTTTGGTGGCTATGCACATGCGCACTTCCTTCAAATCGTCGGGATAAACAAACCAATCCACCACTTACAACACGTATTCCAAAATTTGAGTTTACACAAGAAATTTGTAGAACCGTTCTTTCTTAATTCATCCATCACGTAAGGAGAGAACACACGTGTGGTTTTGTGTAGTGGACTGTGTCTGAATTGTCTTTTTTTTTTTGCATTTTAATCTAACGTATAGTAGGACTGAGACCCCTATTTTCGTTTGACGCGACCAGAGCCCTATAGACTTGACTAGACACTTATGTATTGTTGCATTCACGAACTGACGAAAACAATGGTAGCTGTACGCTACAGTTACGTGCTGAGCTCGGTTTGTGTATTCTAGGCTGCGCCCTACAATTCCATGCGTCAACGAATTACCGAACTAGCTTATTGATGACAGTAAAGGCACGAAGGAAGCGAGAAATTTATCCCCTCCCTCACTCTCCCCTATAGAAAAAAATGTTTTAATTTCACATCATTTTAAAAATAGAGAATTTATTTAACCAACATTTTTACGAGTTGTGTAGCAATAAATTTCTTTACCATTGTAATCATATTTCAGAAACACTAGTGCAACTAGTGCAAGGGTAAAGACAGAACATATTCTGTTAAAAATTTACGTCACTCTATATTGAACAACTGGCGCAGTTAATCGTGCTATCCTTCTAGCTCAACTCGCATTAGGTGCGTTTTTCAAATTTCCAAGCAAACTTTTTCATGACGGCACACTTCAAAATTGGCCGCAATCGCTTCGCAGCCTACTTTTCTATTTTGTTTTGCAGTTTTTCGGTTGCTGTAAGCCTCTCTTTAGTAGACCTATGTGGAAAAGAAAGAAATCCACTGTAGTTTTGTGCCATCTTGAGATATTTTAATTTTCATCCCTTTTCATTTGTTATTTTTGGGGGCAATTCTTTTGCATTTCTAGAATGATTTTTAGATCTTTTTATAATTTGCAAACTCTTCTCCCGTGAGATGATTAAAACAAGAATCGGTACCTTTACTATCTTGTCGGTCAATGGCTTCACTATTGCATCAAGTATAACTACTTTGATTTGAGACTTCTGTACGCCGAAAACACTTCTCACCAACCAGCCGGACAAGTAAAACAGATAATGGGATACCACCTTGAACAAGAAGGAGAACAAAGAATGATACAATGATTGAGTTCAAATACGAAATCACTACCTGAAAGTGGCTCATTGAGTTGGTTCATGAAATTCAACATTTTTTTCCAAACCTGTTAAGTTTTCTTCACATATCGGTGACAAATGGTCAGACCATCCCCACATCCTACATACAAATAAATGTCATATGAGTGAGTACTTAACGGTTCAATTCGGTTTTGAAAAATTCGTGACCAGACACTTGCTCAAATTTTGCACAAAACTCTTACAAGTCAGGGCACCACAAAGTGACACTTCAACACCCTCATTCAGTTATTTATATCAACTCAATGAGCTCCTTTAAGAGCAAATAGTTAATTGTGATGTAAATTAGGTCCACACCTCTCGAAAGAATGTCACATTTTTGTGAAATTTCATAGTGAAATGATGAAATGGTTTGTCAAACAGATGAGGTTAGGAACAACGCTTACTATATTAGCGCACAGTGAACAAACATATTTATAGCGCATGCGTGAATAGTTCCTCGGGTTATGGGGGTACAGAACGCAATCATAGCACATGCGCATTAACAACTGGCTTTTGACGGTAGACTGATCTAAGGAAACGTAAGTTATTTTTCCCACAATACTTAGTTTTTTAAGATGAGAGGCACGGGGTACAGTCCAATAGTAGTGTTCATTTTTTGCCTTGCCATTGTGCAAAAATTCTTTTAAAAAATGTCTTTGACTCATTGTTAGGCTACATCATATCTGAGATATTGCCTGAAAGGTCGAGAGCAGTTCCCTCAAACCGTTTCCAGCAAATAAATATCACAATTTTCTTCTTATTTCTGACATAGAATCTTTCATAATATTTTATGACTTCGATACTGCATATGCGAGGTAAATCAAGCAGGTATTTCTAGGCTAGTAAATTTAACATTTGAGGAGAAAAAATGTTGTCACTTAAATCTCAACAGCCAATCATGAAACAGTATAGTCTACTACACTACTTCAAGTTGGGGTGACTGCTCTTGCCCTTTAGCTTTCTCAATTTCCTCTTGAAAACCTTCCTTCGGTTCTGTAACTTAGTTTTCCATTACATTGGGTCTAGATTGTGGTGATACTTGCCTGTCAAATTGTTCAAATCCAATTCGTCCCATTTTATTAAAAGGAGGAAATACAGTCACCCTGACTTGATGGACTGTACAGTGACACTGTCCTGTTTCATGATTTTAAATCTTAAGAGAAATGTGAGTGTTTTTTTTTCCCTTCCCAGGTGTGAAATTTACCCGTGTTCCTTTCAACGGTTTACCTTCAGTATGCAATATCCTAACATATGATGAAACTAGATATACTTTTGAACAAAAATGAGCAGAAATTTGTGTGGTTTAGTTATTTGTTGCTTCAAAATAATTTTGGGGTCACTACTCCTGCCCTTGAATATGGTAAAACGTGTCCTGAAGATAGGAACTATAATGACTAATGCTCTTTGGTTGCTGTTGATTAAATCTTCGACCAACAGACGTGTTCGTGCTTTATTTAAGAAGATAAACACAACGTAACCCATCTTCGGGAGTTGTTCGCCAGAAACGCTTGTTCTTTGTTGCTAAGCAAGGACTGAGGCCCTCTAGAGAGATGGGGGACGCATACCAGCTCTAGCCTGCATAGCGTACATGCTATGTATAATTTGATCAACTGCTACGTATAACCAAGATGATGCGCACAAAACTACCTTCTGTTATGTGGGATACTGGTGTCAAATCAGTGGCGTAGCCAGGAGATTTTCAGCAGTGGACGAGGGGGTCAGGAACCTTTTTTGGAGCGCACACATTCTTAATGCTCCACATTTGTATAGCACAAAATGGACATTCGGAACCCGTCTCCCTTAGCTAAGCCACAGTCGCCACTGTCAGTATCATATGAGTCTTATGACAATCATACCGAAGCCTTGTGGAACTTACCGCCATTTTGCTTGGTGCTCAGCATAAGCAATTGAGCGGAGAAAACGAACCAGTGAGCCACAACTGAAAAGGGGCGTGACCGATCCGACTTAAACCTATTGGTTGGAAATTGGGTCGTAAAACCTCATCGAACTAGCCAACTTATGAACAAACACTTCATCTCAAAGCCTCTAGCGACATTTATCCATTATTCGCACGTACTTAGACTAATGGCACATTGCCATCATATTTCTATAAGCCAGTTATGATAGTTTCAGCAGGGAGGTGTTAGGTTTCAGTAAAGTCGAGACACCTCGGCTGTTATCAAAATATTTGTAAGACGGAGCATGACAAAAAATTCAAACAACAGTTACTCGCGATTAACAGTTTTGTATGATACCTTTGCGATGACAAAAGCGTAAACCTTTCGTTACGTCCCCAAACTATCAAGGCCCGCCATAAGACCCTTCTGAGAACGGTCAAATATATGATTATGAATTTAAGATTGTGAAAGTTTATCCGGCATAAAATTATAATAGATAATTCTATCGGTTTTATTAATTCACGGTATTTTTACCTGAACTCGTGGTGACACATTTGATGCTATCTTGACTATAGAACATTCTTTAATATGTAGTTAGATGTCACTCATCCAGGCAAACGATTCTGAACCAGCTTCATCCTCTTTCACTGCTAAGATGCAGCGAATTCACAGTAGTCCTATCCACGCTGTGAGAAAAAAGATGCGACGAGTCGCTCTGCGCCGCAATATAAATCTTGCGCAGCGTCATTGTCGCCATTCATCTCTCTAGAGGATTTTTTCTTAAGAGATGTGCGTTAGTAAAGTATTGTTAAGAGCAATATCTCTATGCGTCATTGGTATTCCAAAATAATTTTGGGCTACTGAGAATATCCAATCATTAGAGAATTTTGCCCCTTGTAAGCCGGACATTTATACTTGAACTTGATTTCCAAATCTAGCAGTGCAGTGACATATTTTTTGCGGTTAACCTTAAGATAATGGGCATCCATCTGCAAAAGATTTTAGGGATTAATTTTTTTCATGTGTCATGTGACAAGAATTATTGAATTCAATGGCTAAATCAGTTACCAAATGAATCTTGAGCTATAGAAATTTGTCCAGATTTAGCGAAGTTACGCAAGAAAATGAATTAAAAAAAATGCTGGAACAGAATCAGAAAATTTGAGACCAAATTGTCAAATTATTGATATTTTGGACAAAAAACCACATCAAACAGGTTCTTTATCTTCCGAAATCAACAAGAGCGTATTTAAAATTACAACTGACGTTCGTTAGTTCTTGATAATTTTAGCAGTGAAGTACACACCTAGTCTTTGTTTGGGTTGTGAACACCTGGGAGAAATACCATGGTCAGTTCTTATTTTCTGTTTTCTGTCGTTAAAAAAATCGGCCAAGTCATGACGCCCAGGTTCAAGGGGCAGAATTTTTTAATGATGCCAAAATAAACTTATTACTCAGGTATGGACTGACCTCAACTGGAAGTAAAATGAGGACCGATACCCAATTGAACATGTCGTGGACAGTCGCTCCCGCAAACGAACGTCGGAAGACCTCTCGATCATTGTACTGTCCCATTGCGACGATAGTGTTCGTAACGGACGTACCGATATTTGCTCCCATTATCATGGGGATGGCTTGCATCACATCTAGACCTAAATGTTGAAGAAAAAACTGTGTAGTTAAACAGATATTTAAGTATGATCTGAACCCCATAACTTCTGTCTGAAAGGACTAACCCTCTCACCCACACTACAATTTTTGTAGTAATCCACAGAAATTCCCAATTGGTTCAGCTCTGTGATTGACATCAAGTTCAAAAATGCAGAGTACCGAACTCATATTATACAGCATGTATTGTGCTGAGGGTGTTTTAATTACACATTGGGGTCTTGCATACTCTCCCCGAAGCAATTAACTGATATTGTGTCTGGATAGGCATGAATTTTAGACAGTTTTCTGGCGCGGATACAAGGGGGCTTTTACGGCCTCAGCCATCTCTTTTTCGCCACATCAACAACAACAACATACGGGAAATTAGCAGTTCAGCTCCCTCACAACCCTATTTTCTCTTAAGTCATCCCCTCTTTTGTAATGTTTGGATTCGTCCCTGGTTGTGTGAGGGGCTTTAGTAAGTAGGCTATGAGAATTTGAACTGTTTGGGGTGAGAGGATTTGGTCTTTAAGCGCGGTTCTTAAAAAGGCGAATTCGGTTTTTGCTTGTTTACTAAAGAGCTTCTCCATCTGTCGGAAAGAGCTAAAAAAGTAACAACCTGTATGAATATATGATTTGCATGTGGGGACTACGAAAACGGAATGTTAGTTCAATTAATTTCTTCGTGACGTCACATCGGCAGAGAACAGAATTGAGAAGAAAAAAACATTGTGATAAATAGCGGTTACTTCAAAACAAGTTTTGGACGTTTGATCTTTCTCTTTAAAGTTTTCGGTAAATTTGCACAAATGAGTAGTCACCAAAAATAAGGAGAAAACAAAAATATAAAACATTCGTACCACCGGCAGCCACTAAGGCAATTATGATGGACGTAGATGTACTTGAACTCTGGACCAATACCGTCACTAAGACACCGATCATCAGTCCACATATCGGATTGGCCAGAAGCGATTGCTGGCTGAACAACCCGCCAGCAGTTTTCCCGCCAAGAAGTCGAAACGCGGACGTCAGAATTTTCAACGAACAGACGAAGATGTAAAAGAGAAAAGCAAGCAGAAGGAGTCGCAAACCGTAAAATGCTATCCTTGTGAAGACTCGATTTACCTTCCCAGATGAGTCTAGATCTGTAAAGATAAGAGAAAGTTCTTTGGTTGGTGTAAGTTAACAGCCCTTGCTGTTTAAAAAGTGAAACCAAAGTTTATGCAGCGCTTTTGCTCAAAATTTCGGTTTCACCTCTCCTTTCCCTACCGTTTTCAAGATTATAGGCGTACAAGGCGAGGGTTAGGTAGGGGGCAAACTGCCCCCAAATTTTCCCAAGATATTAACTTCAGGTGGGAATTTGAAAAAAAAATTCAGGCAGCCACTTGAGTTAACTCAGAAAAACTTCGTGAGAGTGCTCGAAATCTTTGAAAGATATGCCCTGAAAGATGGTCAAAACATCAAATTCGTGGTACAATTTTCATGAAAAATCAACAAGATTACAAACATTCGCTACACATTTCGGCGGCGCCAAAAGGCTTTTGATCGTGAGCCTAACTTATCATAGTATGGGTAGAACATATACGATGAATAAGATAGCCGAAATGTCATTTCTTGGGGTTGTAAATAGAAGCCAACCAGTTGATATTTTGAACATACGTTTGCAATAATTGTGAAAAATCAGCAACTTGCCAAGTAATCAGAAAATTACCAGGTAAAATCCGAGTACCACTGTACTAGTCAATGGTTTAACCAGACCTTTTCATTTTGGTGGGGTGCTGGGGATGGGCAAAGTGTTGAAGAAGTGTTAAACTGTAATGACTTCATCTAAACAGAACGCAATCATCAGTTGGCGTGTAGCCTACAAAGATAATTAATGGATGCACGAGGTAAGGAGAAACAACAGAAAAATAAATGAAGCACGCTATGTACCACACCGCGTACTGCCAATACAGGGCAACTTTGTATGATTAGTGATATGCGTACCACGTGTAGATTGGGAACCCCTGATCTAACCCGGAAGGACGTAGGCCTATTTATAGGTCATGAAGGCAAACTTTTTGTCAGTTCCAATTGCACGTTCACCCAGGCGCCAGTGCACTCCCATTCCCACTCCAAACACACACACACACACACACGCACGCATACTTGTAAACGCCGTCAAACGGGAACACTTGTATTTTAACCTTTCAACCGGGGATAGTAAATGATGTCCTGTGGTAAAACAGAAAAGGAGGTCGCTTAATTTACTTTCAAGCAATATTTATCTAGATAATTGTAGGTGTGTATAGTATTTTCCACAGGGAACCGTGGACGTAACGTGGTACACACGCGTATCTGCAAATGTGGACGGGAAAAGGGCACTATCTCATTGGGGACTGATCCTACATTTTCTTTATTTCAATAGATATCTTCATGGAGACATCATTTAGCATTAAGGGGCTATTTAAAACTATGATTTAAAACTGGGACCGTCCGCGGTGTATGCTGGGTCCCCGATTGGTAGGTGTGTATTTTGACGGCATTTGTCAACGCACGCACACACACGCACACACATAGGCCACATACACTTCCATTCTAGCAATTTTTTTCCGGGGGGGGGGTAACTGGGGGTAAGGAAAAGAATCTGAGGGGGCAACTGTTACATTATCATAAACGCGGGTCAAAACAACACACCTAAGAGAAGGGCAAAAAAGAATTTAAGCATCCCTGTCAATGCGAGGAAGTGATATAACTTCTGCCGCCCTCAAAATTTCTTTGGAACACAAAACAACACCGTGTGCTGACTGCTGTTATCTCGAGGAATACATGCCCGATTTGAATGACAGGTACACCAAATTATGTTTATTTAGTTCATTTTTAAATCGGAAAGTTAAATTTTCTCTTCAAGTAAACTTTGTCATGGGAGGTGTTTTTGTACAGATGGTCTTTTAGGCGACATTTTGCTGGGTCGTATATTTTTCAACAGAACTTAAGTCGTTAATTTAACAATTCAAAAAGGGAACAGCAAAACAAAAAAAAATTATTCAGTAATAAAGACACCGTCAAAATGAACCATCTTCGAACATTAAAACGAGGTTTTGGTGGCTGTTCGGGGAGCTTTAGGTCACTGAAGTTGTGGCAAAACCTTTGCCATTATTCTCAATAGCCTACAGCAAATTTCTGATATCCCAGATTTTCATTATACCGGCAAATCGATTTGACTTCTAAAGAAAAATTACCACTAAGATCATATTTTTAGCCTGTGTAGCAGACTCTGTATAGCTGGCGCTCTCTCAGAAATCTTGATTCATACTTTATTTAAAGTTCGACCGTATACTGCATCTTAATGGTAAGCCTTTATTGGAATTGAATTGTTCTTGTAGCTGATAAAACTTAAACAGCCATGCTTACCGCTGGCTTCTATATTCTTCTGTCCCGTAATCTGCCACGGTGAAACTGTGCAAAATGAACCGCTAAGAATTACTATATGTATAACCAAAGTGAGGGCGACAAACCTTTCCATGGATTAACCTCTGTTTCATCTTCGTGTTCATATTTAACGCCCCACATAGCTTCCTGTTGTTTCGCTTTTATAGCATCCTGAACGGATTTTGTTGACGACGACTTTCTACTTGACGTGGCAGACAACGTAGGGAGATTTGTGGATGTGGACCCGTCTTCGTAGTAACCACCATTATTTATACCACTACTCGAATACCCCGACATCCTTCACTCTGACTAATTACACCGCTTCTTTCTTTCTATAATGAAGATATGTAAAAAGATCATTCCAGTGAGTCCGATCCTCAATAAAAGTCTTTTATACACTTTAAATAAGAGTTAACCCTTTACCGTTGTGATCCAATCGGGGCATATTTGCGCGCCTCGGGAGTGGGCGGAAAAGCGGACGTAGCACGCTCCGCATCAGCTTGCGTAGGCTATTGACCCCTTGACCTTGAACTATTGTCTCTCTCGTTGTTGTGGCCGATTTTTTGGGTAGCTACTCGCAGTTTCGAGCTCCGCGTGAAACAGTAAAGATGGGTGACAGCCGAGCTCTCCGCATGGGTCCAAAAGGACCCAAACAACGGTAAAGGGTTAAAATAAGCCTGTGGAGTGTGTAAACTGCAAAGCTGATGCCACTCTCTCTGCGTGTGTGCACAGACCCGTGGTGCAGATGCTTTCGATTAACCCTTTACCGTTGTGCTCCAATCGGAGCATGTTTGCGCGCCTCGTGAGTGAGCGGAAAAGCGGACGTAGCACGCCCCGCATCAGCTTCCGTAGGCTATTGACCCCATGACCTGAAACTATTATCTCTCTCGTTGTTGTGGCCGAATTTTCGGGTAGCTACTCGCAGTTTCGAGCTCCGCGTGAAACAGTAAAGATAGGTGACAGCCGCGCTCTCCACCTGGGTCAAAAAGGACCCAAACAACGGTAAAGGGTTAACTTAGTCACTCTCTAAATAGAGTGAAAAGTGTGAATTGACTCTGTTAGAATGGTAATTCACTCCATGAAAAGTACAATTTACTCGCAAAGAGCGAAGTGTCATTCTTGACAGCTTAATAGAGAGATCATTCTTAAAGGTTGTGCGAAATGAAAATGACAAAATTGGGTATTGGGTGAAAAGCATGAAAAAGAAGAAAATAACCGAAATTAACATCAAAATTCGTGATAAAAATTGTCCATTTTACAGGGCAATTTCAGTTCTGAACATAACCATGAATAAATTTGATCTCAACATGCAAATCATGTGATGTCATGAGAGGGACATGCCATATGACTAATGTTATCCTTTGCTTTTACAACCTTCATTTCAAGGGCAGTTATAACATTAGTTTGTCCAGAGGGTTTTATTTTGAAACTTTAAATTGTATCCTTGAAAATCATCATTATCAATACCCAAACCATCAACTATCTGATGAGTAGTTAAGAGATAATTAATACAGGGTTAACAAAAGAAATGTCAACACTGTGCAACACTCCATATCATTACTTTTGCATAAGCAACAAGCTCCTTTAGAAGCATTCACACTTTGAAGAGGTATTACCTGAGAACCGTGAAAGATAATGAAATAATTTCAACTGATTTTTCCTCAGAAAAGTTCACTCCGTAACTGCCAATTTAAGTCAGGCCGTTTTGCTGACATGTCACACTACCTTTAAAGAATGTGATTAATTTAGGCACTCGATCAGAGTGAATTTTCGCTCTTCTTGGAGTGAATTTCAATCTTCTTTTCACTCTATTGAAAAGTGACTGAATTTTCTCTTCTGTTTTATAAAGTAGGAATTTCTTGATCATTTGCATATTGTCAGTCAGTCTCCAAATTATTTCCCGGTGAGTGGTTAAACAGTGAAATCCTCGCTGTACTTGTTCTTGCAATCCAGACCCATCCCCTTCATGTAATGAGCTATACTAATGTAATACATTATCCATGCCAGCAATGAACTTTCAAAAATAAAAAAACGTGAAATTTCACTCCAAGTGGAGTGAAGTTTACTCAAAAAGAGAGAAGTTTCAATCTTGAGAGAGTCCCTGGAAAGACCACTCTTAAAAACGAGTGATCCCTGTCGGCACTCGTTAAAGAGACAATTTTCACTCTTTTTGAAGTAAGTTTCACTATTTTTGGAGTAAATTAACATTCTAATGGAGTGACTCCACACTTCTCATTCTATTAAAAAAGACAAAATCTACTCTTTGGTGTTTAGATTGAACATCAAAAGCTTCGCAAGCGTAATGCTTGAGAATCACGTTTCTGCAGCTGCATCAAAATTGTAAATATTTTGAATACATTGTCAAATTTGATTGTGCCAAAATGACATCACAGATTTCCTATAAAGCAAGATATCTCAAGAAAATTTGGACTACTTTAAAAATTAGTATTACCCGAAGGCTATATAATGTTGCGTTAGTAGGTAGATGGAGTTTTAAGGCTCAGTTTCGAACCAACTGGTTAAGTCGAGCGGGCCACGGCCGTTTTCCAGTTGTGGTTCACTGGCTTGTTTGCCTAGTAATCCATTGCTCATGCTGAGAACCAAGCACAATGGCAATAGGTTCCATTTTTACAGTCTCCGATATGACTCGGCCAGGACCCGAACTCCAAACCTCCTGCTGCAAAGTCGGATGCTCTAAAAACCTGACCATGCAATCGATCCATTGAGTGGTACCCTGCGCCATTTGACAAACAAAATTTAGTGTAGTGCACATTTTGTGTAGCTAAGAAGAAGCTGCTGACGACCCATGCATGTGTGACTGAAGCAGTTAAACACTGTTGACCTTTGCCCGGCAGTGGGCGTGTCAAACCAGTTTGTGATGTAACAAAAAAGCACTCTATATGCTGCTGAGATGCAGTCTTCATTCATTAATTAAAGGAGAATAATGTTTTGCACATTTTGAAGTCGCTGAATTTTTTCTCATGTTCCCTTGAGATTTATCCACACGCCAAAAACGTGGCATGTGAGTGTCAGCTAGATAAATGATGGCGAAGTTCAGAGACGGTTTAAATTCCAGTTCGGTTTCAATCATGGCGCAAAACAGTTTAAGTCCGCCTCTTACTCGACAGACGAGTGAAATATGTAATTCTCACTTCGTGGCACTTCGAAGAGCGGAAATTCACTACAAGAAGAGTGAAAATCACTCCAGAAGAGCAAAGTTCCAATCTTGATGCAGTGCCCTCAGGACCACTTTTGAAAAAGAGTGATCTCTGGAGGCACTTATTAAAGAGTGAATGTTCAACCTTATTGGAGTTAATTTCACCCTTTTGGGGGTTAATTAGAACTCTAATGGAGTGAAGTTACACCATTCACTCTCTTAGAGAGTGACTAAGTTTACCGTTTTATTTCAGAGCTTACTACATTCTAAAACACCATGGTCAAAATTGACAGATGCCGTCACCGGTTATCCGACCCGAATTCCTAGTTCAGCAGTGACATAGTCCTGTTGAAATTTGACCAGGAATATGTCAGATTTTAACTAACAGTTGGTCAAATTTAACCAGGAATATGCTACTGCTTAACCAGGAACTCGGGTTGGATAACCGGTGACCGCATCCTGGTCAATTTTGACCCGGGTTTTTAAGAGTGTACAGACGGGGAACATTCTACAACCTCCATCCCAAAAGGAACACAGTATGACTGAGGCAGTGGTTAAATAAAGGTGGCGGACCTTGTCCAGGGTTATCCCGGAGGTATTCCCACGTGTAATCGAAATCTGTGCACAACCTGACGCAGTGTAAATCCCTATCTTGACCGAGGCGGAGGTTAATTGTCCTAACGTTGTACAATATACATTATATTTATATTGACGAGTGTGTAAAGTGAATAAAGCTGGGAAATCCTGTGCTTCAAGGCAGATATTGTATTTTTGAAATAGTTTCCAAACAAATATTCGTATATTTGTGCAGTGATCTATGAAGAAAACGACCCTGCATCAAAGAATTGTGCGTCACGCAGTCAGTTCTAAAAGACGCGGAGACAAAACACATCCCTTTTTGCTTAACATTCCGCGACTTATACAAACCCATACTTCAAACGCAGGCCGAAATTGGTAATTAAAAAGGGATGCGATTAGGATTACTGTAGTAAGAAGCAGGGGTGGCCCCAGGATTTGCCCGACAGGAGGGCCAGGCTCCCCGACGGGGGGGGGGGGGGCAGCATTTCAAGGCCCCGACAAAGGTGGTGACTTTGTCCCGGTGGGACGTGACTCGGCAGAATTTGAGGCGCGCGCAGCTTTTGGACTCTCTTTTTAACAAATACTTGAAAATCTGGAGTTTATTTTGAAGTAAAAAATTAAAATTTTTGAAACAATTTAGACTTTTGGAAGGACCATGAAAATTTGGGGTGTTTATTGAAGAATCTATCCTTCATATGGGCAAAATAAAAAAACGTTTTGTACGCGACAGCTGAAATTCTGTTGAGGTTTTGCATGTAACCGTTCTAAGGTTACGTACTAAGGTCTCAAGACGAAACTAGAACTTTGCCCGAAAAGTTTTTCGAAGATTTGAAGATTAGGAGCTTATTATACTGGGATTTAATTTAAGAAAATTTGTTTTTTGCAAGGTTAAAATGAAAAATTTGGGTTCTTTATTAAGTGATATGCCTTCCAAGAGCAAAATTAGGTAGAATGTTGGGGTGATTTAAAAAGTTGGTTTAAAGTGCTGTACTGAGTATCCATCGATATAGGAAAGTTTTGTCACTTTGAACAATCTGAAGCTTATATTGGGGAATATTGTAATTTTATGACAGACCTTCTTATAAGAAAAATCAAGTAGGGGTGATCTGTAGTTTTTTGGGGGTTACTGAATATCATCAGGCAGATATAGCCCTCGGACCATATTCGAAAATTTTCCCCCGGAAAAGTTTGGCTTCACATATATTTGAAGTTTTATATCTTATATATTGAAATAGATAGGCGTACGGGAGCGTTTCGGTTTGGGAGCGGGCAGAATTTGTCCCGAAAAATGTAATCCTGTCCGAAAGAGCACACAGATTTTTTTGAAAAATTGAGAACCACCAGACAGCAGGAAAAGGCATTTCCCGGGCTGGTACGGTAATTATAAACAAAGTCGTCATTAATTTGAGCTTTCTTTCACAATTAAAATTTCACTTTATAATACAGTCCCAAAACGAAGAATAAAATGCCAGCATGCATTGTTTCGGTAAGTAATCTGTTCGGCCAAAATATCTAAGCGGAGCGCAACCACCAGTTGGCGCGGAACGTACAGAAAATTGTTAAAAAATCTAGTCCCTCAGACTGTCAAACAGCCGGAACTGGCATTTGCCAGACTTGTAACTAGAAATGAAGCCATCGTTATTTTGAGCTTTCCTTTGAAATGAGCATTTGAATTCAACGAAAAAAAGGTCCAACTTGCTATAAGTGGATCAGAAAATTCCCAGATAAAAGGTACTGCTCCAATTAGATGTAATGGTCTTGTCCCTTCGAATCTTCGTTGTATTCAATTGCAAGATACAAGTTGAAATTTTCTACGTGACTGCCCTAACCCCAGACTATAAATGTTTTTACTTCCGACGTATTTGAAAATATGTCACGTTACAAGGGTGGTTTTAAATGAATTTTCAGTCAGACTTATGGGGAGACATTCTCACGCTACTGTTTATCATTATGTGTAGCTCAAAACATCCTGGCCGATTCTCATTACCGTTGCTAGAATTCGGCTGTCAGAGCAGGCCAGATGGCAGATCATTGGGTACTGCATGCACCTGAACAACCTCTCGTCTGTTTTTTGTCAGGAAAATTCGGAATTGTTAGTTTCCTTGAAGAATATGGTCTTCTAGTGGGCAAAACCAAGAAGACCGTCCGGATTACTGAAGTTTATAAGACCCGCATCTTTTACCAGTTTAAGGTGGGCATTCAGATGAAGGTTCCCCAACGTAATTGGGTTTTCTCAACAAGAGGGGGAACGGCAGCCTTCCCCGACGGGGGCATGACCTTGAAGGTTGAAGATAGGATGAGGGATAACAGAGCTTGTAAGAAGTGATTAAAACAGATTTAGATAGGCATTAAAATACCGTTACAAAAGAATTTAATAGTTCAAAAAGAAAAAAGTTCATGATTATCCTTCCAGTAACTTCAGTCCTTTACCTTCATTTTAGGCCTCCCCGAAGGAAATTGCCGTCAGTTCCACGACGGGGAGGAGATAGGACAAGGTACATGAAATGAGGTTTAACCGAGCAAAGAAGTGATTGAAAATTGATTCTAATGTGTATTAAAATAGCATTTCAATACAAAAAAAAGTTTTCCCATCCAGTAATTTCAGTCCTTGTAGGCTTTTTTTCTTTTTCGTTTTTTTTTTATTTTTTTTTTTATTTTTTTAGGCCTCCCCGACGAAATGGCCGACCTTCCCCGACGGGGACCGGTGGTCCCCGACGGGGGGGGGGGTGCCCCCGCCCCCGTCCCCCCCCCCTCGCTGGCGCCACCTCTGGTTAGGAGTGCACGATGAAACAAACTTCATTTTAAGGATGAACATCGATGGACCGTTCGTTTGGCACAGGATAAGGCACGAAGGAAGGACCGATGTAAGTGATGCACGAGGCTACCTTTCGGGTACATCACTGTGTCGTCCAACACTTTGACCCCGGGAGTGGACTAGAGGTCCTTAATTGTAGGAAAGTAAAATTGGAAGCCTCTGAAGATTGTACTTAACAAATGCGAAAAAAATCTATATACGCTACCCGACTTTATTATTCAATAAACAAAGAATGACTGAGGTGCAATAAGTTGCAAATGGTTGCCTTACTCACTTCTTGAGCTGTTGAGTAAGTAAGATCCGGACGCCGCTCCCAGGTGAGATGGAGTTACACGGCTGTTTCTAACCAATCGGTTTATTATGTCGGACCAGTCACGGTCTTTTTCCCAGTTGTGGTCCACTGGCTTCTTTTCCCTACTGCATTGATTACGCTGAGAAGTGAGCACCAAGGACAGTGGCAGTAGATTTCAATTTTTGAAAGTCTTCGATATGACCATCTTTAAAACCCCGATGTCGGACTTTGCAAAATAAATTTACCAATGGCCATAAATGGGCTTTCGTACGTACTTGAAAATAAGTATGGCTGCCAAAATTTGGTCAATCTTAAAGGCAGTGGAAGAAGCGTCCAAGTAGTCAACAGTGACTGCCTGAGAAGGTTCTAGCTCAGATTCACATGCGCATACAAAGCTGAGACGGCTAGAGTGACTTTATGTGGAATATTCACGGAGATTTTCAAAAGATTTGTCTCGCCTGGCTTCGCCTGCTGCGAAGGCTAATTAAGTCAAGGTGTTAAATTCAGGCCTGATAAATGCGCTAAGCTAGTTTCCAACGGTCTTTTGAACGACTGCATGGTCAAGTGGCTAGAGCATCAGACTTGCAGACGAGAGATCGAGAGCTCGACTCCGCACAGGGTCAAACCAAAGACGAAAAACGGTACCTACTGTCATTGTGCTTGATACTCAGCGTAAGCAATGGAGTAGGGAAACGAGCCAGTAAGTCACAACTGGAAATAAAAGCCGTAACCGGCCCTATTTGAACCAATTGGTTGCAAATTGGGCCATAAAACTCCATCTAACCTTACCTCTAAGATTTGTAATATTTAGATAGAATGTACTTTCTGGTAAACTGTTTACAGCTCGAAAGTTCGGAAACTTCATATTTTGCCATTATAGTACTCGACCAATATAAAAATCAAAACTTATTCAGTATTGTAAGTGAGAAGGATGGAATTTAATGTGTGATCGCTCTTTCGCATGCGTAGCTGGTCGTTGTACAAAAACGAGCCTAATAAACGTGTTTGCTTGAGAATTCATACCAAGCCATATAAGCGGGCGAAAATGCGTAAAGCCTGCCATCCATTCGTCCGTGATGCGTGATCCGTGTCCACGTCCGTGGAAAATCGCTCCCATAGAAAAAAATTACCAGCCATCCATTCATCCGTGTGCGCGTCCGCGAGGAAACGCTCGAGGAGCGATTTTTCACGGACCCGGATGCGTGATATGTGTGACTTTGCAGTGAAGACAAATGGTTGCAAACCACTAATTCATGGGGAATCCCAGCAGAGGAGGTTACCCTACGAATTTAACACCCTAGAAAAACTTTTGGGGCAGATTAGACCATGTGAGTGAAGAGATGTGTTCAGTTTGTGATCTCTGTTTGGTAGGAAAGTAGTTGAAGTACTCGTTCTGCAAAAATAAAGAAAATTGAAGGTATTTCAGACACTTTTTGCAATATATCCTTCCTCGATGCAAAACGGCATTTTGAATGAGTCAAAAAACAGAAACCACTTCTCTATTATACAGGACTATTATACAGACCCCCCTCAAAAAATTCTGAGGTCGAAAATTCGGGCCAAAAAATGACAAAAAATTCGGGCACAGAATAGGTGAAATTCCGGCAGAGATGAAGAAAAAGTGAAAAGATTGCCCGAGTTTCCTACTGAGTTCCCAAATTTTTGATCGAACTACCGAAAAATGTGCAAAAAATTTTCGCGCGCTTGGAGCGCATGTAGTGGTTCAACAGTGTCACCTCTATCAGACTTTCGAAAAGGCTCTGACATACACAGTCCTAATCACTTCCATATCCAGATTTCATAAGATATGAACATGCTAATGGTATATGTTGCCAAACAATTTACTGTTCACTTACTTCACGCAATGTGGTTCTGATTTACCCCAAAAACTGAGTGAAATTGTAAACAAGCGAGACTTCCTAAATTCTTGGAAATATATTCAACTCAAATTTAGCACTAAATGTAGCACCCATTTTGCATCTAGCTCACCTTACGTGAGCAAAAATTTTTCAAAGGGCAGGGGGGCACCCCTCCAATTAGATCCCTTAGTAAAAGAGGGGCAGCAGAAAATAGCATTCTGCCATCAACATTGGTGGTCACGGACAAGTTTTCACGTATGAATGGATGTTCACTTCACGCATGCACGGACGCGGACACGCACGCGGACGCGGACATGGATCACGCATCACGGACGAATGGATGGCAGGCTTAAATCTCCTCTTTTGCCCGCGTAGCCTTTGCCAGTACTCCAATACGTCTTTGTTGGACTGGTACACATGAGAACGTTTACCGAGTCGCACACGTAGTCGAAAAAGCTGGTGACAAAGAGAGACATCCCGACAATGGAAGGTGAGGTCGGGTTTCGATTAGTTATCCTGCTCTAATTCACAGGTCCAAATTGTTCATCTATAACAAGCAGTATTTCGAATTAAGCAGACGAACGACAGTAAAATTCCGTTTGAAAGTCCCCAGATTAAAACAGCACAACGCACATTAATATTATGAAGTAGCCCTGCAAGATCGCCACGTTATTTTTATTTCCGCGTGATCATGGATTATCTTTATGAAGCACGATCACATGATAGCAATGGACCAATAGATGTCAACGATTATTACTAAGTATGGTTGAGACAATGATGCCGTACTGAGACCCTTGGCATTGGAAAGGACTGAAGAGGGCTGGACATACCATTTACAGGGAGAACAAAATTTCGGAGGTCTAAAATCCATGAGCAATTTAGAACTAACTACCCCGCGGCGTCGGAAATGCAATATCGACCTTTTCAGAATATTTTGACATTTTTCTTCTTCGATGAATGAACTAATGAAGGCTCTGTTAATCTGGGTCATTCCATAAATAAGGGTTCAAATGGTTTTGGATGTCCTATTTACATTGTGATATTTTCTTACAACAGATTTTGTATGAAGATTTACATTAATCTTCCTGTAATAACTTAAGATACATCTATACAGTTGGTGCCTGTCAAACAATAAACATACAAAAAAACTTTCTTACTTTTTGCATTTGGATTTTATGTTACACTGTACTGTCATGTTTCACGTGTAAACGGGACACCAAATCTTAAACATAAAAAAATCAACTGGGAATGTGTGTGTGTGTGTGTAATTTTTTTTTTTTTTGGGGGGGTTAAAGTGTATTGAAACCTGAAAGCTTATGATTGATTTAATGTTTTGCATTACTACAATGAAGGTACATTACTTCATTTTCTCGTAATAAGTTTGGCCGTTAAAAAATGCTTAGCTGAGCCCCTACATTGGAGCAGAGTTCATGGGTTTCACGTGAAAACAAAAACCAAATTTTTGGTAAACTTTATCGTTTACACGTGAACCATGTCGTGTGCTTATGGTAAATTGAAAAAAAAATGTGTGGCAAACAATTCTATGTTTCTGCATTTTACCTTGTCACTACCTACAGTATTTTGTGTCTGGGTTTGGAAAAGAATGAATGACTCTAATATGTATATTATTTGGTAAGTTTCGAGTTCCACGTGTAAATATTTTACCTGGGACACCAAAATCTCCTTATACACAAGACCATTAAAATTAAAATCATACTAAAATGTTCATCATTTTTTACCCCTGATTTTAGTTTGCCAATGGTAATGAACAAAATATAAGCTTGGAAGGACATGTACAGTATACCTCATGAGCTGCATGTTATATCGCACAAAATTCTTAAACTGGCGTTGGTGTCCTGTTTACACGTCAGTGAAACACAAAATGCCGTTTTATCCAATATTTTTTATTTTCGTAATGCAACTAGGTTTTAATTTCAGTGCATTTACTTAGAAGTAATGTTACAGTATCTTTAATTTCGCATATATACAGTAACTTCTTGTGCCTTTCCTTTTGTAATGCAATGTCCATTTTTTACCCAAAATGTCGTAAATTGGGCCCCTTGTTTAAGGAAGTGACCATTTATAAAACTCATGAAATAAAAATGTCACGAAACAGCCGTACACGCTAGTTAGAGACATCGTATAGTTTAAGTCCTGAAAATGTCTTATTTAGCTAACAGTAAGGTAAGAAAGGCTAACATGTAACGTCGTAGTGTGAGGTCCACAAATATCCAAATTTCTATCTCTCAGGGGTGACGGGGGAGATTGAAGAAGGGGGTGCGGGGGAATGGCTGTCCCTGAGAAATGGTCCGATTTTGTGGGAGAAATCTCGATGGCGAAGAGCCTTCCAACTGTTCACAAGTTTTTCTTTTTCAAAATTACAGATTCTACAGTAAAAGTCATGGACTCTGAAGAGTCTGCTAGGATGATACTTTACCAAATAAATTTTTAATCCCCTTTGCTTTTCCCTTGATTATGTTTTCTCCCTCATTCTTTGTCCATTCGGTGGATACAGAAGGTGGACCCAGTCGTATTCGAATGGTCAAGTGATTGTCTGATTTATTCAGGCATAACTGAGGTCCACCAGCTTTAGTCTCTCAAATTCTTTGCTTCATTGTATCATGAATGCAATTTAATCCATGATTCCCTATTTTTTCTGAATATGAGTATTTTTTAGAATTGTTTATTGAGAAAAATAAGACAATTTTAGATCGAAGGACCCCACTAATGGCCACTTTCACTAGTTGATCGGTTTCGTCTATGTCGGGAGTTAGCGCAAGTATTTTAGGGAAAAGGTACGGTTTATCATAAGACTAGTCAAATACTAACAGAATGCACATCACTGAAAAGATAAGTTAGTCAAAATCCTGACTGAATTGACTAGTCATGGTGTCATTCATACTGACTCGTACAGTATTTGACTAATATTTGACTAATTGACTTCGGTTTTGACATCTTTTAATCCTGTTTGACCAAGTATAGAACAGTCCTTTGCTACAGCCGAACACGGTTACCAATTTGGAGGAACCGCTCAACGCTCAAAACATTATGGGGGAAATGAAAATGGAGTATTTTGCGAAGTCAGTAAATCCCGAAAAGTTTCATATTACGCGACCTGGGTGACTTCGGAGATTCAATGAAATGCAGACCCAATGTTACTGTTTAAGAGAGTTTTTTTTCCCGAAATCAAGGCGAGGACATTAAGTACAGCCTGAAGTATATAAAAGCCAGAAAAGTTCATTTTTTGACGTTAGCATGGGTGGCTGTGGACATGGGCGACCGCAGAAATTTTTACAAGGGGGGGGGGGGGCAAGGTCATTCATGGATGATTGAATTGTGTACACTATCTAAGCGGAGCGCCACCATCAGTTGGCGCGGAGCGTACAAGAAAATTTTGGGCCTTACGAACCCTCCAGATGGCCGGAAACAACACTTGGCAAGTGTTATAAGCTGCATGTACCCAGCCCTGAAACAGGAATTTCATGTCTGTAATTTTTAGATTTTTAGAATTTTCAATGCAAAAAATTGTTGAAGGGAAATTTGCCTCTCGGTCATGGCCTAGCCCGCCTATGCACAATAAAACTTACAATTGTCAAACAGCATATATAGGCCTATGTCTATTACCCAATTATGAATCATACCCCCCCCCCCCCCCCATATTCAACTTGTATATCCCAGTTACATCCGCGCGTGGCCACTTGAGATCAGCACGGGACCGAAACAAGACCAACGCATTCATTAATAGTCGGATACCATATGCACACAACATACCTGACAACTAGTACAATTTTGGCCTAGGTTTTACAATTTCAAATTTCTAATAGATATCACGAATGATGGCCCCCAAATTACGATTTCACTATTCAGCATATCATCTTCTCTTTTGCTATTCCTGGTCAAATGTCTGCATATTTCACGAGTAGAAACTGACGCTGTGAGTGGAGATATTTTGATGATTTATTTTTATTTTTTTTATTTTAATTTTTAATTTTTTTCACAAGTTTGATTTTCGGGAGGGGGGGGGAGTTCCCCCTTGCCCCCCCCCCCTTGCGGACGCCCATGGCTGTGGAGATTCAATGAAGTGCAGGCCCAACCATCAGAAGCTCTATAATTTTTCGAAAACTGAGTAAAACCTATGGTCGGGGTTTAAAACTTAACCACGCTTCACGTAAAAAAAAAAACGTTGAGTAAATAAAAGCCTGACTTATAAGTTGATCTTTTTTACCTTCGGTACACCACTTTTAAATGTATGGTTCGAATTATGCCGCATTACTCGAAGGATCGTGTATTACTTTACATAGGAATTTGGCCCCGAATGCTGTTTGCAACGAACGTGGTGTAGGCATGTAGTTTGTGATATTATTTGGTTTTCTTCGTACTTCAACATTTTACAATATGCGAGTAAACAGAAGAACTATAGTCACGAAGCCGTCGAAATAACATTCGTCCTTACGATACACTTATACATCATGAAACACTTACGTTAGTAATGTGTATGATAGGCTATGATCAGTTCGTAAGTCACACGTCAGTCTGCAACAAACTGATGTCTCGACAAAGGCTCCACCAATTGCAATAGGTTCTGGGTATCACTCAAAATTGGTTATTCCTGAGAAAACTATGCGGCTAAGTCATAATTGATACCTAAAGGTGATTGTATTACAAACTAGTGTAGAAATAGACACCTCAATGCGGGTGTACATGCATGAAGGGGCAATCAGGGTGTTTTTTTTTTCAAGTTTACAACAGAAAATGATCCGAAATTGTGGTCTGATTGGTAACGGTATGGATTAGCATACACAAGTCCGGACAGCAACTGATGGTCTGATTTCAGTCGGCCATAACTGGGGTCCATCACCTTTAAATCTTTCAATTTCCTTGCTTACCTCTATCATGGATGGTTGTACACTAATTTGTATCTTAAATTCTCCAAGTTCACTTAATATGGGGGTTTGAGATTCATAATAAATAAAGAGGGTTTGGGGCTGATGGACCCACTAATGGCGGCCTACAGTCACTTAAAACAAGCTCTAATCGGATTCGTCATATATAGGTAGAGTGTTACATCTGTGTGGAATTTTGTTACCCGAACAAAATGAAAAACCCCAACAGTTATTACCACAGAATTGACATTTCTTCTCACTTGAAAGACCTCTTCACAGTCTGCTGATTCATGTAAATAATCAGTTAAACCAGAAAGCCAAAAGACTGTGATTCCTTGCCGATAGAAAAGTTTGCAGGGAAATTTTGCTTTTTGACCTCTAGAGACCCCAGAAAATAAACGTGGAAATTGTTGGGAAATTCTACCTTTTGATGGCTGGTGTCCCCTAGATAACTTTTGCCCCCCCCCCCTCGAAGAAAAAAGGACAGACAATGTGGGTTCCTTTGTTAACCATAAAGCATCCACCATACCAAATATGAAATTCTTCCAAATTCCCTACTTGAAGGTATCTTGATCCACCATACCAAATGTTAAATTCTTCCAAATTCCCTACTTGAAGGTATCTTGATCCACCATACCAAATATGAAATTCTTTCAAATTCCCTACTTGAAGGTATCTTGCCAACAATGTTTTAATCCCTGGTGATATCATGTGACATTTGACCTCTGGCGACCTGGCATTTGACCTCTTGTAAACTGGCTGACCTCTACCAAAAATCTTTCAACATGAAAAATCTGAACGCTTAATAGTATGAAAAGTGGACATCGTTGCTATCCTGAGATATTGTATTTACCAGTCATTTACGTACAAGGCTTCCTCACATTTGGCTCCTGTGACCTCAAATGACCTTCCACCAAAACAATAGGGTTCTCCCCTTATCAACATTGCAAATCTATAAGCCAAAATGAGAAGTGTTTATCATTGTAACCTTGAGATATTTTGTTTAACAAGCCATACAGGCCTGTAGCCAGGCAAGGTACTGTACTGGAGGAGGGGGAGACTTTGGGGGGGGGGGCAGCAAAATGAATTGAAATGTTAAAAGCAAACTTCAAACTCTCTAGGGAGGCAGAATTAAAAATTGAATTGACACCAATAAAATGTTTGTCGCAGATACATCTGTAGACCTCAATTGACCTTTGACCCTAACCAAACACTAAAACGTTCTTCCTCTGAAAAATGACAAATCGATATGCCAAATACGATAGGTGTTGTGTCATCCCTATCTTGAGATATCGTGTTTAGGAGCCATTTTCAAGATTTTTGCAGTTTCACAGCCGGTAACCTAACAAATATTCTTTACCTTGGTCAAAAAAGATAGGGTTCATCTCCTAAGTACGGTCAATCCACGTAATCACTGCACAGCTGAAAGGATGAGACTGCAACAGTTGTCCATATTGAGATATTGTATTTTCAAGCAATTTCAGAGGTATTTATAATTTTGACCTGTGGTGGCCCCAATAAATGATGTTTAACCTCCATGACAAACAACAGGGGACATCTACCCCATATGGGCCAGCCCACATACTGTAGCAAATATGAGATCGGTCTCATTTGCCATTTTTGCGATACCTTCTTTACAAGCAAAATCGTCTCATAAACACACAGACACACCCGCACACACTTCATCGCGGTGGCACAACTGCCTGCCTTCGGCAAGTAATAAAAAAGACAGCATATCTATAATTACCGCAAAACAATGATCCAATCCAGAGGTGATTTGTTTAACAACTATTTTAATGGCATTTTTGATGATAAACGCAGGGTTATGGCCGCTAAACGATTAGCACGTACTGTACAGTATAGGTTCCCCACAACTACAGTACCATATTAATCAGAAGGTCTTCCATTTTTATTATCAAATTGTATGAAATAAATTAGCCTGATTGTGATTTAGGAATATTAAAAGCGGTACCGAAAAGTTGTTGGAACATTTTGAATGCAGTTGGATGGGATAGTATCACCACATTTTGAATGGAGTCTGCGCGATCACTGATAGGATATTAGTAAATCACAGGTCCGAATAAGCTTACAAGGCCAGGAAATCGGGTATGAAAGTGAGCACATGTGTGACTGACATAATGGGAGAAATCCACGGGGATGTGTACGTTCCCCTTACCCCTTAAGAATTTTGTAAACCATCGGAGGCCCTCGGATAAAATCTGATGCAATGTTTAGCCGGATTAATTATCATATCCTTCATCATAATTATTCCCTGATTGAATTAAGAACAGTTTTTTTTTTTTTTTTTCAAAAGACCCCCGACTCTCTGACAAAGAGCCAGGGATGAAAACCAAACAATACTCCGGAAGGAGTTCTGCTCCCAAAAGGAAGAACGTGTTAAAAAAATTCACGCAGGGAAAATATACACTGAAATTTGGAGTAGACGCCTAAACCCCTTTCCTAGCTTTTGGTTGCAACTTACATTTGAAAATCAAAGAATTTACTAAAACCGGTGTTTCAACTGACTTACCGTTACCTTCGGACAGTATATCTTCGGAGTCCTCTTTCTCCAGACCAACGTCCACCGTTCTAGTTGCAATTGCATGCAGTATGCAGTTTAGTGATACTGAAGGTTAAAACGCTAGGCCTACTTGGCTACAACCCGTGCTTGTTAAAACTCATTGACGATATTACTGCTTACTGCATTAAAAAAACTCATTGACGATATTACCGGTTAATGCATTACATTGTACTAGACGACTAAGTATAGCGCGCGTCTTTTTCCATTTTGCACTGATATATATAGCTTGATATACTTAAATACAGTCAGTTGGTCACTGTATGGAATAACCATTCCTCGTTCGACTTTATAGAGGTGCACTCAACCGGCAAATTTACAAAAGAATCGGAGGCGCTCGAGTAGCATGCAAAACTGGATGTCAAAGACCACTTACGGCCGTGCAAACTCCAAACGGGAGAGGAACTTACCTCCGCTTTGTAGGCCGACGGAGTTGTTTGTTGTTGTTGTTGTTCGACGGGACTGTTCAAGAAGGGAAAAATAAACTGATTTGAGTTTCGTTCACAAAGGCGGATTTAGGATTTTTCGTTAGGGAGGGGGGCGCTGACGGTCGATCATCTGCCCGAACGAATATCTAAGCGGATCACCATCAGTTGGCGCGGAGCGTACAGAAAATTTTGAAAAATCGCGACCCTTCAGATAGCCGGAAATGGCATTTCCCAGGCTTGTAAGTAGGACCTAAGCAATAGTTAATTTGAGCTTTTGTTTGCCAAAAAAATGTTCCTTTCAATAACAAGTGAGAAATTGCAAAAACTAGCTTCATGAACTAAACCAAAATTTACTTGGTCTTGGTTTAAGCTAAGATCACTCTTTAAACACTTTTGATGAAAATATCTTTCCAAAAATATGCCGTAATGTTATAGGTCCGGAAAAAGTGGTCAAAAGGTAAGGGGGATCCTCACACAAGGCACAGAGATGAGAGCCTTTCCTTTTTAATTTGTAATAAAAATTCGTTAAAATCTGTAATTCTATGAACGTTAAAAAACCTGAAAGAATTTTAATTTTGGGGTCTCCAACAGCTTCAAAAACGATGGTGAAAATATCTGACCAAGAATACGATGAACTGCTGTAAGATTCATATTCGAGACCGCAGTAGCTTTTAAAGTCTTTTGCTTGATGAAATATACCACCTTATTGCCATGTGCATGAGAGATAAACATTGTTTAACGCTTGCGTTATCATTGATTACATTAGTGGCATGTAGATTCAGTCTCCACTCCCTCAGCATAGCAGAGATTTTCCATAGTAGAAAGTCAGAAATCATTTCAATCAAGCACTCAGTCGACTCTCTCATTAAAAAAAAATTAATTAATTTTGTCACTGTTCTACATTTCCCGAAATTGACCAATTTTCCCGAATTCCTCGTAATTACCTTGAAAGGAATGGGATTGCAACTGATAGCATAATTTGAATTAACATTCGATGGTGCGTAGCCTATGGACATTTTCACGGTTCTTTTGTTTTTTCATGACGAGTGTATGATAACATTAACGAGGATTCCCGTTGATTAAAAAACTCCACATCTGATGAACCCAAATAGCAGATGGATAGTAAGAAAAATTTTAGTGATCTACTTAAAACGTGGTCCGAAATAGGGTTGAGACCTTCGATATCACTGTACTGACATTTTATCGGAAAACTTGAAACTGTGTGCTCTACATTGTTTTTAGTTTGTAACAATTATGAATACATAGTTTGAAAATTATAAGATAATACAACACTATGTAGAAACCAGAGGGCTAAATGATCTATTTAGTGAAAGTTAAAAATAAGCTTTGGAAAATTTTAGGGGGGCGCTGGGTGCACCCCCGCCTAAATCCACCACTGGTTCATATTGATCATTTTATGGTTGGTGTTTAGCCTGTGAACAAAAACAGTTTAGAGAGAAAATCTCTTATTTTCATAGAGTGGAAATAGTAAGATAGTTGAATAAGGCCATGGCCTTTTTTTCCAGTTGTGGCTCCCTGTCTTGTTTCAGCTACTCCATTGCTTCTGTTCATGATTGGCTCTCCAGAGTCATGTGACAGTATTTTATCTCCTCAAATGACAAATTTACGGGGAGTTACTGCTTGGTTTACTTTGAATATGCTGCGGTGACGTCCTAAAATATCATGAAAGATACTTTGAAGAGAAATGAGAAGAGTTGTTGAGATTTAGATGTTGCTTATCAATAAGTTTCGGACGACTGCTCCTGCCCTCTTGCATCAAGCACATTTATGACAGTAAGTTTGGCCATTTTTAAAGTCTTCAAGTATCACCGGACCACAACAGTCGAACTCCAGCCCCCCCCCCCCCCGACTTCAAGTTTCGGCTACCTCCCTTCAGTAATCCTGTCCTGTCATGGATGTCGATCAGTCATCTTGTCATCTTTTCATTCTTCCTCCCCAAGATGAAGGGTAAGCCCTTTTTGCTAAAGTTACCTGCAAGGTAATGGATACGCATTAAATACATTGAGGCAATTTGAGCAAGCTCATTGAGAGGTTACAGGTCCGAAGCTTTCCTGAAAGTTCAGAAAGTTTCGAAGTAATTTTCATTGATTTATATGTCCGTACGGACCTCTTTCCCGGGGGGGGGGGCAGTAATTTTTCGCCCGACTTCAGATCCCTGACCAGGACATAATCTCTGCCTGACTGAGACACAGAAATTCAGCAAGGTTTTGGCCAATGGGGGCTGCAGCCCTCTCCCTTACGGCCATGTTAACTTAGTAAATGTTAACAAATTTTGCCCCTGAAAATGATCCACGTTTGCCTCTAGAAACCATTTGGCCCCATCAGTACTGACCTTCTCTGCCATGTCGGGTTTAGGGAAACCTCAGTTCACAATAAGTGACGTTATGTGGTTGGCAACTTCATGAAAAGAAATCATTATGGAAGTAGTTGTATGAATAGACAATAAATTAAGTTAAATTTACAAAGATTACTGAGCACTCACTGACAAATAAACAGGCGATACGGACCATCGATTTCTTTCAACCTTACGAGCTGTTCTTCCCTCGACATTCTACATGATATCATGATTTTCGTCTCTTAATCGTTTGCTGTTACTGGCTAAAAACTGCTGACTTTCAAAGCATCTTTAATTAAATTGTGAACAGAAAAGGATCACGGTATATGATCTCTATGCCATAAACATCAGCCTATCCAGCAGAGGTGGCGGGTAGGAGGTGAATAAATATATGGGTGTTAAGGAACATAAAATTGACTTCACAGGCATATGTTTTTAAATGAGTCTGAGGTTCCTTATATCGTACAATTTTCCCCTCAGATCCACTTCCAGGTGGCAGCGATCAGACTCGGCAATTTTCTTCCAAAAATAAGAAACTTGCGCACGTCAGTGTAACTAGAACAGTAACTGGGGAGTATTTTGTGCATAGGTTTGAAGTCGCGCAGCAAGGTGTTAATGGGCGGTGGAGGTGGAGCAATCGTTTTGCTCTTCAGAACATTTGATACAGTCTTCATGGTCATATTTGCTCCGTGATCCAGACTTCGTTAAATGGCTGCCATTGGCCATGCTTATTGTTCGGTTCGTGTTTTTGTCTGAAAGTTCCCTTTTTCCTAAGTTCTCGGGACATCCTGTGAAGAGCCGAGCCAGGCGAAAGCAAATGTTTACTTCCGGAATAATACAATATTCGAGCAAAAGTTTCAAAAGACTTCAGGACTGTCTTTATTGCTAGAAAACACCGGCACGGAGGGTGTTAAGGTGTATAAACAGAAACCATTCCGGTGAGGGAAAGTTCAACAGTTCTATCACTCTTATCTGCTTATCAAAAGCCTTAAAGTTGGGTTTCACTGCAAGGTTGGTGTACCTCCGCCAGCTAACCCATAATTTCCCCAAAATTGCTTCAATTGAGCCCATTTTCACCACTGGTACTTTATTTAATATACTTTAATGAAATATTTACAAAACACCCCAAGTATTTCTTATCATATCATAGATATTTCATATCATATCATAGATAAAAAGTGCTCCCTTTTTCTGAAGGCTAAAAATGTACATCTTGTAATTGGGATATGCTACCATGCAGGGAGCTGCCATTGAGAATGGCAGCTCCCTGATGCTACCACAGAATAGTGACACACACACAACTCCGAGTCGAATAAAAAACGAATTCGCTCGTCCCGGGCTGATTACAGATACCGTCAGCTTGAAGAGAAGGCTATGCGATATTTGATTGCAATTGAAAACTTGGGTTAGCAGTGAACCAAACTGGTTATAGGGTTTTATGGTTCATTGCTTATCTACTATATTGTCCTAAGCTAAACAATAAATAATTGAAACACGAAATAAATAACTAAACGATATTGTTTGCTGACTCAATAGACTATAGCCTTTGGTGAGCTTAAATAAAAAACTACCTTTTTTAACAGAAAAACAGATCTTTCCTAAAAAAAAATTACATAAAGTCAAAAGTCACCCCCAATATTTCTATACCTGAGGTATGAACCGTTTTGTGTCAAACTTAAGCGAGAACCGTATCGGGCTACAATCCCAACAAACTGACAAATGAAACAAAATCACCAAAATTGTGACATGTACATACCAAGCTGCAAACTACGCTTCTTTTCGTGAAAAAATTTAATCGATTGTCATGACCAATCCTTCAATCATGGGACAGTTTTCACTTTCATTCTCACTTACACATACTCTACAAAACATTACGCTATACCCAGCGTAAAGGGAGGGGGGGGGGGGGGTTCGTTCAACTCATCTTAGCGAAAATAAAGGCAGCCTAAGGGACGGCAGCAATAAATGCGCTACTCGTGTTAGTGCATTCGTCTGACTTGCAGAACATTTTGAATGGCTAACACAATTTTGGTACCTCCTTTTCCCTCCGTGCAAAATAGCTGGAATCTCATTGGTCAGAATGCTTTATAAGAGAAAACGGATTCAATTTTCCAAAGGGGGAATATCCTGACCTATTTTCAGCGAGGGTGGCGCCAGCGCGGGGGCTGGGGCTCCCCCCCCGTCGGGGAACACTGCCCCCCCCCCCCGTAGGGGAAGGTCGACGGTTTTTCGTCGGGGAGGCCTAAAAAATAAAAAAAAATAATAAAAAAATAATAAAAACCCCACAAGGACTGAAGTTACTGGATGGGCGATCTAGAACATATTTTTTGTTTTGAAATGCTATTTTAATACATATCGGAATCGATTTTAATCACTTCTTAACTATGTTAAACCCCATTCTATGTACCTTGTCCTATCTCTTCCCCCGTCGGGGAAGGAGGCAATTTTTCGGGGAGGCCTAAACATGAAAAACGTAAAGGACTGAAGTTACTGGATGGATGACCATGATTTTTTTCTTTTTTAACTATTTTTTCCTTTGTAACGCTATTTTAATGCATATCTGAATCGGTTTTAATCACTTCTTATTAGCTCTTCCATCCCTCGTCCCATCTTTAAACCGTGCGCGCAAGGTCATGCCTCCGTCGGGGACGGGCCACCCACACCCTGTTGTTGAGAAAATCCAATTTCGTCGGGCAGCCTTCATCTACAGACCTACGATAAAAGATGTGGGTCTGTAGTCACTCGGACGACCTTCTTGATCTTGCTTACTAGAAGTGGCATTCTTCAAGGAAACTCACAATTCCGAATTCTCCTTACAAAAACGGACTAGGTGCTGTTCATGTGAGTGCAGTACCCAATGGTCTGCCATCTGGCCTTCACGGACAGCCGAATTCTCACAAAGGTAATGAATATCGGCCATGTCGTTTTCAGCTACACATAATGATAAACAGGAGTGTGAGAAAATCTCCCCATAAGTCTGACTGAAAATTTATTTGAAGGCACCTCGTAACGTGCCTTATTTAAATACGTTGGGAGCAAAACCGTCTATAGTCTTGAGTTCGGGCAGTCACTTTAAAAATTTCATCTATTTAGTGGAACTTGCAATTGAATTCAACGAAGATTCTTAAAACAATAAAAAACATTTTAGTATGTTTTCAATTCCGTCGTATAGTCCCCCCCCCCCCTCCCCCGAAAAGAAACAAGACCATTACATCTAATTGTAGCAGTACCTTTTATCTGGTACTTTTCTGATCTGTTGATATTTTAAAGGAAAGCTCGAAATAACAACTGCTTCCTTTCTAGTTACAAGTCTGGGAAATGCCATTCCGGCTATCTTAGGGGTTAGATTTCTTGACAATTTCCTGTACAGGTTCCTCCATAAAACCTCAAAACTGTCATAAAATTACAATTTTGCTCCAATATTTGCTTAAGATTGTTAAAAATGGCAAAATTTTCCAATTTTGATAGATACTCCGTACAATGAGTAACAAAAGCCAACTCTGTTAACCACCTAACATACTACTAGTACCTAATTTTGCTCCTGAAAGGCATATCACTTAATAAAAGAAACCGAATTTTTCATTATAACCTACCAAAAAACCAAATTTTCTTACATTAAAATCCAAAAATTTTCCATCATGATAAGCTCTTAATTTTGAAAGATTCGTTCAAAAAAGGGAAAAACTTTCCCGGCAAACTTCTCGTCTCGTCTCAAAGCCTCAGTCAGTAAGTAACAAGGTCTTGCACGATTCAATGCGTAACCCCAAAAGAATTTCAGCTGTCACCCAAATAACGTTTTTGAATATTTCCTCATGATGGACAGATTCTTCAATTAACACCCAAAAATTTTTAAAGTACCAATAAAAGCCGATTTTCATTCATAAGTTTTAATTTTTACTTCAAAAGAACTCCAGATTTTTAAGCATTTGTTAAAAAGAAAGCCCCAAATTTCGACGCGCTGGGCGCGCCTCAAATTCTGCAAAGTCACGTTCAACCGGGACATAACATCGCCTTTGTCGGGGCCTTGAAATTCTGGGCCCTCTGTCGGGGAGCTTGGCCCCCCTGTCCGGCAAATCCTGGCGCCACCCCTGATTTTCAGTGGCGGCCCCAGAATTTCAAAAGTAAGGGTGGCGACAAAAAGGAAACAAGGTAAATGTTAGGGTGGGGACAAAAAGAGGGGACCATGGGACCAGCTAAGAAGCCCTTGGTGAGATCCAGGGGGGTTGGGTGGGATTCAGGGGACGAATCCCGGAAGCTATGACATCTTAGCATAGGGCTTTCTCTGGGTGTAAAACGTCTCAGTATAGACACACTTCGCCTCAGCAGATGTGGTCCAGGGTCTGCTATAAAAGGTATCCTGTTGGATTCCATGAGGGAAAAAATTCGGTTGGGGCAAAGTCTCCGCCCCGGATTAGGGGGATTTCAGGTGCCGTTTTCAGGTGCGGTTTTCCTCCTTTTCCATATAATTGGGCAATTATTTCGAAGACACAAAAAATGCTCTGCACTGTTTACGTGTGTTCATTTAACTTTCATTTGAGCATGTACGCATGGTAACTATAGTTTTTTCTCTTGAATATTCATAAGCAAACAGCTTTCACTGGTCCATACTCCTGACTAATGGGCTCATTACGAGGACAAAACTCGAATTTTATTTGGAAAACCGAATTCATCATTTGCGTTTCTGATAAAGATTACTTCCGAAAGAAGCTAAAACTGTTCTCCTTAGGATGTGTGAACCTATTAGTTTCCAACTTTACTTATCTGGCCCTCATGCTATCACAATTTTTAGAGTATTTTTTTTATGACCGTGAAGACTGATTTCCGCTTAAATGTGGATCTCGTGTTAGAAAACTTTGGTAATTTGGCAAAAAACCTCTTAAATGGAACAACTAAAGTACACCCTTCATTCTGTAAAACGACACCTCGCCCTCTCTTCCTACCAGACTGCAGAGAAAGAGAGTACACGCTTTTTGCGTAAGTGCTAGTGCCCTGGAAAGTACCTAATTTGTGCGTTGTAAAAATAACGGTAGATTTTCAGAACAACAAAATAAAAAGTTAAATAAAAAGGATTACAAAAATGTTAATTGTGGAAAGTTATGACCATAATTTTCTGCAATCTTTGTTTTTCCTTTTTGGTTTCGATGAAAAGAGAAACCTATGCATTCATGATGGCGTGCGTGTGTATGTATGTGTGTGTGTGCGTGTGTATATGTGTATGTGTATGTGTGCGTGCGTGTGTGTATGTGTGTGTGTTTGTAACACATTGCTTGTTTACACGATATCTTGAGAAAGGAAGATCTGACAGTTCTCAAACTTGGTTCACAGATACCCCATACTGAGAGGAAGAACCCTATTTATTTTTGATGAGGTCAAAGGTCATCTGGGGTCAGAGGGGGTCAAAAACCGAAATCCTTGTTTACACGATATCTCAAGGTAGGGAACTTGGATTCATTTCCAAACTTGATATGCTGATGCGTTATGATGTAAAGAAAAAACACAATCAATTTTGGTGGAGGTCAAAGGTCATTTGGAGTCACTTGGAGTCAAGCCCTGAAATCCTGGTTTATTCTATATCTCAAGTTAGGAAACCTGGATTCATTTCAAAGTTAACATGTTGATGCGTTATGATGTGCGGAAGAACTCAATCAATTTTGGTGGAGGTCAAAGGTCATTTGGGGTCACATGGGGTCAAACCCCGAAATCCTTGTTTACACCATATCTCAAGGTAGGAAACTTGGATTAATTTCAATCTTTATATGCTGATGCGTTATGATGTAAGAAAAAAAAACAGATTTATTTTCGTGGAGGTCAAAGGTCATTTCGGGTCAAATGGGGTTAAATCCTGAAATTCTTGTTTACATGATACATCATGGTAGGAAAGTTGGATTCATTTCAAACTTGATATGATGATGCGTTACATGTATGATGTAAAGAAGAATCCTATTTATTTTGGTGGAGGCCAAAGGTCATTTGGGGTCTCGCTGGGTCAAACCCCAGAAAGGGACAAATCCTGAAAAACTTTTTAACACAATAGCTCAAGTTAGGAAGCTTGGATTGATTTCGTTTCGTTTCATTCGTTTCATTTATTTGTTTCCACAACATGTTATTTCGGTATTGTACAGAATAATTTAAAATTCAAAAATCCAAATACATGATGTGAAGGAAGTAAGCTGAAAAAACCCTTGGGGCTTGTCGGGAGCTTACTCCCTGAGTAGACAATCAAGGAAGACGAAGGCACAATAACTGCACAAAAGACAACGAGAACAAAGATAATTTTATACCATCCCAAAAGCCTGCAAAAAACCCATGCCCAAAAAGAGCCAACCACCCCCACACACCACCACCCACCTTCACCACCCACCCCAACCTATAGTTGCATACATGCCACTTGATAAGTTAATTTTCTGAACTTAAATTAGCACTGTAGAGACGTTGAATAGGGCAATGTAACTAATTAATTAATACTTGCTCATATAATAAGTAACGACGTTTTCCCTAAATGATTGTAAACTTGGACGAGAAATCATAGTGTCCGGTAAGGAGTTCCAGGCCCTTACTGCTCGGTAACGTAGAGATTTTTGTGAAAAACGAGAAAGGGTGAGAGGGTTTCTTAATAAATGAGCATGACGGGTGTCGTAACCATGTTTCAACCTATTTTGCTCAAGAAAATTCGCAAAATTATTCGGTAAGAGATTACCCAAAAACCTATATGACAAGCACAAAACCCCGAGATATAGTATGTCATGCAATTTCAAAAGATACAAGGACTTAAAAATAGGGCTGGTTGGATCTTGGATCTTTAGATCCAACCATAGAAATGTGTCTAACGTCTCTCTTCAGCAAAATAAACAAATGTTGAATATGACAGGAGCTAGAACAAGACCAAATTGATGAGCAAAAAATTAAGTGAGGATAGATTAAAGATAGATAAATCATTCGCAAAACATTCTTAGGGACAATATACTTCAATCTTCCAATAATATTAACGCCCTTTGCAACCTGTGACGAGATGTAAGAAATGTCAAACTATATGTTGATGCGTTATGATGTAAGGGAGAACCCTATTGATTTTGGTAGAGGTCAAAGGTCATTTGGGGTCATAGGGGTGAAACTCAGAAAACCTTGTTAGGATAGCTCAAGGTACGAAACGTGGATGGATTTCATAATTAGTATTTGTATGAGTTATTGTGAGAAGATGGTGTGTATAAGGTTTTTTGTGGAGGTGAAAGGACATTATGGGCCATGATCGGTCAAACTTTGAAAAACTTGTCAAAATGGGATATCTCAAGGTAGGAAACTTGGATGGATTTCCTAATTAGTATGTGAATGTGTTATGGTGAGTTGAAAGTATTGTACCTGTTGTTTTTGGTGGAGGTCAATGGTCATCTGGTATCACGTGGCATCAAACTCTGAAAACCTTGTTTGCAGAATATCTTAAGGCACAGTATGAAATTTTGCTTTTTGAATATAGAATGTTTTGGTTAAAAGAAAAAAAACAGTTACTTACAGGTGGAGTCAAAGGTCACTTTGAGTCACCAGTTGTTACAAGAAATGTAGCATTTTATTGAAAAGAGGATGTATGTATCATCGAAATCTCAATGCATTTTTGCATTCTGGTTTATTTTTGTCCCTAATTTTACAGCGATTTTGAGCCATTTTCATTTTCAGTGTGGGCATTTAGAGTGAGCCGAGACGAATGTGCTGCAGACAACTCAAAATGTTGCATGAGAAGTCATATCCATGGTAGACGTTGCGTTGTACACCCCGTACCTAGACATCTTCAGTTCCCTAAAAATGCGTTTGTCAATTTTAAGGTAAATCTACATCCTGATTAACATATACAATAAAGTTTCGATTTTTATTACCGACAGGAGCGGGTCAAAAGGGGGGACTGTTTACGGCTTCAGCCCTCACTTTTTCGCAACACCAACAACAAAACAGAAGGGAAATTAGCAGTGCAACTCCTCACACCCCAGCTGTCTCTTAGGTCAGCCCTTTTTGGGATGTCTGGATCCGTGCCTGTTAAAAATAACTTTTCAAAAGGAGAGGAGGCAACAACAACAGAATTGTCCTGCTTTCCATTCAGGAATGCTCCCCATCTTCATAAATCAAACCTACTAGCCACATGCAGTCAATGCATGAGAACCACGGACTTCTTATATGTGGAAAGAGGATCAGATGACGTGAACGGTCGCCACCAAGAGAACCGAAAAACGAGTACCAATATGTCCGCTGTGAAGCTTTAACTTTTTTGATATAACGACAACCTACAATTTTAAACAAAACTTGCACTTGAATGCGGAAAATATGATAATCCTCCAATGTGCTTATTGATTTTGATTTTACCTTGCATTATTTCAAAACAAAATTCAAGCTCCTCGCAAAATCTGTCGATTTGCCCTTGAGCAACTCCAAACTTTCACACACAAAACCATAGCAGACAGCTATCGTGCTACGCCTATTCTCACACGTACGGTAGCGACAATCTACGCATAGGACGTTAAGTGCATTATGTCATGTCCATGTAGAAAGGAAGACCGTGATAAGAACAAGCAACCTAATAGATAATTTACATATATTTGAGATGCTATGTTGACAACAAATACATCACTGTGACCAAACCGCGCGAAGCGCGCAAACATTTTGCTACTGTTGAAAACGAATCGTGAAAATGGTGCTCTGTTGTGCTAGAAACACAATTTACGGAGGGGATGTCCAGATATTTGGGCGTATGTTATACTGTAGCTCCGTCTATCTTACTCTATTTTGCTCTGTTCGGATCTCTTTGTCTGCGCCTTGTGAGGTGTTATTAGTTAATTACTTTTCACCTGTGACATCAAACTTCTTATTCCAAGTTCTAAAAAGCGTAAAATAAAATTTTAATGTATATTTTTGACCGTCTCTCTGTCTGTGTAAATATATTCCACGTTTTTCAACTAAGCCTTTATACTCAACAGAATATTATTAATAGCAAAAGAACAATTGACTATAAAACAGTCTAGACGCCATTGTGACTAATATTTCAGCATTTTCAGGTAAAATGAAGTTGATCTATTTTTTCCGTGATCTCTAATAGGTTAAAATATGCCAATGGCTTACGAATAAAATAAAAGAGTTGACAGGTTGAATGAACTGAAAAAAAATATTCAACATTGACGGTTAGAATGGCTTTTACTACACACGTGCCATGTAAACGTGATCGACTTAGGTGAATCATGTGTTGATTAGTAATTCATGGGGCTTCTCTACACTCTAAAAACGTCCGGTACAAATTGAACCAAAAAGGATAAAAATTCTGACTATATTTGGTTCATTTTGAATAAAAATGGTTCATTTTTAACCGAGACTAGTCATATATTTGAACCTTTTTCGGTTCAGTGTCCATTTGATCCTTGTCCGGTTCAATTTGAACTGGACATTTTTTAGAGAGTATGTGTAATGAAGGGTCATCATAACTTAACAGCACAATAAGTACAGGAGCCGGGCCCTTAGTCCGAGACCTACGAAACCTGTGGACGTTTGGTATTCCGACAGTGAACCGTCTAGCCTCTAGAGCCTCTATGGCAGCCGCCCTCTTATGCTACCGCCCCGCCGAGTTGTACCGGTGACGGTGGAAAATTTGAAATTATATTCGATGAGAATTTTGAGAAGAAACTGTCGAGTGTGTCTACATCCCTTGTTCGCACAAGTGAAGAATCTTTATAGTACTGAGAGAGACCTTGAATACAAGTAAATATTAATCTTCTTGTAGTAAGCGTCCAATTGCTCTTCGGGTATGTTAATAAACTTTCCGTAAGTTTTCTTCGCAGTTAAAACGATTTGGTGTCTTAAGTTGGCGGACGTTAGTTTTTTCGTAGCGATACGCTGAACAAAAAAAATTCATCCTCCCGCTTGTTATGAAGCGTCATACTCGGCTTTTAGACAGTGACAAAAATTTGAATTTGCACAGCAAATCCGACGTAACCTCTGAGAAAAAGAGGTGTTTGTAGGCTAAGGTGTTTTTCAGATATAACGTTAGAAATTATCTGCACAAATTACTGCACCGGGTTGTGGAGTGTTTTATAACGTGAGAGTAATGAGGTTACCCTTTGCCACAACTGTCTCCGGGCACATTTGGGCAAGGTGCGCCTGTATTTGCTGATTGCTTTTGCGTGTCTTCGGGCGTGGTGTGGCCTTCGGGAGTGGGGGGTGTTGGTTTTTTGGTGTTCTGGGGTCTGGTGTGGGGTGGACGGTGGTTAGTGTTGGGAGGGTTGTGGGTGTGGTGTCAGTTTTCAGTTAGCAGCTACGTACTACCGTTGTAATAATTATATTGTATGAATCAAGCGATTTGAATAAATATAACGGCATTGCTTCGAAGAAAGCAATTCGTAGGGGCTTTTTAAAAGGGGAGAAAGTTTGAAACGGATATTTTTGACCGTGAAAAGATATCTTAAAGACATGATTAACAAAGTTATGATTGATCAAAGTGGCCGATACAATGTGACATGTGACAAATTTCGTGGTCCGTCCTTTGCTATTATATTAGTACGGGATCTTAGCTGTTCGTTTTTTGGCCTAGTACGGTGATTCTTTAATGACTTTTGTATGGACGAGTTAACTTTATATGGGCTAACGCAAAGAAAGGAATATGGCAATGGCTGAACAAACTATGGGCTTATTCGAGTAGCCTTCAAAGAGCCTACGATTTCTTTGAAACCGGCTTAAGGGTCGCGGGGTTGGTCATTTAAGCGTTGTTCTTTAGTGGACATGGCTTCCTTGCAAAGCAGTTTCATAGTTTTGTTTCGCCGAACTGCTCTTTCCCACAGAGTCGCGAGAATTTAAGGAAAAAAAGTATTTTTTGAAACTCCTCAGCTACATTATGGTAGAGAATCTACGATAAAGTGAGGGCGCTCTCAAAATGAGACAAGACTTCAATATGATTCTACTAAATAGCATACGCATCCTCATGCAATTATAGATTTGCGTATGCGGTTTTCGAAGTCCGCTCTCTAGTTTCCTTCAGGGCTGTTTAACAGCTCAAGTCCCCTCTAAGATCTAAACACAGTCACGGAGGAGCAAAGCCAATAGAGGTATGCATGCTGAAGCACGCACTATGTACGTTATTATCTCATCGCTCCGTGAGGAGGATGAGATATTGTAGTCACTTTGCCTATATGGGGCTATATGTGGCAATGCCAGCTTATATCACAATGCCGGGTTATAATTACCATCGTAGGGGTAAAGTTTCCCAATTTACTAGTCTCAAGGTCTAACCCCGGGGTGACTGAAGGTCCAGGGCCGAGAGAGGGGTCAAAACCTACCCGTGTGTGTGTGTTGGTAGGGGTGTGTGTGTGTGTGGCTTTGTCTTTGTGTAAAACAGAGGACCTAAACAATAGACTTCCAGGTCCTCGGTAGTAAATTCAATAGATTTCTCAAGTCCTCGGTTGTCTAACAATAGACAGTCTATTGTGAAGGTTAGGGTTAAGTAAGCAGACACAATGGAGATAACAATGAAGTCCTCAGTTGTGTGTAAAAACACGACTGTGTGTATAGGTGTGTGTGTGTGTCCAATTTTGTTTTCTTAATATCTTGTAAACGGCTGGGCCGATCTTCTTCAAACTTGGCAGGATGGTACCTTATGTGGAACAATTGCATTATAATACACAACCGAAAGTGAAGGTCAAAGGTTACAGGTCAAATTTAGTGAAATCACCTTTTCTGATATATTTCCAAAACGAAACGCCCTCCTGACACGAAACTTCACACATATGATGATTGCATCTAGACCTTCCAAAATATGTGGATGCCATAGCAACAGAGGTCAAAGGTCAAGTGGTAGAGTGGAACAAAAATTTTCAAGTGATAATTTGTTCGTAAAACAACCTTTTTGTCTTTTAAACTCCTCCTAGTGGGCTGGGCCGATTCTTTTCAAAATTGCTAGGTGGGTACCCCAGGGTGGGAACTTATCTCTCCCAGACCCTCGGAAGTAAAGGTGAAAGGTCACTGGTCAAAAGACCACTTTTTTGCTATTTTGTACTAAAACTTCGACTTCGAAACACGAAACTTCACAAGTATAATAGGGTAGACTAGTTCTACCAAAATATGTAGTTTCCATGGCAACCAAGGTCAAAGGTAACGTGACAGGGGGTCAAATACTGTTTTATATTTATTATAACTCTTAACGGAAGCATCCCACAAATCTGAAAGTTTAATTGTAATAGCCTAGGTATGCCCAGTTGTACCGATATGTGTGGTTGTCATGGCAACCAAGGACATATTTCACGTTACAGATGGTCAAAGGTTAATGTTTTTTAACTAGCCTATTTTTCATCAATTAATGAAAATAAGCTAGACTGAGACTCAGGCCTAGTCTAGTACTTCGTAGTAGCAGTCTCGTCTTCACAACTCAAATTCTTATTTCACTAGCTTGTACAGTATGCTGCAGTGAGATTTTTAAGTTCCTGCTCGCACTTCACTTTGATAGCCCTTATATCTAGAGTGTTCCCATATGGTCAATGCAAACAGTTTTTTTCACTCCAAAGTTGCTGTAACTGTTAGGCCTAGTAGTATGAAAGTTAAAGTCTAACCTAGGGCTTGACTTGAAATCTGAAGCCGGTTAACGGTATGTAGGCTAGGTCTGGGGCTTAGGCCTAGGCCATTCATAGGCTTGAGTTACAACCCAAGATATGAAACTGTGGGTGACTAACATTAGGTTAGGCACAGAGACTACCTATCTTACATATCAGTGCCCTTAAAACTTGGCGGTTCTGAAGCATCGCCAAAAATGTACGTGACAATTTTGTTGCCACGGGCTAGGATTTGCCACAGGCCAGCACGCAGAAAAGGTCGGTGCGTCGGCCGGAAATCTTCTAATGCCACGCGTTCAACATGGCGCACACGCCCAGTTCCTTAAGTGAGACGCACTTGATGTGCGTATTAGCTCGACCGACACACATGAAGTTTGCCGTCGCGTCAAAATGGAGAATACGCCCGGCAGCTAGCGCTTGAATAATAACAATTGGACTTCAGATAGGAATAGGAGTTTCAAAGGATTGTGGCATAGAGTTTAAGTATGGTAATTTTTGTCAATGACATTTTACTCTAGCATAAAAACAGCACAGATAAAACTTCTAACACATAAATAGTTGCAGTTCTATAACCAACTTGCGCACGTGCAACTCCGTGGATTTCCCTCTTGTTGCATTTTGTAAAGAGTGCTCACATTGTACAACGACCAACCGCGAATAAAACAAGGCCCATTTATTGCCTCTTTATGATTTGCAATATGCTTTTACAATTTCCTCAATTTTACATTTAAGAGACATAATTTGTTAAGGCTGAATTTGTGACGTTTAGGCTGCTATTATTTAAGTATATGCTTCTACTGAAAATTGGAACCTACTGCAATTGTGCTCGGTGCTCATCATGAGCAATGGAGTAGGAAAACAAGCCATTGAACCACAACTGGAAAATGGGCCTCTACTTGAACCAATTGGTTGGAAACCGGGCCATAAAACTCCATCTGAACCTGACCTACTAAACCTTTCTCTTGGATGGCCACCTGGCGTAATATTTTCCCAGGACGAATGGGGGTATTTTCGGCCAATGGACGAATCAGTTTCTTGAAAAAAGGCCGAACCCTTAATTCTAAAATGTGTTTTTCGACCCTTTGGTTGCCATTCTGACACCTGATTGTAAAAGAAAATGCCAAACAAATTCAGCCACGTAGGCTATATCTCTAAATATAGGCTATCTCTAAATATAGCTCTAAACCTGACGCCCATCTTCACTTTGAAACAAATTATTAATTTTTATTTGAAAAGCAGAAAACCCTTATTCGTCCTGCCGGAAAAAATCAAGCTGTCGGCTGAGAGGATAATCCTGCACTTTTGCCAAACAAAGTTTGCATGTAGGTTTAGATTCTACATCATGTCCCTATATGAGGTTAGCTCATCTTAATCTCCTCGTGCGGTCGTGAAGTTCTTTCAAGTTGGTCATTGATCGATAGAGGTGACAAAGAAAGAGTTCAGTCCCTTTGTTGTCTCACACAGAGTCTCACAATTACTTCAATCATCATGCTGCAGTTCCCCGTCCATTATTGTGTGTTTGAGTTACTCAGAACTGCAAAAGATGCGTTGTATGGCCGTGCTCATCTTCACTCAAATGTTGCAATCACAGTGGCCTACCAACATTTGGATAACATTAATACAGCGCAGAAAGTGGGAATTAATCTGTCCTTTCGTCAGTTAATATGTAAGTATAAAAAAATTCCTCCGAAATTTCTCGTAGTTATGTAAGATGACCTTTCACGACAATCAAGCCTCTAACGATAGATATAAACTACTATTAGAGACAAAATAGGTGGGTAGGCCTACAAGTGAACTTGAAGGACAGGTTATGAGACAAATACAGTTAGATGAGGTTATACAGCTTCTCAGTGTAGGATAACCAATTGGTATAAGTTGGGCCGATCTCCGTTTTTTCCGGTTGTGGTTCTCAGGCTTGTTTCCCTAGTTACGCTTGTTTCGGGTCATGAAACTTGGATCAGCTCTCTGCTTGGACAAAGAAGCGTCATAATGGGGTCCTTTAGTTTCCGCCCTGGGTAGTTTCCGTCCGTAAACTCACAAAATTCGGATCGGAATCCAATCCGAATTCGTTGTAGTGTGACCTGTGAAGGGGTATTTGTATTCAAGTATTGTCAGGGACGCCTCGCGCAAACTGATCGTGGCACTTTGCTTAGAAAGTCTGTGGCAACTCTCTGGTCTGACTAGAAACAATTCTGGCAACCCCTTTCCAAAAGCCTGTGTGAGCACCACTGGCGGAAAACTGCCTTTTTTATTCGAGCAAAAGAAAATACTATTAAACTGCTGTACTTAAGGACTTAGTACATATGTGATACTACAAACTAATTATCCTTGGAAAGCAACATTTCTGGCAACCCGGACAGGTTCGGATTTGATTTTCAAAGTGGGGGCGGGCCTTAATTTTGTCTCCTGTCCTGGTAAGTTGTCAACAGCGGCGTAGCTACACATTTTTGCGGGGGAGGGTGGGTGGGTAAGCATCAAAATTTTACGATTGTTTAAGTGTGAACACCACTGTACAGGGATGTAATTTGCGACGCGCGAAGCGCGCTGAAACTTTTGTCATTTTTTCGAATATTTTCAAATATGGAGCTTGTGCTGCAGAAAAGTTTGGATTCTAAGTTTCCTGTATGGAAATTTGAAAAGTTAGGGGATTACTGAAGTATTTGTATATCCTGTTGGCAAATATGAGATTGAGCGGCGACCAAAGATGTTGTTGCTATACGTGATGATATCCAACGCCTTCGAAATGACGCTCTCCGACGAAATTTTTTGAGTCAAGAGCTTATGTTGAAGGAAATTTGGAATTTTATGAAAGTAAATTGATAAAAATAGCACTGTAGTTACCGTTGTCACTGGATGATCTGGTGTCACATGTAGCAAATTTCCCATTTTGTCACCTACAGAGCTCGTAAAAGTTTACCAAACTGAAGATATGAGCGAGCTCCTCTGCTTAGGAATTGCAATTATTTGCGGCGAAGCGATCGAAAAATTCGGGGTCTGTTAGTTCTACAGTGAGTCTACAGTGAGAATGTTACTTGGAAAGACGTCAACATGGCAGTAACGGGTGTCGCATTGAATAGTAAAAGACATCGATGAAGTTTGAACTTTTAAGGAAAAGTTGATGGAATCTTCATTTGGCAAAAGTAGCACTGATATCACATTCGATTCCATTACTTTCCGCCTCCCGAACAGATGTTTTCTGCTAAAAATAAAAGTGGCGGAAAACACCGTTTTTGAGGGGCGAATAGCGAGGGCGGAAATGTTTCAATACGTTGAGTTACTAGGAAACTCCAAAGTTTTCAAAACATGGTCTTGAAAGTGTGGGTAATTTCAACTGACTATACGGTCAATGTGAATTTAACTATACTCTATAAATTAATAGAATCGCAACGAAAATTGTGATAGTTTGCGAAGGATTTGTACAAAAGTTCTAATAGTAAGGAAACATTTTTGATGAAAGAAGATATATCCATAAACTGATCAAAGCACACTTCAATCTACCGCAGGAAAATCACAGATCGAAGCGGGTGGTACCCAATGGTGCTACTGAGACACCGTTGCATAGGCCTACCGGTGTAAGATTGTTGATACAAAAACGTGTTCTTCCGAAGTTTAGAACGAGTCCTCATCATACACTATCTGCAGACGGAGGATGGAGGTGTACCTCTAATTCTTGGTTAACGTCTCTAATTTAGTAAAATTCAGTGTGATTTTACTTCTCTAATAATGGTCTAAATACGATATGGTCGAATCGCTATACGAATGTGTGATGTGATGGTGACGAAATTTTGCATTGGAATCATTTATTTTTCTGAAAAAGTTGCATGCAGACTGTGCATCGAGACATTTTCCTTAAAATGTGTTGAACCTGCCAGGCTGGTCATTCTCTAAAGATTACAAATTTCATTAAAACATATTGGGGCGATTCCTCTTCTGCAAATTCCTAAATGTTGTGCTCCTTCAAAACCATACCTGCTGCCCTATCCACTCGAGCACTCAACATAATCATAAAGACAGATACATTATGTACGTTTGATATGCAAGTGAAAAAAGAATATCAATGAGACTGAAAGCGCGCGGAGCGAGCAAAAATTTGGGGGATTTGCAAAGTATAAACATGTAATTATTGACACAGAAATCGATCGTAAATCAGTATATATAGAGCACATCTTTCAAAGTCTACATGTATAGTATTTTTGGTGGTCCCCAACTTTTAAGTTTCAAGTCACAAAAGTGTGTGTGGGGGGGGGGACTTTTACGTTAGTGTCCCCTCCACTCAAAAAAGTAGGGCCATGTTCCCCCTGCCCCCATAATCGACGCTCATGCAGTGACCCGCTAGGCTTAAACCATTGGGTTAGAAAACTGGGCCGTAAAACTCCATTTTATTAATTAACTGTCGACTTCCGCTTAGGTGTGGTCCCTTTTTTGTTAAATATCCCTCCCCAATTACAACTTCTCTAAAAAAAAATTCTCTAAAAAAATGATGGAAAATATGAAGGTTAAAAAGTGTGAGTTTAAAAATCATGTTTATGTTTATTATGTAGGTGATGTGGGAATACTCACTTTAGAGGTTCATGGCTGCAAATTCCCCACGACTAGTTTTGGGGTAAATAAAGACGAATCTGATCAGTCCATGTGTAAGATGACTGTAGGCGCAGTCATTAGTGAGGTGCATTAGCACTTATCGTCTTCATTTATTGTCTACATGAATTTCAACCCACCCACCCCTCACTTGCATATTCAATGAAATTGAGGGAATCAAGATACAATTTAGTTTATACAACCACCAATTATACAGGTTGACAAGAAATTTCAAGATTAAAAGGTAATGGACCTCTGTTATGGTCGACTAAAATCCAGTGGCGTAGCTACTGGGGGGGGGGCAGGGGGTTGCAAATTCCCCCCCCCCCCCGGAAAAAGTTTTGGGGAAATTTGATGAAAATGGGGAAATTTGATGAATTTTCTTATTCTTACAAAAATTTCTCAAAATCTTTGGTAGAATAAGAAATTGTGAGATATTTTTCATACATAATTCGTATTTTTATGCAACAAATTAACTCAGATTTCGCCAGTGTCGCATGAACCGTCCCTACTCGTGTTCCACAGAAATGTCCTCGCCGCGTAGCAGATTGAATGTTCTCTTGTATACGCACTAGGGTTATGATCAGTGCATTTCAGTGCACACATTCAGGTATTTAACAACAGCTGATACAGTGCAACTAACACTGAAAAGCTGTAATCCCGAACTTATCCCCTTGTACACAGTCTCCGTGTTGTGCACTTTGGGAATTCAGTAAAAGGATGTGAAAACTGACAAGTCACTACCATAGACCCCGGGGTTATTATGTTGTTCTACAAATATATTAGTAGCTATGCCGATTTTACTCTGTGTTCGTAAGATGGATGGGGCTGAAACAATCCATGGCCAACGATAAACTTAAAGTTAGTCTAGAAATTAGAATGAAAGGGATCCATTGGCATACTTAGATTTTGTTACTTAGCCTAATCCTTGGAGGCTTACAGTCTAGTTCGGGAAAATAGCTTTCTGCTCACTTGGGGTGTAACAATAAACAGGTCAATGAGTACCTTGTAGCCTTCTACACTTAACAGACTGCTGTTCTAACAGGATATCCTCTGTGATCGAGCCACTCTTAGGCCTCCTTAGTGGCGTGCGAAGGGGAGACCATTGGGCCATGCCCCCTCACAGATGCCATTTTTTCTTTGTTCTTAAAAATACGTAGTCTAACTTTAGTAACACAGATTTTATTCAAAAGATAGCATATGTGGCACCAGATTGCTTATAAGGAGACCCAATTTTTCAAGAATTTTCAAAGGGGAAGGATTGTCTCTGCAAGGTCCTTCAGTGATGCCATTTTTTTTTAATTCCTATAAAGAGACCTAGGCAAATTCTGTCAAATTCCAATTTTAACCTAAAATGGTACACTCTGTTTCCCACTGGTGGCATCGATAAAAAGACAACATGTTTAGATTCTCTTTAAAAACATGAATAAGCTATTTTTGGCCATCTGAGGGTCTAATTTTTCGAAATTTTCTTTACGCTCCACGCCAACCAACGGTGGCGCTTCGTTCAGTCTTTTGGGCAAAATTACATTTGTAGGGTCAAATTAGCTTTTAACTCTCTGATCACTTTGCAGTTTGCGAACATATTTTGAAGTCAGCGTTTTATTGCAAAAAACAAAAGAAGAAAGCGACTCGTTAGATTATTCGTATAAGTCAGGAAAATGCTATTTCCGGCCATCTGAGGGGTCTGATTTTTGAAATTTTCTCTACGCTCCGCGCCAACCAATGGTGGCGCTCCGCTTAGATAATCTTTAAGATAAAATAACGTTTTGTGGCCAAGAAAACCCACAATCCTGTACCGATCGATGCTCTTTTATTTTGACTCCTTAAAGTGTGCAAATTTAATGACAAGTTTTACTTCGTAAGGTAGCATAAATGGCATAAGAATGCATGTAAAGACACAAAAGTTTCGGTTTTATCCTCATGAACCACCACGATTAACTTTTAACACTGTTCCTGTCAAAGTCGAAAATCTTGCACCATTTTGCATCTAGGCTCCTTGAAAACGTCAAAAAATTTCCGGACATCCCCTCCCCTTAGACCATACTGCATGCCCCCCCTTTTCAGAGAAATTCTGCGTACGCCACTGCGTTACTACATACAAATTAACCAGATATTGTTTACCAAAATAATATACTGTGTTATTTCCGATTGCTCTATGTTATACTTTAAGATTAAAATGCAGGTAATATTACAAAATGACATGGTAATGTTGTTATACTTGTAAATTTGCATATTTTATATGAAATACATACACATTGACCGGGAAAAGTTTTGGGGAAATTTCATACTTTTGCCCCCCCCCCCCGGAAAAAATCCTAGCTACGCCACTGCTAAAATCAGACCATCACTTGCTGTCCGCATTCGTCCATACCCATTAATTTTTTACAGTGTAGTGCCTCACCCCTGCACACGATCCCTCTCCCCGTAATGTGGAAGAAATTTCAAGAAAATTTTAAGACTGAGAGCATATGTCAGTGAACCAAAACGATTTTCGACACTGAACCAAAACGATTTTCGTAGGGTCGTTTACAACGATGTGGACTTTTTTTATGATAAGTTCTAAAGAGAGGGCGGGCTTTAGATTCTTGACAAAATAGTATCTAACCATTGAACATAGAAAAGTAAAAAAGCAACTTCTTTCACAGTGTGTTATTGTTTGCATCCACAGAAAGCTACAATGAGGTGTGCCAGTGTGATCAAAAGACTCTTCATTTACATTCCGCTGATTCCTGCTGGATTGTTCTTGTTCAAGTGTGAGTTTTAAACCATATCAAAGTCCTTTTTTTAGAATATCCCTTTCCTCTGCAGTCATCTCCAGGCCCATAGAAAAAGAAGGAAACAAAAGATGTGTCTTTAGAAAAACTTCAATTACAATAACTGTCTTAATAGATTTTAAGCCCCAAATAGGTTCTTGTCCCCGCACAAACATTATCCTGACTGCCCGATGAACAAGCCAAGCAGCGTGCTTGTCAACTAGACTGTACGTTATCGAATTTTTCTTTTCGTTCTTCTCCTAAGTCGAAGAAATATATATGAACGATGGAGAGGGCGTAATCACAGAAGTTCTTACGAACGTTGTGTAACTTAACTAGGACTAGGGCCTAAGCAAGGCTGAAAGTCCTAATCCTCACACCAAAAATAGTTCCAATTCTCCTTACCTTCTTAGTTACAGTAAGCCCTCCCGACAACTGTCTTAAATTCATCCTCGCCCAGACAAAATATCGGTTTATTGCTTAAGTGTGAGTATACAAGACCCCAATGTGTAATCAAAACACTCTCAGTGTAGTGCATGCTTCGTAATAAGGCATTCTGTACTATGCATTTTTTTAGCTTGCTGTCAATCAAAGAGGTCAGCCAATTGAGAATTTCTGTGGACTACTACAAAAATTGTAGTTCGAGGTTAGAGGATAAGCCCTTTAAGTAATATAATTGAATGATCAATCTTTCAACGAATAAAATAATTCAGTTTGTATAAGGCACGAATGGAAAACATTCATCATTTGTGTACATAACGTTTAATAACTTCCTAAATAAATTTTTTTGAAATTTTGAGTACAGCCATCGCCATAATGGCCGACGTCACAACTGCGCGTGAAGTCACGCTAATCCTTGACCGTAGGGCAGTGCCAAATTGCCCATAACTTACACGTGGCAGCCAATCCTCCAATCAGTATTACAGTGCAATTTTAATACAGTGTTACGTAATATTAGATATACTCTGTGCTCTGTTCTAATTTGAGTGTGGGGAGATAAGTCAAGGTTGTCACGTAAACAGGAGTGATGACGGCATCGCTCGACCTCGTTAAGGCTTAGAGCAGCTATTTAAAAGAAACATTCTAAATTTAAATCTGTTTTTTTTTTCTTTTTTTTGCAGATATGATCATAGAGGACCTGACCTATTTAAAACCAAGACCAACGTATCGTAGTTACGTACCCAATTTTTCTCACAATTCTTCATCTAAACAAATAGATTTTTACGAGGCTCTCGACAAATTTGCCAACTCAACAGTCATTCTTACTTCAACTAATGCAGCCTTCCTGCCATTTGCCCAAAATTGGGTCGAGTATGCCAGGAGAATACCTAACCTTCCGCCAATAATCGTTGTTGCCGAAGATGAGGTAGCATATGACGTCATGGGGAAATACCCAGAAGTCACCACGGTAATGTCAAAACGATATAGGTCGCCAACCGAGAGGCTAAAATATCTCTCTAAAGAATACATCAAACTTATCAACAAAAGACCAAATTATATCAAAAGAACCTTGGAAAAGAACATCAATGTTCTCTTTAGTGATGTAGACACTATCTGGCTCGATGACCCCTTTCCGTATCTGGGCGGGGACTATGACGTCATCTTACAGGAAGATCAGCCTAAACCAGAATTGGTGTACTGCGCCGGTTTCATTTATTTTAGAGCGACCGAGGCGACCAAAAAATTTGTTGACGCATGGATGAAACATTTGGCTAAATATAGGAACCAAAAACCAGACCAAAAAATTCTCAATTTGGAATTAGAAAAGGCACCGAATTTAAAGAAGAAAGTGCTGAACGTTGAACTTTTTCCCAATGGAAAGAATTTTTTTGACAGGAGATGGCGTAGCCAGCACAGACTTAGACCTGTTATCATTCATAATAATTGGGTAGAGACACTACGAGAAAAATACGAAAGGTTTAATTCGCTGAACTTGTGGTTAATTCCGCCCCCATCTTTGACAGATATTTCTCAGTCCTTTTAAATAAAGATATTTCTACTTTCTTCAGCGTTAATCGCAATTACTGTACCACCAAAACATAAACAGGCTTTCGTACCTAATCTCGGTTTTAGAACAAGGAAATGGAACATTAAGCAAGTTATTTGAATCAAAGGGGTATTTATTTGAGATTGATCACCATTTTTCTAAAGTCCTCCCAACCTTCAGGCAAAGGGCCGTTCGGCGAAACCAAGCTTGCAGATTGATCACCCTACGTTCTTTGTCACATACATAATGTTGTTAGTAATTGTATAAGTGGATGAAACACTTTTAAATGTTGAACGGCAAAAATGAGTGCATGCTGAACGCAGCTGGGAGAAAAACGCCTATCTCTACTTTATGTAATTTGAGAGCCAGAACCACCAATTTTGCTCTACCATTTACCAATTACAACAGCACGTGTTACTGCATTGCAGTAGATTCTTTTCATAAACATGATTTTTTCTTAAGTCCTCCCGACCCTCTGCCAAAGGGCCTTTGCATGAACATGATTTCATTACATTATATACAAACAGAAAACCTCTTGAGCGTTTTTATATTTCAATAGTATCCTTATTATATTTTGCTTGCTTGTTTGATGGGGTATGTGGCTGGGTGAAGATAGGGAAAATATATTGAAGTCACGAAGCCCAGCCCTACGTACCCAATATTACCCAGTGATCAAGGTGCCCAGTAAAAATGCACGAAAAAAATTTACTAGATGACAGAAATAATGTCTTTCAATAAACCGTATCACGCAACTCCTACCTTTTTCAAGAATAATTACCTGCAGGGAAGCAATAGAGGGCACTTTTTAAGCTTGACATTGCATGGAATTTACTTCTGTAATACCGCCGAGGAAAGAATTTCTGAGGAAAATAGTACTGCGTGTAGGTTGACAAAAGCTAAGTAAGTCCCCGCTACATACAGTCATGAACATTTATGATCCTACACCTGGAAGGTGTTAGTCGGGGTAAGGTAAGGGTCTGGACTTTGACTCCTGGCCGGGTGATCATACGAAGACTATGCAGTTACCCCAGCTTGAAGTAGTGAGTACACTGTCCTGTTTTATTATTGGCTCTTGGGAGTCATGTGAAGTACTTTTCGTCTCAAATTTGAAATTTTCTAGGAGTAACTTCTTCAATTACCTTGAATAAACAATACTGAAATCCTAAAATATTACAAAATACTTAGAAATAAGAAGAAAATTATGATATTTAGCTGTTGCTTCAACTTAAGTTTGCGAAGATTGGTCTTGCCCTTAAAAAATGGAACATACTGCCATTTTGTTTGATGCTCATGTTCATAAGCAATGGAGGGGAAAACCACTGAGTACAACTGGAAAAAGGGTCGTGGCCGGTCCGACATAAGCCAATTGGTTAGAAACGCTGCTCGGCCTTTTGGCTAAGATCATGTGTAGTACCTGTTCTTCTCATCCAGTCTAGAATGGAGCCATACATGGCATACCAATAATGTAAATGGTCTGAAGGCCTTGAGGTTGGTCAAGTGCTTTCCTTAAGTGGATGTATAGCTTCTTAGGGAAGCAGTTTAAAGTTTGGTTTCGCCGAACGGCCCTTTGCCAAAGGGTCGGGAGGACTTTGGAAAAAGGAATTGGTTAGAAACTGAACACTTGAAAGTAATACCTCTTCTGACAAACTGACCGACCTGCTCAAGGAATCATATAGAAGGTCAAACTTTAGATCCGACCCGTTGGGGGAAGCGCTTTGCTCCTCCGAGAGATGTTTGTCTCCCTTGGGTCATCATGCTTCCTCTCCCAACAATTACAATACTCCCAACTCTCAACACCTCCCTGCTCTCATATTAGAAAAAGAAGTAACTCCGCCGGTAGTACGGACGTCTTAATTAAACTTGAACAATCTGTGATAGCAAATATCATTTCTATGCACGTTTAATAAGTTATTTTGTTAACAAGCAAAGTTTCACAAACCCGCAGATATCTCCACACACCCTCCCCCCATACACACCTACACACACGCTACCATGATTGCATAGATTTCTGTTTCATCGAGACCAAAAAGTATCGACTACCCTAAAAACATCTCGTCCCTCTACCCCCCCCCCTCCCACATCATCCCATGAATAAAAACACTGAATCGACGGATTCCCCCCCCCCCTCCCCAGCCTACTGACTGATTTTGCTCCGAATATTTTCAGCGTGAAAAGGGGGAGTCAAATTAAGCTCCCATCCAGCACCCAATTGCACACGAAATTGCATCATGACGAATGTGAGAGAAAAAATTGTTACTCAGGTCCAGCCCTCAATTCTTTGTACCCATAGAATAAAAAGTGAGTCACTATCCTAACACTGAGTCATTCTGTCCCCATAGTGACTCATATTTTGTAAAGTGGGTCACTATGGGGACCATTGGCAGTGCTGTTGTTGAGTCCCGAAAAACATGTTCAGGTACGTAGTATCGATCGAACCATTTTGTGTGGAAAAGCACTCACTGGGCTCAGCCAACCCCCCCCCCCCCCCAACGCCGTAAAATGATTCAAGCGCGTTTATAAATATTGATTATTCTTTACATGTATGTCATAAAGAAACAGTTCATCTCTACATCCCATCCCCTCAAAGAGTGATTTATAACGTTCTTCGTCAGAAATGAATGGATATCGAGTGGGGAAAAACTATTACAAATCAGGCGCGGTCCAAAGCGGGGTTGGGGTGGGCTTTTACACCCTCATCCCTCACTTTTCGCCACATCAACAATAAAACACACGGGAAATTAGCGGTGCAACTCGCTCACACCCCTGCTTTCTCTTTATTCACCCTCCCCTTCTTTTGGAATTTTTGGAACCGCGCCTGCAAATTCCTCCAATAATCATGGAGTTATTCTGTACATCGATCGATGAATTCGGAAATTTTGTGTGCAATGCATCATAGAGAGGTCACGGCAGTTGTCCAAAATGAACTTCAAGCCAAGACAATGTACCGCACTTTTTCTAAAAGTCCCCACGACTCTCTGACGAAGAGCCAAGGGGCGAAAACCAACTAAACGATTACTCCCGGAGGAGTTCTGCTCCCTTAAGGAGCTTAACGTCCCAAATGGACAAGTACGCCCTCCAAAGGGCAAACACTGAGTGGTCCTGCTCTAGACTGGCTGAACAGAACAGAAGCCACAACCTGGATGCAGTTTAACGTCATGCCCAGGACCCCTAGCAACCCTCTATCGACGGCGCTAGCTGTGAGAAGCCTCGTTCGTAAACGTCTACTGTGTAGGCAAGTATACCGTACGCACAAACGAGCAGGAGAAACAGACGTCAAGGTACAGTTTACTATGTGACAAAACCGGAAGTACTGAAATTTGAACTGGTCATTTATTCAACCTACTAGCAGTTAACTGAATGGGTCTGAAAGAAAACATTGTTGCAATTTCACTTAGCAATTTACGAATGGCTGTCTCTAGGGTTGCATTTACATATCAAAAGAAGTACGGCGACATGTTCTGTTTTGTTTCTATATATTTGTCTTTTCATACGTTTATAAAGTTGGTCACATTTTATACATGTATAAAATAAATCAAAACTATGTACAAGAAATTTAAAGGTAAACCAATGAATGTGCAGTTATATAGATTGATAAGTAAAGTTGTGCCCCCATTTTAATATTATAGCCTACTCCTCAATCCTAGTCAAGAAGATTCAACCGCATGCCATGCCAAATGGAAGTTTTGAAGGGAAAATTTGGCAAGTCATTTCTCCCACATTATCATGTTGTTCACTCTAGTAGGTCTATGTTCGACTTGCATACAAGTCGTATAACTAATTAGAGTTGCGCGGACATAAGAAATTATGAAATTATTTGACTCGATTTTTTAAAATGAAATTGATTCATTTATTTAAACGGATCTAAACAAATTATGAATAGCTTTCATATTCGGTGCTTCTCTGATAAGATGCCTCTTCAATTTGAACAAGCCTTCTTAAAGTGTATAACTGCAATTACAGGGACCGCCCGGTCTGGCAAGGGGAGGGGGACTACGGGGTCGTTAACCCTCCCCCGTACTTTCCTGCTACGGGAATTTGGGACAATTGGGGCTCTCACTTTCTTGGACATATCTGGCTTTTCTTACTCACTCCACTCCAAAATTGTCTCCGCGGTCCGTGCGTGAAAAGCTTTTTCCAAACACATTATTTTATTGTTTGAGTGGGGTACACCATGTAACCAACCCCATTGTTGAAAATCCAAAATTCAATTGCATTTCTGTATAAAATGTTTGTGCCAGTAAGTTACGTATGAGAGTCTGGCACTCCTTCTGAATTGTAAATGCAATATTATAATACAAAACTATGACAAAAATTAACACCTGATAAGTGTCAGCAAGCCATTTTAACTCTTGTTACATACATCTGCTTTTTAGTAGTTATAGCAACAGATACTTACTTTGATAATTTTAGTCCAACTATCTTGATTACATTAGAAAAGCATACGCTAATTTAAATTTTTTAAGATAAGGCATGAGATTTTCTACATACCGGACACCGGATTCCCATTTCTATATATACTTCTTGGTTTTCAATATGTGTTATGGCCTTTTCAATTTCAAAAACATCTTTTAACCATAAGCGTCTATTCATGCTATACGTGTTTATGTATGATGGTGTCAACTGATGAAAAAACATGTCAGAAATGTTTTCCTGATAACTGAAATTCAACATCTGTGTGTATTTTGAGTGGACCAGGGTCAGAAACACCCTCGTTTATTTATTTTACTTAAAATTACAACCGATAGCAAAGTTGATTCATATGTAACGTACAGAATGCTATGTAATGAGATGATTTCTTTTTTTTTTTTTCATTTTTTCAATAAATGAAGGGAAAAAGTTATGCTTGAGATGAATCAATAGACGTAGAATACATTTGTTCATTGTTTTCGTCTAAAGTATTTAAACTTTGCGAACCGGAACTGAACCCGCTGGACCCCTCAGAAACTGACAAAGAAATTGAAACAGGTTTCTCGTAATTACTCGATGTCAAGCCGCGTGTATCTGTCGATGAGTTCGAAGAGCTCTTGCCAGATTGTACTTTCCGCCTTTCCGAAGACGACCGTGGCTCAGAGGAGTTGTTTTGTTGTTGTGATCTGGACGTAGTGCCCCCGCGTCTTCCGGATTTGACGGATCTTCCAAGGCAGCAGATGCAACTGATGATCGTAAAGAGCGCCCCACATATGACGAGTGGCAGAAGCTCGTTGATGGTGGAACGTTCAGGCTCTTCTGTAAATAAAACAAAACCGTCGGTAATGAATGATTTTTAGATGACCGGGAAGCTTGAGGAATATTTAGATATTTTTCATTCAAATACGATGGGCAGAGGAGGTGATCGAAATAGCAACAATCATGATGAACTCGTTTTGATCAGGCCCGGGTCAGGTGGGGTCAAACGTCCCCCTTTTCAAGGCGTGGCAGGGTATTTTGAAAGGGAGCAAAGCAGGAGTTCAGGCTCCTTTTCCATTCTTTTCCGTCTGTTTTCACATTTTCTCGCGAATATAAGTGGAGGTTACCCTGCCCCGTCCCCCTACGTCACTCCTGCCCTTTTCCATGACCAACTACTTTTTCCTTTTTGTTTTAAATATGGAAAATATGCTTCCAAGATGTTTGGAAATTGCTACTAGAAACGCCTCGGAAATCCGAATATCCTTGAACCCCCCGCCCCGTGGCTTCGCGTCTTCGGCGCTCGCTCGTGTGTGCCCCCCCCCCCCCAATCTCAAAGTTTTGGGTCCGCGCCTGTTTTCTTTTTTAACACGCAAGGGTATCAAAGCTCAAAATACCTAGGAATGTATCAAAGCTTGTTTTCAAAATACCTATAGAAGGTATCAAAGCTCGAGAAGAGTGACATGCATTAACGTGGAATTCCATCCATGACTTTCGTTCCCGAGCTGCGCTCTGAAAATGTCCCGGCCGAATTTGAAAAGAAAAACGATTGCGGCACAAACCGTAATCTTGTCAAAACTTTGACTAAATTCGGCACATAAATGAAAAGAATAGTTTCAATTTTTAATAGTTTTCTAGTCAATTTTGAAACAAATCTTTTCAAATGTTTGACAAGATTTCGGTTCGTATCAAAAATAATAGCAGGTTGTTTTTTTCTTTTTTTATAATGTGAGCGTACGTTCTTGAACATTTTCTTGTCAAAGGCTCGTAGTGTCTGGTGACACCTTACAACGTTGTATCCATGTTTTAAAAAGAAAGTAATTCGTTTTTGGTTTTCACGTGTGCACATCCACTAAATTAAGAGAATAAATTACTGAGCGCTCTTGGACCTACAACTCTTCTTCCAAATTTTGAGTTTGCTTGAGAAATTTAAGTTGTCAAATAATCCTCTTTTATGCCCCAAACAAGGAAAATTTCTATGTGGGAATTTTTTCGCCTGTTGACTGCATGTAAACTGCCAAGGCTTTGGCGTGAAAAATTACAGTTTGATCTACCAAAGGATAGCATCGAGACTCAATTTTTGCACAATTACTAGGCTTATCACATGTGATTTAGATTAATTAAAGCCTTGTGTTACATGCCTTTTTATGTTAATGGGGGAACGCAGTTCACTGTGTGCTTTGGTTGGTTTGTGTACCCGTTTCTTACGATTCGGTGCGGCAACGAACTGCGGAATTAACTTGCTTATATTACCACTTCCTGCTGAGTCCCGACGTGGATTTTCTAAAGTCCACCAACAATAAAACAGATTTAAAGGTTTAAAAACTAACGTAAATTTAAAAAGTGGCCATGAAATGAACGAAATGATTAATTCACACAAAGGAAAGAGAAGAATCCTCAAGATTCGATATGTTAAAAAAAAAAAATTTACCTTCTTCTAAAACGGTTATGTTGATTTGGAAACTGCAGTGCCCTTGGTTACCAAACGGGTCCGTTGCTATGTAGTCAACTTCATGTACGCCTCCTCCCAGAACTATCCCTGGTAGCATTGTCGTGTTTACTATTACACTCATATTGGAATTGTCACTCGCAAATGGTTCCACCCAAGAAATGTTTACGTTGTAGGTTGGTAAAGTCACATTCAATGACAGGTCACTAGGGCAACCAAAGAATACTGGTGGCACGTCATCTGCAGAATGATACCAACGCAATTAAATAATGGAAATACATATAAAGCAATGAGTAAAATTATCAAAGTCACCTTCATTAAGCAGGTTAAGCCAGGGAGACACAACTGGAAAAAACGCAGTGGCTGGCCCGAATTATCCTATTGGTTACAAACTGAGCAGGGAAACTCCATCAAACTAATTAACAGAATTAAGCAATGGATAATGCCGATTGTGGGAAGTAATATCGGCGTAGGGCCTACAACTTAAAAATGCACGACCGGTCGTTCCAACTATTTCTTTCATGCGCGGATGTAGACATTTCGAAAAGTGTCCCGAAAACTCCTGTTATTTTCCCTGTAACATAACAATAATTTTCCCGTATAGATCTATTTGTTATTATTAATGGGACGGACGGCAATAGGGTGGGTGAGGCCGGGAAAACCCCTGGATCCCGGTCTTCCTCCAATTCAATTGAGCGAGTCGCTAAAAAAACATTCTTTTCTGTGATAGTATTTGCCTCCAACCCCTTCTCATCCCGTCCCGTCCCTCTATAGGAACTAATTCCGTGGAAACATTCATGAAATCGGCCCGATGTAGACTTTGAGGGAACAAGGGGCACAATTTGGTACATGTAATGATTAATTAAACGAATAAATACGGCCACACAGATCACGTCCTTTGCCGATGCACCATGCATGACTCTATCCAGCCCACATCAGATAATTTCACAATTCCTTGAGAAAAAGGGGCGGCGTCAGGGGGTGACAGGGGCGACCACCCTCTATATTCGAAAAAAATATATCAAAAGGGCAGGAAAAGAGGGGGCAAAGAAGGGAAGCAGAACTCAACTCATATCAAAATACCGTGGCGCCCTCCTAGGGAAAGGGAAGGGGGTCGTTGAGTGGCAGAGAAGTCTATTCCAGCTGCTATGTACCAATGTGTACACATGCAAATGGGTTCAAATACCGCTCGATATACGTGGGGTTATCTCCGGGTACTACGGCTTTCCGCCCACTTGGCATAGGCTTGCCATTTAAATTGGTTGTCCAGCCGACGAAGTCGGTTGCGCGTCGGACTGAAGCACCTTTGCGTGGACCAGTTAACTATAGCCGACTTTGCCTTTTTTGCTTGATGAGAAAAAATTGCCACATGACTCTCAAGAGCTTTCATGAAACAGGATAGTCTACTACTTTATCCCAATTCGGGTGACTATATGTTTCTATTTTCAAAGAGTCACGTAATCACAAAGAGCCATGAGTGATAAGTAGAAATATTGATGTACGTGGTGTTATATAAGTGGTCATATGAACCAATGGGAGTGTAAAACTTTCATCACACCGCCTTACCTATAATAACGGTTATCGTAAATTCACACAGAGCATCGTTTTCAAACACGTCAGCAAATCTGTACATGACCGTGGTAGATCCCAAAGGAAAAATACCGTCTAGTGGCGCATTCTTTGTCATGGTGTAATTTTCCATTGCCCTCACTCGAGGCTCGTCCAGAGTTATTTTCTGATTCTTAACACCTTGTCTTACGAGTAAAGTTTGGTCTGGCGGACAGAAGGTAACCGTCGGTGATTCAAAATCAACTGTAAAATAAAATTGAAATTGATCGATGGCATCATATTCCAAGGCAAGATGAAGCCAAGTTCCCTCAAAACCAGAAAATGTATTTTCGTCCTATTCGAATTACAAATACCGACCGAGCCCTTAGAATTTGAGAACAGGGGAGGAAAATTTGGTATAGTTAAATTAGCTCAGGTGAAATTTTTCATTGGTGCCCTATCTAACTGAAGCTAACTAAAGAAAACTATGTTATTCATATAATCGAATCTTTTTTACTACAGATATCTTCAGCAAAATGGAGAGTACCTTTCTCCCTCCGTCGAAGGTTATTCGACTCTTTCCTATAAGTCTCTTTGCCTGCAATCAGGTAAATCCTTTTAGCAAAACAGAAGCCTTTATTGAATCAGCTTAGTAGTACTGAAACTGGTATATTCTTAACCAATGTGTCAAAGTTTGCTCACTTCATTCATACCTTTGAACGTAGAGAACAATAGTCCTTGGAACTGAGAGCTACTCCCTTCGTAAATGGGTGAAGAGGTGTGCTTCAGAGTAAGGCTGCATGAAGTTCACTGGTCCTGTAACTTGTAAGTTCTCTAGGGTTAGTATTTTGGTTTTTAAGGTTCAAATGGCCAAATCATCCAAAATTCATCAAATCTTTGATTTAACGCTGTAATGTTCCCATGACAATATCAAAAAAACTTCATGCTGTCAACTTAAGCCTCTAAGCTATTAAAAATGAAATTGCACTTCACTAAATATTGTAATTGTAGCATAAATAATTTTTTGTACACGTAACCACTTTGGCGTAAGAGCAAGATGTGAGTTGGTATGAGAGCGGGAATGGTGGGTTAACCCTCAGGTCGAAATCATTAAATTTACGATACCTTCAGAAGTCCAAGAAACGTTGAAACCGATTAAAGTATCGGAAGGATCTGCGATGAACAACAACCAGACGGTGTCGGTGTCTAGAGAAAAGTTATTCGGAACAAGCACTCCGTCAAAGAAATATTCCGGTGCATCAAGGTCCGCGAAAGAAACTTCTAATCCCTTTCCTACATACAGGGTGTCCTTGCCCTTTTCAATACCAAATGGTGACGCAAATTCAAAGTGAATGTGAGTAGCGTGAGGGATGAAGAGGGTCATCAATATGGCATCGCGGTTATTGTAGTTATTCGGGTAGTTAGGTGATGAAAAACTCCCTGTGCGACAAGAGTTGCCATAGCAACTATCGAAGGTCCTAAACAAACCTGAAAAAGAGAACCAAGTATCATAATAATAATTATTCACTTTGTGCAAAAGAAAATGGAAAGATACAAACCTTTATTTCAGGGAGTTGTTAGATAAACGTGATAATTGTTTTAAAGGCCAAATTATGCTTACCCCAGAAAATTCTCCAAACTAAGCCACTAATGCCTTTGTGTCCTACTTGTGCAGACACAGCCACATAGTTTTCTCTTGAGGGTAGATTCTGGTGGAAACCCAGGGCCCTACTTCGTATTCAGGAAACTCTCTGTGCGTGTTTTATATATGAACTACTTCGCATCTTTTGAATTTAATGGCAACGAAGAAAACCAAACACAAATTACATAACCTACTTCTCCCCAAGCCAAAAAAGTGCTTGAGATGACTGACTGCCGGTCTTTACAGGGCAATTGCAGTCGTCCCAAACTTATTTTGAAGCAAAGGATAAACCTCACAATTTTGTTCTTATTTCTCTTCAAGTAAATCTCCATAATATTTTAAAACTTCAACATTGTATATTCAAGGTGAATCAAGCAGCTACTACGAGTAAATATATGAATTGGAGAGAAAAATATTGTCACATGACCTTCAAGGGCCAATCATGAAACAAGACAGTCTACTACTACATTACTTGAAGCTGGGATGACTGCTCTTGACCTTAAAGTATACGCATCATATAAAATCGATTTCAAAAGCCCAGTTTTCTTTTTGAAGCTGCAACTTTAAAAGTAAGGTGATTCCCAAAGTAGCCGATATTTTGACCCTTTTAATAGCGTCGTTATACGCACTCCAGTGGAGCAGGAGGAGCAGGTAGACCCTTCTTAAAATTAAGAATAGCTCCTCCAAACAAATCGCAGTTTACCATTCTCATTTTCCAATTAGTGTTTTCAACCCCAGAGAAATAATGGTCAATTGGTTAGGGCATCCGACTTGCAGTCGGGGGGTTTGGAGTTCGACTCTTTATAGCCGGGTCATACCGAAGACTGTGAAAATGGAACCTATGTATTCTGACATTGTGCTTGGTGCTCAGCATCATAACGGGATAGGGAAAACAAGTCAGTGAGTCACAACTGGAAAAAGGTCATGGCCGACCCGGCTTAGACCAATTGGTTAGACACTGGGCCGTAAAACTCCATCTAATCTAACCTAACCCAGAAAAAATATATTTCCCTCTCTGGACACTCTCTCACCACTTTCCCACTCAGCACCAAGTTTGATCTTTTCCACAGTGATTATCACACTAACTCAACAATTACACGGAGTGAATGCGCCTCACAGGCCTGCCCACACCATAAATTCAGACATTGGGCTATCAGTGTTTCCCATTCAATTTCTAGTAGCGTTCCTGTCTACCACAGATTAGGCAAAAAAATCAGTAATAAATACTTTAAACGTTCATGAGCAAACCGTGTGTCACGTGATAGGCCCAAGTCAATCAAGCCTATAGTGAACGGATAGGATCAATTACTTTTGCTTTTTTTAGAATATAGAGCGAGTACATTGCTTCATGGGATGAGTTTCTTCAAATTTGCAGTCCATTACATTTATGGCTTATGGCATACATCGGTAAAAATCGGTAAAAAATAACCGCGGTTCACATCTATCAGTTGCCATTTTTGTATTTACCTCATTAAAAACATGAGCTCCACGTGGAAATTCATTCACAACATAATATTATGCATGACAATTACTCTGGAAAGATCAAGCCAAACCTTTCTTCAAAATCTCTAAACCTAGTCTCTCCTTGTGATATGCTATCAGACATAATATACATGTCTCAAGACACAGATATGAAACCTTACAAAACAGAACGTAAGGATTTAGTAAGCAAACTGAACCAACAAATTTACCAGGTAAAACACTTAAAGGGGCAAGAGCAGACGCCCCAACTTATTTTGAAGCAACAGCTTAACCTCACAATTTCAGGATTGTCGGTTTGTGCCAGGATTTCTCCGAAAGGGGGAAGGACAGTATTTCCATGTCCCGACAATGGCGATGAATTCCCGGTGGGACGTGACTGGCTGAATTTGAGGAGTCAACATTTTTTACTTTCTTTTTTAACAAATATTTAAAATTTTACAGCTCGTTCTGAAGAAAATTCGGAAGTATCTTTTTCTTTTTTGAAGAAATTTGGCCTATTTGTAAGGACCACTTAAAACATTGGGGTGTTTATTGAAGAATCTGACGTTAAAATGAGCAAAACCAAAAAAGTATATGGCCAGCTGAAATTCGTTTGAAGTAATGCATTTCATTGTAGGCGTAGGTACTAAGGCTCTCGGACGAAACTGGAAATAAACCACCCAAATTTAACCTTTTCTGATCAAAGATTTGAAAATTTAGAGCTTACATTGGAGAAGTTCTGGAATTTAAAAAAAAGAGTTTGTTTGTGGTGAGGCGAAAATGAAATAAAATAGGATTTTTTTTTTAATTAAGTGATCTCCCTTTCAAGAACACAATTAAGTAGAATATTGGGGTAATTGAAGTTGGCTTAAGTTCGCTTTTTATCTGTTTATTGTACGGAGTATCAACCGATACAGGAAATTCTCCGGAAATCTTTTTCCACAGTTTGCAGCAAATACTATAAAATCTGAAGCCTACATTATAGAGAAAAAAATTATTTTACGACACATTTTGAGATTTTGACTGAAGAATCTGAACTTCTTATGAGGAAAATCAAGTATGTTACCGGGCGACTTGTATTTTGTTTCCTGTTACTAATTATAATCATGCAGATAAAGGACCTCAGATGTTATTCGAAAATTTTCCGTCAATGCCTGATTTTCGTTTAACGTAGATATCTGAAATTTTGGTGCTTTAACACTGACGAAAACATACGGCAGAAAAAACAAGTTTTACTTGTAAAGAAGAATAAAAGATTGGAAACATTATTGAAGATCATTCTGCTCAAGTTCGAATTGACAGCCCACCCGGATTTGTTGAGGTTTCATACGCTGTCGTACGGTGAAAATGGAAAATTGTTTTGCTTTCTTTCCAAAATATTTGAAAATCTGGAGCTTCTATTGAAAATTTTATTCTGGTTTCTGTAAAGAAAAGTGGGAATTCTTTAGAGTTTCCTGGAAGAATATGGTCTTCTCGTAAGCAAAAATCACGAAAATAGTCGGGGGAAGGGGTGGGTGGGTTGGTGGGCGGATGGGAGACCGATTTTCATCGAGCAAGCATCGTTAATCGTATGGAGGAAAGTTCCGCGACGAAATTGGATCTTCTCCCGGGCGGGGGCAACTTTTCCCAACAAGGGGCATTGTCCCATCGCCCCCACCCCACCCTGGCGCCATCCTTGTTGTATATTCAAGGTAAACGAAGCATTTACTCCCAGTAAATTTCACATTTCAGGAATGAAAACATTGTCACATGATTCTCAAGAGCCAATTATAAAGCAGTTCAGTCTACTATATTTCTTCAAGTTGGGTGACATGTTTTTCCATGTAACTGAAAGGTTGGCCTCAGGTACGTACCTTGGGCCTTTTTGCTACAATTGTGGCCCATGACGAGTTCGTTCACAGATATCGATTCGCACTTGCAAACATATGAGATATCCCCAGGTCCTTCTCGTGTTAAGCAGTGCTCTTGATTCGGACATAAATTAGTTGGACAAGGAATATCTGTCGCCGATGAAGAGAGAAAAGAATAAGGTTAAATGACTGAACACCTATAATGTGTTTAAACATTACAAGGTAAGGTCACATGAAGATCAAAGGTCTAATCGTCTAACTCTTTGCCATAAACGTGTCAAAACTCCTCCTAACTGGTAAATGCTTTCAAATTCAAACTCCGTAGGCGATACTTGGTAAATTACACTGATCACACCATAACTCAAAGTGACGATATCAGCTTCAAATTAGCACAACTGTTTTGCCATCAGTGTACATAATTTTATAAAGTTTAAATGAAGGTCTGAGGTCAAGAGAAACAGAAGGAGTAGTCTTGTATTGAACTGACATGTAATCAATGTATATACATCTTTGTTCCGTCTTAAATCGGTTTTACCAGTTTCTACAAAATTTCTGCGCAGATTATATTCTCTGCACAATGCCGATATTGGAGAACAAACAATAGGGGCATACCATTACGAAGTGTCGCCAATTTGACATTTGACCTTCATCAATAAGCAAAATTTCTCATCTTCTTATGCATCCCATGTATGGAGATATATAGGATAATGACCTTTGAGCGTTTTCACGAATGCTCAGTTTCAGTAAAATGCCTTTTATATAGCCCAAAATACCATGTGAACTGAGGTAACCCCCTACAATTTGAGAAATTTGAGAAATCTACGCCTTTGGTGTTGGCATTATCAAACTTGAAAAAAAAATTACAATTTCTTATTTTATTAAGGCATTTTGGGTACAACGGACATTCCCAAAACTGAATCTCCAAACTGGATAACCGTGGGCCGGCCGACTCGACTTGAACCAATTGGTTGGAAACTGGGACGTAAAACTCCATTTAACCTAACCTGACCCGACACGAGCCGAACTATGTACAGGCCTGTAGCCAAACGATGCCACGAAGAGGACCAAAACGTTTCAGGGGACAGGTAATATATAAAGGGGTCAAAATACAAATGCTTAAGACAATGTCAAACTTTAAAGTCTCTACGGGGAATTTTCAGGGGGCTGCCTCAGGTCCCCCTACATCTAAGTCTGTGTTGATCTGAATGGCAGCCTTTATGGCAAGTGTCGATGAAAATGTTAGTAATGTTATAACATGTTATAACAAACCATGTGCATGCAAAATGGAATTTACGGAAATGGGATTTCCCATTTTACAAAGGCCCTTTTGACCACGTAACTTCTTTGAATCAGGCCGAAGGAGCTCTCTGCCAGAACCAAGAGAATACAAATGATTGTCTAGGCGACTGAACACAAGGATTAGGAAATGTCGGTGATATCAACAAAAACTCTACATGGGAGCATCGTTTCGCATTGGCACAGTAATATAGACTTCCTGTTCAAACTATACGGTAGATTTGCCAATTTAACCTTTTTTCTATAGTTAAAAATACCCTTACCGTCCATTTGCAAACTTGTCATCAGGTGCATAAGAAACACAGTTACTGGAAGCAGACCACCTTTGCTAGGAGACATGACAGCGGCTTGTAAATCCTTTAAGCTTATGGTATTAAACTGGATCTGTTGTGTTGAGAGAATATGCTCATTTAAAATATTAGACCAACGGAAATTTAATATCGTAATGAGATACGAAATTAAAACGTGTTAAGTGACTTAATGACGTTAATGACTGGATCAGCATAGTGTATAGACATGTAGACATATAGCCCAGCAGCCTGGTGGTATACACGGAACTTGACCGATCGTAACCATTCATGCGTTACTCGGCAAACAAACTGCAGGGATTTCATTTTGCATTCTCGACAAATATATCGGCCGTGGTTAATTTTTTAGAAGAGAATGTAAAACAAAATATGAGGAATAATGTACTGCTTGTGCATGTGACGTCACATGACAAAGTGCGCCCTTCAATACATCGCAAATGCGTTTCATTGTCATCTACACCAGGAAATGCGGAAGCTGATTTTCACACGGATACGTAATTAGCTAATAAACGTGAAGCTCACTGCGTGCTTCGTTTCGCAAGACGGTCTGTCCATCAGATCATGTAAAGTTAAGTAGACCTATTCACGTAGGAGTTTTTTTTACTGACGTTTCAATGTACAACCTTCTGGTTTATACAGTCGCCCACGGTCTTTCCTTAGTCGCTGGGGTACACTGGACAGTTTTCTCCAGGCTTCTCCGCTGCTGCATCTCACACGAGGGCAATAGGTTCCACTTTTAAAAGTCTTTGGTATGAATCGACGTACGTGGGAATCGAGGCCCGAGCCTTCCATGCAGATGTTCTACCATCAGAACACACACGTTATAAACAATCGGACTGTCCTAAAATGCATTCGATGTAATATCATTGTTAAACTTATGTGTGAATGATCACAATAGGCCTATGTATGATGTACATGTATAGTATTGTTTTGTTTGCATGGGTGAAGTTTATCGGCATAACTTAAAGGCTAACCTAAACCGTACCCAGTCACTGCATTTGGTCCAACTATACACATTCGAGTAAAGGCTAAGCGGCCACAACATGTATGGCACTTGACTGTTTTCTTTATATAATTGCTTGTACGGAGTATCATTCACAGTGACGGCTCAAGAATGTCAAACTGGGGGAGGGGGAGGGGAACTAAGGGCAAAGGACAATGGGGGAAAACTTTGGGCGAAGCGCGAAACCGAGTTCAAACTTCCTGGGGTGGGGTCCAGGGGGCGAAACCCCTGGAAGCTCGGAGACTTTAGCAGTCTCTTGATGAAAATTAAAATGGTATACTATTTACTTTTTCGGTTAACCCAACTCCTAACTGACCTAAGTTGTGGGGCAGTCAGGAACAAGGCCAATTTCTGGGAAGGCAATTGCCCTCCCACCTTCTTCCGACGGAAATTCAAAATTCAAAAAGTAACTTATGTGGCACCTGATTGCACGTAAGGACACCCAATTTCTAAAAAATTTTCAAAGGGGAGGGTTTGTCTCCCAAACTAAGGCCCTCTCATTGAAGCCACTTTTAAACTCTTTTAAACTCCTAAAAATCGTGAAATTCCAAATTTTAATTCAAAAGTTAGCATCTGTGACTCTAGATTGCATGCAAGAACACATTTTCAAAAAAAAAATCACAAAGGGGAGGGGTCCATCCCTAAGACCCCTTCCCCGGCCAGCATGTCGACCTTCGAGACGGGGAGAAAGGGAGCTGAGGCTTTTCAGGTGCGGTGAGCAATAGTTTGCCATTTCAGTATCATAGATGTCAAAAGATGTTTAGAGTAAAGTCATTTAAAGACGAGAGTTCGAGCAGTCATGTAGACGAATTTCATTAATTCAGTGGATCTTGAATTTAGCTAAGAGTTACAATAGAGAAACATTTGCATGATTGCAATTCCGTTGTATAGTCCCCCCCCCTCCCCCCAAAAAGATTCAAGAACATTTCATTTAACCGTACTGGTACATTTTATGGCGCCAGCCATCATATGTTATATTTGATAGGGGAACGGAGGGTGGGGGGGGGGTACCCGGCCAGTGGCCACCCGAAATCCCAAACTCCCCCCCCCCTCATAAAAAAGAAACCAGTTGGCAAAGTGGGAAATATAAGAGCATAGCCCTTCAAAAATAATATGTGGTCATATATGGTCATTGAAACAATTTGAAACCCTTCCGATGTTACAATCTACTGAGTGTGAAAAGTTTGGAGAAATTACTGAACAAAGCTGCAACATTTGAATTTATTGAATTAAAATTTTAAAGGTTTGAGTTTATTGAAGAATCTGCCTTTCATGGAAACAAGTAAAATTTCTAAGCGACTATTTTCTTGCTCAGTCGGATTCCATACTTTGTCAAGTACTTTAAGTCTTCCGAAGGCTGAAGTTGAAACTTTTCCAGGCGAAACAGATAACTTCTCCGATTGAGGTAACACGGTACCCTTGACCCCACCAGATGTAATGTCGTAAGGGAAAAGGCGATAATATTAATGCTCTCTAAATTTTAAATGTTGAATGTCAAGAGCAGGAGATACACGTTTTGTTTCTTCTTTATTTTTATTTTTTTTTTTTTGGGGGGGGGGGGGCGGGTGGTGGGTGGGTGTAGGTAAACCTGGATAAATATTATTCCTTAAAAATTTGTATATCGTCACCCCTGCACTTGTATATACAAATTTCGGGCAAGTTAGGGAGTGGGCCAGTAACTCGTTGTAGCTTGCGTATACATGTGCACTCAATCATGCTCGGGGGCTCTTCGTGTGTTTAATCTCATCTAGCTCCCAAAACCCTCTCAATGTGAGACGTGAATGCAACATGAATACTGTCAAAAGTTTACAAACTTGTCCATTTTCAAAGAGGAGTCTTGAAGAAAAATTGGAAATCAAACGATTAGGACCACATAGGCCGCAAATACTCTCTGTATCGTCTTGACGTAGGTTTTCACCTAGCTGTTACACTAAGTACGAACGATGATAGGTTAAACGCTTTAGCTATGCTATCAATTGAAAAAAAGTTCATAAGAGAAGATTCAAATTTTAATCAACGTGTAATTAAAATGTTTGCTCATCTCAAAGAAAGACGAATGCATTGTCATAGCCACGGGAACCTCGAGCCAGTTGTAAGACTGAATTCAATGTAATAATGGTGAAGTTTGCAGTCAGTTTAATGCTCATTTAAATGTCATGTGAAGGCAGAGAAATGCTTCGCTCTATAACCCCAATTTTGTAAATATCTCGGAGCTTCCGGGGGCTTCTCCCCCTGGACCCCCACCAGGGGCCCTAAGGCGGGCCCCTGGACCCCACGCCGTAGGTGCAAGCGCTTCGCGCTCCCACGGCGCCTTTGGGGCCGTTGGTTCATTCCCACTTATACAAATTGCACCCTCCATGTATTTAGACCACGAGGCGCCACTGGCTGTCAGTCAGACTCATCAAAATGTAGTTCTGATAGTCTCGCCATAGTTATCCCTGAGTTATATGTTGTTCCCCCTATAAAAAATCCGTGCCCCCCTGGTGGAAAATCCTGGCTACGCCACTGACACCATAATGTTTGTAATGTAAAGTTTGCTTATTCTACCTGTTTTTTAATCTGCCTGAATTATTGGGGGAGCAAAACGCTATGTTTGCCCCACCAATATTTTTATTGGGGGCGATTGCCTCCTGCCTCCCCGGATCGAAGCCCCTGTGGAGTTGAGGTACACAACGTCCGATGTAGATTAGTATTAAGTGTTATGCTAGCTTAAAGTCCCCCTATCGTATTAATTACATGTGATTTTTTATGCGAAAACATTAAAAATAATTGAGGTTATATTTATTTCCTTTATGAAGTCACTTTTCCCTTGTAGTGATGATTGATAATTCTCAACCCGAATGCTCAGTTCATTAAAGTTCTATCAAAATTAATTACATCGCTAAGATATGATACTAATGTGTAGCAAGTTACGTTATACGTACGATACAAAAACCTTGGATTGTCAAAAAAAAAAATTTCCTCTAAACGATACAACGTTCTCAAGTTCCTTTGATGTTTGAAGTAATGTGTTTCCATTCTGTTGGTCTGGTAATCGACTGAATTCCAGCCTTGTGTACATTAGACAATTTCAGGACACGTGTCGTAACATGTTGCCAAAACACCTTGTGTTCAAAAATGGTGCAGTGTGTATACAGAGCAGACACAAGCGGCAACATGTGTCGCAACTTGTTTCCGCGACATGCGTCTATTGCAATCAGGAACAAAACATTTGTGTCCAGTTGTGTCGGTAACATGCTGCGACACATGTGTCCTGAAATGCGCCCAGTATACACAGGCCATTAGTCTTCCTAGAACAGAAATTATGAGTAACTGACAGTGTCCGGAAAATTACCGAGGTCTATGTGCAGGAACGTATGCTTGTTGTGGACGCCAATTCCTGATGCCAAGCACTGGTTTTGGAGATCGATTTTCCCGATGTCCAATCAAAGAGTTCGATCAAGAAAGGGCCCAGCCTTTGACTCATGTGCAGTTTAAAAAAGGATTTTTGGTGGGGGGGGGGGGGGGTGGAGGATTTTATATGCTGCTCGAAAACTATCGAAGCGAAGCGCCACCATCAGTTGGAACGGAGCGTCCAGAAAGTTTTGAAAATCGAGACCCCTCAGGGAGCCGGAAAATGACGTTTCCTCACAAGTAAAATATGATCAATCGTTAGTTTGAAAATGTTCACTTCAATAAATCATTTAGCAAATTCAGAAAATAACCAGTCTACCACTTCCATTTTCCAGAACCACTTCCATTTTTGGGGCAAAAAATTTTGGCCGCACTGCTTTACATGAGGGCGCGGCAATGGTCTAATAGGAGTCGCTTGTTACCATAAGGCTTTGATACGACATAGACTAATCTAACCGCGCGGAGCGCAAAGGATTTTCCCTTTCTTGCCGAAAATACCTCCCAGATCACTGAAAATGACGTCTTCGAGACCGTTTATATTGGACTATGTCTGTTTATAAACAACCCACACCACCCCTGCAAACTAAATTTTCACTTAAATACGTTGAAGAAATAACATTTTTGAAGTCAAATTGTCAGCTCCGTTGATCCGTATTTAAATATGGGGGGGATACATGATACAAACCGGTCGACTATCCAAAGATAAATAAACCATGAATATGAATTTTGGTTTTGTTTTCGGGTTAATTTTTGAAAGAATTTTGACTGAAACGCTTGGGAGTTTCTTGTGGAACTTCATAAAACACCGGATTTGGAAACGGCTGCCCGAATTTTCCCGGGCCCTGCCCAAAATCAAGGTCTTGCCGAAGTTTGGGGAGCAGTCTGATCCTAGCACCCATGACCAGTACTGTACGTACGGAGGCCCGAGTTACGAGTCCGGCAATTTTCAGTTTTTGAGGACTCGAGTCCCTGTACTTTTCAATGGGGAAAAATTCATCATCTCTGGCCGAGTCCTTTAAATTCTGAAATCATGAGTCCGAGTCCAGATCGAGTCGACTACAGCCCTAGTGTCACTGACTCGTCCGCCTATGGCTTACTATTCTTTTGACATAGATTACCATGTCATTTGCATTTTATCTGAAAATGTCATGAGCTGTGCAGCACTTTGAAATTGCTATTATTTAAAAAAAAAGGAATTTTTCTTTGTGAGCGATGGGTGCCATGAGCCAAAAAGGATTTCCGAATGCCACATCACATAGGCATATTTAAACAGCAAAAGCAGTCTCCCCTACTTGAAGTAAGCGGGGTCTGTTAACCTGTACACTGTCCTGTTTCATGACTGGCTCTTCAGGGTCACGTGACACTATTTTTCCCCAGTGTGAAATTTACTGCAAGTCCCTATTTGCTTTACCTTGAATATGCAATACTGAAGTCCTTAAATTTTATACTTTGGAGAGAAGTGAGAAGAAAATTGTGAGATTAAGCTGTTGCTTCAAAATAAGTACGGGGAGCGGGGGAGGCTGTTCTTGACCTTTACGTAGGAATAGGGCCTTGTAAATTGTTTAAAAGAAAGAAAAAAATAGTTTTACCAAGCCCCCCCCCCTCCCCTCTGCAAAAATTCTCCCCCATGATGGATGGGAAAGGTCGGGAATAACATAACCAGACAATTAAGTTAGATAATACACAAAAGGGGGCTAGCTATAGGACATAGCACTGAGTTTTGAAGGGAAATGCCAAAATGCTTGAGGCACTGCATCGAGACTTTCTAACATGAAAGGCATATATATTTTCATCATCCCAAACAGTTCCAATTCTCCCAACATACTTACTTCTAACCCCTCCCACATTTATCTAAAACTCATCTTTATCCAGACACAATCCTAGTTTATTGCTTCATGGCTTGTCCCAGTGGCCATACAAATCCATAATGTGTCATCAAGACACTCTCAGTGCCCAGGCATGCTGTGTAATTTAGCTATGATGCATTGCTTGAATGTGATGCCAATCAAAGCGGAGCTGTACCAATTGAGAGTTTTGATATATGTATACTGAAACTGTAGTTTGGGGTGACGAATGACTGCCTTGAAGTATTTAGGAAATACCGGTCTTTGAATGCTGAATTTTAGCAACAAGTTTGGGGCCAGCCCTTCCTGTCTATGAGGGCTTGGACCAAACCCAGTGGCTGTGTGTGGGGTATGGGCCTATAGTTGAACAGCCTGTCACCCGAGAGCATATGGGAACCTAAACAAGCAGACATAGTACACAGTCGAATCGCAACTGCTCAAAAAGAGTTTCCTTCTCTTACATTTTATGCATGACGTTTCATGACGCCATCATGATTTGAATATTAATTAGCTAAAAGTCATGACTTTTAAAGTCAATTATCTGAGAAACTAGGAACCAAAAAATCGTCAAAACCATGAAAATCGATGAATAAAATGTAAAAGATACTTTTGGTGCCTAGTTCCGAGTGAACTTACGGTGAAAAGTGAGGATTTTAGTCCATTTTATGAAACGTCTAAAATGGGTTTCAAATGCTCTGGAAAATCGTTCACGGCAGCATTTTTACGATATTGTTAAAGAGCCCATTGAACGATTTGGAGTCATTCTCTGATGACACTATCTATCGACAAAAAAAAAGATTTATTTTAAAAAATTCTGCCCCACAAAAGAGAAATGCATAAGTAAAATGGTACCCCTTTCAGCACAACAGATGAAAAAGGTGAAAGATGCATTGAACCAAAAATGACATCATCACAGGAACCCAACTTCGCAGTATGTGTATTATAACTGTTTAAGTAACATTTTGCTCACAGATTGCGTAGCGTGACACCAGTACTGGCCAAATAGTTTCTGAATTATATCTGAAGAATGTCTTAGTATTTTAGCCAAAAATATATCAATCAAAATTTGAAATTCTCACTCCCAATTCCTCAAAAGAGGAATTTTGTCCTTATTTACTCAAGCTGTCCCATTCATGTTAGGCCTATCAGTTTGAATTTTTGGTTCCAGCAATCTAGTCGATGTATGACTAGACAGCAATTCTTTAAAGCAGAAAAAGAAAATATTTCAACTCACATTCAGTCAGATTGTTAGATAAGAAGACTGATATCTCATCCGGATTCCTTTGAAAGGCATCCTTCCAAGTAAATTTGTCACAAACATTAATGTGGAAATCATGCAGTACAATGGATCTTGTACTAGCATAGACTTCAAAATGCATGAGGTTGAAATACTGTAGAAACTGCATGCCAACTTTTGATAAAAATACAGAATACTTCCTTAAATGACCAAAATATCAGCTACTCTCCTTTCTCACTGTAATCACTGTTCCTTTTCTTTGAACCAAGTCAAATTTCAGCATTTCTAGCACATGCATCCAAAACAACACAGAACTTGTTGGTAGTATTTAAGCCACTGTGCAGAATGGTATACAGTATTGCATATTTATGCGCCTGTGTATGGAGAGAATCACTGCTTCCTCCCCAATAAAAATAATAGTTACATAACACTGGAGGACAAATGGATGCAGTTCATCCCCCAGGAGCCTAAGGTATTTTTTGTGTGTATAACCTCTTACCATGCAGGGAACTTCCAAACACTTTTATGATATATACCAAACAATTTTCCCTGTTAGTTGGCTTAAGGAATATTGAGAAGTCACAAAACTCCATCTGTTGAACAGGGGTATTCCTAGGTGTTGAAACCTCCTTTTTCACTAGTTTTGTGAAGCAAACATAGGTTTAGGTTTTGTATTGTTGATTATATCAATCATTTTAGGCCATCTACACACGCAAGATTCTGTAACATCAACAGAGCAGGGTAAACTCCAAGTGCACTATAGTACACACACTGTGAAGTTGGGTTCCTGAGATGATGTCATTCTTGGTTCAACGCACTTTTACATTTTTCAGTTGTTGTGCTGGAAGGGATACCATTTCACTTCAGCATTTCTCTTTCGTGGTGGGATTTTTTAAAATAAATGCTAATTTTGTTGATAGATAGTGTCAGAGAATGACCCTAAATCATTGTTACGAAGTCATTTCATGGGCTCTTTAACTACTCATTTTTAAAGCATGTCCTCTAAGAAAAGACCAGAATGCAAGGCATTCATACTCGCGAATGGAGGCGGTCTAACGGTTCTAGTGATATTGACAGAGTTGCTAAATCTGTAAATGTTAGCAACTCCCTGATACGAACAGGTAGTAGGTGGTGAATTTGTTATGATGAGGAGGTTTTCCCATTTCAGAAAGGATATCAGTGTTGAAAATTTATACAGATGAAGCATTAGTTGTGTGAGGTGAGGGAAACAGAAATGTTTATGCTACAAGATCGACGTTTAGAAAAGTACATTTGAGTGATACGTGTATGATGTCAAAATTTACTAAACAAAACAGGTGGTGGATTATATTTTCTACTAGATCTACAAAATAGACGTGTTTAGATTGCAGAAGAATTGTTTTATTAATAATTTCCGACCGTAGCCAAAACTGTCAGAATTTCACACATATTACTGGGAGTTTTAAATATCAAAATTTCCTCACGAATGACAATTTCATTTTTTTTAAACTTCCTTAGTGTTCTCAGTATTGTTCGAGGGCAGTACTTGTTACGGTTCGGCAGTCCGGTTCGGCAGTCCGGTTCGGCAGTCCGATCACCTGTATGTATATGCATCGCATGATCAACAACATAGTAAGCATATACTTTCAGATCAGAAGAGATGTAACTAATTAGCTATCATCTCGAGTGGCTAATGAATAGAGAGAGATAACTACGCAGTCTTTTATTTTGCTACTCCCTCGTCAGAGATCTCTCTCTTCCCATTCCTACTATAATTGCCAACAACATAAACAGTACCGGTTTAAAATTTCTTTCCCTCCTCTTCTTTCTTTGGTTGGATAAGTGCGCAGCGAGAAAGTCTTTTCCCTTACAGTACGGTTGCTCAAAGAAACCATTTTAAATTTGTCTTACAAGATTGCTAAATCTAATTATGCCATGCCGCCAAGCACAGCCACCAATGAAAAGAATCTAATGTGAGAATATTTACAAAATGTAATACAAAAAGAAACTAGGGTTGAGGTTAACTACGTTATTTAGATGCGGCTAAGCAAATAAAGCCCTACTCAAGGCCCATATTTGACTTTCCACCGAAACACATCAAACTCTAGAAATGGCCTTTTTAAGCCCCGGTAGCATTTAATACCATCAACTGTATCATATGTCGTTCGGCTGATCATGTGGTCACCGGCAAAGCAAGCGCATATTGGTAAGGGCGATTCAAGTTTCAGTTGAAACGTCTAGGTCAGAAGAAAACTACGCAGTTACTATTGCGCAATGTTCGCATCCGGGAGACTACGTTATCTTATCCGTTCTCTATTCCTAACCCTCTGTGACGGTCTTCAGTTTTAAACAAAATAAAATATAACTTAAGTTTGTCGCTCTTGTTACAGTTATAAGTTCCTTGGTCATGAAAAAAATTCACCCGTTAAATGCTTTTCTTACAAAAACGCCGAAACTTTCACGTCAACAGATTGCTCGGATGTTTCAAACTGTAAGAAAAGAAGGGTAGCGACCATGTCATAAAGAACGGCAGTTGACAAAAAGGGCTTCTGAGAACCCATATAGTCGCTCCCTGGTCGTTCCAAGAACCATGCAATTGAAATACCCCTGAACTAATATGCCTCATCGTGTGATGAAACAAGAGACATCCTTAAATAAATGATCTGTTTTAATGGTCAGCGCCTTTTAATTTACAAACACTACAAAGTAACAAAACCAACAAGGCACAGAATAAAACACTGTTACAAGTCTATAAAGCGGCTACTATACTTCGCATTCGCTCGTAATTACTACGACTACTACGCCGTACGTCCAATGTGCGGAGTGTGCTGCATGCTTAGTCAGTGTATGTAGTGCACGGTTACCGATCGTTTCGCCCCGTAGCCAGTTCGCCCCGGTCGTTTCGCCCCCTAGCCAGTTCCCCCCTAAAGGAAGTCGTTTCGCCCCCAAAGTGGAAGTCGTTTCGCCCCAAAAATACGAGTTTGACATGGAATGAACTGCCGCCCTTAAAATAGTTGTGATGGTTGTCATAACAGTTTAGACAAGTTACGACAGTGTATCGTGGAAGATGCAGATTCTAGAATACCGCCAATTTTGGCATTTTTGTGTAAACCATTTTTAATTTTTGCACATTTTATGGGAAATAATTTGTAGTTCCAAACTAATAAATGAAATGAGTATGGTTCAAGCTTTTTCCATACTTATTGCAGCGACTTCTTGCTCTATGAAAGGGCAAAAATTGTGGCAATTTGTAAAATAAACTAGAACGCGAACAGTTGCATGTAAACAACTTCCCTTTGAAAAGTCAAGGTAAATGACATCAACGCCATACCCAGAATCAAGAGATGAAGAGACATCTTCAAGAAAGCTCAGTAAGTTAGTAACACAAGATCTGCTTGGCAGGAAACCATGTTGTGACAGATTAAGTAACTCATTATCTAAAAGATACTTAAGTAAACTATCCTTAATCAAAGATTCCATAACTTTGCACACAACACTGGTTAAACTGACAGGCCTGTAATTGCAAGGATTACTTCGATCCCCCTTCTTAAAAATTGGAGTAACATTTGCTACCCGCCAGTCAGTAGGAACAAAACTCGAATCCAGACACTTCTGAAAAATGATGGAAAGAGGAACTGACAAAATCTCGGAGCATTCACGTAAAATGGCTGGGTGGACCCCATCTGGCCCAGGGGCCTTACTAGCTTTCAAACTCTTTAACTTTTTACAAACTTGTTTCCTCTGAGAAAATGACATAACTGATTGAAGTAGAGACATCAGAACCATTACACGTCCCCAACAAAGATGATTCCTCGGTAAAAACAGATACAAAATAGTCATTTAACAAATTAGCCATGTCCTGATGGTTACTAACCAAAGAATTATCATCACCTTTGAGAGGCCCCACACCCTCCTTAAGCTTCTGCTTAGACCTCACATAGGCATGAAAAGTTTTGGGGTTTATCTTAACCTCCTTGGCCAACTGCTTTTCAAACCTAGTTTTAGTTCCAATTACCAAATTTTTAACTAAGAATTCCTGCTTCTTGTAAGCTGCTAAGTTTTCTGGACTTTTACTGGCCCTATAGCGACGCCAACACTTACGTTTCTTCCTAGTTGCTCTAAGAACTTCTCTAGAAATCCAAATTGGCCTATTTTTAACCACAGCTTTCTTAAGTGGGATGCACAACTTTGTCGTGTCAGAAACAACATCCCGGAAAACACTCCATGCCTCAGCAGGACCCAAGTGAGACAAACGGGCCGCCCAATCTATGGTTTAAAGCTCCTTAGCACGAGTAAAGTTAGCCTTGCTGAAATCAAGAATTCTTTTGTCACTACTAGCATGATTGCTGAAACAATGTAACTCAAAACAAATAAGGTCATGGTCACTGGACCCTATCTTACCACCATTAGCTACATTTCTAACCATGTTCTCATCTGTACTTAACACCAAATCAAGACAATTATCCTCACGAGTGGGAAACAGAACATGCTGGGTAAAGAAACCATCAGTCACAACCTCAAGAAAATCCCTCCCATGTAACCCACTAGTACAGGAATGCCAATCGATATCTGGAAAGTTAAAATCCCCAAACACAACAGCCTTTTTGGAAGAAATTTTTCTAAAAATTTGGAACAAACTCTGATTATTCTCAGCGCAAGAATTTGGTGAACGGTAAACAATACCGACAAGCAAGGGGGTGCCATAATCATTGCTACAGCTAAGTTCACACCACAAGCAGTTAGAGAACCCACAGGAAAACTTGGTTGTGACTTCAACACAATTTAAACTATCCTTGACAAACAATAAAAACCCTCTACCCCTACCACCCACAGTATCAATCCTATCTTGCCTGAAAATTTTGTACCCAGGAACCTGAATTTCAGAGTTGCTTACCTCACTATGGAGCCATGATTCAGTAACTCCAACAATGTCTGGATTGTCAATGGAAATCTGTGCAAGGAATTCATCGAACTTGTTAAGAATGCTCCGTACATTAGCAAACACAACTTTGATCCCAGAAACTGCCCTGTCAGTTGAGATATGGTTAAAACCTCTGTGAGCTTGAATAGGACCCTCAACACAACCAACATCAGAGATACTCCTAGCACCATAACCCCTCGCCCCTGAAACTAGTTTGACAACTGGGATTCCACAGCCCTAGTAACCATCCTTCCCAATTCATTGGCCCCAACGCCTGACAAATGCAGCCCGTCTCTAGCGAATAGATCCCGTCTATTATGAAATTTGGCCCATGTATCAACAAATTTGAAACCCCCCTGAGAACACTCGTTTTGCAACCACTTGATCAAACTCGCAATTTTACCCGAAGAAACCTTTCTGTCAAACCTTTCAAATGTCTTTTAATGCAGATAAGTGTAAGGTCCTTCATTTTGGTCCCAAAAGTTTTAGCTATGATTATAACATGAATGGTTGTGTTTTAAGTAATGTCACCTCTGAGAAAGATCTGGGTGTTGTAATTACTGGGGACTTAAAGTCATCAAAGCAGTGTGCAGCCACTGCTGTAAAGGCTAATAGAGTGCTTGGTTTGATCAAGAGGAATTTCATCAATTTTAGTAAGGATATTGTACTTAATTTGTATAAGCAGTTGGTAAGACCCCATCTTGACTATGCAGCTCAGGCTTGGAGTCCCTTCTATGAAAAGGACAAGTTTGTTTTAGAGCAGGTTCAGAGGAGAGCCACTCGCCTCATTCCTGAGGTGAGAAATTTGCCCTATCATGCTAGGCTTAAACATCTTGGGCTTACCACCTTGGAGCTGAGAAGGATTAGGGAGACATGCTCAGGTTTTCAAGTTCCTTTGTGAAAGAAATCCCCTGCTGACTTGTAGTTATTTAAGGGTTCAAGGTAATTCTCGGGTGCGTGGGCATTGTAAAAAGCTTGAAAAGCCTTTTGCAAGGCTTGACATTAGGAAGTTTAGTTTCTCCCATAGAGTTGTCAAAGAGTGGAATTGTCTACCAGACTGGGTAGTTAACTCCCCCTCAGTTCACTGCTTTAAGGTTAACATTGACAGGTTTTTCCATGGCTGTGGTAGAATCTGATTGTTTGGGGCTGTAGTCAAGCTTTGGTGGTTTGACTTTTGATTAGGGCTTGGTCTTCAGGGCATCTTATGGGGCCTTGGCCCTCCTTTGCCCTTCAACCTGTTATGTTATGTTATGTTATGTTATGTTAACTCATCCCGAGTAATCAAGGTATGCTCTTTCACGTCAGTAACCAATAACATATTGAACTCGTAAAATTTGACATTTACGTCAGTAATGTGCTTACATTACTGACGTAATGCTTACATTACTGTGCACAACAATAAGCATAATCTGAACGATGAATGAAACACAGGTTAGAAAGCACACATATACCATATACGTACGCGACAACCTCAAGGTGTTCGTACGTCATTGGACAGATACAGATTTCATACCACCAACTTAATTGTCACGGCAACTCCTCGAATGAGCCTTTACGTACCGTAACGTGATGGGTTAAAACAGATTAAAGGCATATTTTCGTCATCCCAAACAGTTCCAATTCTCCCAACCTACTTACTTCTAGCCCCTCCCACATTTATCTAAAACTCATCTTTATCCAGACACAATCCTAGTTTATTGCTTGATGGCTTGTCCCAGTGGCCATACAAGTCCATAATGTGTGATCAAGACACTCTCAGTGCCCATGCTGTGTAATTTAGTTATGATGCATTGTTTGAATGTGATGCCAATTAAAGAGTTGTACCAATTGAGAGTTTTGATATATGTATACTGAAAGTGTAGTTTGGGGTGACGAATGACTGCCTTTAACAACTTGTTTCACTCTAAAAATAAACCTCATCTCATCCTGAAAGACAATTAAATAAGAAAGTTTACTTCATGGACATCGTTTTTCTATAAAAAAAAATTGATTTGTGGAAAGAAAACTGCTTTGGAAAGATTAGGGGGAGAACTGGCACGTCATAGGGGCGAACTGGTCATTGCTTGGGGCGAACTGGCATTTAGTGGGCGAACTGGCAAGGGGGCGAAACGACCGGCTACCTAGTGCACACCATAGAGCAGGATTATCCTACTCTATGGTGCACACAGGTACATGTTGTATGCAGCAGTACTGTATGAGATGTGCGTTGAAAGCAGCTGCTGTAGCTAACTTAGGTTAGAGGGTTCGAGAAAAAGTCAGTATTTAGTAATTTACAAACAACAGGCAAAACAAATTGGAAGTGAGAATAAGCGTAAGCAACAAGTTCTGCCAGAGTCCGTAATATGGCCTTCGATGAAGTCAATCCCGCGGACGAGAAGAGGTAAAATAAAGATAGGCTAGATCTTGCGTACCGTTTATGACTGACTCAACAGTCAACGCGCATTATCACCATAGCAGTTTCATTTTCGCGAAACTGCTTCCTGTTATAAAATCAGCTGAGAATTGTCCAGCTGGCAGCTGCCCCATTCCTATTCAAGCAAAACCTCCTGGACCAAAAGGTCTCATAGCTAAACTTCCCCTCTGTTGGTCAAAATTTTCCGTAAAAAATCATCCCAATGTTTGGTATAACTCATTCTTACTTTATTCTAAAATTCACTGAGCTGTTACTACTATTAGGCTAGTCCTTGAAGTTGAACAGGACACTTTACTATGGTTAGGCTATATGAAAGTTTCGGGCATTCCATCACTACAGTATTTCGTAAACATCTTATTCAACACGCCCTTTGAGTCAAAAAATTATTACCAGACCAAACCATCATTCGTTTGCTTTATTTTGATATGAAGCATGCTTTAGCCTATAGATGTTAAGGAAGTAACATTGGTTGATTGAATCTGGGCTCTATTGTCACAACTTCATGTTGTTTTATGTCACCAAGTTTTGTGCACCATAAATTTAAGTGATGGCCTCCTTTGTGGGAGTTAAATCAGACGCTACAGGTACATTTGTCAGAAGTTAACAAAAATGGTGTTCAATCCGCAATTCCTCAGTCTTTAAATGATTAAAAACTGACGTACAAAAGCCAGGATTTTGTTGACAAAGATGATGACTGTTATTTTAATTAAAGGCCTGGTGAAATTTGTCTTAGATTAACCCCCAAAAATAGCACTAAGTAACAGTGAAAACAGTATGAGACATCTTTTATGCCCAAGAAATAATTTATCAACATAAATATTATTATAGATGTACTAAGGATGGGATAAATGATTGGAATGTACAGCATGTTGATTGCACCCTCTAACACTACCTCAGATTTTAAGACAAATGTTTTTGACCCCTTGCCATTATAGCTAAAAAAGACTTTACATCAATCTGCTTTGCAAAACTGATACATGAAAACATGCACAATGTGTAAATAAACAGACCTTCAAAGTTTCCAATTTCGGTAACATCGTGTGACCAAGAATTTAAGAAAACAACAGATTGGTGACACTGCATCCACAGCTTTTCAAAAAAATGCTGTAGAAGCAAATGAGGTAATATATTTCAAAATCCTGAACAACCTTAAAGTGAAATTAAAACCAAAATGGATTTATTGTAATGGAAAATGTCACACTTTGAATATTTAACCATGAAATGGCTCAGCTTTTGTTTTGCTACTGAAATATAGTGAAATTTACATGGCATCCTATTTCTAGGGTGTGCAATATTTATGGTCATTGACCATACTGCGCTTAACCATAGGACCTACTCTGTACACGTCAAGTGTGGAGTAAAATCAAGTGGACGTAGCATAGAGTCCTGTTCAAGGACTAAGACTACACAATAAATAAGGCCTAGGCCTACTGTAGTAGTACTAGCCTACAATCCTGGACAAAAAGGATGGGACATTTTTGTCCAAATGTAGAAACTCGTATGCACAGACTTGCTGGTTTTCCAAAATCCCCTCCCCCCTAGTTCAATGTTGTTCTCAACAAAATATTCTCAAAATTTCAAAAATTGCAACATTGAACGGGGGAGCGGGGGACTGTCCCATGTATTTTTGTCCAGGATTGTCTGAACGACTGTACACATGTATGGGAGCATACGGATTTACCGTTGAGCAGCTGTCGTAGAGTGAAGGAGCATAAAACATTTTTTAATTTTGGCAGTAATACAGTATGTAAATCTTGGGTTTAAGTTAATCAATGTAAAGGGACAGTGGCATGATTTATCATTGATTTCAACACTTTCAAGATGATCATGCATGATACTAAGCTGACAGGAAATAAACTAATCTAACCAGTCGTTTCAATATTTGGGTAAACCAGAGCTTGGGATGAGCGAATTCTAAACAGGTGTAAGTGCCCATTTAAATTTTCAGACGGCATTCAAATATGAAGAAAAAGAAGAGGAATAAATTCTCGATACCACATGAAGTTAAAAATAACATATTGTATGAGAAACAATGAGAAAAAAAATACAATTTGAACACAAAATTCTTCACTGAGAACAGGCTTCTGGAGAAATTGCAGTTAATTTGATATAGCGACCCCACAATTAACGATCTACCATTGACCAGACGACGATCTACCGTTGACCTACACAGTATTTAAATGGAACTGACGGTCGACCGCACATTTTTATGAAGGGACCTATTTCAAAATGATAATTTCAGCAATTTTACGGTTGACCGTGGCAAATGAGGAATGAACTACATTGGAGGAAACTATTTATTACTGCAGTAATGTGAAACCCACTCATCTTTACATGCCCCAATTTTGCATGTTTATGACGTCACCCTTGGTGAAAAAATAATAAAAACAAATGGTAGATCGTCTGGTTTACCCTAGTTTAGAGATCGCAGTCAGAGCAAGGCGCCCTCTTCCTTAGTCTGTGGCTTATTTCCAAAGTCCAAACTGATTATTTTAATGTTCCTACTTTCGGCTGAATGAAAGAATCATTCCGCTTTGGCATTGATTAAATGATGTTTTTAATTATTTCCTGAGAAATAGCTGTAAGATTATTAACTACTTAAATAATCTTTTTGTTTCTTAGATTACAAAATGGAGAATTTTACTGTATCCTTTCTTAACGCGACTTTCCTATCACGGCTTTCAAACTTGTCCCCAAAAATGCGATCGCTTCAACACAATCTACAGTATATGTTCACGCTCCTATATATGTGTACAGCAGTTCAGAAAATCCTGGACAAAAATGATGGGACATTTTTGCCCAAATGTAGAAACACGTATGCACAGACTTGCTGGTTTTCCAAAATCCCCTCCCCCCTAGTTCAATGTTGTTCTCGACAAAATATTCTCAAAATTTCAAAAATTGCAACATTGAACGGGGGAGTGGGAGACTGTCCCATGTATTTTTGTCCAGGATTGTAGGCCTATTCTAACAAGGTTGGTCACTCAACAGATGCAACTTGCACACAGAGAGCACACCTGGTCTAATTTGTCTTACTGCAAACCTAAAAAGACTTTGTTAGTCATGTCAGAAGTTAAAGTTGAAACTCAAACCCTTTTGATCAGTTCATTGGATACAATTTTTTCTTTTTTCCTTATATGAGATTGAAATGGAAAAAATGAATAAGGTGGATTACTAATTCCACCCTTGATTAACATATAGCCGTATACCTTTCAAACTATATGCCAGGAGATGCAACTAATCTACAGTATCATTGACCATTTTCTTTGCAGATGGATCTGTATATACCCAGCTTACATAAACAGTAAAAAGTCAGCTGAAGATGGTCGTAAAGTTTCCAAAAAGGATGGAGTCGAGAACCCAACAATAAATGAAATAAAGGATGTTTGTGTTGCATTAGGGTTTCATGCTAATGTTGAGGTAAGAGGTAAAGTTTGCTTAAAGGCCCAGTTCTCTCACCCCAAACAGTGCCAATTCTCCTAACCTTCTTACTTAAGCCCCTCCCACAATTGTCTGAAATTCAGCCTCATCCAGATGCAATCTCAGTTTATTGCTTCAAGGTGAGTATAGAAAACTCAATTTATACTGTATAATCAAATCATTCTCAGTACCCTTCATGCTCTGTAATATAAGCTTTGGTATTTTGCACTGTGTGAATTAGCTGTCAAAGAGCTGAGCCAATTGGGAATTTTGGTACCCTCTTTCCAAAATTTTAGTGTTGGGTGAGAGGTTTGGCCCTTTAAGGGCATGTAAAAGTGCTACAGTAGTACAGTAATGTGCGTCAGACAAAATGTAAACAAATTCTGTCAAATTATGTTCATTAATGGCCAATGCCTCAAATTAGCCTAAGGCTTAGTATTACAGTATGTACAGTAGTTTTTACATTAGCCATTTTCAGAGTATTACAAATGAAATGGAACATTTAAAAGCCTGGGAGAATAGCACATGGAACCTGGAGGCCAAGGGATCTGGATAAAAACTCCTGGTGAAATCCGGTTAAACCTGGTGAAACCAAGAGTTATCAGGGCTTTAAATTGAGAAATTTTTACTGTACTTGGATACTAAAAAAAAAAAAAATTAAAATTTAGGTGTTGTCTAGGGTGACTGCAAATGCCTTGTAAGACTTATACTGTAGTTTCAAGGTAAAATGCCAACAATACTCAGGTTTACAACTGAATGACTTCTGGTTTGAAAAGATTTAGTTTACAATTTACCAAATATGGGTTTAGGTATATTGTGAGGAGGGAGAGGTTATAATAATTATATGTAGAGGTACATTTGGTTTTTTTTTTTTTTTTTTTGAGGGCTGGGGGGACATATTTCATAGTTTAGAACCAACATTATACATTACCTGTTTAGGTCTTCCTGAGTTCACCTGGCAGGACCTTCAAACAACACAACACTATAGGAATCATACATTAATTAAATAAAGGTTATTTGTTGCCTTTGGTGCTGATATTTTCAAAGGGGCACCAAAGCAAAGTGAACATGGTAAAAAAGCATGAAAAGCATTAAGGCCTGCATCAATTGCACTATGCATATACAGGATACCTACTGTATACTAGATAATGTGTTGATTTTTGTTTTGCAGCATAATAAGATGTACCCACGTGATCCAAACAGGGATCCACAGTTTAAAGGAAGGGTCAGAGTTCAGCTGAAGAAAGAAGATGGTTCTCCAGTTAATGAAGAAATCCCAAACAGTAAGAATCAATGCCAGGGTTGTTTGATTTGAATGACATTTATAAAAATAACCATCAAAACCATGTTTTGAATAAAAAAATCTTGATATAAATAAAAAAATTGATTTAAATCACTGTAAAAAACATAAACAACTCTGATCGTGGTCTCAGTTTCTCCTCTGACTCATGCATTATTTTCTGTGCTCCATGTTTGGAACAGAACCTTATGCTATGTTGGCCCCCTTGAGAGGTTTCTGTCACCCTTAATCATTTACTGTAAACCAAATATTTTACTGACTACCATGGACAAGTGGTTGGAGCATTCAACTTGCTGTTAGGATTTTGATTCCTTGCCAAGTCCTACCAAAGAAATAAATTAAAAAGGGAACCTGCTGCCATTGTGCATGGTGCTCAGTGTAAGCAATGAAGCACAGTGGGTAAAACAAGTCAGTGAGCCACAACTGGAAAAAGTTTGTTTAAATGTGGTAATAACGAGGTTACCCTTTGCCACAACTGCCTCCAGGGGCACCCTTGGGCAAGGTGTTCCTGTATATTTGCCCAGTGCTTTTTACGTGTTGCTGCCTTCGGGCATGTTGTTGCCTTCGTGCGTGTTGTTGCCTTCGCGCGTGTTGTTGCCTTCGGGCGTGTTGCTGCCTTGGGGCGTGTTGTTGCGTTCGGGCGTGGTGTTGCCCTCGGGGATGGTGTTGCCTTCGGGTGTGGAGGTGACCGAGGGGCGCGGTGTGGGATGTTCTTGGTCTTTGTTGTCTTAGGGCGGTGTTTGGTGTTCGGGGGGTTGTGGGTGAGTTGGCGGATTGTTTGGGTGTTGGGGTTGGTTCATCTTTTCCTTTTGTCACACACGTTTATGTTTCATGTTTTGTGTGTGGATGGTTGCTGGATAGCGTTTGTGTTTTTGTCCGACTGGTTCGAGTTGCCTGTTAGTTTCAGCATGCCTGTATCTTTTTACCAAAAATCCCTCCTCAGTATCTACGGAATTTACTGTGTGAAGCCCATAAATCGAAATACAGATTGACCAAGAGTCAATATCCCCTTGCTGTGCAATTCTACATTTGCTTACTGAAATGCAAATTTGCATTTGCTCTTCTGTCTCTGCTAACAGGCCCTCAGTTGTGGACCTCAAATGAAGTTCAAAGTATTGCAATATTTACAGCTAAGTTAAGTGCCTACCTGATGAAGTGGTCAATACTAAATGGATTTTATTCTGAAAGTAAAGCCCACAGAAAACTTCTGGTTGTGAAGTGTGCTACATCGAGTGTCATTTACATGACATTACATCGCATCTCCCCTTTTCTCAGCCCCTTCCCTTTCCAAATACCCCTAGTGCCTTTTCAAGTACCATTTCAATTAAAGAAGAAGCATGTGTCATTTTCTTTATCTTCCAGGAATTACTCTTTACCGAAAAATTGGACAATTGATCCCTAAACTGAAAACGAGACAGCAAAGACAAGGAGGCGGTGAGTCTTCATCAGGGCAACAAGGAAAGGGTAAAAAAGGGAAAGGAAAAGGAAAACGATGATCTTATTAATATTTTATTAGATCAGTTGTCCCTACGGGAAGTTTTGTACCTGGTTGAGCTGTTCTGACAACTTCATTTTGTCTGAACTGGTTCTTGTGCTCAAAAACAGCTCATAAAAATTTAATTTTGAAAGAGACAATACATTGCAGACAACAGTGCAGATTATGTTAATGAATTTTGAACAGATTTGGTACGGTGGCAGGTAACATCCATTTAGACATGTTAGTCTGTCATCGCTAAACAGATTTTTAAGAGCAGTATTCTGTATTGTAGTCAAGGCTTGCCTTGGCCGTGGACTCTCTAGCCTTATGGCCTTGGCATTACATACCTGTCTTCCAGGCTGACATTGTTTTCAGACTGACATCCCTGAACTGCAAAATAAGTAGTACCAAAGTTTGCAGCAGGGAATACATTTCGTGGACATTCCTGTTACAGCATATTGTCAACAATACAAGCACTTAAGCTGGTGTGACCAGACACCTGAAAAAGCTGCTTTGAAATGGGTTTGATTATCAATAGAGCTAAGCAGATTGTACACATACAGCAATGATGTCATCGTCAGTTCTGGCTGTGAATGTAATGGATATTGTTGGAAGATACCTTGAAGTTCTGTCTTTACATAATTACTGACATTTAGGACAAATTTCATCCACACTGGAAATAACCTTTGGCTAATTTTTAAAGCTATTTATTAAATTTTTTTTAATGTAAAAGCAATCAGCTCGCTGAGTTGAAAACCTTATTTTTTAGTTTTGATGGAAAGAGAGACTGTGCATTTTTGATGGCATAGTATGTGTGTGTGGATATACATGTGGGGGAAGGTGTTTATGTTTACATACAGTATGTGTTTGTGAAGCTGTGCTCATTTATGTGATTTCTCAAGAAGTAAAATTTTGGGGATGTCCCATATTGAAAGGAAGAACCTTAATCCATTTGGTATATTAGTGATAGCTCATGAACTAATGTCAAAAGAGCCCAACTGTTGAAAACTTGTTTGAGGCACATATTACAATATGAAAAGAATAGATACTTTTCTATGTACGGTAGCATGTAAAGATTAATTTCATAAAGATAAAAAAAACATCCTTTTTGTAGTTCATAGGTCATTTCAGGTCTCCAAAGATTAGACAGAAATACAACTCACGTGATACCTACCACATTGTTGTAAGTTTGGTGCATTGCTTTAAATTTTGTTTCTTTTCCCCCCATGTAGATGTGTTATATATACTTAGAGGCCAGAGGCCTTAAATACTTGATAGGTTGGTTTTGGAGTTGTATACCTCATCTTCTAACATTCTGGTATATCTCCCTCTGTCCATGGCATTATTCCCAGCTGTGGAGTCAATGTGAATACTATTTCGACATTTCAGTATAGGATTTACTGTGTGTGTGAATGCCTTCAATAGAGGCGTCATAATACTCCCCGGCGGCCATATTGGAGTACAAAAGACTTCTTAGTAGACCACACTCGATGCGCCTACTCGGTGGATGTGAACATACCGCGCATTTCCAGTGCCCACTGTGCAGTTCGTTCAGTAATATGCCATGTGTATTTGGCATGATTGTCCTCCAGTATGGCGGATCTGTGACGTCATTGCAAAGCCTCTGTACTTAGCACACAGGTAAATAGCCTACAGTATCAGTGACAGAAGTAGTATGCAGCTACCTTTAGATCAAATTTTATCTGAGGTCAGTAGTACTACAAGAGTTTGATAATGGAGTAAGCTACTTTTGTGCCATATGTGAAACAATAGTTGCCTTGAATGAACAGATTAGTTAGTGTACAGTGGTTTGAGGTTACCCCAAAACAAACTGTGGTATGACACCATTGTGAGCAGGATATCTAAGGGTGGGATTATGGTGCATGGTGAAAGGGTTCAATTAATGTGGAGGTTTTTGCCTTTAATTTACAAGTTTTTGGTTTATCGTGGAATACTGTACTTCAATATTGGTCGAGGACATGTATGTTGTTCAAGACAGTGCTGCTGTTCTAGTAAAAGCTGAAGTCTTCATGCATGTATTGGATCCTCAAATATGAAAGTCAATTGAAAGTACTCTAAAAATCATGCAAAGAATGAATTTTATACAAATGCTTATTAGTCTTAAAATGCAAGGCAACCATCATCATGATTGAGCTGTGAATTTGTGGGTTGCTCAGATGTATTACTAGACAGGCCATCATCTGCTGTGTTAGGCACAAAACTTGGGTTTAGGATAAAATCTGCAGAGAGTGACTTAAATCTAGCAAACCTTTGATAAAGTAAGCCATGCAGGTTAGTATAGAGCACATAGAAATAAGCTTCTTGCATTTGAAGTACTCAACCCAGATATTAAGTCAAAATCATTCCTTTTGATGTGGCAAAGACTGTAAGAATTAAAAACACAGTGGCATGTTACAAGAATTTTGGATAACATGAGTTCGCTATTATATTGCCTTGCGTTAAAAGCACCAAGTAATAACATTTTTTTTCTTTGAAAAGGATAAAAAACAGTTTTTTCACAAAATATTTTGCTCTTTAGCAAAGGTACTGTTTATAGAATTCATAATTCAGGTTCATGTAATAGAGTGGTTATTTCTGTTTTTGGTAAATCTGTTATTATTTAAGGGCCCAATTATCTCATCCCAAAAAGTACAAATTCTCCTAACTTTCTTGCTTAAAGCCCTTCCCCACAATTGTCTGAAATAATTGATCCCCATCCAGGCACAGTCTCAGTTTATTGCTCCAAGGTGAGTATAGGAAAGCTCAATGTGAATAATCAAAACACTCTCATTACAGTTCATTCTGTGTAATATAAGCTTAGGTATTCTGCATTCTTTGAACTGGTTGTCAGTCAAAGAGCTGAACCAATTGAGAATTTCTGTAACCCTCTATGAGAATTATTTTTTGGGGTGAGAGGAATGGCCCTTTAAGAGAGCAGAAGTTAGCTTTTGCCCCCTTCTAAATTTTTTGAGAGCTTTTGCAAAGGCAAATCTACAAGTAGCCTTGTATTTTGCATGCTAAGAGACTGTACATCATCTATTGCAGCCAAACCTTACAGGTATGAAAAGAGGGGGTCCACAATGAGTGAGTATTAGTAAAGGGCTGTTTCAATCAGGGAGCTGTTACGGAAGGAGATAAAGCACTTTCTTTTCCTTTGAGCTATCAGGATTGCCGACAATAATTGTTAGTTGTTGTGCTCTCGAAAAGTTAAGACCACATACAAAAGAGATTAGTAAGTGACAACAATAGTTCTTATCGTCTGCTAGATCTCATATACTTGTGGCATGATTTTAACCATTGCCATAATATTGCCAGTTGTCAAAGAAATGAAAAATTATTCTGTTTCTGTACGCCAGTGGCCACTTTTTTGATGGGTTCAGTTGAGCTTCAATTAAGGTGTAGAACATCATAATATATTTTGCTGCTTCAGGAACAATCTGGAATCTTTTCAAAATTCTTATACAAATGTTAGACTCTGCATTCATTGCTGAAAAGCGATGTCAGTGATCAATGGCAAAAATTAGAATAATAAAAGAATCTGATCACTTAGAAGTGCCGTCAAGTTGTTTTGTCTTATAGGCTGACGCAGGTGTCACACTTGTCGGCAATGCTGATAGCTTCGAAGCATTGTCGATATGAGTTCTTTGTTTGAGGATTAGGCTAGTATGAAGGGGTTGATTTCTCATTAGGAGGGCTAAGTCAAACAAACTAACAAGGAGTACAAAATGACCTGTCAATCACAGTCTCTTCTCATAAAAAGGATTAAAGAAGCCTCAATACATATTGTCTGATTAGATGAAATTGATTGAAGTGCTTTATCTCCTTCCGTAACAGCTCCCTGTTTCAATATGCCTTGGGCAGCACATCTGAAGTGTGTGTTAATGAATAAGTTTCCAGGCGAGCCAAATGGATCCTTGTAGCAGCACCAATACTTTAGACTGCACTATAGAGATACAGTAGTGTTTTTACATGATGTGACAATTGATTAGCCATGCCCACTGCCAGGCAAAAACTTAATTTTAGTGCAACTGTCACATATAGGTTGTCAGCTGCTTTCCAGCTAGCTACACTAGCAAGAGTGTAACACAGGGTAGTGTGCTACACTACTATTTGCCACTCAAAATGGGTGAGGCTTGTGGCGTCAGCAAAAGCACTCTATGGGAGCTGTTCATACGATGTCATATTACTACCTAGTGGCCACGTTGGAGTATGTAGCAGACCAAACTGCCCATAATTGCTCTTTGAATATTTACACCTGATGTACATTAATGTACACTCTGTGTACAGTAGTTGCATTCAGCATGAAACCATATGTACTTGGCATGGCTGTGATTTGTCCTCCAGCATGGCTGATCTGTTATGTAATTGCAAAGCCTCTATTTGTGCACCAAAAAGTGAGTTCTTTTAGTTTCTTCTCAGAACCCATCCAAAATATTGCATTTGGGAGTTTTATCTGTGGGAAAGAGGTACTTTATTTGTAACCGGGTGTTTGGGTTTTTTTGTCTTGTATCTGTTTGATTATTGTAAAAGAAATGTTTTAATATCTTCTAGCTTCAAGAAAATAATTTGAAAGATGCATGGTGCTTTAGGCACAGTCTGCCAAGAGGTGGTAACTTATAGTACAGGACCATTTGGGCATAAGGTTTGGTGAATTTTGAAATTTTATTCATTGTTACAGTAAAGCATCTTTTCATTCAGTGTTTCTACTGTCAATGGGGACTACACACAAAGTTGATATACTGTACCCTTTGTAAACTAGTAGAAATATAATTTGAGATGGCTATGGCATTTCTAATCTAAGCCTAAGAAAATATGCATATAATTTACCACCACAGCAAGATCAAGAAAAAATCAAGAAATAATTATATTGATTGAAAATGCAAACCATATTTCAAAACTCTTTATTTATTGTTTAATCATTTCTTGTTGTAAGTAAGTTGTTGCAGGACTCACTCTGTATGAACATGTAGCATTTCAATATGAAAGACATTGACTAGGTACTGTATAAAAGGCATGTCTACTGTATGTTGTCAAGGAAAAAAATTTCTAGAAAACTTACTGCAAGTCTTTTCAAAGTTTTGGTTTTGATCTTGATGAGGCAATAATATTTATGTCGGACCTGAACAGCCAATAGAACACTGGAGTTCAATCTAGAGTGGCAAGGTCCTAGCAGCACCTTGTCAGGTTCTAAAATTTTTGCTGGGCATACCTGTTAGCCCTGGCTAATTAGTTATATAGATAGATTTAACAACACACCAACATTAATGTTTTAACCCTTTATCGTTGTGCTTCAATCGGGGCATATTTGCACGCCTTGGGAGTGGGTGGAAAAGTGGACGTAGCATGCCCCGCATCAGCTTCCGTAGGCTATTGACCCCGTGACCTTAAACTATTGTCTCTCTTGTTGTTGTGGCTGAATTATTGGGTAGCTACTAGCAGTTTCGAGCTCGGCGTGAAACAGGAAAGATGGGTGACAGCCGCGCTCTCCGTCTGGGTCTAAAAGGACCTGAACAACGGTAAAGGGTTAATAGAGAGAGTCGACTAGATAAAAAGGTTAAGTTCAAATATAGTTTCAAATAAGACAAAAATACATTTCCAGTCAACCCCTTCAGTCACCTCCTACAATGGGTGGGGAATACCATGCAGGCCTTGAGTCTCAGATTTTCAGGTGTGCTACAAATCACGATCCTCAGGAAATTAAGACGAGCGTGGTAGGTGGGCTGTTTTATTAAATTTTAAAAAAGATTTAAAGGAGTTCTTATTCTTTATCTACTGTAGGTGTGCAAAAACTTTCTACCGGCACAGTGATTTGAGGTGAGTGGTGGCATCGGATTTCACTCCTCAGTATTCAAGGCCTGACCATGGGCCTATTCTACAATCAACTTATGGTCAAGGGCAGGGGTCTAGTGGAAGGGAGGGACCCTAGCATGTTATGTTGTTAGCAATAACTTTGAAGTTTCTACTCAGTCATTACTTTCAAATATTTGTCAGGTTGCCATATACCATTTTTATAATCTTTTTTTGTGTACAAGTCAAAAGCTTGGTGACAAAAACCCTGTTCCTTTAACACAGGCTTTCGCAATTACCTTTGCTGAAGTGCCATAGGAATACTTTTGCTAGTTCAATGCACCAGTGTTTGCTGGCCTGAGGGACTGGTGTAAGGTGTCCCCTTTTGAAAATTTTTGTGTTTCCTCAGGACCTCAAGATGAAAAATGGTATTTCAAAGATGACAGTAGAAAATTCTACTTTTTTGGACAACCTGGATTGTTAAAGATGTAATTGTGTCCCAATTAAAGAAGGTGTTGACTGGCATTACCATTTAAAACTTGTTACTAAGAAAAGAACACTTAGACATTGAATAACTTAACATTTCTACATCAAGGTCAAGGGCAGTTTTAGGATAATGAAGTCTCTTTGTATACAGGAACAATGCCTCCCAGAGAAATTAAAGGCAGTTAACCATCATCCCAGACAGTCTCACTCCTCCTGACCCACTTCTAGCCCCTCCCACAACCGTCAAAAACTCCTCCTCATCCAGACACAGTCCCAATTTATTACTTCAGGGCAAACTCTCTGGGGTATACAAGGCCCTAATTTGTAATCAGAACACTCTAAATACATGGAGTGTTCTATGAGCTGTCCAGCAATTCATTTTTATTTTACTTTGATGTTAATCAAAGAGCTGTGCCAATTTAGAATTTCTCTAGGCTGTATGGGCTGAGAAATGACTGCCTTTTATCGACTCTATGTCTCTATATCAGGTTCCACTGAGACCAAAATTTTTTGTGAAATCTTCAAACTGTTTTAGTTCTTCTTCATGGACAGTTTTTGGACAGGACTTCAGGGATTTTCTGAGATCAGATAGTGACACAGAACGAGGTTGAACTTTGTCTTTTGGGAAGTCAGACAGTGTTCCTTGGATAGCACCACTTTGACAGGGGGAACATGGTGAAAACATCTGATCTGTTTGGAAAAGAAAAAACAAAGGATCAGTGTGTAAGTGTCCACCCTTGTTTACGGTAGAAATCTGACTGAAGCCTCTGAGCTGTCTGCATACAGTAGTATGAGAGCGGGATGTCATGGTGCAAATGTTACATCTTCGCTGTTACTCAATTTTTGTGCCGTAACCATAAGTCTAGCCTTTCATAAATCTGATCGAATGATGTTTAACTTTCTAAAGTACTGTGTGGAGTGATAGAAATCAATTGGTTTTTGCCATATAAAAGAAGTACCCCCATAATTCCCTAGCTTCCAAAAATGTACCAATGCTTTCCATATGCCTCAAAAGTTGAGGGTACTGGGACATTTCTTTTAATGTCTTTAAAAAGTGCGAGAGTTAAAGTTGAAGGATCTTACAATTTGTTGGCAAGTCTTATACAGTATGAGGCCTATATTAATTTCACTTGTGGCCAGCGTTGCAGTTGCAGACTTTTATTCCAAGGGGTTTCAAAAGGGTTAGAGCAACATATCTGTGCACTAAAAGCCAGAACTCATGCATCTTGTCGATGCAGAGAATTTCTTCCCAAGCATCTAGGAGACATGGCATGTGTCCAAAGCCCTGAACCCGGGTTCCTGGGTTATCAAAAATTTTGTGTACAAAGATACACTGAGTCAGCTTTAATTTGTATGAGGGTGATTTGTTGGTACTTAGGTGAATACTGCAACCATAAAGCTTTAACATTACAGTTCGTGGCTTTCCAACAACATGCCCCCATTTGTGTCTTACTCTTGAAGTTTGAATGGAATTATCACTGCTAAGTTTGAAACATACCTTAAAGGGCAAGAGCAGATATCCAAAATTTATTTTAACGAACAGTGTCATCTCACCATTTTCTTTGCACATATTCTCTTCAAAGAATCTTTCATGATATTTTAGAACTTCAATATTGCACATAAGATTAACCAAGCATTTACTCCATATAATTTTCACAATTGGAGGGAAAAAAAGGTATTCACATGACTCTCAACAGCCAATCATGAAACAGGATAGACTACTACACTAATTCAAGTTGGGTTGACTACATTTCCTCTTTAAGATAAATTTCTCCCATTGACCATGAATAAAGTGCCATCATCAATGAAAACAAAGTTACTAGATACATGTTTACAACTTAACAGAGTGTGCTCTAGAAGATGAGAAAGCATGCAGTCAAACATTTCAGAATGCATACATGTTATTACATTACACGATATTAACCATTGTGTCTCACTATGCTTACTTTGTAATTTCCTCCAGTGAGTTGCTTTCTGCATATCTCGTATTGGTTCAAACGATGCTGATAAAATGAGGTTGGCCAAGTCACTTCCTGAATATCCAGCAGTCTCTTTGGCAAAGTCTTCCAATTCTTCATCAGTTAGTTTACTGTCACATGCTGCAGAATGGATTTTGAAGAGAACCTTTCTGGCATCCCTGGTGAAAGTGAAAAATAATGTACACAGAAACATTGCATGCCTTTAACTGAAATCTTTAGAGGTCCTTCAGGTGAGGTACAGTAAGTATGTCTCTGATTGTCAAGCTGAATGTCACCTCTTTAAAGCCCAAGACCCGAGGGGACTAATTGCATGGTCAAAATGTCAAAGCATTCAACTTGCAAACATAAGGTCTGGAGATTGACTCCAATTGCAAGTTGGATCATAAAAAGACTTTAAATATGGAACCTGGTGCCATTGTGCTTGCAATTAGTGCCCAACATAAGCAATGGAATCCATGAAAACAAGCCAATCATCCAAAACTGGCAAAAGGCTATGTTCATACAGTCGGACTTAAACCAATCACTTAGTCACCAAGCCATAAAACCTCATTGAACTAAAACCTCAACATTCTAACTGTATAAGCTTTCTGGATATGTCAGAAAAAATACCCTTAAAACAATCTCATCAGGAACTGTTCTCATTACTAATTATATGCCCATTTAAGCATTTGAAAATGACCATGAAAGTTGACATTTGATAGCACTTTATCTCAGAAGAAGCTGAAAGGGGATGTAGCCCTTCAGTGCTATTTAAGTAATTTGATTCTTTTTTTTGCCAGCACTTATTTCAGGATTTGTTGTACAGTAAGTTGTTATTTGAACCCCAAAGTTGCAGGGCTTCTCTTGTACCAGAATGGTAATCAAATCTGCTGCTCATTGAAGCAGCTAATAGGAGTAATGAACCAGTGGTTGGGCACTATAATTGGGAACCGCAGTTTTTCCCTAAAAACTGTGGTAGCTATGAGGGATCTCCTTAAAGGCTAATATCCCGTAATGATTGAAGAAACTTAAGGAACTTTAAGTTTTACCAGACTATGAAAACAAGAGAAAAACGTTCAAGTAGTACATGCTGGGGTTATGTAGATCCAATTTGATTAATGTGAAATAGTATTCTTACAAGTCTGGTAGAGGTATGTAGATCCTTTTCTGGAATCTTCTTAAAAAGGCCGAGTCTAATTCCCAAGGTCTGTTGGTTGCACACATTAAGAAAATTTTATCTTGCCCAGTAATATTGTCAGCACCTTCCATTTGCTTCAAGAGTTCTGTTTTGATTCGTCTGGTATGCTCCTCTTCTCTCAAACTCCGAGTTCTACAAACGCTATCAATCTCATCGATGAATATCACCTGGGGAGTCGGCAAACAACAAATTATAGTTCTGGAGTGTAACTCATTGTGTGAGATAGAATGCTGGAAAAACATTTGTTATTATCTCAGGAGAAAATTCTCATTGAACCTCATTGAATGTCACAGACCCTAGCTATGGGATACCATGTAATCCCCATTGAAATCCTATTGAATTGCCCTTGGATTCAATGGGACTTGATAAGACTTGAATGGAATTTAGATATATTATTACAGTAGTGAATTCCTTACAGTGATTTTAGGCGAGAGGTGGTGTGCAATTGCACTAGCATGCCTTAAAATTCAAGACTGACCACACACTTGCAACATATGGCATACAGATGTGTTCCTATTAAGTTGCTTAAAACAAAACTCACTTTGCTTAATGTGAACAGTGATTATAAGTAGTAGTTAAGTGTAACATTTCAAGCTAATGTCAGCTTCTGACTGCAATAAATCAAGACATCTTGGTCATTAATCTGAAGCTGAAACTAAGTGGATTACCATGCCATCACAACAAACATATTGAACTGTTTATTAGTACAAGGTAAGCAAACTCACTGAAGTTCCATCCTGTGAAGTTGCATGTTTAAAAAGTTCTTTAATCAACCTGTGAAATAACAAAATATTCACTGTTCTGTAACAAGATAATGAGATGGTTGATTTGATTTTCTAAAATTTTTCTTAAAACATAATTGGTCTTTAATTAGTTACCACCCTGCTAGAAAGTGCTGAGTGTGGAACAAAGCAAGACTGAGCTCTATCACAAGTGTTTACTCCAATGTGTATGCATGGAAGTAATAACTCGGAGTACTTCTGTAGTGTATGTATTGGGAATGCACGGCAAAGGATGAGTACAAGGGAAATTGTTATCTCAATTCAAGCAGAATAGTAGTATTACATGTTGGTACAGCTTCTAAGTTCCACATTTTTATCTGCCATCAGTAGCAGTGCCAGAATGTCGAAATTGGGGAGGGGGAAGACTAAGGGCAAAGGATAATGCTGGGGAAAAAAATTTCAGGCCCAGCACAAAACCAAACCCAAAGAGCCCAGCCCAGCTGTCTTCTTAGCTATCTATTTCCATTACAAAAGTCCTATGCTTCCCCACCCTCTTCTCTTATACCCACATTGCACACAACTAAGTTGCTGGCTACTGTATATGTGTCTTGAAGAACATGCAAACATTGTACAAACATTGACCCTATAATTAGTGAAAACTAGAACTGCCACAATTGTAGTAAAGGCATCTTTTTCCAAACATTTAATACATCCAAATTAAAAGATATATGGGGTATAACACTTAGAAAGACAAAACATAAAAGGCGAAATCACATACTTCTCGCTCTCACCAACCCAACAAGAAACCAAATCAGAACTGGACACACTGTAGAAAGTGGAATTGATCTCTGTCGATACAGCTTGTGCTAGTCGTGATTTACCGGTTCCTGGTGGACCATACAGGAGAAGTCTCTTCCATGGTTTCCTTCCTCCTTAAATTCAAAAGAAGTATGGATGGAGTGACTTGGCATGAAATAAAACAATATTGCTCCGTCACTTATCTTGCTGAAAGCTACGTCACTTATCTTGCTGAAAGCTTATCTTGCCATTACACCTCACCTATTAGTTAATGAGGGGGTCTGAATATTAACAATGATTGTGCTTCACCACATACCAGGACTGCATGTCTGGTCTAATAGTAGAGCATCTGCCTCTCAAACGGAAGGCCTGGATTCTATTCCCAGGTGGAATCATACCAAAAACTCTAAAAATGGAACATACTGCTGTTGTGCATGACATTGCGCATAAGCAATGGGGTAGGGAAAACAAGCCAGTGAGCCACACCTGTACTAAAGGCCGTGGCCGACTTGAACCAAAAGGTTGGAAGCTGGGACATAAAACTCCATCTAACATCATCATCATATACCAACACTGTTTAGTCAAGTTGAGTACATGGGTAGTTACTTGCCATTGTAAGTTTTGCATAGCAGGAGCAACCTGGGAAGTTGCTGGAAATTTCAATTTGTGATTGGATCGAAGAACAATATGTAGTTGTAGTTATATCAATCAATAAACTCTAAAACCTAAATGAACAACAAATAGGCAGTTGCTAGGCATAGCTAGAAAAAGATCAAGCTGTATCTAAAGAGCCCCCAGCCAACCGTACCAATCAAAAATTCCCAGAGTAGAAAAAATACCAATTCCGTTATTCAAGTCCATTCTCCTGCAAGAAGTGGAGCCAGTCTCCAGGAGTCTCCCTTCCCTGTCCCATCCCCTAATGAAGTTTACTCAAGATCTCCTTAATGGATGTTCTCCTCAAAAAAGTGGATGGTGCCAATGGTCTCTAAAGGAATTTTTTTTTAGCTGAATTGACAGATTTAATATCTAACATAATAAACTTGTTTATTCTTTACAAACCAGTAAAGAGATGTGGATATTGCAAAGGCATTATGATAGCCTCTTTGAGAAGTTGTTTGGCTTCCTTTAGTCCAGCTACATCATGGAATGAGACGCTTCCTGGTGTAACGATTGTTTCCTCAATAGCAAGATGGCGCCCTTTGTCATCTTTCTCTTTAGCATCTGTTAAAAATAAAAAAAAAAAAAAAGAACATCTACCAATTTTGAATTTGTTTGAAAAAAATCTCTTGAAGGAAGGGGAAATATTTTAACCTGAATGTTTATAACACATACTATAAAGTTTTATATTAAAGTTGCAGTGACAAAAAACGTACTTAAAATTATGGAAAAAAAGAATGCAAAACTGAATGGAGGTTTTGATGATAAATCTTCCATTCTTGCCAGGTTCTAACCTAATTACTTCGAAACATATAGCTACAATTAAAAAATATTTTCATTTTCCTACACCCCTTGCAGTGAAATTGGGATCAGTCACTGGTCTACAGAAGCAGTAGACAATTATCAACTGTTTAGAAACTTTAGCTGTAGGCCGACTATCTTAGATTGAGCATAACACAATCATAGCTTGGCCCAAAGCATCAACTGTGCAAGAAATCTTTGAAGACAAAGACAAAGACGCCAGGGCAGTTTCCTTCAATGCCTTGCCTATTCAAATTCCTTTTCCTGCTTCAATTTAATCTTTCCTGACAATTATTTACAACCAATCAAATTTTTAAGTCTGAAATTAATTGATTAAAGAGCACCACTGTTCAGCTGTTGAGCAGTGGTGCAGAGTGACCTGCAACCCCACCCAGCCTTTGGGAAAGTGGCTTAAGACTGGGGATACGCTCAGGTCCGTTGGGTAGGGACGTTAAATGGTGGTCCCGCGAGCAGGATTGGGAGGGATTAGTACATGCCTGCCTTGTTACCTCTGAGCACTAGTCAAAAAGAGAAGGCAAAGTTCCCCAGTGTTCATGCATGCTCACTCTGGCAAAGGGTTCTCGATGAGACAAATGGCTTGCTAACCCTCAATATGTTAAATTAAATTAAAACATAGAAATGTTTGTAGCTGTATAAAAATAGATCAATAGATAAACTGGCCACTACCATGTATTTGATACCTAGATGAATGTGGCATACCTTGGGAGGAAGCTTGAAGATTATGAAAGACAGGGAGACCAGAATCAAGTTGCAACTTTTTGGCCCTCAATACTTTAAGATGGTGTTGAAGAGTTATACTGAGTTGATCCAAAGCTGCCTAAACATGTGGGAAAAAACAGATATTTGCACAAACTCTACTTTTCAAAGTTCAATTTGTTTAAAATAAGCTGTGGATACATGAAAAACAGCTCAATATAATGCTTGAAAAAGGCCAAAATGAGCAAAACAGCCTTTGATCTAAGCTATTTCAATGGACATTTACTGAGGGGCATCATTACTGAGGGGCATCACAGCGACCAGAAAGGGCACATGGCCAAAATGAGCAAGATGGCCATCAGTGTACAGTACATTATTTTAATGGACATTTACTGAGGGGCATCATGGCCATCAGGAAGGGCACAGCAGCCATGGCCATTGGTTATTTTGAGCCCTGGAAGAATATTGTTTATTATAACCAATACCAGACTTGCATTTGAAATGCAGTCACCAAATTTGAATTATATCCTATTTCATGATTGGCTCTTGAGATTCACCTTGGTCAGGCAATACCTTTCCATATGAAATTGGGAGAGTTGAGAAGAAAGTCATTGAATTGAGTTGAATATAAGTTTAAAATAGACTGCAAGATACATAGATTAAAGAAAGTGTTTAGTGTGATTGAACTGTTGTTAAAAATGAAGTTTGGGGTGACTGCTCTTGCCCTTTAAGCATCTATAACATAATAACAATTACATCAAATTGAATGTGACACAAACAAAATTAACCAATGGTGACCATTAGTCAAAAGCTAACTATAGTACTTATTCTACAATCAAAAAATAGACTTTCATAGCATGGTCAGTTGAACATTCTGACTAACTTACAGTGGACATTTGCCTTTATTTGAAATTTTTGTAAAATGTACAAACATTCTTGCTTTTTCTAACTAAAACTTACTTTTAACATTTCTAATTTAAACTTAATTTTAACATTCACCTGTCTGATGGTACATGTGTCTCTCTTTAGAATATCATCAATGACATCAGCAGAGTGCTGACATCCTTCAATCATCAGTTCCAGGTCAACATTTCTGGTTTTGGTACATTCAGTGGCAGCAGAATCCAACCTATGAGTACAAAAGAACACTATGACTTGATATCTCTAAATAAAAGTCACCTGTTACTTCCCTAGCTTCTCCATCGATGGGGTTGCATGATGTACCCACTAAAATAATTGAAACATGAGCCAGGGGTAGTGCAACCAGGGGCTAACCCCTGCCCATTGAATAGTTGGAGGCCTTTTTGGTACAATAAAATACACTATCCAGCAGACTAAGAAGAGGATCACTACATGGCTCTCATCATCTGCTTGATTTACTGTACTCTCTGGAGTGGCCATAGGTTCATCAGAATGAACTCCAAAGAGTTTAATTTCTTGCAATAATAATTCAAGGTACAGTACTTGATGTGTCAAACTTAAGCTTCATGTATATGATTGCAGTGTAAAATCATGCAAGTGCACCCTAAAAAAGTCAACATTTGATAGTTTGATGAAATTACAGTTCTACGTTTTAACTTCAAACATCCTGGTAGGCTGAATAATAGTACATGCTACATTTAAGCCACCAGCTGCAGCTCTAAATGAGAAAAGCGTGCACTGGATTATTTACCACATTTATACTACATTTCTTATACCAGTGAGTTCTCTGTATTTAATTTGCCATCCCAGTCTTTGTATTTTTCAAATTCAACCTCAAAACCACTTCTTTACAGGAAGATGTTGTGAGATATTAATTGGACATGAGCACTGTTTCTTCTAAGAAATTATACACTGAGTCAATACACTCAGCATGAGAAAATTATTGGACTCATTCAAAATGTCAGTTTTGTTGAACTGTACATCCCTCAAATGTGGGAAAAAAAATAAAACCAAACCTCTCTGTTTTCATTTATTCCCACCAACATCAGTGCATCAAACTGACAAGCCATTGCATCAAAATTTCATCACAGCAGCTTAGCATAAACACTGGATATGAGTAAGTATGAACTAACCTCTGTACCTCCTGACGGGAAAAGCTGATTGTAATGGGAGATTGTACTTACCACAAAACAGCTTCTGAAATAAAAAAAAAAATGAGCCAAAAGTAAGCTTTTGCAACACTGGTTCAAGACCTTACTTTATACCATCTACCATCCCCGGCAAATCAACATTTGGTTGAGGACCCTGGATTTGTATCAGCTACCAAATGCAGCTAGGAGTCACCCAAGCATAAGCAAAGATAAGGAAACTAACTGCTTTGCTGGCAGAAGCAAACAATCTTCCTGCTTGCCGACAGGAGAAAGTAGAGGATTAAAGGGGGTGGTTTTGAATTTATCACTTTGTAAAATTCAAAGGGCTTGACCATCCCACGTGAAGGACTTCATTTGCTTGCAACCTGTAAAAACTGACAACTTTCTTGAAATGAACTGAAAGTAGCTATTGTGACCATGGACCTCATTTTATTTGGGGGCGAGGGGGAGAGGAACAGGACAAATGTACCCTCTCCATTACTCTGGGAAAAACACCTGTTGACTTCGATAAATTTGACACTGTAAATTTGACCAAAAAGATCATCATCATCATCATCATCATCATCATCATCATCATCATCATCATCATCATCATCATCATCAGTTTCGATGTTGTTGGCCATTGGCCATTTCATCCCTCACAGAGTTAGTCAAAATCCTGCATACACGAAGTAAGGGTCGCAGGAGCTTAAATGTCCATATAATCAAATACTCCCGGTTTGTTCCTCCAATAATTATCCAATCTTGCTTTAAAATTGTTAATAGAAGGTGCACTAATAACATGCTCTGGCAATGAGTTCCAAGAGTCAATTCTACATTGAGTGAAGAATCTTTGGCGTAAAGATGTTTCAACTCTTGGCTTGAGTAATTTAAGGGAGTGACCTCTTGTTCTAGACCCTATACTTAAAGTAAACAGGCAGTGGTTTGTTTTCAATTGTCCATTTAGGTAATTGTATACAAAAATCGTGTCTCCTCGTAAACGTCTATGTGCTAGCATGAAAAGCTTGAGCTGAGTTAATCTGTCACAGTAAGGTAAATTTTTTAATCCAGGAATAAGTTTGGTAGCTCTTCGTTGTACTGCTTCAATTAAATCAGCTTCCCTTTCGTACATGGGTGTCCAAGCTGGAAGGCCATATTCAAGAACAGGTCTTACCATTGCTTTATATAATAATAACAAAGTGTCACAATCCAGATATCTAAAGGTTCTCCTGATTATTCCCAGAATATTGTTAGCTTTGCTGACCACTGTTGAAATATGTTCCTTAAAATGTAAGTCCTTGTCAATAATAACTCCTAAATCTTTAATTTTCTTGGGTTACAAAATTGAGGTGCTGATTGGTGCCCTTATAATTTGACATAGTATTGAAAATCTGTCGTAGAGTTACCAAGTCTCAAAACTTTACATTTGTCAGGGTGAAAACAAAGCTGCCACTTTTCTGACCAGTTGTGCAAACAATTTATATTATCTTGAAGGATTTGGCAATCATTGACTGTTGTAATTTCCTTATAGAGCTTAGTGTCATCAGCAAATATCTTCACACAACAGTTGAATATACAGTCTGGTAAGTCATTAATAAATATCAAAAACAGCAAAGGACCTAACACACTTCTTTGGGGAATGCCACTGGTGATACTGGCCCAATCAGAAAAATTGCCTTCTACACATACACGTTGAATAGAGGCTTTGCAATTACATCATGGAACTGCCATGCTGGAGGACATTCACGCCAAATACAGGTGGCTTTGTGCTGAACGCACTGCACAGTGTGCACTGTGACATGCACGGTGTATACAAATTCAACGAGCAAGCCCGTCCCATATGGTTTACTACGTAGTTACATGTACTCCAACATGGCTGCCGGAGAGTATTATGACGTCATTTGAAAAGCCTCTATATGGTCTGCTAGGAAATCTTTAATCCAAAGTAGAATACTTCCTGTTATACCATACTATGATTCCAATTTCAAAAGTACGTGCTTATGAGGGACTTTATCAAATGCTTTCATAAAGTCTGTATATAAAATATCTACATTGCCTCCATCATTTAAAATTTGTGTCCAGTCGTCCAACACATCAATCAGCTGGGAAACACAAGATTTTCCTGCCAAAAATATTGGTGAGGAGTAAACAAATTTCCCGATACCAAATACTGTACAATTTCATCTTTGATTAAAGATTCACATAATTTACAAACTACAGATGTGAGGCTAACTGGTCGATAATTACTTGGAGAAGTGCGCTTTCCCTTCTTAAACAAAGGGGTTATGTTTGCTGCTTTCCAGTCGTCCAGTAATGTATGCATGGAAATGGAAACATTAAAAATACAAAACAAAGCAGAAACAACCTCTTCACGAGCTTCAAGTAAAATTCTGGGGTGAATCCTGTCAGGGCCTTGAGATTTTCAAAACCTTGAGTTTCTCCAGGACCTTGTCCTTAGATATCCCCACATTCCTCCTTAGATATCACCATCATGTCCTCTCACATTCGAGTAAAGATTCACCCCCATGGTTGTGATTACATAAAAAAATCTAATGGGATTCACAAAAGAATCTTGAGACCTGTACTAACATCATATATGCAAAATATCATTTATAAATAAATTTAGACCCAGTGGGAAATATCATACAGAATTAAGAAACTTGTTACTGACAAAAATTGGAGATTTAAGTTCTTTTGTTTTTATTACCTTGATAATATGGAATGAGTTCTTGCAGCTGGCCCTCCTTAGGAAAATTCATCCTTCATTTTCAAATACCTGTAACCAATGAACTGAATAAAGGCAAAGTAAAAATGGGATATGTCTTCCTATAACTTGTCCCCTTGGGCCAACCATTCTGTCCTTCTCCCCAAAAGGGGATTTGTACATTCATTCTTTGGGGAGCATGGCCGGATATTGTTCACAATGTTCGAACTGCCCAACTCATGTAATATTACTTGGCAGTTTTCACATGCTTGGAAACAGACATAAGTGGAGCAGAGCTCCAAACAAAGCCTGCAACATCAGTGGTCATAACATGAAAATATGACATTACACATTTAGCTCCCTTGAAACCTGTGACAAACTTATCAATATCATGTCCTTGACATTCTTGCTTGTTGAACAACTGACAAAAAGCCTCATTGTAAGTGATTGCATGGTCCAGTGTGCACCTATTGCTGTTTGCGGGTTTCTTTTGTTCAGAAATTGGCCAAGTGATGACACCGGCCAAGTCGTAACGTCCACTTTTCAAGGGGCAGAATTCTCTAATGAAGTGCTAGCTGCTTTTTATTTGTTTGATAGCCTAGCACTTGAACAGCTAATTAATTATACCCCAAAATTTTTCCACAAAAAGTTGACTCCTTAAACCCCACAGTCATCATTTAAACCACCAAAATGAAGCCAGTACATCCAGGAAATGCTGCATCATTTTTTTTCGGGGGGGTGGGGGAGGGACCATCATACTGGAAAGTAGTGCCTTTCGCAGAAAGATCTTTGGCATACGGAAATATACACCAACAAATCTGGCGTACGGCGTACAAGGCTGATACAGGGAAAATTACAACAGTTGGCATAGAATTGCAACAATTGGTGTGGCCTGTATGTAATTCCAAACACCTCCACCTTGGCGTGAGTCTTTGGCGTATGGCAAATTTACTTTGCAGTATGAGGGATGGGGCTAGCTAGGCCTATGGAGACCCCCAACCAACATGCCCAGCTGGGCCCCAACTGGGTTTCAGCTGGGCTACTTGCTGGGCCCCAGCTGGGGCCCATTCGTGTTTGGCAGGTGTTCCCATGTGGGGCCCAACTGGGCTAGCCTTTCCCACCTGAAGCTCTGCTGTGCCGCGCTTTAATATTGAAGCCTAGCTGGACTTCTGCTGGGAAACACCTTGGGAACACCTGACAAACACGAATGGGCCCAAGCTGGGGCCCAGCAAGTAGCCCTGTGGGAACACCTGACAAACACCAAACAGCAAGTAGCCCAGCTGAAACCCAGTTGGGGCCCAGCTGGGTATGCTGGCTGGGCCTTGGTCTAATCAGGACTTATCTGACTAGCCTACATTGGGTTGGCACAGTAGACCTAAACTCCAGGGAATGCAATCCATGCTAGGCCTACAGGCTTATTAAGACCTAGGCTACTAGTACAAGGCCATGGGCGTCCGCAGAAATTTTTACTGGGGGGGGGGGGGCAAGGTCATTCATGGGTGATTGAATTGTGTACACTATCTGAGCGGAAAGCCACCAATGATGAGTTGGCGCAGAGCGTACAAGAAAATTTTGGGCCTTACAAACCCTCCAGATGGCCGGAAACGACACTTGGTGAGTGTTATAAGCTGCATGTACCCAGCCCTGAGACAGGAATTTCATGTCTGTAATTTTTAGATTTTTAGAATTTTCTCTCTGTCAAACAGCCTGTATAGGCCAATATCCGTTACCCAATTATGAATCACACCCCCCCATATTCACCTTGTATATCCCATTTACATCTGCGCGTTGCCACTTGAGATCAGCATGGGACCAAACCAAGACCAACGCATTCATGAATAGTCGGATGCCATATGCACACTACATACCTGAAAACCAGTACAATTTTGGCATACTTTTTACCGTTCCAATAGATGTCAAGAATGATGGTCCCCAAATTACGATTTCACTATTCAGCATACCATCTTCTATTTTGCTATTCTGGTCAAATGTCTGCATATTTCACGAGTAGAAAATGACGCTGTGAGTGAAAATATATTTTGATGATTTTTAATTTTTTTTATTTCAATTTTTAATTAATTTTTTCACAAGTTTGATTTCCCAGGGGGGGGGGGGGCAAGTGCCCCCCCTTCCAGACGCCCATGTACAAGGCCTAGGCCTATAGGCGTAATGAATGCATTTCATGCTATGGACCGGCAGTGCATCTGTGCATGCACACATTACAGTAGTCACTGAACGTGACCGTATAATCCGCTCCTTGTAGTCACTCCTTACTGCGGTCACTGGCCTACATGTACAAAGGTAACAACGTTTTAAGCCAAAACAACAAACCGAGCTATAATTACGATGGAATGGTTCATAGAAAGATTTGAGTTAATATAATGATTTTGAGCATTCTTAAATACCACTTATACCTTCTGGAATGTTTATTCCAGTAAATTCATAGCAAAAGGCAGGAAAATGTGGTGCCATCCTTCGCAGTAACATCGACATCTTGATCGTCTGCTACAGTGCTACTGTGTTGCATGATGGGAAGGACTTCCGCTAGACAAGCTGTCGAAGACCAATTAGTAAGCGCGGCTAGTCAATACTTGTACTTCATATAGTAAGCTCTCTGTACATTACGAAATTGTACAGTCAATGCGTAGGTTTCTCCGTTTTAAATGAGATCACATGACAAACACTGACTTCTTCGACTGAAAAAATAATCTGCACAGGCTTAACGTTACTCGCAGAATTATCCAGCCAAAATTTCCCTCTTAAAGGTCTTATTTCGTTAACAGACTTGTGTGGAAGGTGAATGTGATGACAAAGATCATCTGTGGAAAGTTTGGTGAGAAAAGGTATCTTTTTGGGGACGTGAGGGATGCCTACTCACGCGTGAGTAGGCAAGTGAGCTGTGTTTTTGTATATACCGGGCAAGGGCCCAGAAATGAAGTGTATAGCATAGGAACGTAATGCTGGGTCCTGTTCAAGGGCTAACATTACAGTAGCTATGGGGCCTAGGCCTAGGCTAACTTACAGGTCGTCCTAGCGTTATATAGTATATAAAGCATATATATATAAAAAGTTCCTTTTTATATATATATGCTTTATATACTATATAACGCTAGGACGACCTGTGGGCTAACTTTGGGCACAACCGAAATTTCAATTAGTTAGGCCCACCCTATACTGATTCTAACTTAGTGCTGCAGGTATGGCTAGGCTATACCTGTAACATTTGCTAACTGATTTCGGTTGTGTTCTAACGTTAGGTGTAACGTTAGGCCTAGGACTAGCCTAGGTAACTTAGCAGGCGGTATAGCTAGCTATATTGAGCGCCTGTTAGTAAGTAGTACTCTAGGCATAGTACTAGGCCTAGCAATTGGCTATACTTAACGATGTTAACGATCGAGAATAAGATTGTCTTATTCCTAAGTCTAACGTTAGCCTATATCCAATGCTTAACGTTGGTGCAAGTTACTCCGTTACTGCTCTTTAGGACTATGGTCAATTTGGAACGACGTCTGTGCATTCGTCTAGGATTCATTAGGCCTAGCCTAGCCTACCTCTTTTTCTTTTTCGTACCTCTTCCACTTCCAGTGGAGATATGTGTAAGTTCGGCCTATTCGCGCGCTGATCTTGACAAAATGACCAAGCCTAGCAATAGCGCAATGCACATGGATATGCAGGCAAAGTAGCCATTCATAGTCGATTGAGTCACTCAGCTCTGCCAGCTTTCGTACATTCATTGGTCAAAAGTTCGCAAACGATTTCAAGGCAAGTGTTTCCACAAGTAACCCAGCTCGGGCCACTCCGATCCTGAGAGCTATGTGCAGCTCATTATGCAAAAAACATCGAGTAGTTCGTGGTAAGGATGCTTAGCCTAGGATTTCTGTGTTGGTCCATGTATTGACGTCTTGACTTTAGGAGAGGATCACGAAGGAAGAGCATGGGAAAATGGGCACGAATTGAGTTTTAGGCGCCCTTTCCTCTCAGTTCCCCCTATCTAAGGGAAGCGCCATAATATATGATGCGTAGTGAGTTGAGGAGATACTGTAGGCCCATAGGCGTACGAGAGCATTTCAGTTTGGGGGGGGGGGGGGCAGAGGATTCTCTGCCCGAAAAATGTAATTCTGCCCGAAAGACTATCTAAGCGGAGCGCCACCATAAGTTGGTGCGGAGCGTACAGAAAATTTTGAAAAATCGTAACCCCTCAGACAACCGGAAATGGCCTTTCACAGGCTTATAAGCAGAATCAAAGCCGTCGATATTTTGAACTTATGTTTGCAATAAAATTTTCACCAAAAATGAGCAAATCTACAAAAAGGACAGAAAACTCCCCGATGAAATGTACCACTACCATTGGATCACTTCATTAAGCTGTAATCATTGGAAAATGAGTTTGCTTGCGCGTTCTACAAACTATTTTACGTTATGCAGCATGAGATTATCATCCATAAAATTATGAAAATTGAAAACCTTCAGAAACCCTCATGGAGGGGGATAGACAGACTAACGCCCCAAAATTTTGGCCCAAATGGCACTTCCAAGGCTATTTAAGAGTTCCCACAACTCAGTAAGTTGAATCAATATGGTGAGATGTATTACCCAAGAGTCGGGTAATCAGAAAGAAAGGAAGGGGAAAGGGCGTTGACAAGGCACTATTTATATATTCTTCCCCTATCCAGCGACGGTAACTGAGGTTCGTTCTTAAAAACATTTGAGATGTGAAAAAAAAAACATAATATAAGGATATACCGCACCTGGGAATGTATAAAACATTACCTGGTCTTGTATCTTTCCGGGGAAAACTGTAGAACGGAATTAAAAACATGAGTATAGTATGTCTGTGACTCTGTTGTGACTCTTGCCCGAATTCCAGTTCCACTGAATTGATACAACTGTCTATATGGCTCGGCCCGAATTCCCGACTTTATATAAACATAGGCGGCGGAAGATTTTTTTATTAGGGGCCACAAGTTTTCGGCAGCCGACATAATGGTGACGCCGTAAGGCGTCCGGTTTGGCGCGAAGCACAAAACCCAATCGGCCTTGGGTCCAGGGGCCACTAAAGGGCCCCTGGTGGGGTTCAGGGGACAAAGTCCAGCTGGTAGAGGTCCATTGGGGGTCTGGATACTTTTGTAGGGGGTGGCTGGGGTTTCATATATAAGCGTAGCGCTACAATCGGTTGGCGCGGAGCGTACAAAGAAAATATTGAATTTTAAACCTCCCAGGTGACTGGAAATGGCATTGGCCAGGTTTATTTGTCTCTAATTCTTGTGAGAAAAATTTGTGATTTTTCTTAGGTTAAAACACCCTTTTGAGATAATGATTAGCCCAGTTCATTACTCCACTGAACTATGTATCCTAGGATGGCAAATCCGGAATCCTGCTGAATGTTGCAAGCAGCTGTTCCAGCGCACTCCTCGGTAAGGTATTTCCAGAGGCGTAGGGGAGCATTTCACTTTTGGGGCAGAAGATTTTGCCCCCAAAATTTAATTCTGCCTGTAGGACAGTCAAAGCGGAGCGCCACCACTAGTTGGCGCGGAGCGTCCAGAAAATTTGAAAATTCGTACCTCTCAGACAGTCAAAAATGACATTTCCCAGGCTTGTAAAGGGGATCCAGGCAGTCGCTTTTTTAAGTTTTAATTGCAGATAAACGTACGTTCCAAACTAAAATTCAGCCAGAAAGACTGAGCGGAGTGCCGCCATTGTTTGGAGCGAACCGTACAAAACATTTTTAAATATCCGACCCCTCAGACAGTTGAAAATGGCATTTCCCGGGCTTAAATGGGGATCTAAGCAGTCGCCATTTTGAGTTTCCTTTCGTAAAAAATGATAACCTGAAACTTATATTCTTCTATGAAGCGGTCTAAAGGGAGCAACACCAAAAGTTGGGGCGAAGCGTGCAGGAAATTTTGAAAAATCTGACCACTTCAGACACTGTCGAAAATGTCATTTCCTTTGCTCATAGGGGGTCTTAGAAGTCGCTAATTAGAGGGTCTGTTTGCACAAAAATTGTTCACTTGAAACTAAAATGCTGCTAGGAAGACTATCTACGCGGAACTTCACCACTGGTTGGCGGGAAGCGAACAGAAAATTTTGAAAAATCGGACCCCTGAGACAGTCGAAAATGACATTTCCCAGGCTAATAGGGGGATCTAAGCAGTCGCTATTTGATCAGAAAATTACCAGATAAAATGTATCACTACCAGTCGCTATTTTGTTTGTTTTTTTTTATTGGAAAAATTGTGTGCCCCACCTTCCGACTATATATGATTTTACTTTTGAAAAAATTAGGCCTATGGGGATCTTAGCAGTCTCTATTTTGATCAGAAGAATCAGATAAAATGTACCACTACCATTGAATGAAATGGAGTAGATGATTTTTCTTCTATTAGCAACACTTATTGACGGAATTGCCACGTTACAAGGTGTGTTGAAATGAATTTTCAAGCAGACTTACGGGAAGACATTCTCACGCTGCATCATTAAAGTATGGAAAAAACAAATTACCCGATTCTCATAACCATTGCCCGTATTTGGCTCTAGACCAGGATAGATGGCAAACGTTTGGGCACCTGAACACCCTCCTGTACATCCGTTGAATTAATTTGGCAATTGAAAACGTCCCAGCATTTTTTTAACCTTTGCCCGAATATTTGACCATTTCGGGCAAATTTTTGATGAAAACCTTTTTTTCACATTCTACCCAAATGTGTCGCAGATCGTTTTTATTTTCCATGAAAATTGTACTTTAAATATAGCGTCTTAAGTCTGTTTTTTCGGCAAAGATTTGAAGCTATTAAAATAATCGGCCATTTCGGGTATTATGTTACACAAGATTTAAAAACAGTCTCAAGAATAATTGTTTCTTTTACGCCTAAGGGTTCCCAAATCTCTTAACTTTTCGTAACTATGTTACCCTTACTATGATACTTTTCCATTTTCGGGCAAATGCTTGAAAGAATTTGGATATTCGACAATTTCGGGCATTGTGTTGTGATTACCTTTGAAGTAACGGTCATAGCTTTTTGAGCTAATAGACCCAAATATTCTACCCACCACAAAAAGGATGATTTTGACTTTTGCATCCCCGGGAATTAAAAAAAAAACCCTCCATGAGGTAGAAATATGCCAGATGCTAGGAGCACACTTCAATTCACACCAAGGTAGCCAGTTTTAGCCACTCCAAATCTCTTCGAAAATTATCCATCCTGAAACTCGACGAGTAAAAAGTCAAGAGATTCCGAAGATATGAAGCTTGTTACAGCCTACCTGAATTTATTCCGAAATTCAGAGTGAGGCACAATTGCAGAATACCCTGCAACTGTTTGAAGGGCGAAAATAAACTCTCCTACAGGTAATCGTTAATGTTGGGGTCCAGCGGGCGAAGCCCCCGGAAGCTTTGCAACTTTTACACTCTGAAAAGTAATATTTGAGTCAAAGAATAGCCGAAATGTAATAAAAGCAACTTTGTTTATTTTGCGACATTCAGTTATGGGGGGGGGGGTGGACTATGCCCCCCAAAATCTCATAAAAAATTATTGGGGGCAGGCCCCCTGCCCCCCCCCCTTCCGCTTCCGCCGCCTATGATAAATGATTTTTCTACTAACGCCGTTTGAGAAAAACCCGGCTTGTCACGTAGATGTTTTTACATGAACTTGTGGGCAGACTTACTTGCAGATTTGCTCACACTAAATTCGTATGAGTGAGCAAACAAGCTACGCTGATTTGTCTACCATTGCCCGAATTTCGGTTCCACCGCACCGCAGGTTAAAAAGTTTCGCACAATTTTAAGAGGATCATTTTGAAAAGTGCAAAATCGTCATCTCATTCATATGCTGCCCAATTACCTCTCGACCAAGTACGTTTCAGCCTTCTGGTGACTATTGGTGATTGCCATTTAGTAATATGGTGCGTCACAAGATAGCTTTTAATTGATTTATTCGGGCAAAATTTGGGGTTCTGTATACATCCTCTCTTCCCTTGTAATCTGGCAATCAAAAATATCCCAGAACTTTTTTGCAACTTTTGTCCGAATATTGTGTCATTTCGGGCAAAGGTTTGCGCAAGAATGTGAAGTGAGGCTGACGAAAAATTGTTTCTTCATAAGCTGCCCGAATGTGTCGCGAATTTCGGTATCTTTTAGAGTTTTCATGAAATTGTACCGTGACTATGATGCTTTTTTTTATTTTTACGGCCAAGTGTTTGAAGGAATTCGGGCGCGCCTAGGGTTTTCTGTGTAAGTAGAAGCAAACCAGGTTTTAAAACTCAAACGGCTGCCCGATTTCCCTGCCCGAATTTTAGGTCTTGATAAAATTTGGAAGAAGTCTGCCCCCTGCCTCCCCCGCCCTCGTACGCCTTTGTGTAGGCCTGTGCTTCCCAAATGGCTGGAAATGGCATCATCACAGACCTTGCAAATTGCATCTAAACATTTTTTTATTTTGGAATCTCACATGAGAATTGAAATTGTCACAACCAGTGGCGCACCCAAGACCGGGGAGAGCTCAAGGGCCGCTTGGGCCACTCCTAAAGGTTTGTATTTTTTTGTTTCTTTCTTTTAGTTCTTTTATCAAATTAAAATTTATATAGGCTATGTACTTTACATCTGGTAAAGGGAAAACGAATTGTTTTTATTTTAGAATGTAATTAAATAACAATTAGAAAATATGCAAGTTTTTATCAGACTTTTGTGGCAAAAAGAAAAGTTTCGGAAGGTAGTAGAGGGAGGCTTTCTGTAGAAGAAAATTCTGAGCCTGATACCATTTCAAGGAACTTACTTGCCGACCCGAGAAGGACTATATTTTCGGCGATTAGGGACTAAAAGTTCTGTCAGACTAAGTAAAAAGCGACTGGGAGTTCAGGTTTAATGTATAGATTTCTCCCATCAGCGAGCAGGAAGATTTTCTGCTTCAGCTCGCAGAACAATTGATTACCATATCTTTGCTTATGCGTGGGTGACTTCCAGCTGCACCTGGTAAATGCTACTATCGAGGGTCCCCGTCCAATTGCCTGGTTCGTCGGTATGAATGGTAAACACGAGTTCTAATTATTAGGTAACTATGTGGCTAATGCCTGTGTGTACGTGTGGTTGTAACTAATAAGTATGTTGTTTTGTTTTTTATATCTATGAATAAATAAAATAAAAAAAAACATTATCTTTATATCTGTAAGGATACGATTTGTAGTCGTGAAAACCGAGAGAATTCACATTTAAACACTGGATGTACCCTATGGATTCGGGATTGTGTGTCACGTGTCAGACTTGTCATAGATATCAGTCTAGCGCCGGGCGTCGATGCGGCTTATGGTGTGCCCATGCGTTCATGCAAGCAAAGGGTTTGCTCTTTTTTGAGAATGTGAACCTCTCAGTTTTGTAATACAGCATGGGACTTTGAGCAGGACGTTGACTGGCAGGGCCAGTCATCAACACCGATGGTTATTTTAGTGTTTCTACTTGGAACGATTTTTTCCCGATAGAGAGAAAGAAGTTTTGAAATAAATTTGTGGTACGAGTACGCGTTAAAAGTAAAATATCCCAGTCATCACGTTAGGCATGTTATAGTCTAGTACATTCAAGGAAGCTGCTACATGAAACCCAGAGTGACGATGCATAGAAACTTATTTTTAGCGTTTCCCTGGCTCTGTCTTGAAAATTGACTGCTAAAAATTTATGCTAATAAAGTAAGTTGGCTGATTTAGCTTCGACTGTGAGTTTTAAACGTTGAGAATGCCAACATTTTAGTGCAAGACATTTGTTTGTCATACAGTAAAACACAACAGGCAGACCCATTAAGGACCCGGCTGCACGGGTCTTGGGGGTTTATCGGAGACAGGGGGAACAGCCGTCCCGCTAAGGATCGAGCAGTACTAAGCTCCACCCGAACTTAGTGACGGTTTTTCGAAACCGTGTCCGGAACGAAACTGTTCGTCGCGGTTTCGTTTAAGGAATACTTAAAATATTTGGCTCATGCTTAAGGGAGGGAAAAATGTTCCCCGTTCTCAAACCAGACAAGTACAACTTTTCAAACTCAACTTAATTATTCCTAGCCCCCCCCCCCACCCCCAAAGAAAAAAACTGTCTGACTTCAATTCTTTCTTGTGCAGATATACAAACTCTTTTAGGCCTACCTCCTAAAATATTCACAAAATTGTCCTAAGGGGCAGATGTAAGCTCCATCTCTCTATGTAAGGTAATCAGTGAACTATGGGCAGGGCATGTTAAATAATATTAGCTACCCTGCACATTTTGACTTTGATGACAGCAAAAGATCATTCAGAAATTGAGATTTTTTTCCAAAAATATATTTGGGCTGTGATGAAAAACCAAAGAACAAGATTTAGCAGCTGATCGACCTATCATCAGATCATCAGATCATTGAAATTTTTTAAGAACCAATCCTCTCACCCCAAACTACAGTTCTTATAGAGGTTTACCAAAATTCTCAATTGACTCAGCTCTTTGATTGACAGTTAATTCAAATAATACAGAGTACCAAAACCTACATTAAACGACCTGAACTATACTGAGAGTGTTTTGATCGTACACATGGACCTTCTTTATACTCACACTGAAGCAATATTTTTACTTTTTAGATTGTATGTGGATGAAGGTGAAAATTAGACAATTGTGGGGGCGAGGGGGGGGGGGGGGAGGAGAACTGGTACCGTTTGAGTGAAAGAACTGGGCCTTTAATATTTTCTGAATTTCTTACACAATATGATGTTGTGTCTAATTTAAAAATCTTCCAACTTGAGCAACAGTCATGTAACGAACCGATCGGGCTCTCATACAGTTTTCCGATTCAGCCCGACGTTCGTTTTACGACGGAGAAAAACCGTAAAACACACGAAAAAAATTGAGACGGGACTACAGGCGATGCCGTTGTTAATCGTTCTTCTCTTTTATTCCGAATCAATATAAGTCTCCACCGGAGTTGAAACACTGTGCAACCAACATGCACCAATACTATGAATCGAACTAAGTTACATTTCAATCCCCCCCCTTTTTGTATCCCTTCCAAATATTTGAATTCAAGAACACGCATTCCCGGGCCCGACGCACATTTAAAATAATTCACGCATTCTTATCATTGTTACTTAATTCCCCCATTGTTGAACTCGCCCTGTTTAATTGAAGCATTCTTATCATTGTTACGTAATCCCCCATTGTTAAACGAGACGAGTTCCTATGAACTCTGTTACTCGTCAATAAAACAGCTAACATTAGAAAGAGATCTAACATCGATTTTATACACTCTAAAAACAGTTGCCTAACACTTTACCCAACCTGGGCATTTTTAACCAAGTGCTGGGAACACATGCCTTCTGCCCCAGTTGAAAAAAAAAAATTATCGCCCAACTTAGCTGGGTAAAATATTTCGCCAAGAAATTGGTCAAAGTTTGATATTTTACCCAACAAAGTTTTTATTTTGCCCGATTTGGTCAAACTTTTTACACAAATATTTTGCCAAATCTTGCTACCCTTTTAATGTAACTTGTTGCCAGACTGCAGTATCTGTTTGATCATTGATAGTTGGCCGTACAGAAAATTGTGAAAAATCGGAACCCTCACACGACCTGAAATGGCATTCTCTAGGCTAAGAAGAAGGATCTAAGCAGTTGGTATTTTGATCAGAAAATTACCAGATAAATTCAAGTGTACCATTGGATAAAATGAGTCAAGACTGGTATTTTTTCGGGGGAAAAACCATAAAACGGAATTGAAAATATGAAATGTATTTCACTCCTTTGCGGGCTCAAGGATAAATTCAATTAATGAAAATGTCTATATGTGACTGCCCGAACTCCTGACTACAAATTACTTTACTACTTGATTTTACTTTGAAAAAAAAAGCACGTTACGATATGGGTTCAAATGAATTGTCAGGAAGACTTTTGGGTAAACATTTCATTGTATGTTATTGGAAAACAATCTACAGACCTGATAGATGGCAAACTAGTGGACACTGTAATTTAACGCCCTCCCGTCCGTCGGAATAAGTAAATCGGCAATTGAAAATACCTCAGAAGTTTTGTTCCACCTTCTCCCGAGTTAATTCATATATTTTTCCCGTTTTAGTCAAAGATTTTTCAAGACTGCAGTACAAAGTTCGGCTGAGGAAAACCTTTTTTTCACAAGGTACCCGAACGTGTCGCAAATCTTTGCATACTTCATTTTCACTATTTTTTCCCATTGAACATAGTCTGTTTTGGGGGCCAAAATTTGAAAGTACTAAAATAACCAGCCATTTCGCGAATTGTGTTGCACAAGATTTAAAATCCAAAACAGACTGAAGATGAAATGCTTCTTTTAAGAGACATGCTTCCCACATGTGTTGCGATGTTTTTATTTCTTTGAGTTTTCGTAGATATGTTACCGCTTTTAAGATACTTCTCTATTTTTCGGGCAAATGCTTGAAAGAATTTGAATATTCGACCATTTCCGTCATTGTGTTGTGGAAGACTGTGAAGTAAATCTCACAAGTAGTAGCCTTTTTTTCAGTTCAGTCAGAATAGGGCTTTATTTTTGTTCTATGAATTAAAAAAACTTCAAGCTTTTTAGGAAGAGGGACCCCGCACCCCACCCTCTAAATCCGCCTTGCTTTTTACAAACACTTTGGCTTTACCCAACCTTAATTTCCCCTCCTCCTCCCCCCCTAACCTCCCCTTCCCTTTCCTTCCCCATCCCTTTCCATCCCTTCCCCCTCCCCTTCCCCCTCCCTTCTCCTTCCCTCCCTCCCCTCCCCTCCCTCTCCCCTCCCTCTCCCCTCCCTTCCCCTCTCCTCCCTCTCCTCCCTCTCCTCCCCTCCCCCTCCCCTTCCCCTCCCCTCCCCCTCCCCTTCCCTCTCCCATTTTGACATTTGCAACCGCCACTGTTTATAATTCAGTATTTCTGTGCAATTGTGGAAGCATTGGAAACGATATCAGAATGGTACATACGTACGTACACGTACTAGCACTGCAGTGCGTAATTCATCACGACACCAAAACCGCAAGGACGAAAGCTTTTGTCGGGGTCGTAATGGCGTCAAGTAAATACATCAAGTTACTTAAAGAAAAAGAGAAACTCCTCATGGATATAGAGGCAAGGTTGTCTGATCAACTAAAAAGCCTAAAGGTGAGCATTTTTCCTTTTTTCACCACAGTACTTATCCTAGTACTAGACTGTAGCCTAAACCTGTTTATGACGTCCTGCTACTGTAGGCCAACTTTAATAGTCTAGTACAGCCTGCAGTATGTGTACCGATTACGCAAAACCTGTCCAAGTGAAAATGTAGGCTATAATAGGCCTACTGATTACTGTAGCCTAACGTACGGTAAGGCCTGGGCAAGTGACTTTTGGCAACCAATTGCTGGTCGTCCCCAGGACAACCACTTAGGGCTGTCTCTCTTCACCTTCTGTGTTCAAACTTGTTAGTGTTTGGCACTCAAATACAGCATATTCACCACCAAACACTTAAAAAAATCAACAACCTTGCTTTCTCTTTACCCAATTGAAGAACATTAGCTACAGTATGTTACTGCAGCATTGCAGTAACACTCGCATTGAAATACAGTGATAAGGTTCACAACCAGTACAGATTCAGGTAGCCTTCAATTATGCAGAATACCCCAACCGATCCAGAAGGTCTGTTTTTGAAGAGGAGTTGGAGCCGGGAGTCAAGTGAAAACATGGTCCAAAAATTAGAGGGGGCAAGCCAACTTCCACCCTGACTCCTACTCCACTTGCAAAAATGTCTTGAAAGCATCTCCCACTGCGACTTTCAGATATATCTTGAAAGCGTTAGTTCATAAACCAGTTAACTATCTGTCACTGCAACTCTGACTAGGCCACAAATCAGTGGACTTAGAATATTTTTTAAACAAAAAAGATCACTGGGCCATCAAGCTACACGTCTTGTGTCGTTCTCAAAATCAGACACAAGTGTATACTGTAAGTGCATGGAATTTCAATTGCACCCTCATTTCCTGTGACTGCAACTCCAGCTCCACTCTCTACACTGTAAAAAAAAAATCTCTTAATTTAAGTAAAAACTCTTAAATTAATGGTGTCATTTCAAGAGGTCAAGGTACTTGAATTTAGTGTTTAACTTCTTAGAATAAGTGCTATTTCTCTTAAATCAAGGAAAAAACTCTTAAATTAATGGTGTCATTTCAAGAGGAATAAGGCACTTAAATTTAGTGACACTTAATTGCAGTATTTTTCAACTGAATTTAAGAAGCAAATCTGGCAAAACAGGCAACATTGGTGAAACAGGCAACACTGTCACTGGATTCAAGAGGGGCTGAAATTCCAAGCTCTAGATTGAAGAGCAGTTTTTTTTTACAGTGTAGTCTCTACAGTAGCTGCACCTTCGAAAGTGCAGGGTATTCTATAATTACCCCCAGATTTAATGCACTGTGACTTTGTAGTTTGTATTGAACCAAAATAGCATGCAGTGTATGTTGTTTCATACAGAAGAGCAAGCTGCTTCAGTATACAGCCATCTCATTGATCAGGTTAGATAAGTTGATTGGATTGAAGCTAACTGCTAAGACCTGCCAAGCCCAAAAGAAGTAAAGTGAAATCATTAGAAACAATGATGTTTTGGCCTTTGGTGACAGGCAGTGTTATGGCAGTGGCTGGAATCAAGGTGCTTACAATACTGTTCTGTAAATGCAAAACTTGAAAAGTGGTGTAAAGATTTTCCACTTTGACACTTCTAGTCATAAAGGGATAGGAACTTACAGTACGTAAGTTTGGTGATTTATCTGAGTGATACCATATATCTGTTAACCCTTCAGCCCAAATGTTAAACAATAAATGGAAATTTTTTTGACGTTCCCCATGTCACTGTCCCCTACGCATTGAACTGATTCTTATACCCAGCCACCAGATGTCATCACAGTTTTATTTGTCATCAAGTTAAATGAAGTTGGGTAGACTTTTTGGGTGTGTTCCCCTTTTAAATTAGTGAGGAGGACCAGGCCCTCTGTATACAGTAGCTACTACTTTTAATGTGATTAAAAATATTCTTAATTAAAATACTGTACAGCAGACTACCAGCTCTTAATGGATCATTCTCATTGCAAACATGGTATGTCAAGTATCTCATTTGTTGGCTGTTACTCCATGGGAGTCCATGCAATATTATCCTCTCTACAGGTACTGTACAGTATACTCTCAAAGTACCGTAATATGAGGGAGTAGGGATAGGTACTGTTACTAAATTTTCAAGAACCATTCCTGACAGAGTGGCAGAATTGAATAGGATAGTCATAGTCTGATGCAGTAGAGATACTGTTACATTGCCCCAGGGTTTCAATTTTCTTTTCTAATGTAAACTGAATTTGTTTGAACCACATTCATGCCAGGAATTTTGAGGCATAAGAGTGTGATTGGTCCCACACCACCATTCACCTCAAATCACTGTAAGTAGTGATTTTTTTGCCCACTTGTGCAGATTTATGGAGCATACTGTACTGTAGCTACTGTTGCTCTTACCCTATGATGTTACTTGTTCAGTTCTGAATTCATCTTGAACAAAATCATGGTGTACACTTAATTTTGTACATGCTATACCCAGACAACTCCAGTTGGACTGGCCAGAATGTAAACACTGTTCACCTACTGTACTGTAGCAGTTGGACTGTGTCAGGGATAAATCTCTACATCTAGTTCACTCCCTTACTTGTACTGTATAGTGCTGCTCATGATGGCAGGAATCAGAAACTTAAGCCATAGTGTACTTCAATGTGACCACTTTGTGTAGGACATAAATGGAAAGAAGATACGAAATGTCTCCCCCCTCCCTCCATCCCTCCCATCTACTTTCCTCTCTCTTCCTCACTCCCCATTTCACTCCTCCATGAAATTTGTAAGCGAAAAATGAAATGCTGGAAGAAACTTTTAATGCACCCTAAATGTGAAGATAAAAGGCTAACAGGAAATGCTGATTTGGTATGTACATTTAAATTGACATTATTCCAAATTCAAACATGCAATGTGTTTCAAGCAAAGATCATATTTCTCCAGCACCACTGCTTGTGGGGATGAGCAAAAAAGGAATTCCATGGATGAACAGTGACCCACAGCACTGTGTGCAAGTCTCCTCACACAACAAGGAGATATCTGTGTAATATTATCATAAATTAATTACTGGAGAATAAGTGATTAACTGACTGGAAACTCTGGTGTAAACAATTCCCCCACTGGGAACTTGTTTCATGCAGACTTTTGCATTAGGCAAAGAATTATGAAAATGGCCAAAAGTTACCCCTTTTCTTTGGTCTATCTCTTAGCTAGATTAGGAAGGAAATGTTGTGTTGCCATCCTATACAACACCTTTACAGTAAATTTAGGAAAAATCCACTGGCAAGGACAGAGGCTGAAACCTTTTAAATTTGAGTGAGACAGACATTTTATCCCTCTGTGTACAGTACAGTATCTACTGTAAGTTCTTCCCACACTTTGTGGGTTGAGCTACAAATGGGAACTTATTTAAATTTACTTAAAGTGGGCATGAGATGGCCACAAAAACTTTTGTGTATGACAAGATTCGTTACAGTATTTTACAAATGCCATCTCAAAAACCTGTAAAATTTATCATGATATTTGAAGGGAAACATTCAAAATCCAATTTCAAAAAATGCCGCAACAGGTCACCTGACTTTTATGACACAGTTGGCGGCACAAACCCTGCCCTATTTAAGAGCGCACATCTAGATGTGGAACTAATGTAATGCTCGGTAAAGTTATCTTATCTTAGCAACTTCATGAAACTATTGTATCACAATACCCGTCCAACATACAGAGTGAAAGGCGCAGACCATGGTGGGGATTTGGAGTAAACCATTGGCCAATATGTTTGTTTGTATGTGCGCGTGTAAAAACAGTTCTGTTTTTGTGCTAGAAAGACGTGGTTCGGCGCTATAGAGAACAGCTATGAATACGTATGGACAATCCACAACAAGCGTGTTCTCACTACAAGGGTGTCTTTACTGTATGAGCTGTTTGGTGATATTGCTAATACTTAGCAGTCACCAAGCAATGCACAATTCTTAATGTGGTCAGTGGCCACGCTTACTGCTATCGTAGGACTGGTGTTTGCAATGATGTACTCGCTAACAGGCGTTACCATGCACATGATTCGATGATTGTGAGCTTCCTGGTACTGTGTTGCTTACCATGCCCAGTGACTGAGCCTCCAATGACGTCACAATCTTGAGATGCGCTCACATACGTTTTTTCGCTTTCAGATTTCAAATGGGCTGAACGTGGCCTGTAATTCGGCATTCATGGACATAATATAGCAGGGAAAACATTCACTTTACGTATGTCAAGGTGTACCCAAAGAATATTTACCAAGAAACTTGCTTTGGGAGTGTCATGCCCCTTGTAAGTTGAATAAAATAACACCCGCACCACACTACTTACATGTAATTTCCTGAAGGGTGTGATTTGTGCAGTGGCACACCCAGAAAACCACATGTGGAATATTAACCCAAGTCCTACATCATTAACAGTATAAGTACTGTAAAGACAATGAAGAGATTTTTCAGTGAGAAGAAGCATCACTGTACTGTACATTGTGTTAAATACTGTTGATTGATAATTTCTTAACCCTTTTTTGTCTTAAGGAAGACAAATTTCATGTTTATGAGCAAGAACTTTCTTCTACACAATAAAGTCTTTATTTAGAAATATCCATGTGTCAATACTCTCAATTTGAGGAAATATGCACAAGAAATTTCAGTTCAGGTGCCCCACTGTGCACTGTCAACTTTTGGGAGAAATTAAACCCTTGTTTTTTTTCATAGCCCAAACATCAGTGCACCAAATTTACAGATTAGTGCAATTAAACCAATATGTAGCTACTACAGTTAGTAGCACCCTAGCAAAAACTCTGCTATGAATTGACTTTGGTGAAATGCCTCCATTACTGTATAGTCAGACTTTATTCCATTATATTTCAGAATGAAGAAATTTACTTACTTACCGTTCTAACTCAACAAACTAATGAAGACGAAGATGGAAAAGAAGCAACTGTCGAAGGGGTGAGTGGAAACTTTCAGTGACATGCTTGTCCTCTTCTGATAGTGTACAGTACCTAGTCTAAATTTCAAAAATATTTCAAGCTTGAAAAAGTGAATTCAACTGGTTCATCTCCCATCAGATGTTCCTGTATTTAGATACTGCAGGCCATTGGATTTCAAAAATCACAGGAACCCATTTGTAGGTTTCCTCATTTTTCACCATGGGAACCCATGGGTACCCACTTTTGGGTTCTGTTAATAATTGCATGGGTGGTAACTGATTGGGTTAACCGTTTATGGGCTCAGTGGTTTCATCACCACGGATCACCACGCCATGGGGAACAATCGCTCCCGTGAAATCCTACAGCCTAATACCATAGTTCCTTCAGTTTCAAATAGCAGACTGCATATTTATGTATGATGTCATTCTTGTACATTTCAAACTGCAATCTTGATTTTCTTTTTTTTTTCTCTCTTTTTTTGAAAGCCAAGTGCTGTAACCTTGTGTCAAAATGATTGTTTCTTAGTATTATTGCAGGGTTAACACTGCGCCAGGCAGCACTGGGCAGTACAGGTACATGCTACCCAGCTCTCAAAACCACTGCCAGGTGCTGTACTTGCCTATAATTTGTGAGCATCATCGCCTGGCACAAATTTTGTATCCTTACTGAATAAAAATCCTAGATTTCTTGCAAATTGAGTGATACAAAGCCCTTTTCCCTTGGATGGCATTCTTCAACCTGCATATTTTTGTTAAGGGTTAACCCTACCCATGTGTGTTGCCCTCCACTTAGACTGCTCCCCTACCACTTAGACTGCTCCCCTACCACTTAGACTGCTCCCCTACCACTTAGGCTGCTCCCCTACCACTTAGACTGCCCCCCCCCCATAGACTGTTCTTCCTCTCCTTAGACTGCTCCCCTGGGATGGTGATCACAAATTACCCAGCTCACAAAATGGTCAGGTGACAACTGATAACCCTGTATTATTGGCTGACTCTAGATTCCAAATGCCATGCAAGGTAATTCCCATATTTAGTTATTTACAAAAAAAGATTTCAAAAAGAGACCCAAGAGATATTACTGTAACTGTGAGCACAAGGACATTAAAAACAATTGTGCAATAAACTATTTCAAATTAAGTGAATTAACATCAATATTTTTGTCAGTGGTGGGCCAAGGGGAACAAACTGTGACAACAGAAGCAATTTATGTCCTTTTCCAACACCTAAAATACATTGTAATGCTTTAACATTAGGCACTCTGAACCATGCTACCATACAGTAGCAACATTCAAGCGATAGTGAAGAAACAACAGTAAAATTAGAACTTATTCACTTATTGGTTCCTTGTGTAACAAAGGAACCTATGCAGTCACCTTGGCGTATGTATGTGTGTGTGTGTGTGTGTATGTGTGTGTGTGTGTGTATGTGACGGATTGGAATGCGAGGTATGTGGTGCGATAACTCAATAACCGAGTGATCAATTTTTTTCAAACTTGGTATGTATGTAGATGTTGTGGAGTAGATGTGCCCTATCGTTTTTGGTGGAGGTCAAAGGTCACTGGTGATCACCAGAGGCCAAAAACTGAATTTCTGTTAGTAGCTGTAACTCAGTATCCGTTGTTCAAGCAGTGGCATCATTTTAGGATAAGTTAGATTGGTAGGAGGTGAAAATGTTGGTACATTAACCAAAATAATTGGAAAGGGTCAAAAGGTCAAAAAGTAATGTTTTATTGATATCTTGCCACTGAAACATTTTAGAGGGGTGGTGTAATGGAGATTTGTGTTCGTCTAAGTGAAATGCACGTGATGACCCCCCTTGACCTCACTTGACCTCATTTGACCTTTTGACCTTTGTGACTTTTTGTGACTTTTTTGTGACGTCAAGATTTGTCTTGATCAGACGAACCAAAAAGGCTATTACACTACCCTCCTACAATGTTCGTTACTTGAGTTACTGACATTTAAATGACAGGCTAGTGTGTACATGTAGGTCATATGTAGGCCTATTGCAATGCCAGGTATGCAGTGCAATTACTCAATAACCAAGTAACATAGTGGAAATAATGGAAAGTTGTGTTCGTCTAAGTAAAGTGCACGTGAAGACTCTTTGGGTCTTTGTTCAATTGGTTTAAAAGTCCAGCTGAAGTTTAATGCCTTTAGACAAATGCAATGTATAAAAGAAAAGAAGAATTATAACCCCCTCTCAGTCTAAAAGCAGTTTAGTTAACAATCAGGACAGTAATGCAATTATTATTAAAAACAACCTTTTCCTCACATACAGTATTGAATAAAGTTATTCACAGTGCAAGCTAAGATTCCAATTTCAATAGTAAAATATGAAAGCAGTTTCTCTTCTTTACCTCTGCTTTTACCCTAGGGACTACAATGCTGTTTCTAACACCCTCTTTAGGTTAAAAGGTCAAGTTGAAAGTCATTTATTAGATTCTACAGAGCTATGTTTGTTTCTTGGTCTTCTAGCCAAATTGTGAAGAAGAAATTGGTGGTAATAAATCACTATCGGGCTGCCTTTAGTAGCAGAATTGTGGGCTTTTCCTTATTTTTGCTTTTCAGGCAAACACATTGGGTAGTCTAAAGGACAACCATGACATAATTTCTAGTCATCCATCATAAATTTTGGTGGTCAGGAATGACCAGATGACTGTTAAATTTCTTTGGTGCAGAAGAGACTGTGTTTATTTAAAATCAGTTTTGATCTACTTTGACTGTATTTGACCTTTGTGACTTCTTTTTAAGGTCTGGATTTGAATTGTTGAGATTGACCAAAAAGGCAATTAACTAACCTCCTATACTACCCCAAACTCAAGTAAATGACATTTTAGTGAAAGGTGATGAATGTATTTGTCGCATGGAAGTGGGCAGTGTGCAGTGTGATTATTTGAAAAGTTTAGTGTTCCATTTCTCTCAAACGGCAAGTGCTTGTATGATTTTGAAATTTAATGTGCCCCTATGTTTTTGGGTGATGGCCAAAAGTCATTGGGGTTAAAGGTGCAAATTATGCCTTACCTTGGGACTACCTTAATACAATATCATCTTTAATGCAAGGAACCATAGTGCCCTTGGGCTCTTGTTTTAGTATTTATGATGGACCAATTTACATTGCTTTCGATTCTTCCAGTTGGCCGGCTTTTTTTTACCACAAGACAATACTACTACCAAACTGGGAACAATTACAGGAGTTCTAGAGTAGAACAAAAGAATAACATCCTCTACAGTAATTGCAATGCTTTGTCAAACTATTTGAGTCACCCAGTTAAGTTATAAAGCAGATAGGAGAACCTCTAAGAAACCAAGACAGTTTCACATTGTGTTCCAGTTGCTCAACCTTCCAGGTCAGTGATTTCACAGTTGCCATTGCACTGTAGGGTCAATTAAATATTTTGAAAGACTTTGGCTTGTCAGTACACTCTGAAAAGTTAATATTAAATCTCAAAATAGTGCAAACCACTTCCCCATGTATGTGAGTTTATTGACAAAAGTGCCATGAGTCATTCAGTCAGGTGTGCAGCAGTTAGTATTAAACTGAAACAGATGCACAACAAATGTCTTTTTATGGGCAAAATTTGTAAGGACCTTTGCTTTATACAGTACTGTAATGCACTACAGTAGGTGACAAACAAGGGTGTGCTTTATCAAGGCTAAGTATGGAAACATACAGAAATGCAAAGTGTTATAGTGATTTGTTTTAGCATCTGAGTAAAAGGGGCCCAATAATTTTCCGGTCCCAATAAACAGTGGGCTGGATGATGCAACTACTGTACGTACACTCCTACCCCCCCCCACCCAAGTGCAGGTACTGTACAGTTGCTTGATATGCTGTAGGAGTTACAGTAACAACACACCAACATGGGTGTGTTGTATAATGCCAGCTTGTGGAGATGACATGTTAGCAAGCAGTGTTCACAAACACTGACATACACACAGGTCTGCACACACATACATTGTACACCCAATCCATTTATTAGAGTATATTCACTTGCCTCACTGGTTGGCATTGGTTGGCACATCTTATCAACTCTTTTGACGCATAGCATTTGTTTGTAAGCACTGAATGAGTGTATTTCTTTATGTACAGTTCTTTATCATTGATACCATTATTAAGTGGACTAGCACCGGTAATCTTGAATGTAAATACTTGTTTTTCAGGAAGTAGCAGAAGACATGGACAGTGATGCCATTAACAGAGTCCCTCTCACTCATCTCAATGCTGCCTCAAATAATTTCTACCAAATGTTTGCTGGAAACAACTCTCAGAGAGATGAGATGATAGAAATTGAAGATGAGGAAGAGGAGGAAGAGGAAAAAGACTCAAAGCAAGAGGAGGCTGAAATGATTGAAGAGAAGGATGAAGATTTTCAGACTTTGATGAACTCAATGATGCAGGAGGGATGAAGAATGGTGTCATTCTTCTGTATAATTGAAAGTGAATATGCTCAGCTTCATGATGCAGGAGGGATGAAGATTTTGATGAACCCAATGATGCAGGAGGGATGAAAAATGCTGTACTGTATACTGGAAGTGAGTATGCACAGCTTCATGATGCTGGAGGCATCTGATGAGCTTTACACTGCTTGAGGGATGAAGAAAGCTGCGATCCTATAACTGGAAGTGAACAACTCCAGGGTGTATTAAAGAGGGATGAAGACTGATGAGTTTCATGCTTCAGGACCGAAAAAGAATGGCGTCTAGGGATTCTGCCAGAAACTCAGAAAAAGGGGTGGGGTATTAATAACTGCCAAACCCCAAGTCCAAATTGATGGTGCCCTTGGCCATAGTTGCAGGTGGGTTCAGTGGGACAAAAGGTTGCTATCCACCCCCAGAAGGTGTAATCTGAAGGGACTTGAAGGTTAATTAAGTTAAAAAAGTTGCAAGGTGTTCTGTTCTTAGACAAAGCCCTGTCCACACTATGCTACTTGATGTAACGCAATGCATTGCAACGAGATTGTTCAGACCTGTTGCAAAGTGTGGAATGCTTTGCAACTGGCTGCAAGGAGACGTGCAACCAAGTTTCATGCAACCGAAGGTGCTCGGTCGCATGGAACTGAAAAGTGAACTGACAACAACAACAGACTTCTGGTATGAAGCTCGCGAAATTCAGTTATCGAAATGAACAGAACACATTCCTGTCCCTCCAACGTATCAAAGAAGGAGTATGTTAAATGTTAGAATTTAGTGTGAATTGCTTCATGGACCTCCAACTTGTTGCATAATGTGGACACTCTATGCCCTTAAAACTAGTTAGTCCTCAGTGGCTCACCACAACAAGACAGTCTTGTTGCAGTAAGTCCCATCACATAGTGTAGACCGAGCTTAAGAAACAAAGGTACCGACATGTTTTAGTTTCAGCGAAATGATAAGGGGTTGTTTTACCTTCCTTCCTCTGGAAAAGGTGGACACAAATTCCCCTTACCTGGTTACCATCCTCCCCCCCCCCCCCCCCTTACTGCCATTATGTAGATGACTGGCTCATGAGTTTGCTTTTTAAGCAGTTTAAGTCAGATGACCTCATTCAGCTTCCTTAGTGCTGCATGAATGGAAGATTATGTTTGCTCACTGCTATGGTTACCATATCTATTCTCTAAAAAGTAGGACAAAGAGAGGGGTCTTCTCCTACCCCTTTGTAATTTTTTTCAGTTTTCAAGGGTATCTAAATGGAAAATGGTGCAATATGTTCAGAAAAGTTATGAAAAATCTGTCAAATCATATGCAATGTAGACAAGCTGGGCAATTTTAAAATTCTGCCTAGGTGTGACCTTGAACCAGTAAGAGGAGGACAAGTCTGGGTAAATCTGATAACCCCACAGTTAACCCTACTGCAGTCTTTCTGGGTTAAGCTAAAAATACCCAGTTTGCACAATCTTTTCATCTCGGGTTTAAGCTGTGTATGGACTTAATGTTTGAAAGTATTGACTCATTTGTCAATCACAGCCTCCTTGCTCTGAAACTGAGTACAAGTGGACCATATCTCTGTCAAAGTTTGGGGAAGTGACTCTGCAACATTCCAGTTTCAATTGGACTTGGCATTTCCTTCAAAGAACTGTTATTGCTCCTCCAAGCTACAGTATAAACCACAAAAAAAAAAAAGAAATGTTTCAAGGTTCCAAAACCATTAACCTACTGTACTATGCATTGTGTATAGTGTACAGTATATGAAAAAATACTGTACCCATGTGGAACTCATCAGTTGGTGCTTGGCGTGAGGGCTGTGGGCTAAGCTTCCTTGTCATTTTCTCATGTGTGATAGACAAGAGTAGGGTTTCTTAGTAATATGTTGTTGCCTCAGTCTTAAACCGATTGTATGGTCCAGTGGTTAGAATGTTCGACTTGCATTCGGGAGGTCTGGAGTTTGACTCTGGTTGAGTTGTACTGAAGACTTAAAAAATTGAACCTAAACTGCTGTTGTGCTTGGTATTTAGCATAAGCAATAGAGTCGGGAAAACAAGCCAGTGAACCACAACTGGAAAAAAAGGCTGTAGCTGGCCAGGACTTAAGCCAGTTGTTAGAAACTGAGCTGTAAAACCCAATCTAGCTTACTCTTACAGTATGTTATTTTGAAAGGTGATTTTAATTTCAGGTACAGCATCCTAATTTCTAGATTCTAATCATAAAAGTTATGGCAATGGGAAGGGCTTTATTGGCCATCTGATTTGAGACTCTAATTCCAAACCTCCCTGCTGCAAGTCGGATGCTCAAACCACTTGACCATGCAGTCATTTTACTGTCAGATATAAGAATTATTCAGTAGGACCAAACCATGAAGACAAGTCAAGGTTCCTACACAGTAGGAAAATGGGAAATGTCTGGAATTGTATTATGGTATTGAACATCCATGAAAATAGGGTGTTTGATCTGGATGAAGTGCAATATGGTCATGAAGTTTGAAATACACATACTATAGTTCAGATCATGTTTTGTGCATGCCCATGGTGGGTTAACAACACTTAAGGCCTTGAACAACACTTAAAAACAAAGACCACGGTGCTGTATGAAATTTTTAATTTTTTGTACAAACTACTCATTTTGGTCTTGCAAAGCCTGGAAAATATCTTAACTTTCAGTACCTCAAAGTGTGGAAACTCCCAAGTCTAGCATACCCTACAGTAAAGAGTGGAACTGTAAGCCTGATAATCAACTTTCTGTTTTGTTGTAAACAAACTTCTTGGAGGGCAATGACTTTCTTTGTCCATTTTTGTGGTTGAATGTGTGAGAGTTTGAAGTTGCCTACCTACAGGGTATCTTGCTTTACCAGTGTTTTGAACAACAGCTGTGTCCTTTGAACTGAAAGCTGATGATTTATTTAATAGATGGCAAGTGGAAGTGATTATGTCATAGGGTATTTCCCCATTTAGAAAGTTTGCTTTGTATGACAACATTGCATACAGTACTGCAAAGTATGTAGAATGAATTGTACTGTGTAACTGTGAGGATATACAGTAGGCTAGAAATTTTTAGAAAGAATTCCTGAACTTTAAATGATGATTGGCTAGTAAGTGAAGGAAGGTGAGATCTACAATACAGGGAACTTGGGAATAATAAAGACACTTTGCTTTGTACGAGAGAACATTTGAAAAGGACAAGCTGAAGGATTTTAACTGTGTGAGTTTTTTCCATGTTTTCATACACTGGTCATTTCAGAGTAACTACTGTAGTCATGCCATGGTTTTCAGAAAATTTATGGTTGTCCCTAGGGAACAACTACAGAATTTTAAGTTGTCCACAAGGAAATTTGGTTGTTCAAAATGTATTTTTTATACCTTTTCATCCAACTACCAGTATTATTAGACATGGTCTTTCCCTAGTTCATATTGTTCTTTTTAGTTAACGCTTGAATTCAGTAAATTGTATTTGTTCATGTGCAATTCGTCTATTGATAGAATTGTGACATTTGAGGGACAAGACCTTCATAATACAGACGTTAGAAATATGCAGAAATATGACAGTAAAGAGTTGGAAGAGGTGATTGGTATTAAGGTTTGTATTGTAGTCTTGAATTTGACAACAGCAACTTGCTCTTCAATTCTTATTGAGAAAAAAATGGTTGTTCATGGGACAATTGGACCAACTTGAATCTTTTGGTTGTCTCTAAGAACTTCTCATAGTCCTCAGGCTTGGCAAATGTACAATTACAAAAAACAGGCCCAGCAAGGTGCTTTACTGTAGCATTCTCATACTTGTACTATAGGCAATACACTGTAACAGAACTTGTCATGAAATAAAATTATTTGACATAATTAACTTGTCTATTTGTATTAATGATATTGCATCTTTGTTTAATTAATGTAACTTCACTTAAGGTACAGGCCTAGTCTTTTGCAAGCAACAATGTAATACACACTGCTTACACAGCATAGCCATTGTATGAATTTGCTTTTTAGAATACTCAAGACTCAGATTGGTATGTACACAAAGCCTCCATTAAAAGCTAGGGGCACTAACTTTCCTAGTGTATGATGTCCTAATGAGCATACATGAAATTAGGGCAATTCTTTACCCAATTTCCTCAGTGTCTCTGTTCCCGGGACTATAGAAGAATACGCCAGAAGCACTAGTACTTCCTCACTAAATACTCTCTTCCAGCAAAAGCTCCTGTAACCCCCTCCCCCACCTCTCTCCACTAATGATACCTGCCATCAGCCTTACATCTTGTCCTCATAAAAATTCTAAACGCTCATAAATTGAGGAGATCATGGCATATTTTAGTGTACAACTATCTATGATACCAGTAAGCAAAGAATTTGAAAGATTAAAGCTGATGGACCTGAGTATGGCTGACTAAATCAGCTGAGGCCACCACCGTTTGGAGTTGTCTATACTGTGGAGGCCTTTATGGTTTATACATAGTCACAGTGATCCCTGTAAAATTGTAATGTAGCAGCTCTACATGTGTTAATAGGGAGGGGTAATTTCAGCAGATCTGGTCATTTTGTTTGGCCGTACAACTTACTGTATCTGCAGGCTATTATCACATCCATCTCAAAGATATTTTAGGATAGGATGGGCTCGTAGGAGTAGATTGAATTTGATAAATTCTGCCATTAGCTTAGGTTTGTCTTATTGGGATTCCTTCAATAGCTCAAACCAAACCATGATACTGTAGTCCAATTGGATAGAACAAATATAACAATGGTACTCATCCTGTATGCCTTTTGACTCTTCACTCACAACACCTAGGAAGAATTCAGATTTCATATTTTAACTCATAACATAGCCATACTGGGTCAATTTTTCAGGGGGATCATTGATAATTTTTTCTGGAATTAGAATGTGGACCAATCAAGCTGCCCAGGTAAAGAGGGCATAATTTATTGATAGCCCATTTCATTTGGATTCACCATCCTGTTGTGTTGTGTCATTCAAATTAAAATGCTTCAGTTACAGTCAGGAACTTCATAGAAATCACAGGGGTGATGCCAACATAGTTGTAAAATGTTTTACCTTTTGTTACACGTTTTTAATTTATCTTTAGTTAAAAACATAAACAAGCAAGTTGGGCCCTGCCATGGGTTAGGTTAGGTTTAGATGCTGTATAGTGTTTTATGCCTTGACTTATGACCGCCAGTCTAGTGGGGTCCACAGCTTTTTTCCCACATGCTGAGCACAAGACTGTTATCCCTTTTCAATTGCTTATTCATAACATCTTTCATCTTACACAATGACAGTACGTTCCATTTTTAAAGTCTTACTCAATGTGGGATTTGAACTTCACAAATTCTGGCCCTGCCATGAGAGAATTTAATCATGCAAAATGGAAGAGACAAGATACCTCATGGCTTCTATGGACTTACACATAACAAAGATTCAGTAGGCCGTGGTAAATTCATATTTTGCTCAAATCTAAGTTGTTCTGCAGTTGTAGTTTAGAAAAGACCTTTTCCAAGAAGCAATAAGAAGGTGTTGTGGAAAAATTTTTTGATAAGTGTAGTTGCTTATTAAAGCCATTTACCGTGGTCCAACCAGACGCTTTCCCAAGTGTTTTTGTTACTATTTTTAGAAAGGGTCTATTCTAAAACCAATCCATCGATTACCTGTCTTTATCAGAAGCAAAATGTTTTATCTCGGACTTCTTGTGAAACATCAGCATACCAAGCACAGTATAGGGTCGTATCACAAAGGGTGACACGGAAAATGGGAGCATGGGGAAATATCCCTGGCCCAAGTTCAGTATTTGATCAAATGTTATACTTAGTGGTGAAGCAAAGGCATTGAGAGCACAGTAGCCTTTCATTTATGACATTGCATTAAAGTAAATATTAATGGAAACATTAACTCAGCATAGGTGAACCCCTACAACAATTACTATGCCTTATTGTTCTAGAGTCTATTTCCAACAAGCCCCTAACAAAAGGAAGGGTGAAACCTATTTTTGTATCCCTAGAAATAAGTTGCTATTGATTAAATAGACATTCTTTGCTCCTTACAGCAAATTTACATTACCTGCTAATACCTGGAAGGGCCAGCTTTCCAAACCCCTCCCAACATACACACAGTTTTTTACACCTACTTAAAACAACTGGCCATTGCATTGACCTCCAAAAAGCTTTGACCCTATAGCTTTTACATGAATCAAATTAATGAAGAACTTGGAAGTTCTTAGGCTTTTGAAGTGCTCTTCTAAATATGATGCCCATGGGAATTGCTGAAGACAAAAGAGGCAAATAACACCCAAGGATTAAATTATAAGCTCAACCAGACATAATGCCAGGACCGAAAAAAAAATGATGTCCTAGGAAGGGCATAAAATTCTCAGAGTCAACATATTTTCATGTACTGTAATGAACGTGCTTTTATAATTTACAAGATGGTAACCAATTACTAAAATGTATTAATACAAATAGGTACTGTATGTATGTACTCATCGGTCAGGTTAGGTTGGATGGAGTTTTACAGTTTCCAACCAATTGGTGCAAGTTGAGCCAGCCAGGGTCTTTTTTTCCAGTTGTGGCTCCCTCACTTGTTTTCCCTACTCCATTGTGTATGCTGAGCACCAAGCACAATGGCAGTATTAAGTTCTGTATTTTAAGTCTGACCTGATCAGGACTTGAACTCCTTACCTCCTGTATGAAAGTCATATGCTCTAACCACTTGACCATGCAGGGATACAAGAAGCTATACTGTACATGTCTTGGAAAACAAGCTGCTTACAATTAATGCTGCTGGACTGATGACCTGAAAGTTTTTTAGAAAATATATGAACCAAACTGCCCAGAGTTAAGCTAACCCTTTAGCAGATTTTGTTCATTCCAACTGAAAACCTGGCCATTCCAACTAAAAACATTTACAAATACACAAATAATGAAACCTTGAGACTTGACAACTGCTCAATGATTCTGATTTATTTTATCATATGTTTAACACAAACCTCTTAATCCTTGTAAAAAAAAAAAAAAAGCAAAGTTACAAAACTGCATTTAATGCTGATATTTACTGACTGAACAAATTAGGCAAAACAATTCCTTGGAACAAACTTTTTTCATATTTCTTCAACATATGCTGGTGGTAACTGTATGTCGTCCAAAAAGAAATGACAATACATTTTTTATGCACTGTAATATCACCATACATACACTCATCAAAATCTGTTCCAAAATCCTTTTCACTTACAATGTCAACATGATTCAGTTTATATGGTTTGAAAGGTGTGTATATACACACCAACACCACTTGAGCGACTTATAACCCGTGTGTGCAAATCTCCCCGTAAACCTTGTGCATGGCAGTATGAAACTCTTTCCCTCAGTGGTGACATTTTGCCAGATCCTCAACCTGGGGATAATCTCTGCCCAACAGAGGAACCAAAGTCTGCCTGATTCAGCAAGGTTTTTGCCAATTAGGGACCCTTCATCCCATATGGCCATCACCTTGTGAGGACTAATACATGTAACTGAAACTAATTTAGTAATTTAATCCCTTCTCAGAGTGAATCCTAAAGATGCAGGCATACCTGATCAAGTGCATTCTTTTCAGCACCAGCTGCACAGCAACATTTATGCTTTTAAAATTGTCAGATGTTAAGGTAGAGCAATTTTAAAGTGTTTTAATTTCAACCACCACCCTTCCCCCACCCAGACTGGCAACTCTGAGCCTGTGAATCTACCCCTTCCCTTCTGTTATGAAATCCAGAACACACCTGTTTTTCTGTGAACTGAACACACAAATTGCAGTGGGCATATCTGCTTGAGCATGTGCATACAGTATCTGTTTTATACTTTTATGAACACATCTTTATACTGGTACTAGTCCCTACTGTGCTCCCTAGCAATAGTGTACTTTTCATATTCACAAATTCAGAGATTTTTTCCATTCATATTGATAAAAAGTATGCAAAAATCAAAAACTTGGACATAGTTGTGAGGCACTAGCTTAAATTTAGCAGACAGGATTTATTTAAATCAGGTATACTATCTCAACATCCAAACATTTCACAACTGTAGTACTATTTTTACGACAATTACTGTACACAGCGAAATTTCTTGTGATGCGTTTATCCATAAAACCTTGACCTGCTCTGGGTTTGCACAAATTTGAAATGTCAAAATTCTTTGACTTTGAAGGACCTTGACTGAAATTTCCCTGACCTTTAAACAGTCTTACCTTGTATTTCCATTGACTTTCCACAAACTAATATACCTAGACATTGATGAAATCTGAATGCTGAACAAGTACACTTCCTAAAACTCCCTCACTTTTACACATTTTTTTTTATACATTTCTTCATTTTCCCTAATTTTCCAGGCCTGGAAATTAAAATGCTCAGTTTCCTCCTAATTTCCATGATTTTCAGGACCTGTAAGGACCCTGCCTGCTATCCTGCTAATCTAGCTAACCAAATCCCAATGTTACTTTCAATCAACAGTTCAGTAGCAGGTGTCCTTTTGATTTAAGAGACATTTTTCTTCAATGGAAATATTGGACTTTTGATTTAACACCTTGCCATATAGGTCAGGAAAGAAAACACTCCATAGTACAGTAGGATCAACCATTACTTCTCCATCAATATGTACACTAATGAAAACAAAATCAGGAAACACTGTCTGTGGACACAACCCACGTATTTGCAAGGTATAAACCATGTTATGTACTACAGATAAAATAACACTCATTTGCTACATTTACATTTGCTAGACTTACAGTGCAGGTGTCCTGTAATACACGTACACAGTTTGACTTGCTGGTAGCAGATATATACTCAAACTTAGCAACTACTTGCATGTAAATATCAGTTTGTATTCATACTTCCCATAGATTTTGAAAGATAAATACAGTAGGTGCACTGCATCCACATGTGTTTGCACAAAGGGAAGATGGGTGGTGGACATTTGGTAAGGGTGGAGGAGGGAGAGGAGCACGCTGACAGTTGACTATATTCACAGACTTCCTATATACATGGACAGAGCATGTAACACGTACATCCTATCCGTAGATTGTCTCCACCGACTGGGGCGAAAAACGGGGGACCAAGATGGCCACTGTGAAGCTATAATTTGTATGATTTGACCACGACTATTCTATATTTTAATCAAAAACTAAACTTGAACTGGAATGAATATCATATTCCTGCAATATGTGAAGTGATTTTGAACTTGCCTTGCCATATTCCACAAGTGTTTCAACTTTCTTGAAAAATCTGGGAATTGACTTGAGGAAGTCCAAACTTTTACACAAAATCATAGTGGACAGCCATCTTGGTGCACTTTTTCTCACACGTATGGTAGCGACAATGTACTGTGCAATACGTGTGTCCATGTATAGGAAGTCTGTGGCTGTATTGCATGATGTTAACAGGTGTAATGAATGGATGCAAGTTCTTACAGTAGGATTTTAAAACCCAGGATCCTTTACTTCTGAAAGTAAAGGATCCATACACAGCAGCTTTAACTGCAGAAATTTTCAAATGATGCAACATTTGTAATTCTTGAAAGGCATAGGTCTAAAATTCTTAAGAGGCATAACAAAAGAAAAAATACTGCCAAATTTAATCAGTCATTTTGAATTGATAAATAATGAAAGAAGATAACTCTATGTTCTTCAAATGCATTTTAAACATATTTCCCTAAATTAAATTGATGTCCTTGTACAAGTAATAACATTGCAGGTCTTCCTATGGCAATAACATGACTTGAGTCATGGTGTATAAATACTGTACCATAACAATATTTCACAGCAGGAGGGCCTAACCATTCCTTGGATCTCCTAGTAAAACCTCAAACGGATTTTAAGTCTGGCAGAGGAAACGATGAAACAAAATAAAGTTATTTTTGCGTGACTACCTGTATATGCTTTGTTTTGTGGTAATACAGTTAAGTTGAAAACCAAACTGATGCCAGGACTGCATGCTGGAAAGGATACGTGTGAGTTTCCCGTGGGTGTATGACTGAAGTCACTAGAATTTCTCTTTTCTCATATCGAGAAATTGAACTACTGTAAGAAACTCTACTGATCCTGCAACTCTCAACAGTACACTATATTCATCTTTCAGCAGAGGACCATGTCTACCAAAAGACAGTCTATAAGACATAATTCAAAGATCATATCCAAACCATTTGTTCGACTGGGCAGCAACCATTTGACAACATCCTTGTGAGTTTTTCAGGCAATGGTACTGGACACTTGTTATAGTGCACGAAAAAATATCTTAATATTTTGTGTCCTTTGTGGTATCCAAAAATGACCGTTCATCATCACATTTTAATTCAGTCTTGATTTGTATTGGGTACAGCTGAACTTCTACCATCAACAGCCACAACTTTCACTTTATCTGCAACTTCTCCATGTTTAAATTCAACATCATTCAGTACAAATGTCCACACATTATCACAGAATCTATATGTGTTGAGGTGACCCTGAAATGAGAGGAAGAAGCCAAGTCACTATCAAAGTGAAATACTGCATTTAAAATGTTCCAACATAGCTTTCAAAGAAAATAGCTCAAGACATAATCAAGCCATTCATAACCAGCCAAACGATCCAGCAATACTGTAGCTTCATCTCCTCAAAATGTATGAATGAGAAGAGCTGTGGAAGTTGCATCTTTTGAAATGTTGAAAGATTGGTTGAACAAATCAATCTTGAGCAAGAAATAACTGCATATCAATCTGAGGGAAACTTATTTCTTGAAAAGAAGACCGCCATACATCATTATTTTTTAACCATTTATCACTCTGTGTCAATAAATATTGGTTTAAAAAGGATGAAATTTTCTTGTAAAACAAATGCAATGTTTGCAAGATGTTGGAATACATTGTTTGTAGCTTATTATGATACTCATAGTCTAAAAACAACCAAACTGCAGCTTTTAAACTTTTAGATCTGAACTGAACTATAGTAGTCACCGTAGCAAGCTCTAAAAGTCTTTCAAGCCATGAACAAGTTTGCAAAGTAGGAAGATTTTTAGAGGGATAGTGTATTAAATGATCAGGAAGCCATGAGGAATTTTTGAAACACAAACATTAAGTCAATGGTAGCAATTGCTCCCTATGACTTCAAACATGACATTGGGATGCATTGCTTTCCAAACTGTGTCCTGTTTAACATCAATAACAAGTTTAAAGTAAAATTCTCAGGAAACCCATTTTGCCAGACAAAACTGTTTGTCATGGTCACCATGGCGGGAATGACCAGGGATGGCTAGTTTTTTATACAGTTATTTGAAATCTTACATTTTACTGCATAAGCATCCTTGAAAGTGAAAAAATAGTAAGATTTTGCACCTAGGAACAATACCCTCCAGGCCCCACCTCTGGGTGAACAATCCTGGAAATTAAAACCAAGTTTAAGGAAATAACAAAGTTACCTAGCTTATACTTCTGTACTCTGGAATCCCCAAATCTGGACTGAAACAGTGGTGCAGCTTCGGGAGATTGCAAAATTGGATGAATTGTTACTACAATAGCACAAAACATTAGAGATTCATCATTACACTGACAAAAAGGCTGGGGAAGGACAGGTCAAGAGTCAGTAAGCAAACAGCCCCCTGTGCAACTTATTTTGTCAACTAAAGTAAGTTCTTCAATATAGATGGGGCTGTTATTACAGGAAGAAGTGAAATAGAGCAAACTTCACCCATTTCACTGAACATTTTGTAAGAAGCATTTTATATATGGAAGGAACTGTATCAAAGCGGGAACTTTTCTGGAAACATCTGGATCCCAGCAAACCCACCTACCACACCAGTGAAAATGCCCAGAAGACTCTATACAACAAATAAGATATCAGTACCAATTTCTGATTTTGACTTCACTGGCTTGCCATCATGATCTCCTGGGCCCCTCCTGACCTCAGTAAAACAATGGTTGGGACTTTGGTCTCAAGACTTGGCAAATGTTCATACAGTTGGCTACAGCCCCAGGTTACAGGTTTTTGGACCTCTTCCTGACCTCTGGACAACAATGGCTGGGACCATGGTCTGAAAATTTGGCATTCATACAGTACCTTCCTAGTTGGAAGGTTATTTAATTCTACATAAACTGCCCAAAGTCATAATCTAAAACACAGTTTAGTCACCAATTTTGCAAACATTGTATGGGACAAAATGAGAATCCTCATCATCATAGAAGAAAACACTGGCATCCTAGTAAATACCACCAACTGCAGGAAAACACAAGATTAAACAGGTATTTTCAAATATACAGTATGCATTCATACAATACAGTGTTAGGCTTAGCGCTACTGTGCGCTTCAGAATTAATGTGGGGAGAATAATTCTCTCAGGACTTCAAAAAACATTTTACAGTAGGAAGATTTGCACAAGTTTAAAAGAGGGAAAGAATCACACTGACAAAAATCTGTACATCTTATCAAGTAAAAACAACATTTGCAGGGTTTTCCTTCTTAGAAGTTTTGACTTTTCACCTTTGAGAGGTTTTGCACTTCAGCAGGCACCACTGATGGTGCAAGAATGATAAAATTGGGGAGGGGGTAAACTAACAGCAAAGGGTGTCTTTGTGAAAGGGGAAAAACTTTTCTTGCACAGTGTATAACCGAGCCCAAAAGACCTATTTCTAGTGGTGGGGTCTAGATGCCGAGCTTCATACCTCTGGATGAAAAATTAGGTCCTTGAAAATGTGTCTTACTCTTGGTTAACCCAACTCTTGACTGGCCTTACTTGGGTGGGGGGAAGGACAAATCTGGAGTGCAAGGTCCCCTCTTGCCCCCTCCCCCCGTAGTGCCACTGTTGGCAGGAACACTGATACAGTAGTTTTGGGGGCATGATTATCAGCAGGATAACATATTGCAACAAACTAAATTACTGCAACAACTTGCGATTTAAATGACATAAAATGGCGGGGGGGAGGGGGGTTCAAGGAATATACCGCTTATTGCCGAAATTAGTCTGAACAAGAACAAAAAGAACTAAATCATGAGACAACAGTAGAAACTTCTTACCTTAAACATAACTTTGTTCCTTGTTTTATTGCTAAGTGCATCATTAATTGCTCTATCAAATTTCAGAAGAACAGTCAGGGCCAGTTGAGGAGAAATTAGCCTTGCCTGTGAAAAAAAGAAGTAAAGACACTTTTTTTGTACAATTGAGTTGTTATTGCAGCTCGCTCTGTAGGCCTTGTTTTTTACAAAATTTCATTGCCATTCTGCATACAACAATGTCATTACTTAAAAGGTAGTGTGACACGTCAGCAAAATGACCTCACTTTACTTGGTACAGTAGTTATAGAGTGAACTTCTCTATGGGAAAATCTGTTGGAATTTTTTCAATATCTTTACGGTTCTCAAGATATACCTCTTCAAAGTTTGAATGTTTCTAAAAATCTAAAGCAAGTTGTTGTTTATGCAAAAATAATGATGTGGAGTGTTGCAAAGTGTTGACTTTTCTTTTGTTAACCTTATATTAATTATCTTAATTACTAAGCAGACAGATTATGGTTTGGTAATTGATACTGACAATTTTCAAGGAAAATTTAAACTCCAAAAACAAAACCCTCGGGAAAAACTAATGTTACAACTGTCCTTGAAATAGAGGTTGTAAAAACAAAGGATTACTGTACATTAGCCATATGTGGCATGTCCCTCTCATGACATCACAGTATTTGCATATTTAGCTCGTACTTATTAATGATGGAGTGCAAATCAGAAATTGCCTTGTGAAATGGTCAATTTTTGACAGATTTTGATGGGAATTGAGACCGTTTTCTAGGTTTTTGATGCTTTTTTACATCAAAACCCAATTTTGTCATTTTCATGTAAGTTGTCCAAAAGTATGCACTACACCACAAGAAGGTCAAGTAAAGATACTGTACAGTACTTAATTGAATTGTTATTGCAGCTTGCTCTGCAGGCATTGACCATCACAAAATTCCACGGTTTTCTGCACACATTTGAAGAATACACTAACAGGTCAATAAGGGTAGCCTGAAATGACAAAGATCTTCCATAGCAAGACTAGTGTGAAAGTAAATTTCTGAAGATTTTAGGATGAAGAATCCAGGGTCATCTCCAGCTAGTTAGGATGTTTGAAGTGAGATGGCTAAGCACTGTGTATGGAGTACTGTAGGTCCTTCTGTTCAGCATAGTACAGTACTAACACAGCACAGGGTCCCCCCCCCCCCCCAGCCTTTGGAACATCACAACTCAAAGGAGAGTTTTTGAAACCTTGCCGCCACCTAAAAATTTGCAATTTTCTGTGCTACATGCAAATTCTTTTGAACCCACCTTATAACATGACATCTGACAAAAGATGTTTTATGTAGAATCATGTGTACTGTGCAGTATACATTTTGTCAGGGGATGGGGCAGTGGCATAGATCAGAGTGCAAAAATGCATGAGGTTTTGATGATACATAAATGTACTGTTTCAAATTTGCCATCTAGCACCATTAACTTGTCACTCAAATGTTATACTAGCATGTTCAAAAAATAATTTTGTTATTCCAGATGCCCTTTTGACCTCCACAAAAGCCATAAAGATAGCTAGACAGACATCTTGAGATATTGCTTTAACAAGATTTTCAGACTTTGACCCCTGGGGACCCCAGATGACCTTTCACCTCCGCCAAAGGCTTCAGGGACCATCTCCTGACCATAATGCGATCTACATACCAAATATGAAATCTATCCATGTTTCCTGTCCTGAGATACTGTATCATGTTAATAAGATTTCCAGACTTTGACCCCTGGTGACCCCAGATGACCTTTTACCTCTGCCAAAAACAATAGGGTTATTCCTCTCAATATGGCGCATCTATGAACCAAGTTTGAAAACTGTCAGATATCGTGTTAACGAGCAGTGTCACAAAGTTAACACACACACACATACACCCACACACACGCCACCGTGAAAGCAGAGGTTTCTCTTTCATCGACACCAAAAATCTCATCAATTCTGTGGACCGTGCAGCTGAATTCAGCCAAGAGTCACAATACTGAAGTCAAAACATATTTTTAACTGTTGTATAGTTTTTCTCCAGAAAATGTGCACAACCATTTCACCTTATGGTACACAAGTTCACGATTTTATCTGGTAATTTTCTAATTAGCAAGCTCATTTATATTTTTTTATCTTAAGTGGAAATTAAATTTTATTCAAACCAATTTCAACATACAGTAACAACTGCTTTGTTTCTAGTTACAAACGTGGGAAATGCCACTTCAGAATGTCCAAGGGGTTTGATTATTCAAAATTTTTTGTATGCTCAGCTGGGACAACTGATGGTGTGGCCCTGCTTAGATACTGTAGAGTAGTGTTTTTACCATGAGATTGATCCAGACAGATCATCCAGACACAATCTCAGTTTATTGCTTCAGGGTGAGTATCGAAAAGCCCAATGTGTATAATTTAAAACACTTTCAGTACAGTCCATGCTGTATAACTTAAGCTTTGGTATGTTGCATTGTTTGAATTACAGTAGCTGTCCATCAAAAAACTGAGCCAAATATCTGGTAACCCCTACAAGAATTGTAGTTTGGGGTGAGAGGATTGGCCCTTTAAAGTGTAACAGAGCAGTGCAGGCTTTCATACTGTGCAGTTTGATCCAAATTTTCGGTAGAATACTGCATGCTCCACCTGTACGGTATGCTGCACCAATTGCTTTGACACAAGATTTGAACAACTTAAAGCTTGACACACCCTGCTATGTAAAGTACATAAACTGGAAAATTACCAAAACTGAATTAGGGATTTAATTACATATTTACAGCATGAAAATGTAATGGCGGAGGTGCAGTTACAGTACATTTTATCTAGTGATTTTCTTATCACTTGTCTACTGTTAGCAAGTTGCTCACTGTTTCCTTCTTTATTTGGTTGATTTTATTGCAAAGGAAAGCATAAAATGCTTTTGGGCCAAGTTGTCCCCAAACCAACTCGTCCCCAACCAACTCGTCCCCAAACCAACTCGTCCCCAAACCAACTCTTCCCCAAGCCAACTCAACCCCAACTCCAAGCCAAGTCGTCCCCAAACCAACTCGTCCCCAACCAACTCGTCCACAAACCAACTCCTCCCCAAGCCAACTCAACCCCAACTCCAAGCCAAGTCGTCCCCAAGCCAAGTTGTCCCCAAACCAAGTCGGCCCCAATATGAGAAATTAGTGAAAAATTAGTGGGAAACAGTGACTTTCATGGATAATTCTTATAAATTATGGAAAATAATGTCTTTCTTGAGATTTTCTCTTCCCTCAGTTTTCTTTCAATGGACAATCCTGGTAGTAATGTGAATGAATGGGCGTGAATAATGTAATGAATTAAAAGCAAGAAAAAAATACAACACCAGACTGCATCCAAGGTAAAGTGCATTTTTTGCAAATTTTTGCCAAGAGGAGGGAGAGGGAGGGGGAAGCCTATCCCTAAGATCAAATTTCCCTGAGGGTCAAATATTATCATCGAAAAACCTTTGGCACCTGTATAGGCCCCGAAAATAATATCCAGGGAGGTCCCAGTGGCATGATCAGACTTTTATTTGGGGGGAGTAGAGGACTGAGGCATGAGGGATAAGTGTTGAGTGTTCGTGCAATGTAACAAATGACACTGATGGACTAGGCCCTGTTGGTTGACGGGTATCAGTGTAGAGAAAATTTTCAACTACAGTTGTCCAAAATGCCTCTCATATTGCTGGGATGGCACTTTTAAAATTTCCAGGCTGGGAAGAGGGGAGGGGTGGTCGCTTCAATCTGTTCTTTCAATGGCCATCAGGCCATGGTGCTTATTTCATTTTTAACAATTATTTTTTAACCTATAAATTTGATTGGGGGGTGAAGGTAATTATAAGAACACTGCAGTCCCCTCCTTTGGTAACCCACAGCCAGACCATGGCCTACCTACAACATTACCAAGATTTTGTACCAACGTATATTAACTTAATAGGCCTAACGGTAAACCTGTTGGAGAACCTGTGTGAGAGATAAAATAACGAAAGTCACTTTTGCATAATTTAAGTGTATGAAATCACCATGGCATTTTTCATATTGGGGACGAGTTGGTTTGGGTACGACTTTGTTTGGGGACGAGTTGGTTTGGGGACGACATGGCCTGCTTCGCATAAAATAACAGGTGCTTTGATACTACTGTAGGCCTACCTACAAACTTGGAAATGACATTTCCAGCTATCTGTGGGTTGTAGTTTTTCAAAATGGTGACCAGTGCTCCACTCAGATAGTCTTTTGGGTAGGATCACAGTTTATATTTTTGGACTAAGTCTGGCCTCCAAACTGAAATACTTCCAGATGTCTACAGTATGACATTACTGTTAGTTGGACACTCACAGTATGCATTGACATCCTTTTTACCTTAAAAAGTTGCAGTTACATTTGCTCTTATTACTTTTTCTTTTTTGATCCCCTAAAGTTAAACACACTGTATTCAGTAAACATTGGACTGGCTCTGAATATCTCACATAAATTTCTGTAGTTTGACTAGTTTCCTAGCCTAGCAGTAATTTGCAGGGAATTATTTAATATTCAAATTTAATATACGCCTTGCAGTTTTGAGATCTTTTCTAGTAGTATAGCCTGTAAAATCAACAAAATCCCTTAGAGTATATGCACACAAAAAGTGTCAACAGTTACACATTTTTGTATTTGTGAGGCAGTTTGGCCAGCTTGTGTAGCTGATTGCAATGCAATACCGGAAAAACTATTCCGTTTGGTATCCAGGACTAATCAAATGCAAGGCTTGTCTGGAAACCACATGCAGGACATACATGTTCAGGTTTGTCCACACATGGAACAGTACAACCCAAGGCAAAGCAAACTGCACACATCAAAAGGAGCTCTGAAATGAAAAACCATACATTACCTGGATGAATTCATCGAGACTCTCTTGAAGACTGTTTCCCAGAGTTGTGTTTCGGTAAAGTTGATAGCTCATATTGATGTCCTTTTCAGAAATGTTATCAGGTAACTAACTAGGCTGGTGGTTACTATCTTGGCCAAACAAGTCAGGCTATAGGTTAGGCATGTAGGCTATATGGTTAACTTTGAACTGTGCTTGAAATTTTTGGAAATGTTGGCTACTTTAGCTTGGGATGGGTGGATTATGGCTGAGACACAGACATTAATGTGTTACGTTAGGCTACTGTACTCTGTAGCTAACTTGAAGTTTGGTCTAACAGTAACAGTAACACTACACTGCAATGAAAAAATATTCACCCTCACTCAGTCAGGCAGTGTTGTGTTACTCTGGCAGTCTGTGTTACCCGTAGCTAACTTAATTAAACTCTAGCTAGTACACTTGCTGTGAGTACGAGTACGACTAGTGTCCGAACTCAGCGTGTACATAAGTTTCCGATAAGTTACTGTTGGGTATAACGTTAGGCTGTAGGCTAGGCCACCTGTGGTTCTGCACTGTAGTTTACTGGTTTGTTTACGTTAGGCTAACGGTGGGTAACCGGCTACCGCTACAGTAAAATGTAGAAAGACTCGGGTGAGGTTCAGTGTACAATGCACAGCTTCTCGTACACAAGGGAACGGGCTGAATATTATCTTTAGCCTAGACACCGCAATTTCCATGCAAATCTAGTTCTTTCAGATTCGTACAAGCTTGTAAACGTAGATGATCCCCAATCTTCCCTGCATTCATCAACTCAAGTGAGCTTGTCGTGACAACAATACAAACGTGCATTCTACATATATTAACTTAGTGGGAGTAATCCTGGTTTGTGGCGTGATGCATCTTTGCTTTTTCGGAGCCGTATATTAATATACAGCTCTGTTTCTTTTGTGCTTTTCGCTAGTGTCACTTCTGACTTCTTTCTTCTTATTTTTAGTACATCACGAAAATGTAAAGGATGCTCACTGGCGGAAGCCGTTCTATTCAACCGCTCTAGAACGAGACTCTGCACGTCAGGTCGTTCAGTTGTTCATGTTGAGTTGAGTTGTCCCTTGGGGATGTAGCTCCTTTTGGGAGCAGAACTCCTTCGGGAGTATTGTTTGGTTTTCGCCCCTGGCTCTTTGCCAGAGAGTAGGGAGAATTTTGAAAAAATGTGTTACCTTCATCAATAAGCAGATTGAAGGGAGCACACCACCATGAAAAGAACGGCCTTCCTGGGAAAATTAAACAAAGTACACAGTCAATTTTAGGTCCTCTTAGAGTGTTAACTGCTCACATTAGAAAATTCAGTTGCTGCTTATTTTTCGTGGATATGAAAGAGGAGATGTTAAGGTGTAGGTAAGTGATGCGAAAATGGGATGGATTGAAGATAATTTAGACTGTTTCAGTATTGGGTGTGAAAAAGAGGTAGGTCTAGTTTACGTCACTTTGTGGATTAATATGGGTGGGTGCAGAGCCCGCAAACTTCCTGCCCATGTAGCGCAAAATTTATACGGTCATGATATGGTGAATTTGTGATGCCATGATTGGCCAACTCCTTTGGCTTTCATGTGAGGGGTAGCTTTAGTGGGGTGTGAACTTTGAGAGGGCTTGGGGGGGGGGGGGGGGCATTTAATGAAGGCAAGATAGTGTGTAAGTCAAAGGAGCTATTACTACTGGTGTTCTTCCTGAAATAGAAGTAGCCCTGTAGGCTATGCACCCAGGTTTATACTATTACAACACTAATTGGATTGAGCACACTTAACACAAAATTTTTAACAGTCCAGAGAAGACTCAATCAATCAACAATATTTGGATATCAGTTAAGAAGTGCTATCAACTAGTTTATAAATAATTCTCAACATGAACAAAGGAGGAAGACCCAAGGACCCTGTATGCAGTGGCGGAGAAAGGGAAAATAGTCAGACTGAAGGGCAAGAATGGCCTGTAGGGCGCCTCAAAGTTTGTAGGGCAAGAATATTTGGTCAGCTAGCTGAGAGAGGGCGAAAAAATAGGCTGTAGGGCGCTTTTATGTAGGAAGATACACAGTGCTTCACGGTTAAATAAAGCTCAAAAAAAGGGCACTGACAGGCAATTTGAGTCCGTCAAGGGGGCGACCGCGCCCCCTCTGACTATATGGTAGCTCCGCCGCTGCCTGTATGGGTGTTTTATTTTATAGTAGTACTGTAGCAGAAGGTAGACTAAGGGTTTCTTGCAGATCATGTGAAGTAATTGTGGTATTAATTAAAAGATAGTTTACACTGTACCCCATGGTGTTGCTTATTTGTCTTTTGCTTCAAGTAAGGCTTGTAACATTTAATGGACAATTTCTGACCTATTTTAGTTGAAAAATAGCATATTTCAGTTTTGACCTCTTTTGACCACTTTATGTGGTCAAAACTGACCGGTTTAAACCAGGTTTAAACCGGTTTTAACCGGGTGGTTTAAACCACCCAGGTTAAAACCGGCCAACCCTGACAGCGGCAAAGCTAGGTATTTCGGCCAGAGGGGCAAAAATGGTCTGCAGGGGCGCTTCGAATGAGTCTCAGCACGTACGATCGAAGCCACAGCATTTCAGATTTCTATTGATTTTCCGCACCTGGTACAGTAGAAGACATTTCTCCCCAGCAAGTTTTTCTAAGTCTATTTAAAAAGTGTTTAAATTTTCTATCCATGGGCCTCCGCAGAAGAAAATTCGTTGGAGGGGGGGGGGCGCTTAATTCTCTTAGGGGGAAGCCCGGCGTCACCATGAATTGGCGCGGAGCGCAAGGAAACTTTTGCCCAAAATGCCTCTCAGGGGGCTGAGGCTGATTACCGCATATAAATAGGGAAAACACTGAGTGAACTGTTAAAAGATGTTGATGTTAACTTTTCTTCGTCTTTTTCTTTATGTTTACGTCGTTTTTTCAGGTTTTTTATTTTCCAGGGAAGGGCAAATTCCCCCTTTCCCCTGCCTGCGGAAGCCCATGTTTCTATCCCTCTCTTTCACATTCTTTTATGAAGGCAGTCATTATATTTTGTGTGGTACGTATTGCCAGGTTTTGATTTAAGATTTTAATGTAATAATGGGCTACTTTGTGAAGATAAAGATTAAACCCACTAGAGCTAAATAGCAAACAATCTTACAGAGGGAAAAAGTCATGGAAATTAATCACCGCTGGGTGCACATGTTTGGCATCTGGAAATCAAGAAAAGTACACGAAGAAACACTAATTGACGTTATTTACATCATGTGATCACTCTGAAATAGCCATTAATTAAGTACATTGAAAGAAATAGCAAAGACAAAAGGTCTGCTTGGCTCTCTAGATCATAATAAATTAAAGTAGCCTAAACTTTAGCTATTTGATGCAACTATTTGCTGGCTTTTGAGACCACGGAAGTACAAAGATAAGCATTTTCATGGGATTATTGTGCATGCAGGGTCAGAAATAGCCATTTATCATGAGAATGGTCACTTGAAGAAAAGCAAAATGGAAAGTGCTCATTAAAACTCTTAAACCATTACCATTATGGTAACAGTTTTATTTTATTTTAACCTGAGTGCTCTCTTCAAATGATTTTGAAAATGCTGTGGAAGCTATTTTGGTATCTGTATAAACTCTTTTTATTATCTATGTTGACAATTATCCCCGACAGATCAAGAGGGTTTTTTGCCCTACAGTTATTGTTGCGCCCTTTGCAACATCTTTTATTGGCCTGGGTGAATTTAATGTCAGTCTGGATATTTTGTAAGCTTGTTTAATCACGCTTAGTATGGGAGCAATTAACTTGGCAGAGCGATAACATTCATAAGTGCGTATAAAGCATGAAAATAGCGGCAAATCCTAGACCCTATATTTCAGAGGATGACTTTTTTCATCAGAATAAAGTGAAGATAGTACAGTTACTGGTGGCTGATTGAGCATTTGTTATCTGGGTCTTAAAACAACGCTTTTAAATTATGTCTTTTGTCAATGATGGTGCAAGAGTAAAGTATTTTAAAAACCTAAAAATGGCACCGACAGCCGATTTTGGTACATCCGGGGGGGGGGGGCGACCACCCCTGACCATATGGCAGCTCAGCCACTGCTATCTCACTCCTTTTGGGGCAAAATTTGCCTATGGTAGGGGGCTGAGAAGCAAAATATAGTTTTATTGATGTTTGAAAGTATGGGAATACTCGACACAAAGTTTGGTTAGTAAGAAAAACTTCCAGAAAACATGGATCGCCGTCTCACTGCCAGTTTACACCAAATGGATTTGTCAACCATGACTGCATGATGGTTTGTCCAAGTTGGATATATGCCTGCTTGCCCCGCCTCGTATGCTTGTGACAAGGGTTCTTCAAGTTTGTTTCCTTTTTGTTGCTGATGTTCCAAATAGCACTACCAGACGCCGGCGTAACCATGGTTTTCAGTTGTCCGCGAAAAGAATAAGTTATGTTGCATTGTACGCCGCTTAATCTCTAGCAACTACCAGACTCAATAAACACCACTTACGTTAGACTGTACGCATTTGTAGATGAACTTTCAATAAGCGAGTTCTTAATTCGATTTCGGAGGAAAGCATAATTATGCGCTCATCCTGCAAATCGTTGGGATAAACAAACCAATCCCTCACCTACAATAATGTGTTCCAAAATTTGAGTATAATTCAAAATTTCGCGGAATCATTATCACTGTATTAATCGATCAATAATATATAAATTAATCATACGTGTGGTTTTGTGCAACGGGCTGTATAAACGTAGTGCCTTTGGCGTTAGAATAAAAAAATTAAATCTGATGTGAAGTAAGTCTGAGACACCTGTTTTGTTCGGTTGGGCTAGATAAGATACTTGTTGAATTTGCTTAGTGTTGTATGTTCGTATTGCACGAACAAGGGGCAGTGGTGCACTTTGTGCTGAGCTCTGTTTTTATATTTCACGTTTTGCCTCACAATTCCAACCCACCGGCAACAAATTACCGTACCGGTATTAGACTGAGTGGTTACGTCAATCCTTACCTTATACTACAGCTTCACATTTGTTCAACCTTGTATTTTCTACCATAATAATTGTGCCACCAACGAAAGAGAGAAAAGTTAACATATCTGTTCTTACAAAAATAAAATACCGTGAAAAGTTGTGTCGTACTATAGCGACAAACATAACCATTCGATGTTTCCATATTAGGAAGGTTCAAGTAAAGTCGCGAGTCGTTTTCCTTCACTTCAAGTTTCAAGTCACACTTCAGCTCAAGGAAAATGGCGACGTGATTCATAGTAGAGTCTACGTCTTTGAATTTAGTGAAAAATCTATAGTGCCAAAAACTACCCAAAACGTCACACAACGTCTCGATTCTCAAATGTTCATTGTTTTCAAAGTGGAGGAAAGTTGCCCCCAAGATCCAACCCCACGAAAGCATGGCCGCACGGGACGAGAGGGCCGGGACTTAAATACAGCCCCCATCGACCAAAACCTTGCTGCATCGGGCAGACTTCGGTGCCTTATTGGGGCAGAGAGAGGCAGTGTTGTAATAGAGTCACTAGATAAGTGACTCGAGTTACCAATTTCAAACTTTTTAGTGACTCGAGTCAAGTCATTGACTCGAGGCACTGTACTATTTTAATGGGGAAATTACTCCTGAATTTTATCGAGTCACTATCATTCTGAGAGGAAGTGACTCGAGTCGCGACTTGTTACAACACTGGAGAAAGGGAAGAAAAAGAGTTTCGGACGGTCGTGCACGACAGGGCAGGTATGAAACAATGGGTTCCATACACGAATCCGGACAACAAGTGATGGCCATAGTTCAGTCGGCCATTAGTGGGGTCCATCACCTTTAAATCTTTCGATTTCCTTGCTTACCTCTCTCATGGATGGTTTTACACTAATTTGTATCTTAAATTCTCTAAGTTCACTTAATAAGACGGTTTGAAATTCATGTAAACAATAAATAAAGACGGTTTTAGGCTAATGGACCTCACTAATGGCGGCCTACAGTCACTATAAACAAGTGCTAATCGGATTCGTCTATATCCACATCAATTTCTACCCCTACCACGGACTTCCTATGAGCAGAGCAAACTGCAAGTTAGATTGTCGCTACCGTACGCGTAAGAAAAGGCGTAGATGGCTGTCTTCTATGGTTTTGTGTGAAGGCTTGGTTTGCTGAAGTAAATTAACAGATTTTGCAAGATATAATACAAGGTAAGGTCAAAATCACTTCACTTATTGCAGGAATATAATGTTGTTTTTCATTCAAGTTAAAATTTGTTTAAAATAATACAGAGTCGTAGTAAAATCATAAAAATTATAGCTTCACAACGGCCATCTTAGTGGGCCCTTTTTGTCCTTGTCGGTGGCGACAATCTACGGATAGGACGTAGGCGTTGTGTGCTCTATCCATGGGTATAGAAAGTCCGTGAACCCTACGTATACAATAAAGTTGGTATAGCGGCAGGATGTATTTTTGATCTAATTGTACACTCGTCTATGTGGAGATGTGATATCAAAACCGCAGATCTATTCAGATATAACAAAATACGTGAGGATAATAACCTTTTCAGGATGTTTGCAAGAATGAGCCAACTTTATTCATAAGAAGAGAATAAATCGGCCATCCTCGAATACTCTCAAAAAATATAACATGGAACCTTAGCATAGGAGACTAGAATTTAGTTATGGACTCGATTCAACCTTGCAAAATTAACTGACTCTGGTAATGCTGATTCCCCTTTTTCTTTCCCCTTATAGAGTCAACCGAGTAACTAAGATATAGTTATAGCTTATTGACCTGGTATGATCATTGGTGGTGTGACTTATTAAAACTATTTTCTTTCCGCTGGCCTGGGAATTCCAATTATTTTCAAGCGAGGGGATGCCCGTAGCAGTTCACGGAGATGTCGTTTCCTGTTAAATGTATTTATAAATGTTCCTTATGAAAATGAAACGAGACAGACTGACCCCAAAATGATATTTAACCAATTTTCCAATCAATGATAGCCTGATTTATGGCTCTCTTTGCCTTACCGGTTACAAGGGGCCATCTTTCAATGAGATGAACCAAATTTATCAAAAACATGGACTTAAACAGCTACAGCTCTGCATCACCCTATATTCAGTCTTAAAAATTGGAGAATCAATCCTGGACAAGAGTTCCTAGCTAGTCCCTGTTTTTTAAAAGGAAGTTTTTAAAAATAAAATTATTTTTATACGTTAAAGTACAACTTTTACAATAAAAGGGAAACTTTGGTGAAATTTCGGTTCGGTTTGATAGGTACCACCAACATAAGTTACTTATACTCCACATTCAAGTGATGACCACTTGACGGAGCTTGAGGTGAAAAGGTGTCACATCATTTTTCGTATTTTCTTTGTTCTTCGAACTCTTTGTTTTTTCCAGTACGTTGTGTTGAAAGCTTAAGTTAAAGTCGAAATGCAGTCAGTTCCACTTGAAGTATGGTAGTCGGTATTGATTCATGATTGACTGTTCAGAATCATGTGAAAATATGTTTCTCACAAATTGTGAAATTTAGTATTAGAATCTACTTTGTTTACCTGAAAGATGCAATACCACTGAACTTCTAAAATACGATGAAAGATACTTTGTTTAGAGAAGTAAAAAGAAAACTGTAAGATTTACGGTTTCTGTAAAATAACGACTCCTGACCTCTAATATATTGGGATAGGGTTGCCCCATAAAAGGCTTGTAGTTTTTATCATTCATATGCATCTTACGACTTCACCATCCAATAACATAGGATTTTCAATGTAGGACTCGAGAAAAGTGGTTGGAGAAACAAAACTTTCAAGTTTGAGTTGAAATTCTAAGACCGTAGTCAGATAATTTCTTGTTCAAGTACTAGGAGCTTCGAGTAGTCAAACATTGTAGGCATTTGAATAAAGCATTTAATTGATATGGTTGAGTAATTTAATTAGGCCGGGAGCAATTTAAATTGCAAATTGCAGGTTGCATAGGCCTAAAATCCTACTACCCATGCGTTAGAAGTTGCGAATTGCTATTTTGTTGGGGGAGGGGGTATACTATAACATTTAGGAGGATTTTTGTATATAATATTCTGCACGGTCTCATCAGGGCCCCCTGAAAAAATAAAATCTTTGAGATAATATCTCATTGAAAAGGCAAAATATGGAGTACAAGTAATATATACATTTGAGGGTAAGTGTTTACTTTGTGACAAGACAAGCCTGAACTATTGTTTTTCTAGTGTCCTGTCCGGTTCTGTATTTCAGTTTATATTTGTACGGACGAAATTAGTAAATGAAATGAATGAACAAAAAAAGGAAATCTTTTCATATAGAATTGGATGCACATTGCACAATACAAATGAGATACAATGAACGGCGTATAGTCAGGGAGCAATCAGGACGGTCGCCCCTAACCCAGATGAGGGGGAAAGACCGGGGAAGAGGAAAGGCGAAAAAAGAAAAGGAGGTAGGAGACTGAGAAGAGAGAATGGGCAATGGTAACATTCCTTCACTGATGATATCAAATGTAGACCTATATCACCATTTTGCATCTAAACAACCTTTTCTTAAACCAAAAATTTCCTTAGGGGAAGAAACACCGTTATACCTCACCTCAGGCAACCGATCAGTCAACTTCATCCTCTGGAATTATATCTTATCCCTTATTTACAATCACAATTTGATCATGTAATATACTGACTCTTGGTCTTACGGTCCGTTGGTCAACTTGATGGCACATGCACATGGGTAGGATGATTTGTAGATAGGTAGGGTGGATAATGATGAGAAAAACACTGGTCTTTACGAGAAGTAATCCATTCAATTTTTCCTACGAGAAACCACGATGAACCAAGCACACTGGGAAATCGCTTTTCATGTATAACTATGCATACTAAAACATAGTTTGTTATATTTCCTTCCCCATATTCTTTTCTTTTTATTTGCTTCGTTTTAAAACTTTCATTCATCTTCCTGTTGAGGGTATGTGGTTTGCACGCCTGGATCCTAACTTGAGCAAAACAGATAAAAAAAAGAAACAACGCATTCCTCGTCATTTTGAGGAAGTGATATAACCACTGTTGCCCTCTAGTCACTTGGAACACAAATCTAGTAACTTTATTTGCTGATATTTCGAGATATACATCTCCGATTTGAATGAGAGTTTCGTAAGAAAAAAATCTTTCAAGTAACTGGCTGTAAAGGTAGCCTAGCCTGCTTACTTCCACCAGGGCCTGCTGTATGAGATTAAATTATTTTCAAGTACATATCAGTGTCTGACAAATTTGGTCTATTTTTTTTTAATTTCTCTCTGCATGGAAATTAAATACTAGGCCCTTTTCACAACAGCAATAACAAAGGATTGTTGGATTGAAATTCAGTATGAGTCATCTTTTTAGTGGAGGCGCTACGGCGGAACAAGGGCATTCTCCCCTTTTTTTCTTCCCCACTTGTAGTATCATCCTTGCTTAGATCATTGGGCAGCTTACTTGAGGGCCACAAGCTAGAGCCCCGAATGACATGCAGGCAGGTGAATTTCATTTCACTCACTTATTATTTTCTTGGTAGCTGTGGGTCACATTTCTAATTATGTGGTATAGCCAGACCTTTCACTCAAGGGGGAGGTGTGGAGGAAAACGATTTTGCAGGGCCGGGGAACTGCTATAGACGTCACTCATAGTGCTGACTGAGCGCGAAGCGCAAGGCCCTAACGGCAGTGGCGTAGCTACTGGGGGGGGGGGCAGTGGGGGCAAGTTGCCCCCCCGGAAAATAATTTGGGGAAATTTGATGAAATTGGGGAAATTTGATGAATTTTCTTACTCTAAAAAAAAATTCTCAAAATTTTTGTTAGAATAAAAAATTCTGAGACATTTCTCATACATAATTCATATTTTCATGCAACAAATCAACCCAGATTTGAGATTTCGTCATTGTCGCATGAACCGACCCTACTTGCGTTCCACAGAAATGTCCTCGCCGCGTAGCAGATTGAAGGTTCTTTTGTATACGCGCGGTTTTTATGATCAGTGCATTTCAGTGCACATGAAGCTGTTATTCAGGAATTTAACAACAGCTATGCAGTACGAATAACACTGAAAAGCTGTAAGCCCGAACTTATCCCCTTGCACACAGTCTCTGCGTTGTGCAATTTGGGAATTCAGTAAAAGGATGTGAGAACTGACAAGTCACTAACGTAGACCCCCCCTCCACCGAGTTGATTATATTGTCCCGCAAGCTAGCAGTAGCTATACCGATTTTACTCTGTGTACATAACGATGGATGGGGCTGAAACAATCCATGGCCAACGATTAACTTAAAGTTAGTCTAGAAATTAGAATGAACGGGATCCATTGGCATACTAAGATTTTGTTACTAAGCCTTATCCTTGGAGGTTTACAGTCTAGTTTGGGAAAAAAGCTTTCTGCTCACTTGGGGTGTAACAATAAGCGGGTCCATGAGTATACCTTGTAGCCTTCTTCACTTAACAGAATGCTGTTCTAACAGGATGTCCTGTGTGATCGAGCCACTGTTAGGCCTCCTTTTAGTGGCGTACGAAGGGGGACCATGGGCCATGCCCCCTCACAGATGCCACTTTTTCTTTGTTCTTAAAAATAAGTAGTTATATATAACACAAATTTTACTTCAAAAGATAGCATGTGTGGCACCAGGTTGCATATAAGGACACCCAATTTTTCAAAAATTTTCAAAGGACAAGGATTGTCTCTGCAAGTACGTCCCTCAGTGGTGCCAATATTTTAATTCCTACAAATAGGCAAATTCTGTCAAGTTCCAATTTTTACTTCAAAAGGTAGACTCTGTTTCCCACTGAGCGCATCGATAAAAATAAAGACTACATGTTTAGATTCTCTTTACAAGCATGAATGCGCTATTTTTGACCATCTGAGGGGTCTGATTTTTTCGAATTTTTTTTTACGCACCGCGCCAACCAATGGTGGCGTTTCGCTCATTTTTTGGGGAAAAGTTACATTTTGGGGTCAGATTACCCCTTAACTTTCTGATCACTTTTCAGTTTGCGAACATATTTTGGAGGAAGGATTTTATTTGCAAACGACAAAAGACGGTAGTGACTGGGTAGATTCTTCGTGTAAGTCTGGAAAATGCTATTTCCGGCCATCTGAGGGCTCTGATTTTTCGAAATTTTCTCTACGCTCCGCGCCAACCAATGGTGGCGCTCCGCTTAGATAATCTTTTTGAAAAAATAACGTTTTGTGGCCAAGAAATACCACAAATCCTATACCGATCAATGCTCTTTTATTTTGACTCCTAAAAGTGTGCAAATTGAATGACAAGTTTTACTTCGTAAGGTAGCATAAATGGCATAAGAATGCATGTTAAGACAAAAAATTTCAGTTTTATCCTCATGAACCACCACGATTCAACTTTTTACACTGTTCCTGTCAAAGTCGCAAATCTTGCACCATTTTGCATCGAGGCTCCTTGAAAAAGTCAAAAAGTTTCTGGACCCCCTCCTCTTAGACCATACTGCATGCCCCCCCCCCCTTCAGAGAAATCCTGGGTACGCCACTGCGTTAGTACATACAAATAAACCAGTATTGTTGACCAAAATAATATACTAAGAGCTGTTATTTCCAATTGCTCTATGTTTTACTTTAAGATTAAAAATGCAGGTAATACAGGAATACAGGGACCGCAGAGACGGGGAAGGGGGGGGGTGCTAGGGGAGCTTTAGCCCCCGCACTTACACGATGACATTGTAATGTTGTTATACTTGTAAATTTGCATTTTTTATATGAAATACATACACATTGACCGGGAAAAAATTGGGGGAAATTTCATACCTTTGCCCCCCCCTGGAAAAAATCCTAGCTACGCCACTGCCTAACGGAATGGGTTCGGGACTCTCTTAAGGGCTCCTGGTTGAGTCCAGAGCTGGACGAAGCACCCGGGAGCTCATTTGGGTTTTAGAGTATGCATTGTTTACGGGAAATTCTTTTGACTAAACATTGGTAAAAGCAGGAGCGCAAACCTCTGTTTGAGAGTAGGGGGGATGCTTACGATGTTCCCACGAGTATTAAACTGTGCACGCGTGGCGGGCACCGGGAACGCGAAGCGCAAAGCCCCAATGGGCCCCTGGTGGGATCCATGGGCAAAGCCCCTGTGGGGGTCCAGGGGGAGAAGCCCCGGAAGTTCTTGTGTTCTAGCATTTCCGGAGCTTCAGAAAAACTGTTTCGAACGAAAAAAAACAGAACAGGAGTTCGAGTCCTGACTGGGTCATACCGAAGACTTTAAACACCTACTGCCATTGTGCTTGGTGTTCAGCAGTGGCGTAGCTAGTATATTTTCCAGGGGGAAAAGCTCGAAAATTTCCCCAAAACTTTTCAGTTTCAGCATACTTTCAGTTTCAGTATACTTTCAAGGTCAAAGTGTATGTATTACATACAAAATACCTAAATTTATGATAATAACAGATTACCATGACGTCATGTAATGTTACCTAAGGTAACACATGGCCTACAGAATCCTGAAGCTGCCTACTATAAACATATATATATAGGACTAAGACAATGTCATCATAGGCCCGTTATCACCCCATCCCCAGTGATAAATTAGATTATTTTTTCGAAGAGATTAAATGGATCAATTTTCCGAACCAGTCCTTTAAAAATAAGTTAAAGATAGGTTTGTCTATGTTTGCAGGGTAATTATATCTAGGCAATGACAAGCAATGGTTTTTAGCACCATCCATGGTTAAATACAGTTAGGTGTAAGATCAGTCTATAACCTGCCCGGTGCTAGCTTGTGGGATGAGAGGCCATTAAACGCCTAAACTTAACCCCATGCGCTGTCAACCAATATAGGTTGGAAACTGGGCTGTTAAACCTCGTCTAACCTTTCCCAAGGCGTTGTCAACTTTAGTGACGGGTGAGAGAGATACGCGGAGCGCGACCATCTTTTCGCGCGGAACGTCCCGCCGGGGCAAATTTCGCTAAAAAACAACCCTAGACAGGCGCGTAGTCAGGATTGTGTCATGGGGGGGGGGGGGGGCACAACATGGGGGAAAAGTCTTCGTATAGAGAGAAAAACCCCGCTATTTTTAGGTGTTTTTGCAATGCAAGGTTGGGTCATAGGGGTTCTAATCTCCAAAACCACCCCTGTGGCTACGCCACTACCCCTAGAAAGCAGGAAGTGACACTCCCTGTGCCTAATTACTGCATGCTTAGAATGCCAGATGTTACATGTTCCTGGAAAGTTTTAAGGGACAATTTGTTTACAATGTATATAAGAAGGAAAAATTGGAAACTTTGAAGCCTACCTCAAATTGCTGACAGTCTTAAATCGAATATAAATATAGTGGTTGTGGGACGAAAACAAACGGAAATTGTGATAATTAAATGAGGGAATATTTCTTTCACAAGGCTATGATTATGTTACTATTTATTAGCAACAATACGTAGGGAACTAGCTCGATGATGGTATCCTGTGCTACGGTCTTAAAGCCTGTCAGTGTTGCTCAGTATACGCTGCACTGATCAAAAGACCCTGCTAGTGTACCAGAGAACATTCACGCTGCTGCAGAGAGTGCATTATGCGGAACGCGAGTCAAGCGCTGCTCATGCTGCAGTGGCACAGATGAGATCTAGATCTGGGGAAATACTTTGCATGAAATACGAGTTATGGATGAGAAATGTTTCACGATTACTTATGGTGAGAAAAATTCAAAAAATTAAAGAAATAGGAAAAGGAAGTATTATTTCGTCAACTTGAAATTTCCCCAAATTCCCCAAATTTCCCCAAAATATTTCCGAGGTGGGGCAACTTGTCCCCCCCCCCCAGTAGCTACGCCACTGGTGCTCAGCATAGGCAATGGAGTAGGGCCCGAAAACAAGCCAGTGTGCCACAACTGGAAAGAAGGCCGTGGCCGGCTCGACTTGAAACCAATTGGTTGGAAAGTGGGCCATAAAACTCCAGGGTGGCGCCAACGCAATGGAGGGGGGGCATGGCCCCTTCGGGGAACACTGTTCCCTCGTCGACATAAGGGGAAGGTCGGCGGTTTCGTAAGGATGCCTTACAGTTATAAAAAAATAAATAATACAAAACCCTACAAGCACTGAAAGGAATTAGCTCCTGGATGGGTGATCTTGAACATATCTTTTCTTTTGTATCGCTATTTTAACACACATCGGAATCGATTTTCAATCACTTCTTCGTAGGTCTGTTACACCTCATTTCAAGTATCTTGTCCCATCTTCAAATCGTGTTCTCAAGGTCACCCATAATCAAGACTTGTGTTGCAGACCAGGGAGATGGAAGTTTCATTTGCAGACGTAACCAAGGGTGGCACGAACAGGGCCGGGGCATGCTCCCCGTCTGGGACCCCCGTCCTTGAGAAGGTTCAATTCCGTCGGGGAGCCCTTCATTTATAGGCGTACGATACAATACTTTTTCTGAAGCCCTGCCAACCCTCTTGCATAGGACCGTTCGGCAAAACCAAAACTTTCACTGCTTCCCGAAGAAGCTATTACGTCCAGTAAAGGACAATGCGTGACCAACCTCACGGCCTTCTGACCATTTACATTACGATAAAATATGCACGCCCGATAAATTTCAGACCCCGGAGGATCTTCTTGATTTTGCTTACAAGAAGACCATATTTTTCAAGTAAACCCTCACAATTCTCATGCAATTTTTCTTACAAAAACTGACTTGAGGTTGTTCAGGTACATGTAGTGCCCAATGGTTTGCCATCTGTCAAGACCAGACAGCCGAATCCGGGCAACGGTAATAAAAATCGGCCAGTCCACTTTCAGTTACACATGAAGAGTGGTGTGAAAATATCTCCGCATAAGTGTGACTGACAATTTATCCTACCTTGTAACGTGACATATTTTTAAAGACGCTCTGTTGTAAGTAACATCATTTATAGTCCGGAGTTCTGAAAGTCACAGAAAAAAATTATCCATTGTAGTGGGCCTTTAAACTGAAAACAACGAAGAGGTCTTAGTAGGGTCAACAACATTAGCATATCTTTCATTCCGTCGCGTCAGTGGCGTCACCAGACATTTCATTCTGGGGGTCACTGAGGGGGCACAATGATTTTATGGGGGGCATTGCTACATTGCACTCATGGCGCCGGAGGTGCCACCGAGCGCGAAGCGCGAGGCTCAACGGGTGGGGTCCAGAGGGCAAAGCCCCGGTGGGGGTCCAGGGGGCGAGCCCCCGGAAGCTCCTGGGTTTTAGCGTGTTTTTGAGGTATTAAAGACGTTATTTAAGGGTAATTTCGTTGACTTAACACTGGTCTAAAAATTACCTCCGGGGTAACTTTCAAGTAAGACTTTCGGTAAAAAACCACTGATTCAACTACCAAGAGCAGATCCACTTTAAAAAAGGGGTAGATGATCTATAGAAAGAAAGTTGATGGGCACTTCAATGTTAGTGTTAGTGGGGGTCCAGGGGGCGAAGCCCCTGGAAGCTCCCGGGTCTTTAGCGTGTTTGTAAGGTTTTAAAGTGGTTTTTTTAAAAGGGTTGTTTTTACACTGGCCTAAAAAATTACTTACAGGGCAATTTCGAGTAAGATTTTATTTTTGGTAACAACACAAATGTTAGTGAAACTACTCTCAAGAGCGTATCAGCCTGACAATTTGAGGGAGGTCAGCTGCACCGTGACTATAAAGAGAAAGAAAGGCAGTTGATGGGCAATAAGATGTGATCCTCTGAAGGAAGAATGTAGGCTTAATCCTGCTTGAAGGGTTACCTGAGCTGTGCGCCACCTCCAATTGACGTAGTCGGAAGTGTGAGGAAAATTTTGAAAAAACGTAGCCTCTCAGACAGCCGGAAATGGCATTTCTATTTTTTTTTTGCGATATTTTCATTTGGAAAACATGTACTGCCTTTTCTTTTCAACAGAGGAATCAAATCCTAAAAAATTCATAGTGACACTCTGACTACAGAAGATTTTTTTTTTGAAAACCTCAAATCTCAGTTGGGGGCACACGGGGGCACACGATTTTTCAGGGGGGAACGTGCCCCGTGCCCCCCCCCCCCTTGGCGACGCCACTGCGTCGCGTACGGTAATGTTCCCAGAAAAGAGACAAAATCATTTCATCTTATGGTAGTGGTAACTTTTATCTGGTAATTTTCTGATCACTTACCAGGTTGGTCTTTTTACTGAAGTGAGGCTTCTATTGCAAAGGAAGCTGAAACGTCCCCGTGCGACTATGTCAATATATAAACTACAAACAATTATATGTGAAGCCAAACTTTCCGCATGGAAATTTTCAAGTATGGCCCGAGGGACTTCATCTGCATGATGATCAGCTCACTATGCAGTAACGCCATTAAGTCTACAAATCGCCCTACTACTACTTTATCTTTCTCATACAGTTAAGAAGGTCAGATTCTTCCATAAAACCCCCCAAAACTCATAAAATTACAATTTTCTCCAATATAAGCTTCGGATTTTCAAATATTTGTTAAAAATGGCAAAATTTCCCAATTTCAAGGGATACTCCGTACAATAAAAAACCATGAGTCAACTTCTATCAAACGCCCGACATTTCAAAAACCAAATATTCTTCCATTTCAAAGTCCACATTTTTTCCAATTTGAGTTTTTAATTTTCAAATCTTTCATCAAACAGTAGGGAAAAAGTTTTCGGGATAATTTCCAGCTTCGCCTGAGAGCCTATTTGGAAGGTTTAGTACGATAAAATGGGCAACCCCAGAAGAATTTGAGCTGTCGCCCATAAAACGATTTTTTTCTTTTGCTCATAAGAAGGACAGATTCTTCAATAGACACAAATGGTCCTATAAACAAGCCTGAATACTTTCAATTTTTTTCTTCAAAACAAAGTCCAGTTTTCTATTTGTTAAAAATAAAGCCAAAGGTTTCGGCTCGCTTTGCTCGCCTCTCAAACTCTGCCAAGTCACGTCCTACAGGAACTAACTCATCGCCTTTGTAGGGGCCTCGAAATGCTTTCCTGCCCCCCCCCCCCCGTCGGGGAGTTTGACTCCCTGTCGGGCAAATCCTGGCGCCACCCCTGTAAAATTCCACCTAACCTAACCCTGACCCTAACCATGCATTTGAAACAAAGTTAACCAAAAAATGTCATTCTTCTCTTCGCCAGACTTTGAATGAAAGAAAAGTATGCCAGCTGCTCGCCCGCGGAGCACTGCAAGGAAGTCTTTTTGTTAAAGGCATGTTCTGGTGGCTTTTTGCCTTTGTCTTGTAAGAAAAACAAAAATATTCCACACCATGTCCTTCAAACCCTATCACAATACCATTTTCCTAACTCAAGATATCTCACTTTAAAGATGGGTTATTTCTGTTAAAAAAATACCTCTGCTCTTCAACAAAGCCACAGAAAGTTATGTAATGTGGGCACATTGCTTCAAATTCCTTTTGTTTTTCTTTATAATGTAACACCCTGTTTGTCCTTGAAATTTGATACTGCTGGAATGTTTGAATATCTTTTTCTGTAGTTCTAGCATTACCCTTCAACATATGTAGAGCGCAACCAACAATGTTCCTTGATATTGTCTGCAGCGGCATCATAATTATAAATAAATTGAATGCAGCGTCAAATTAATGTGCCACAATGACATCACAGATTTCCCATGATGCATCAAATCCCAAGAAAAATATGCAGTATTTTAAAAATTTGTATCTTCCAAATGCTATAAGCTATTGAAATGCAGTTTTCACCTTTTGAAAGAGAAAATTTTTCTGTTTATTTTGAAGTTAACGAATTTTGTCTCCAGAACATGCCTTTAAGCTCTCATCGCTACCAAAAAACCTTAGGGGCGATAGTCTAAGAGGGCTGCAGCCACAGAGGCGCTACACAGGAGAGTTTCTTTCCTCGGACCGTCAGAAACTGGAACTTACTCCCCCAGAATATAACAGATCTCGAGGACACCAACATCCTCAGACGGCCAGCACGACTAACCACATGCGCACACTGACGTTTGACTCCACTAGGAGTGTTGTGAAGTATTCATCCAGGGCGACTCCCTGATTCATCCAGATCCAGATCCAGGCTAGCCAGGAGCGCCCGGACCAAACACAGCAGGACTAGCTGGGAGTTGCACGCTAGAGCCTGAAATGAGTTATTGTGAGCTGGCAATTATGGAGCATGCCCTCAACTTGTGAAAGAAAAGTGCACATGTACATGGAAACGTACCCGAATGCGCATAGCGCATATCGCATATGCATTACGTTGTTGCTATTATGGGAAAAGTAGTGCATGTATCACAGGGGTTTCCCCACAAATGAGAACGCTCTGATCAGACATCCGCCTGATAAAAAGAAAGAAGAAAAAAAGAATTTTTATGCTTCCAAATGCGTCGTATGTATGAAGTGATGTGGTAAGGAATAATATTTTGAATAAAACGTATGAATTTTAGAAAAACTTCAAATATTGATTCAAAACCGGCTCCGTGGGATGTGATAATATTGCAGCAACATAATGCAAGCCTAACGTTAGTCAGCATTTGTAATGTGTGCAATAGGCGGCCTAGGCCCTACATAACATAGTTTTTGTATCATCCTCATGCCATTCTTATGTCCATGCGCCGTTGCTTACCGCACAAGGGAGTGTACAGTATTTCAGATTCTGTCACCCCATGCCTCGTAAACTGTGTAGGCATTACTAATATTATTTTTCAAGGAAAAAAGATGGTTATTAGCCAACATTGCAATTACCTGATTTATATCCTAATGTTAGGCCCACTGTGTAATTAGGTAACTCGAAGGATGGGGAATGTCCGTTGGTGCAGTTACGTCATCTTTCATTACAAGTAAAACTAACCTGTACCATCTCCACATAAAAAAGTACAAGTAGATCACGACTACAGTGTGGGTATTATTCAGTATACTACTTGATCAGTTGCTTCAACGTATTACAATGTTACATATTCATTGCTTTAGTCTGTGGTGTTCACATGTCCCCATTGCGGGCGGTTGTCTGTGCAATATGCTGAGATGATAGAGTCACTCTGTGATGGCTGTCTTAGCCTTTTGGAGTTGGGAACTGAAGACTGAAGTCAAACGGTATGGTAATTCATTATGACGTCAGCCATCTAGTTGTAGAATCGTGGCCATTCTCAGCACTGTTGTAGGTGCAGGTTGAAGGGCAAATATTATGCAGGTTATTTGATGATAATCACATTAATTTCGATCTTGCATAAAAACTCTGAGATTGTGAGAGTCCAAAAAGGGAGAGGATATGCGTTATACTGTACTTTACCTGTACCTTAAAGCAGTGAATTGCTGTAACTATATAACATATCATAACAAGTTTAAGGGCAAAGGAGGGTAAAAACCCCATAAGATGCCCTATAGAACAGACCCAAACCAACACCTAATCCAAGCAAAGACTAAACAAACCCAATACAATCAGATCCTGCCACTGTCACGGTAATACTTGTCAATGTTAATCTTGAAGTAGTTGACTGAAGTGGAATTAACAACCCACTCAGGGAGACTGTTCCACTCATTGACAACCCCCTGAGAGAAACTGAACTTTCTGATGTCAAGTCTAGAGAAACATTTTACCAGCTTCTTATCATGGCCACGAACACGGGGATCAGCACAAATCTCTAAGTAGTTACAGTTAGACAGAGAATCATAACCAGAAAGGAACTTGAAAACCTGCAGCATATCCCCCCTAATCCTTCTTAACTCGAGAGAAGTAAGTCCTAGACAATTGAGCCTATCTTGATAAGGGAGATTACGCACATTGTGAATAAGCCGTGTGGCCCTCCTCCGAACCTGCTCTAAAATAAACTTGTCCTTTTCATAAAAAGGGTTCCATGCCTGTAGGCTTACCCCGGTAAAACTTTCAGTTGAACCCAGTTGAAGAATTTGTTCCAATTCCCATATTAGATTAACTGGGTTTAACTGGTTTTCAACTGGTTTCTAACTGGGTTCTAACTGGATCCAGTTGAACCCAGTTTAACTGGGTTCAACATGAATTTTGACCAGGGTATGTTTAGTGGTCAATGCATTGAAATTTAGCAGAACCTTTAAAAGTGTGTTGTTAACCAACATGTCTTTGTTCATGCATTTATTGTCCATATATCTTAAAGTAAAGACCTGTTTTTCCAAACCAGCCTTTCACTTCCTTTGTAGAAGGTGGACTGAGTGCATGGCCAATTGGTAAGAGCATCTGACTTGTAGGCGGGACTTGGAATGTTGGGAGTTTGGGTCCTAGCCTGGTCATACTGGAGACTTTAAAAACAGAACCTTGTGCTTGGTGTTCAGCACAAGTAATGGATTATCGAAAACAAGCCAGTGAACCATAACTGGAAAAAAGGCAGTGGTGGCTCGGCTTGAACCAATTTTTGGAAATCTGGGCTGTAAAATTCCATTTAACAAGTTTACAACTAACCTTTTTAGAAGGCTCCATATTGAAGATGTTTCATCTCCTCTTAAATTGTTTAAAGCAAGTCTCTATTATTATTTACACAAAAGAACAGTAATATTCAATTTCAGAGATGGAAGATACAGTAGGCCTAATTTCTAATTTTAAAAAATCAAAAATTGCAATTCTTTTAAAATTGACAACAGCTAGCAATGTGTCTAACTTGACATAATGTGATGTGATGGTGTGATGGCAAATATTGAAAACCAACATGGTTCTCAAATTTGACTGAGGGCTATTTCCAGAGGTCCTGTCTTTATTGAGCTACTTCAGCTTTGAGTAAGGATGAGAAAAGCTCCACAGAGCATACAGTACATACTTCAAATTAACATAAAGAAAGTTAGAGAAAGCCAAGACAAAGGTTCTCAACAGATTATGACTTTTGAACTCCTTGAAGTTTAGTTCTTGTACAGTAGAGTAATTGGTTGAAGAGAGCAGCTTGCCTACAGTAGTGAACAAGCAGTAACAAAGAATTTGTCAAAGCCTGCTGTAATCTTTATTGCTACAGTTTTAGCCTAATAAGTCATGAAAAGTGTTTTCTGTAGGTCTATTCTCTCAATGTGAAACACTTTGACCCACTAAATATTTTTCAGTTTTTGTGAAAATGTGTATGGAGGGTATCCTCTTTGTAAAATGAAAATTTATGAAATGTCTCTCCTCATTTACAGTATTCCATGAAAGTCAGTTTGTGTCAATTTTACAAGTCATTCTGCCCATGTCAAAAATGTGAAATAGCATGGTAGTGGAAACACTGTTAGATGAACACTCCCTTTGTCATGTACAGTACATCATCAGATCAGTTTCCAGTCTACCCATTCAACATGTAGGCAATGAATTTGAACTGAATTTGCAAAGGTGGCATACTCCTTTTATGAAGTATAAGGAATGCTAATAATGCATACGGTTTAAAATTGCTCTCATCTTTACAGTGATATTTTAAAGTGTTACCCAGCAGGCAAGGGACTGTCCTCCTTGTAAAGGAAATAGAGTGTCAAAGGAAAAAGTGTGCAGGGGTTTTTATTCATTTTAGTGTCCAAGGTTACTGTACCTCCTAGTTTTGTTACAGAAAATAGGCCTTAAAGGAGATCCTTCATAGGTACCGCAGGTTTTTGGGAAAAATAATGTTGCCAATTTTGTACCCACTACCCAACCCCTGGTTTATTAAGGTAATTTCCATCAACTGAGGGTCCAATGGGGTATTTACTGATTTTGTCAATGTAATGCTATATTTCAAAGACAAGGAATACAACAAACCATTGATTCAGGTATTTTATTATACCTTACCAACATAAGTGTCTTATGATATATAACCTAAATATTCAATGGTGAGCATTTTCTAGAAAACAGTCTCTTTTGCTTTTGTGTCCCCCCTGATTTGGGGGTACCAGCTGTGACATACCAACAGACAAATTTGATTCATCTGAAAAGCATATTTATCATAAACTGTGCATTGTTTTGCTCATTTATCATGGTAAGGATACCAATAATAATCATCATTCCCAAATATCATTATTACAGCTTCACCCAACTTTTCTGAGCAAGATGATAGAAAATGCCCTGGCCAACATAACTCTTTGGTGTCCCCGTAGTTATATTGGTTTTCTAATGTCCTTTTTGTCATTGAACTGATGTGATCTTCCTCAGGTGGTAAAAATTTTCTTGATCTAGGAATTGGTTCAAACTCTTTCAGAGAATATCACACTTCTAAAGAAATAATCAAAAGAAGCATCTTTTATGTCATTTTTAATAATACCTGTTGGCAGTATTTTGGTGTCCCCCCTCAGAGAGTTATGTTGGTAAATTTTGTTGCTCTACCATTTACTCAACCCATTAAATTTTGGGGTCAATTAAGTTACATGAAAAAATAGTCCAAGAAGGTTAACAGAAAACTTAATTCCATGACTCTTGAATCTAATTTTGATGAACATTTGAATCATAGTTAGTTGGTAATGAGAAACAAAAATTTAATGAAACAGAGACATCTTGCTGTATGTTAATATTGCAAACAGTGATTTATAAATTTGACTGTTTCCAGTGAGCTTAACCTGTAAAAATTAAATTAGCACATTTCATGTTTAGAGGAAGAGGGACACAAAATCTTGGTGTCCCCATTACACGCAGTTCAAAAATTGAATATCTTTCAGATATCACATATTTCCATAAAAAGATAAAAAATAAGATACCAAATGACAAGTCTAACAGTCTACAGGTCCCAAAGAGGAAAATTTGTATACTTGAATATCCTTTGCTGGTTAAAATTAGTCAAAACTGTCCAAAATATGCAAAATTGTGGACTTTTTGACACCTGAGAGTGTTGGCAAAAATGACATTCAACTTTCTTAAGTTTTGGAAAATTATTTCAAATTTCTTCCATATTTTTTCAAGAAAGGATCCTAAATCGCACTCAACTATGGATTTTCAACCATCTAGGATTTTCTTCATTCTTTTAAGAGGAGATTAAAGACTGCTTTGGTTTCCCTCGTTTTGTTGGTAATTTGATGGCATCATTTGTGGGAATGAGTCCCATCACACACGCATAATGGCTGCTGTTTGTAAAAGTATTTGTATTTCTTCTAACTGCTGACTATATACTCAACCTAGGGTGTAAGTTTCAACCAGTTAAAATGTTTTTTTAAATTTTGACTTCATGTCAGACTATTGGATCCCTAGTTCATAGAAATACCCTTAATCCAATTGCTGCTTCAATGAGCAGCAGTTTTGATTTCATTCTGGAACAATATAAGCCCAACAACTTTGGGGTTCAAATAACAAAGTTCTTACAACAACTCCTGAAATAATAAGTGATGGCAAAAAGGGGATCAAATCACCTACTGCATTGAAGGGCTACAGTACATCCCCTTTCAGTTTATTTTGAGATGAACTGCTCTCAAATGTCAATCTTCATGACCCTTTTCAAATGCTTAAATGGGCATATAACTGGTACTGAAACAGTCTTTTACTAGATTGAGCATAGGGATTTTTTTTAAAATTTTTTTTGTTTTTAACTTTGTGTAATTGTGGATATGGAAGGGGATTAAGTCTGGTCTCTTACTCACATGCATAGATTTCAAATTTCATTTATACAGTTTAGAAAGGTTTTACGATTTGACCACCAGGATTACTACTGTACAGTATGTACAGTACAGAAATAGAGGTAGGTTACTGTAACGTGTACAGTAGTTATTTAACATAATATTTCCAGCACCGTTTCCTCAAATCAGAAATCATACACTGGGTCAGTTCACTCAGTATGAGAAAATCTGACTCATTGGAAATTTCAGTTTTCCCACAGACATTAATGTGTCAAATCAACAAGTCGTTGCATGAAAACTGCGTCATAGCAGCTTTGTGTAAACATTGATCACCAGCAAGTTGAAGAAATAAAATTTCAAGGAAAATCAGTTTAACAGAATAATATCAAAAATGTTCCATAGAAAACTTAAATAGTTATCCCCCAAAAAGGTTGTGTGGGAATTATGCATTGTATAGTAATTTCATTATGGTGGGACAAATTTGCCCTAGTCCCCTTCACAGATATCCTGCCCTAGAAATTCTAGAATGGCCCAATTCAATTACCCTTGAAGCTGAAATCCAACTATTCTTAAGCTTGCGCAAACTCCATGTTAATACTGTATCTGTTGTTTGTATTAGTCTGGTCTTTAAGGGCTCATTGAGTTGATATGGATAACTTTATGAGAGTGTTAAGGGGTCACTGCCACATGACAATGCTTATAGTTAGCATAATAACTTAAGTTTCATATCCAGTAATTACAAAAAAAGTTTAAATTTTGATTTATGTGGTGTCCTGACTTGTAACTGTTTTGTACATAATTTGAAAAAGTGTCTGCTCATCAGGTCTCGATTTTCAGAAAAATTAATGGTTGTCCTTTGGGCAACCATTTCACCAATTTAGTTGTCCACAAGCATAATTTGGTTGTCCGAAACAAAACACTAATTGTGTTAATGTACTTATAGTCTTGAAGAATAAAAAGATGTGATGTTTGAGAGACGGAATATTGGTATGTATAGAAAACTTACAGGTTTGGTAAAACTTGTTGAATTCCATGAATCAACTCAATGAGCCCCTTAACCTCCTTCTCTAGGTTACTCATATTAAATTTACTAGGATTGCTGTACTGCATGCAATGTGTTCACTTTGATGAAGAATTGTTACCACAAACCTGTTAAATTAGAATCCCTGCATGCTACTGAATACTGCTGCTTCTGGAAGTTTGGCAGTAGTGGAACAGTACAGTTGAACAGTGTTACAAGTCTTTTGTACTGTAAAACAATGATTTCCTGGGCAATATGTTAACACTAATTTTAATGTCCTAGTCCTACCATGGATTATTAAAAATTATTTACCTTAGGAATATGTCAGGTCTTATCTCTGAAAACACTCTTGAGTGACATGAACTTAAACAAGATTGTGTGCATTGGTTGTTAGGTGATTCAATACGTGTGCAGTCTTATAGTGCACAGTATCTTTTTGTGTTCCTTTAGTTGCTCACAACGTTGGCATGGGGATACTGTGTGGCCTTTGTGGTTGTGTGACTTGAAAATGACAAAATTGGGTATTGGATTTAAAAAGCATTAAAAACCAAGAAAATACTGTAGCTTTATTTCCACTAAAGCTGTCATAAATTGACAGGGCAATTTCCAATTTGCACTTAATCATCAATAAACATACTGTAGGCTCTTCAAACTGTGCGTCATGAGAGAGACATGCAATGAATGCCTTATGCTATCATTTGTTTTTACAATCTTCATTTAAAGAGCAGTTGTAAAATTAGTTTGTCCTGAGGGTTTCGATTTGGAAGTTTAAATTGTGTCCTTGAAAATCATCAGTATCAATTACTGTACTATAAATTATGTGATGAGTAATTAAGAGATACTGCAATTTATTAAAGGGTCAACAAAAGAAATGTTAACACTGTGCAACACTCCACATCATTATTTTTGCATGAGGAACACAATTCTTCAGAAAGGTTCAAACTTTGAGGAGATGTATCTTGAGAACTAGAAGATACTGACATATTTCCAACAGATTTCCCATTACTCTACTCTAACTGCCAGGCAAAGCCAGTGCATTTTGCTAAAAACTCAATGAAAACTTCTTTGTCTTTGATGTATTTTGTTTAAAATGGTGGAGACTGGAGAGTCTGGAAGTAAAAATGAGAATTTTTTTCTGTGTGCGTGTGTGGAACAAGACTGCAGCCTGTACTGTAGGAGCAAGGTCACACCATCTCATGAACTTTGCCTACCTGTTTCCTTGATTTTTGAGACACACAATATGTCCTTAGTCACTTGAGAAAACTTTCTGTGCATCAGGGCAAGATGAATGAGCTTCAGTTACAGACAGGGTAGTCCCACATTGCTCAAAATCCTGCAAAACCTCTTGCCTCTTGGACTTAGCAAATGTGCAGCTGGCTGAAGACCTGTGCAATTGTAACCCTTTACCGTTGTGCTCCAATTGGGGCATATTTGCGCGCCTCGGGGTTGGGTGGAAAAGCGGATGCAGCACGCCCCGCATCAGCTTCCGTAGGTTATTGACCCCGTGACCTTAAACTATTGTCCCTCTCGTTGTTGTGGCTGAATTTTCGGGTATGTAGCTACTCGCAGTTTCGAGCTCCGCATGAAACAGTAGAGATGGGTGACAGCCGTGCTCTCCATGTGGGTCCAAAAGGACCCAGACAATGGTAAAGGGTTAAAATAAGCCTGTGGAGTGTGTTTACTACAAAGCTGATGCCGCTCTCTCTGCGTGTGTGCACGGAACCATGCTGCAGATACTTTAGATTAACGGAAGCTGACCCACACAACGGTAAAGGGTTAAACAAGGTGCAAGTTTCTGTTTGGCCCTCAGTTCTTGCCAACTTGCATCAGGAAAATTAAAATAAATTAAAGAAATAGTCCAGAACCAAATTTTTCTTAATATTTTAAAGAGAGATATTGTACACAAAGCATTCTGTTGAAATTTCTATTTATTTCCCATGTTCGGTTTTGAGATACTAGCAATTGGTTGTGGCAAACTTTCTACATAAAATGAACTTGAAGCAGGTACACATGAGGTCATGGATTTACATGGGTGAACGTTGCTTTGTTTGCTTATAATTTACCACTCGTTTTATGCAACTAAATTCTGATATTATTAATTGATGCCATTGGTACATTCTGAGCAATGTAATTTTAAATACTTAATGTGCCTCATGGGCAAGATGGCATCCCTAAACAATTCAATGTCAAATAAATATGATGAAAAAAAAAAAAACCGAAACATTGCCCAACAATGTGAATCCATGATATCACACCTGCATACTTCAAGTTCACTTTTCATAGAAAATGTTTCAACTTCAATTGTCGGTATCTAGAGAACCAAACATTGGAAGTGAATGAAACTTTCACCAGAATGCTTAAAAATCCTTCCTCTAAACAAATCAAACATAAATTTGGTTTTGGACTATTCCTTTAATTACAATGTATTGGAAAGAATATTACATACTTAATCAGATTGGAAACCCTTATTTATTGTTGTTTATCATAGTGTAACTCCAGGGGGTTGCAGTACGTGAGCAGGGCTTGAAAAATTCTCTAAGGACATGTTGCTCTATTGAGCAACCCATTTTTTAAATTCATTGTTTTTGGTTGCCGAACATAGCTTTATTGTTGCTAAAATAAAGAAAATATCAAAAGATAAAGGAAATTAGGAAATCATGGTAATGCTTTGTTATTTAATAACTTTGCTGGCCCATGGCATTACAGTAGCAATCACTGTAGCAAGCATTGAGAGGTACAGTACATTAAGCAGAAGTAGTGTTATTGCAATAGTTAATGGCAAACTTTCAACAGAGTGATGATCTGTCTGCAGAGTGACTTGAGGTGCCCAGTCGGGCATGTTGTGCTGTGCAATTCATTAATTTTTGTTGCCAGAGTCATTAGACAAGATGCCCTTGGGCACTCGGTCACCCTATTTTTGGAGCCCTGACAAATCGCCCCCTGACCCCCCCACCCCCTTGTGGAAGTACTGGTAGAACTTGGCTGATTTCAGGAAATGAACAAGCAATACTTTTGAAAAATTCTTCAGGTCATATACTACTGTATTTTCCTAATATTCTGTGCAAAATTAGTATTTAATTTAAAGTTAGTTAAGCATGAATTATAGATTAATCTGAGTCCATGCAAAGGGCAAAGGATAGGTGGACGGGGCAGGAACAAATCAGGAATTTTTCAAGGAGGGGCAAAACCTGTCAACCAACTCTTTACTGTAAGCATAGCACCAGGAAACAGTAAGTTGGTGCAAAGCATACAGAAAATTTCTACCAAAAATGCTTTTCCGATTTCTGAAAATGTCAGTTTCCGGGCATGCATTTTACATTGGGGGAAAATACAAATGATACTGTTAAAAAAAAAACAATAAAAAAATAACGAAACGTATATACCAAAGCTCAAGGCAGGGGCACCCTTCCTTTTCCCTTCTTTGGTTAGGTACCTGAGGAGGGGACATTCTTAACAGAAAGTGTCCTCCCAAGGTTTGATTTAAAACCCTTTTAAAATATGTTGCAAATTTATGGTGGATCCATGCAGTACCCCCTTTCCCATGCATTCCAACCCCCCTCGCCTTATAATATAAAGACTGTCCCTCAAAAATTGGCTTCTTGATTAGTGGCTGATTAAAACTCGATCAGTGTTACATGTTCGAAACACTCAAACGGATACATACAGGAGGTAGAATATTTGTATCCTCATAAGTTTAATAGAAAACAAAACAGTTTCCTGTTCTTTCCATTTCATTTACCCTTTTTACACCCTTTTTAATACACCTCTGTGTAATGCATGGAATGTATTTCAATACTATGTCAAGGGCAAAAGGGACACACGTTAAGTATTAATATCAGGATGTCAAAACCTTTTTCCAATGAAAAGGAATAAATGCTTGTCTCTTTTCCTTGTTGCGGGGTATTCCTTTAAGTACAATGTTAAAACGTCAGAAAACTGTACATATATTGCCATTGACTAGAAGCCCCCCATTATTTCTACATACTTTGCAATAACCTAAAGCTGTTTCAAAACCCTCCAATAGGCAAAAAATTAAACCCGGTTTTCAATTCCAAGGAAAGCAATAGACTAGTTGGTTGCACTGTCATTTAATCTCTGTATGGTAAACATTCTTGGCATCCCCCTCTAACTTTGGGAGTTCAATTTTTTTTAGTTCAAAGCAAACTAAAAAAGACTTAGTCAGTGTTATGAAGTAACAAATCTGGATTCCCTCATGGTGCAAAAAAGTTGAATGGGGGGAATAGCCCTTGGAAAAAAATGACAAAAGCATCCATTGTGCTAAAAAGAATAGAATTTTAAACTCCTAGTACTGATTCCTTCTTCATGCAATAGACTGGAAATACTTCTTACCACTGTTTGGATCTTGATGGCCTTGACATGTTTTGAAAGTATTTAAATATTAATTTAAAAATGTCAGTTTCATAATATGTCCAGACAGCTCCCAAATAATTTGAAATGACAGTACAGTATGTGACTACCTGTGTGGATTATTGCCAGTCATACAACACACCATCAGTGTATACAGTATACCTAATATCTATAAATAGCTAACCCAAGGGATATCCCCTACATTGAGTAAATGCCAATTTCCTATTATTTGTCTATCACACAACTGTTTTGCAAGTTGTCTGTGTTTACGGTGTGAATCAGTATACTGTGTCAACCACATGAACTTTACTGTACAGTGTGCAACTCTGAATAAGATACGATTATGGAGTAATTACTTTAGGTGTACCAGTCAATGGGAAAATATGGAAATACTTTGGTGTATTTTGGAGTGAGATCCTAATAATATTAAAGATGGTGAGTTTTTGGTTTCTTTCATTCTGAATTAAAAAAAAAAACAGGAAAAATATGAGTGCTTCATGATCTTTTCTGGAGTTCTTTTATAATTTTAGTGGATTGTTGAGTTTTTTCTGTTTTTAAGACTTTTGACCAATCAAATTGCAGGACCCAAAAAGTTATCTTCCAATTTTTTTGCTGATACTGCACAATTTAAAAGAAGAAGAAAAAAAAAACAGAAGGACAGAAAATTTTTTCACATCCAGACTTCATTTGTGTTCTCATTTAGTGTTTAAGTTGTGAAACATGGATTCCTTTGGGAATATCTATCTGTATTACAAAGTATTCATAATATACTGTTTAAATTACAAAAAAGATCCATTGAGTGTTGCAAAGAAAGTGTAGGCTCACTACAGTTTGTGAAAAACAATTGCATTGGTACTGTACCATAAAAGTTGGTACAATACTTTACAGTATAACACTGTACTGAATTTAAGGTCCAGTATTTTACAGTTTACTGTAGGCTGCAATACTATGTTACTGTACTTGAGCATTAATGGTTGGTTATAAAAACTTCTCATTAAATACCCCTCATTACATTACAATGGCAAGGACTAACTGTGACTCAAGAAAATGTGCCAAGCAGAATATATTTGGATGCTGGGGGCACTGTTTTGGGACCTGTTAAGTCCTTCAGGGAGAGGGGCAATTTTGGCAATTGAAAACAGCATTTACAGTAAATGCTTTTTGAGTATGGAATTGCCACAAACTGGGGACAATTTCTGAACTAGTTTGTGGAAAAGGACATTTTTGCCAAGTCTCAAGGGAACTGTAAGAAATTTGTGTACAATGTACTTTGGACAGGGCTGTATCTCAGCATACTGTATATATACAACGGACACCAACGTCAGCTGTCAGTATTATGTTGTACAGTAGATGAATATGCAGTAGTGCAGAACATGTCTGATGGTGGATTTAATTAAATATCGTATGTACAGTCCTATATTTACTTTAGAAGGAATATAGACTGTGGGATTGAGTGGGAGTGCTGTATTTGAAATTGTAATACTTCCCTTGCACATTAATGCAAAAATTGTGCAGAGTATGCATACATCTATAGCATCTATAGTACTGTAACATATTATGTACTGTACTGTCACTAGTATCATAATGTAAGCAACATACCATAAAGGCAAAATGTGAAGACAAAGATGAAATCCTGAAAAAATAATATTGCTGCAGTGTGTTTAGTGCATTGACAGGAGAGTTGGGGGACCATGCAGAAGGGGCATGATAGGAAGAGTGGTTGGAGGAAGTGGATGTAACACAGTTGATTTTAATATTTTTGGCAGCAAGTCTGTATGAAATGTTGATGGTGATGATAAACTAAGAGTAAAATAAAACACATACCATCGGATGTTACAGTAATATTACTAAATCCACCCCCATATGTAAGATGTGGTATTGCTCCATAGGTTACAGAGTTGAACTCCAATTTAAATAGTGGCATATAATTTCTGTACATGTGCTAAATTGCTTCATGGTGGTTAAATATTACAGTTATCTGCATTATTTATATTGATTTTGCACTGCATCTTGCCAAATTGAGAGGGTCCTGTACTTACGATAGTGTTTGGCCAAAATATTTGCTGAGATGTTAGAAGGGTTTTTACAGTATTTCATTTTCTTCTTAAAGAGCAAGAGCCGTCACCCTACAGTAACTTGAAGTGAGTTGGCCAGTGAGTGCCATGTGACAATATTTTTTTCCTCAAATGTTAAATTTTCTAGGAGTAACTGCTTGATTGACATAGAATGAAGTCCTAAAATATAGAAGGTATCACCGTGGCTGGAAAAAAACAGCAATTTGGGAAGCTCATTGCAGGGAAATTTTGGTATTTGGACGGAAATTTGACTACTTTTGTTTATATGTAAACATGTGAAGTCTTTGGGAAGTTTTGATTTACTTGCTGGGAAATTTATATGCTTGCAGGGAAGTTTACATTTTTCTGCCCTGGATATCACTTCATATTGAAGTCCTAAAATATTATGTAACAATTTCTGTACTTTGAAGAGAAGTAAGAAGAAATTGATAGAATATTAACTCTTGCTTCAAAATAAATTTGTGGCAACTTTTCTTGACCTTTAAATCAGGGAAAACCATAGGATTACACATCTTTAAAAAAAACGTTTTTCCCTTCCTCCAGAAACTGAAAGACTAAGTAATGGAGGGATTTCATTTGTTAGACTTTTTTGTAACCAGTAAAGTGCTTCTGCATGGACAGCAAGTGATGGTCTAATTTCAGTCGGCCATAACTGGGGTCTGTCAACTTTAAATCTTTCGATTTCATTGCTTACAGTACCTCTATCATGGATGGTTGTACACTAATTTGTATCTTGAATTCTCCAATTTCACTAACAATGAAGGTTTGAAATTCACGTGAACAATAAATAAAGACGATTTTAGGCTGATGGACCCCACTAATGGCAGCCTACAGTTGCTAAAAACGAGCGCTAATCGGATTCGTCTATACAGTACTGTAGATACATGGCAACTACACAGTACTCATACTGTGACAGAGTTGCATCTGGAGAAAAAATTTCAGTTGAAATAGGCCTGTTGGGTGCTCAAGAGCAAAGAAATAGTTTTTGACCCAAAGTTTCAAATGGTGAAATACAGTATCTGCTGTATTTTGAAGCATTGCTTGATAATATTTTGAGGTGACAAATTTTTTACTGACCTTGTTTTAGATTGAGACAGATAAAAATTGTTACAACAACACCCTGCACTGGTTAAGTACAGTGCAATGTTTTCTTTGTATGCTAGTATGTACATTGGGGGATTTTTAATAGAGTATTGTAATTTCCTTTTAAGGTATGGTAATAATTATTTTAAGTAAATACTTGTACTACTGATGCAAAAAATTGGCTGATTATGGAAAAATTTATTGCATCATTGTAGTCAAGTAGAGTCTATTTTAAGGCGTGGGAGGAGAACTTCAATAAAAATAGGAATATTGGAAATCTGCTTGAAACTTTGCTATTGTTCAGCCAGGTTCAATAAAGTTTTAGCATGTAGAAATGATGAGATACTGGCCTTTGAATTGAAAAGATACTGTATTCCAGTTTTGGAAAGAATGGTAAGGCCATTTTTATATTCCTTTTTGGCAGTGGCAGAGTGTCCATATGGTCAGCTGGGCGACCTCTCCCCTGGCGGACCAAACTTGCCTGCCAGTGCCCTTTTGATGTTCCTAACATTCTGCAAATATTCCATCCTTGCAATTTGTTATTGTCCCCTCTGACCAAAATCCCTAGCTCTGCCACTGCTCTTTGGCGCATTAATGCATCTGAAAGGCAACATACTGTAGCTAAACTATTTGCAATTAGGGCCACAGTATGTCATTTTGCAATACACAACAGTCATTGTCAAAGATTAAGATTTCAGTCATGGTCTTTTTGGCCTTTGCTTATTTTCAGTCCTGGTTTTTGTATAAATTGCTGAGGAATTTTATGATAAAGCTCAGACTATTTGTAGACTCTAAAGGTGGGACAAAATGTCCAAATCAAATGTGTCCTCAAAATTACTTGGGTTCAGCGTCCATGTAACTGTTTACAGTGTGGCTTGCAAATATTTACTGCACAGTATGTACAGTACTAGGAACTGATCTTGTATGATTTAAAGAAAGTTAACTTCCAAAACAGTTCTAGCATGATACAGTACAGCAAAGCTAGAATGAAGCACTGGCTGGATTGTCTTTGACAGATAAAACTCGCATTGGACAACCCTCTCTGTCTTTGAGTTTGTCCGATTGACAAGTAGATTTACTGTAATGTGGAACTGACTAGTTCACTACAGTTCATCAGTAGGAAACACGTTGTAGAATACTCTTTTGTAGAATTTGAAGCAGTCTTGATACAGCAGTGTGGTCTACCCTTTATCATTGAAACATGGATAGAAATTTAAAAAACACTGAATAAAAATTAGACACACATGTTTTTTTTTGACAGTAGAGACATTAAAGGCTACTGCCTGTCTATCATTTTTCATTTTAATTTGGACCACACAATTTTTTTGGACAACCTCAGTGTGGATCCAACTTGTCCAGTGGATAACTTGAATATTTACTCAAAATCAGGCCTGTACAATAAAGAGCAATGGATAACTTAAGTGTTAAAGTGAGTTGTGGGTGAAGGGTCATGAACACAATGTAAATTACACATATTTTGCCATTTTAGGATTTGGGTTGGTAAAGAAAAAGGTTTAGGTTTAGTCCAGTGAACCATCAGTCTAGTGAACCCTGCCCCTATACACAAAAGGGCAGACATCTTTTGTTTCCGTCAGCAACATGCAACAGTTCAAATTCATTTGATCACCCCCCCCCCTCCCATTAAAATTCTCAGTTGGTATAGTACAGCCTTTTAATTGACATCAAATGCAGAAAATGTAGAGTAGCTCCTTTTGAACAACATGCACAGAGGGTGATTTGAATATACACATTACAGTAGGACCTTGTACTGTATGCTTACCAGGATATGTATGCTGTGAAGTTATAAACTAGGATTTTGTCTAGACAGGATGAGTTTGTGGGTTTTGAGATGTGGGAGGGGCTGAAAAGTACAGTAAGTAGGTTAAGAAAATTGAAACTGTCTGGGGTAATATCCCCACCCACAATCCCCAGATTGGAAACAAGTGACAAGATATCCCCAAGCGCCAGACTGGAATTGATTTCTTGCTCACAAAACCATTCAATCGGACTCCTTCACTACTTTTGCCATTCTTTTCATTCATAGCTGTTGGTGAGAATTTGACGTCAGTGTTTTGAAAATCACTAGGGAAAGCTCCCTATTAGTCCTAAACTTCCATTTGACAAGTCAGCATAATCGTTCAAAAGTGGACAGATTTAGAACCAAGGTTATTTGTTGAATGGTACTACTTAAATTGATCTCTTTAAATTTAAATTCTGTACACCTGTTTAACTTCTAGTATACACTGTAGAAGGAAGCAAACTTTGGACCATTTTTAAGTGTCCCACCTTGAACATATTTTGTTGCAGAAGATGTTTAAGGGCTGCAACATCCCTTTGAAGAACAGTGCGAAAAGTCCTATAGTTCTACAGTCAATGCAGTTGGTATCTGCAGTTTGATTGAAATAAACTGAAACAACATTTTCACTCAGTCTCGATGTTTTGTACTACACAGTTAGATGTTTCTCCAGTTGAGTTTATTATACACAGTTTGTGTACTCATCAAAATGACTTTACCTTGAGGAATTGTATAGTACTTAACTAGGTGCAGTAGTTAGTTACTTATTGTCTAGATGGAGTTTAAAGACTCAGTTTCTTACCAGTTGGTGTAAGTTGAGCCAGCTGTAGCTTTGTCCCAGTTAGGGCTCTCTGGCTTGTTTCCCTACTACTGTACATTGCCTTTATATGCTGAGCGAGCACCAAACACAATAAAAGTACTACAGATTCCATTTTTGAAGTCTTCAGTATGACCTGGCCAGGACTCAAATTGCATGCAGACTTCCCAACTGCAAGTACTGTAGGATGCTCTAGCCACTTGACTGTGCTGTCACAATTTAGGTGCAGGATCTGGCTCTGTCTTGGAAGTGCACTAGACTGGTGCTTTTGTTTAAATTATGCATAAATTGTGTATGGAGGTGGTTTTGAGAAAAATTGTGTGTAAAAACTACCAAAAAGGGACACAATGGTTTAGTTTTTTTTTTTTTGTCTTTTCCTTTTCCAAACATGCATCTAGACTATTTGCAGCAGTGCAGCAGTATTTCCACAAAATATATGGACAGAGAGGACAGTATTAAACCTCTTCAATCAGTCTCGTTTTGTTAAAGTAACTATCTTTGCCCAAATGTTTGTAACCTGTAAACTCATGAGGGGTCTTGCCGGGTCATATCACACCCAACAGTTTTGCTAGAAAAAAATGATGGTCAGTTACTTAAGGAAACAGTTTTAATAGAAATTGTCTGGTCGTTAACTAAAATTCCATGGATAACCAAAAGTTAAAAATTGGTTTTCAGATAGACAACCAATTTTTTCTTGGTATTATTAAACAGCAGCTTGCATTTGTATCAGTCCCAAGACCATAATTCTGCTCCACTCTTTCAACTTTAATCATCATATTTTAGACTTCAGTATGAGAAGTTTTTGTCTCTTAAGCGTCATATGCTGAACAGAATCATAACAATTTTTTAAAACCCAGACCTTGTGTTACACACATTTCACCTACATGCAGTAAAGTAAATAAATAAAACCAATGACAATGCTCTCTAAACGGTGCAAACATTTCCTTGTTTATCCTCCAATCATTTCCTATATGATATTACACTTGTGATGTTGAAGTCTCTCTGTCATGCTCTGTAGGCTAGATTATTTATTGTGTTGTTATTTTTAGACTTGTTCCTCACGAATAAGTTTAATTTCTGCTGTACAGTTAAAATGGTGTTTAATATACCAGTACTGTAGCTACTGTAAACCAAAGTTCACCCTAAAGGTACTGTAGAGTACTTTAGGACTTGCTCATGAAATAGTCTATAGTACAGTTTTGTACAGAATGTTTAGCCATAGTTTTTGTTTTCCAGAAAGGGAAAACCTATGGACTCATGCAAAGAAGACTTTTGAAAAACGTGTAGGATCGTGCATTTTAGCGTTGGGGTATACTATGGCTCATCGACTTTCTTAATATTGGTGCACAAGTACTACGTGTCTACATAATTGTTCACTGTCTGGAGACAAAGACCGGCTTTATCCAAAGTTGGTTTCGGTGACTCGGCCAGATGAGATCATTTATAATGTCGGCAATTGCGTGCCATGTTTCTAGAAAATAGTATTGTTTGCAACTGAAGAAAAAACTCAGACACTTTTTAGTCTGTTTAACTGGTTTAATGCATATTATGATTAGAGATTTTCATAGTTTAAACTTTAAAGAACAGCAACTTTGACAAGAGAAATATTTTTACCTCCTTTGAAATGTTTTAAACCTTCACTGGGAATTGAGTTTCGTAGTAGGTATCTATGGAGTTTCAAATAAGATTTAGAACGTATGGAAGCCGAGAGAAAGCTTACAGAAGAAAGGCTATGCGTTTGCACTTTTGGGGAAGGCCTCATTCCCTTGGCAAGTTTTTGAAGGCCTTCTGGTGGCTTTTCACTGGGGTTTCGTAAAAAAAAAAGGAAAATATTCCACACCGTGTCCTTGAAACCCTGTCGCAATTCCTTTCTCCTAACTCAACATCTCATTTTGAAGATTGGTAACTTTTGTTTAAAAATACCGCTGCTCTTCAACAAAGCCACAACCAGTTATGTAATGTGGGCACATTGTCTCTCATTTGTTTTGTCTCTCTATATAAGTTAAAGTCCTTCCTTCAAATTTTATACTGAGGGAATGATTAAATATCTTTGCCTGTGGATCAAGCTTTACCCTTCACCATACCTAGAGTACAACTACCACTGTTGGTTAATATTTCCTGCAATGGCATCAAAATTATAAATAAATTGAATGTAATGTCAAATTAATGAGCTGGGATGACATCACAGATTTCCATGATGCACCAAATCAAAGGAGTTGCATTTATACTTTATTAATTTGTATCATCAGAACGCTATATGCTATTGAGATGACGTTTTCGCCTCCTTAAAAAGAAAACTTTTCTGCATATCTTGAAGTTAATGAATTTTGTGTCTGGGAATATGCCTTTAATTACCCTTTCAGGAAATGTTTCACAGTTTAGTTTTTTATTTTTTGAGTAGAATTCTAAGAGTAGAAACACATGGTAGGGCAGGTTCTAAAGGAAAAACATCTTTACTAAATATTTGAAACATACTTGGAAATAGATGATACAGTAAACATCTGTAATTAATTGACTGATTGATGGATGGACAGACGGGCTGATCGATCGATCGATTCAGTACTTACATACTGTATTAAAAGCAATGAAACAACAGAAAATAAAGAAGAATCTTCTTTGTTCAGGCCTTAAGTTTACTGCATTTTCTAGGAATGCTACAAATTACACTCCTCAGGAAATAAAAAAGCGTGACCGATGTGCTGTTATATCAAATTTACATTAATGTGAAGTCCAAGTCTTCTTCTAGGTGTGCAAACAATTCCACTTAATCATAGTGATTTGAGGTGAGCCATGCATATGGGTTGTGATTACACTCACATACCTCAAAATTTAAGGCGTGATTGGTTCTTTGACTGTCTATGAATAGAGCGTGACATGGCCAATTAAACCTGACTGGTTCTATGATTGGTGGTTGAATAGAGCTTGACACGGCCAAGTTAGCTGTGCAATGAATGCAAAGTACATTAGACGGGTTTCCTTTTGTAAAGGTGTTTTTGCTGTTTCATTGCAGGTATTGCATACAAAGGTCAGGTTTTAACATTTTGTGTAGATGGCACTGACTCAGTTTGGAGGAAAAAACAATGTGCTTGGAGGAATGGCAAGGTGCCTGTGGATGCACCACTCTATCTTTGTACATTTAAACTGTAGGTTCAGGTCGTACAGGTCGTGGGCAGCATAACATAGAATTTGTCCCTTGTATGTACATACTTCATTTGCGTTTCTGGTTTGATGACCCATCAGCTGTCTGTATTTGTTAGTATCGGTTTGTTATTTCTCCAAAAGGGGATGTACTTTTGCATTGTAAAATCATATGCATGATGTCTATAGACAATGTGTGCAGTCTACAGTAGTTGAAACCATCGAAATGTTCAAAAAGTGACATTTTTCCATTCTCACTCCCAACCATTTAAAATACATGTATTTCCCTCATAATAACAATTTGTTATGGCTCTTCTCATTGCTTCAAATTTGATGTTATTGTATGGAAGAAGTCAAGAGGATAGTTTATAGTTAGATAGAGTTTTTTACGGCCCAGTTTTCAACCTATTGGTTCAAGTCAAGACCGCCACAGCCTCTTTTGCTGGTTGTGACTCACTGGCTTGAAGTCAAGAGGAAGGTCATGGCAATTGCTTATTTCGTCATGGGAAAGTCATGGAAAAGTTAGAAAAATTGATTCTGCAGAATTTGCAGGAATCCTGACCCTTCTGTGTATCATGGAAATGCACTCTTTTGTCTTGAAATTACCTCAGTGGTTGTAATACATAGCTACTGTAAGTTTGTAGCGTAATTTGTCTTTATTAAATTTTCAATGTTCCGCATAAGCGGTTTTATAACTTAGAATGAACTCGGAAGTTCCATCTTGGGATTGCCCAATGTCCATAACATGATGCGTTCTCTCCGAAGGGCACTGAGTTTGCTTTTTACGCTTGTCTTCACAAAACTGTCTAATGAAGCATATGCTACTGTATCAGTAATAGATGGTCCTATTTAATTAGCCAACAGTTCACTTAGCCATTAGTAAGCAGCTTGGCTGCACCAGTTTGCCAAAGAATAGCCCTTTGTGTTGGTGAGAAGAAGAGCTTTGTATACTGTAGATGCAAAATTTAGCCTACTTGCCACTGCTTACAGTACCTCTTCCATTAAACAATGGAATAACAGTCTCATCTTTTGCTGAATAAAGCTTTGTAAGATTAGGAGTTTTATCTATTTCTTTCCTGCTCAAATCACCAATTTCTCAATGGAAATTGTCATAAATGTATAACAATGTAAAAAATTGTAAAACTGCATATTTTATGCCACATAACTTCATACTTTTTCATTTTTAATTCTGTGTTTTCAGATTGGTGTTTTTAACATTAGCTAAGACATGTATAACGCAAGCCCAGCGCTCTAGAGGGAGATGTCCGGAAAAGCAGACGGTGGAGAATCTCTAGAGTCAAGGGTTAGTCAACAGTCTGTGAGTGGAAGCGTCTCAGAAGACTCTCTTTCCAGCCCACAGGAAGCTGCATCTCCACAGAGCTTTGCTGCCTTAAAACAAGCTTATGACTTTATGCTCCCACAATACAAAGCTTACCAATCGACCAACCGTAATCTTTTGAAGGAAAACGAGGAACTTAAAAGGAAACTTACAGAGAAAGAGGTACAGTAAAGCAGCTGTCATAGTTCCGATTTTTGTGAGTTCTCTTAAAATCTTCTCTATTTTTGGTGGGAAAGGACAGTGTTTCAAAAACAGGTGTATACAGAAGATCATTTGCATCAGGTGTCAATGAAAATGAAATGTGAACTGAATATTTAGCTATATTACTGTACATTGACAGATTGAACATGCATGGTCTGATAAAAGTTGTCTGTGGATGTGACATTACAAAATAATTAGATTAAATAAAATTTTCATAGTCCTGCTTTTTAAACCATATATTTACACAGGTTGCCAAAGTTATGGTTCTTTCCAACCAAAAGTAGAGAAGATTTTTATAAAAACTCACAAAGTTTGGATCGCAACCGGATCTGAATTCATTGTAGTATGACCCCAACTTAATAGTTGGATAACAAATGAGCAAGTGTAAGGTATCCAATTTTGTTCCTTTATCACAAAGTTTTTACATTTAAAGATGATTTGTTTTCTCATTAAAATGAATGACATCACAGCATACCCTTGTCTTTTAGACTGATTTTGAACCGATTTGATACCGTATTAATAATGTAATATCAGGAATGGGGTATTGAAAAGGTCCAGTGTATTGATGGTGTGTCAGATTAGTTCGCAATGGAAGTTAAGAAAAAGGTACTCTGGGATGTCTAATTGGTGACACTATATAACACATTCCTATTGGTGTTACATTAAACCCCATCTAAGTAACTAAATTCATGAGAGGATATCATCTTTTAAAGGTAAAGTACAGTAATATTGTACATCATCCTTGCATAATGATGCATGCAATTGAGGGAGATCTAGAGTTCACGTCATTCTGAGTTCAAGACTTAAAAGTGGAACCTAATGCCATTGTGCTTGGGTGCTCAGCTTACTGGAGTAGGGCACACAAGCCAGGGAGCTACAATTGGAAAAAGACCATGTTGGCTTGACTTAAAGCAATGTTTAGAAATGGAGGCATAAAAATCCATCTGACTAAAATCCAACTAACATACAGTCTCTCATCATTGACTTGGAAAAATAGCTTGCTTGTGGTGATGGACCAGGACATAGTATTATTCCCTTATCTTTGTTTTATTTCGGTGGCTCTCAGCTCCAAATTGGTCCTATTCAAGGTGACCCGAAGACTGCTGATTCAGCAAGATGTTATTAACTTGGCATCAAAGAAAATGTTGTCCTCATGTACTTATTAGAATACAGTGGCGGCAGAACTGGGGGGGGGGGAGGGCTTTGGGGGCTTAGCCCCCCCAATGAAAAAAGTGGAGGGGCTGAAGGCGTGTTTAGCCCCCCCAATATTTGTAAGGTGCGCTTCAAGAAGTGGTGACGGCGATGGCGGGGAGAATATTGAAGTGGGTGGTGAACATATTCTTCATCAGTCTAATGCACAATATACTGTAGGCCCACTAATAATTTTAGGGGAACGTTGTCGATGAAAAAGATACTGGACACGCTAAAGCCTCTTTATCATCCCCCAACCCCATCTCCGAGGTCCTCGAAAAGTGGAAGCAGTATGGTCTGTTATTGCGTAATTTCGTTAAGTTTTACTGATCGTTTTTTGCGAGGTTGAACAGCGTAGGCTACTACCGTAAGTACACAAGTCTATAGTACATTTGGGATTTGAGATAGATATAGATTAGGTTGGTGGTAGCCTTGGGAGGAACCACGGGGGGGGTTGAGATATATTATCATCCAGGGGAAGTATAATTGAGTAATTGATATGTATGGGTGGACAAATGTAACACGGGGTGCAGAAAGTGAATAACACGGCAAACAGAAGAAATGAAAGAGGATGCATAATTAACTATTGCTCTTGTATCATCTCAATTTATCTGATATGTATTAACATTTTGCATAGGCTGAATTTTTTCTCATTAGTTGAGAAATTGCAAACATGAGACCCATATTTTAAGGCTGGATACATGCAACATATATAGAACACGCGGGACGTGCTGTTTCCAGCCACCTGGGGGGGTCTGTAAAGTCAAAAATTTTCTTGCACGCTCCGCGCCAACCAATGGTGGCGCTCCGCTTAGATAATCCTGCTGGCACTCCGTCCCCCCCCTCCATATTTTTTCTGTTCCGCCGCGGCTGTTAAAAGACGAATAGTGTTTGTACTGCAATTCAGAGTTAGTGTACCACACCTGTACTTATTGTCTTGGTAAGATACTGTAGTACTGACATAACCAACCTGGACTGGATGTACAGTATTCTAATTATTCCCACTCATCTTGTTGTCATTGGAGATAATTGGTATTGATAGAAGACTTTATGGAAGCTTAACACCTGCAGATCCCTTGAAAGTTTAAAGGAAGGGGTTTAAGCTTAAATATATCTGATATCAGCAAGGAGTAAAAGAGGAACTAAAGTACCAAATTTAGGGAAGTTTTCAATTAGTTTTTGCATGGTTCTTGTACAGCAATAGCTACAGTACCAGAATTACAATATTGGGGTAAATCTAAACTACTGTAGGTGAAGGTAATGTCTTTTGTCTCCTTCCATTCACCCCTGGTGGACTTGAGGTGAGTTGTACTGTAGAATATGGCCACAGCATTCCCTGCTTATCATAGGAGGTGACTAAAAGGGAGGACTTGAAACAGATTTGAATCATACTTGAAAGTAAACTTGAACAGTAAAATTAAACGATATTTGAACTTAACTATTTTCGTTAACTTACACCGTATACACATTCATAATGGTGTGTTGTTAAATCTGCTTCAAATACATATTTATCAGTTATTAGATTCTCCTAATCTTGAAACAGAAAGGGTAATTCATTTGTGTTGTAGCAATTGTGGAATTCATTAAATTCATGTGCTTCATAGAGTATGCACCCACGTCATGAAAGTGTGACACTGGAGAGGGGAATTTTGGGGAACTGTTGAAGAATGACAAGTGTAAATTAATTCAAGATTTTGATGTCACATCTGCTAGGTGCAAGTCTGGTGTATGGTTAAAAATTGGGACCAAAAGCATGAGTGTAATTAATTTTCGTTTATTTAAATAGATTTTTTTTTATTTAAACTATGCACAAATTTAAATCATGATCATTTCAAAATATCAAAAAACCACCAACCCTGCTTCAAGTTCTTTTGGCAGTTTAAAATGTAACGACTTACAAAGGAGCAGAGTTAAAAGTTAACCAAAATCCTTGTGCTTACTTTTTCTTCATAAAAGGAACAACTTTGAGCACTTGAAGGGTAAAATGGGGTAAAAATGCCTGATTTTTTTAGTTTCTATTAAATATCTTTGTACTCCTAGAAAACTCTAGGAAACAAAAGAGTGGCTTTGTGCAATACATGTCCCTTTTTTAAGATGGCTATATCAAAAGTTTGGGTAATTCCATTGTTAAAGGGAAAATCAGTTTACAACGTAAACTTTGGCAGGTGTTGTTACCCAGGCCTCCGGGTAAAAATGCCCCCCCCTCTTTTTTTTTTTTGAAAAGTAACTTGATGAAGCTTTGGGTTCCCTTGTATGTAGTCAAGTCACTTTTTATGCAATATAATGAGAAATGAAGCATGAAGAATAAGGTTCATTGTTTTTAAGTTCCCCCCATTTAGGCCCGTACAGCAAGACCATAAATCTGGGAATTTACCAATTGTGAGTTTGACCTTAGTTGACTTGTTCTTTCATTGTAAACTTTTAATAAAATTATGATGACAAGTCAGCCAGGATGTCCCCTAATCCTCACGTAATTGACAAATTCATCAGGCCCCTTTTATATCCTCAATTGTGTCCTCATAGAAGAATTTCTTTTGTACTATTTAGGTGATGATTTCATGAGTATGTAGTGGAAATACAATGCTTACAGAGAAGTTTATCTTGTAATGGCACTGCTTTGATCAGTTAATAATTTGTGCCTGATACTGGACTTTTGTTGGTTCCCTTTATTAAAACCAGGAAGGATGATCTGAATAATAGACTTGATTTCAGAAGGAAGTCCTTAGCAGTGGCATCCTGGGAGGGGCTTTTTTAAATTGAACAACAGCAGTTAGAATTCTGAAGGTTCATCTAATTGGTCAAACAGCATGTACGGTAAATAACATTCAACTCAAGTGTGTGCTGATCTCTGTTGCAGCACTGTACATCCTCCCCATTATTGCAATCTGTGTTTTGTTGAAGAAATTATCAATTGGGTCAATACTTTCAAAATGAGAAAATTTGACTCACTAGAAATTTTAGTTAAAATTGAGGTTCTGGGAATATGCCACCTATGGGAACAAACTTGAAATAATCTCAAACGTTGTGTGACATGAAAATAACAAAGTTGGGTAATCAATGCACAAAGCATTAAACACAAAGGAAATTGCTCTGATTTCATTAGAAATCCATCAAAATTGACAATTTTACAGGGCAATTTCTAATGTACTCATGCCCATTGGTAAAAATAAGCTCAATATGCAAATCTTGTGATGTCAAAGGAGGGACATGCTATATGTGGCTATTTTTATCCTCTGTTTTTGCAATTTTTATTTCAAGGACAATTGTAACATTATGTCCTGGGGGTTTAATTTTGGAAGTTAAAATTGTGGCCTTGAAAACGATCAGTATCAATTACCATACTGTAAACCATATCTGTTGATTAATTCAGAGATATTGATATAGGGATAGCAAAAGAAATGTCAACACTGTTCACCGCCTCACATGATTATTTTCGCATACTGTATGCAACAAGTCCTAGCAGGAACATTCAAACTTTGAAGTGGTATATCTTGACAACTGTAAAAGATGTTGACATCATTCCAAGGGATTTTTTTAGGAAAGTGTAACCTCAACTGCCAAGTAAAGTCCATTTTTGGTTCCTTGTGTAACAAAGGAACCTATGCAGTCACCTTGGCGTATGTATGTTTGTGTGTGTGTGTGTGTGTGTGTGGATGTGACGGATTGGAATGCAAGGTATGTGGTGCGATAACTCAATAACCAAGTGATCAATTTTTTTTAAACTCAGTATGTATGTAGATGTTGTTGAGTAGATGTGCCCTATCTTTTTTGGTGGAGGTCAAAGGTCATTGGTGATCATCAGAGGTCAAAAAGTGATTTACTATTAGAAGCTGTAACTGCGTATCCGTTGTTCAAACAGTGGCATAATTTTAAGACAAGTTAGACTGGTAGGAGGTGAAAATGTTGGTACATAAACCAAAATAATTGGAAAGGGTCAAAAGGTCAAAAAGTAATTTTTTATTGATATCTCGTCACTGAAGCATTTTACACGGGTGGTGTAATGGAGATTTGTGTCTGTCTGAGTGAAGCGCATGTGATGACCCAGCATGACCTCACTTGACCTCTTTTGACCTTTGTGCCTTTTTGTGACAACTGGATTCATCTTGATGAGTAATGCAATTTTTATTAAAAAAAAAAAAACCCTTTCCTCATATACAGTATTTATAATAAAGTTATTTACAATGCAAGCATTTGTTCCATTCTATAATATTGTTTGTACATCTCACAATACTAAAATATGAAAGCAGCTTCTCTTCTTTACCTCTGCTTTCACCCTATAGGGACTACTTTGGCTTTTGAACACCCTCTTCAGGTTGAAAGGTCAAGTTGAAAGTCATTTATTAGATTTTACAGAGCTATATGTGTGTTTCTTGGTCTTCTGGCCAAATTGTGAATTAGATATTGGTGGAAATAAATCAGTCTTTGTCACTTTTTTGTAAAGTTTGGATTTGAATTAATGAGATGGACCAAAAAGATAATTAAATATCCTCTTATTCTGCCCCAAACTCAAGTAAATGACATTTTAGTGAAAGGTGATGAGTGAATGTATTTGTTACATGGAAATGGGAGGTATGCAGTGTGATGATAACTTGAAAGAACAAGTGTTTGATTTCTCTCAAACTGTGAGCATTTGTATGATTTTGAAATTTAATATGCCCCCAATGTTTGTGGGGAATGCCAAAAGTCATTGGGGTTGAAGGTGCAAACGTCTTACCTTGCGACTCCCTAATTACAAAGTTGCCTTAAATGCAAGGAACCATAGTGCCCTTGGGCTCTTGTTTTTTTTTTTTTTGCTAACATTTGCACTACCTTTAAGTGTGTCAAATAAACCTTTCATTTGGTCAAAATTGCTTAGCTTAACACTTATTACAATAGCTACAGTGCATAGTGAAAGTTTGAAGGAAATCGTAAGTGGAAAATACTGTATGTTACTTTCTTGCCTACAGTAAGGAAGTTTGCCAAATTGTTTAGCATCTACAGTAACAATACTTTTCATTTAAGCAAAATTTGAAAGGTGTAAATGCTGAATTTGCCTGGGATTTGTGCTGCATTGGCCAAATGAGAAGGGGGCGTTTCAGGGATATACGGTATAAAGTGGTTAATTAAAAATATTACTGTACCCAAGGAAGTAAGCAAAAATTGATGTCTGAAGTGTCAAAGACCTGTTAAATTTAATTATCTCAGTGAAATTAAGTTTCATGTAACTTAATTTCATTTGGTTGCAATGTGTGGTTCTGGAGTTATTAATGGCAAATGAACTAAGCTTGTACTGTACCTTTTGTATTCTACAATAATATGAAAAAGAAGCTGTGTGGATGATGTCATTTCTAGATAATGCCCGTTTTGCTTTTCATTCCAGTTTTTATTCTACAGAAATAGGTAGGGATATGACATCCCAATAGGGAACCTGGAGCTTTCAGAACTTTTTATTCCTGTTGTGCATTCAGTTTTGCAAAAACATGGGTCCATTAACTGAGGAAAAATTTGGCTGTAAATTTGAAAAGAAAACGAGTAGATTAACCAAGAATTTTTGCTTGCCGGAATTGAAAATGTTCAGTACTTGCTGTTACAGTACATGTATGGAACTTGGAATAGTAACTGTGTCTTTTTGTGTTTTATTTGTTAACATCTTGGGAACCTTGGGTAGGGAGAGGAATAATTCACTGAAACAAAATTGTTGTGTGCAGTGCATAGGGATATACTTGCAGTAGTGGCCCCCTCTAATTCACGAAGACAAGTGTATTTGCTTAAAGGGCAAGAGTAGTCGTCCCAACTTGAAGCAGCGTGATAGACTGTCCTGTTTCATGATTGGCTGTTGAGAGTCATGTGACAATATTTTTTCGCCTGAAAGGGTAAATTTACTAGAAGTTACTGCTTGGTTTACCTTGAATATGTAATATTGAAGTCCTAGAATATGTTGAAAGATACTTTGCAGAAAAATAAGAAGAAAAGTGTGAAATTTCTGTTGTTTCAATATAAGTTGGAGGGGGGGGGGGTGCTCTTGACCTTTAAAGGCAGTAAACTTTCATCCTAGACAGTAGTCTACAGAAATTCTCAATTGACACAACTTTTTGATTGACAATTTACATTCAAAAAATGCTGTAGCTCTTACAGTAATAGAGTTACACAACATTTAGTGTGTTCTGATTACATTAGGGTTTACACGTTAGGGCCAAGTAAAGTATGTACTCACCCTCTGAAGCAAAAAACTGAGATTGTGTCTGGATTAGGATGAATGCTGGGGCGATGCACGCGGTTTAACAAGAAATTTCCTGACTGGTTAACGATAACCTTAATCCCTAACATGAACAAAGAATACAATTGATACAATACAATAGCAACATCCAATCAAGAAACAAACACCGTGTTAAACTAAACAACGCACATGTACCCTGAATGCTAGGTAGTTGTTAGTTACAGTAGTAAGGTGGAGTTTTACGGCTCAGTTTCCAACCTATTGGTTCAAGTCGAGCCGATCACAGCTTTTTTTCTGGTTGTGACTCAGTGGCTTGCTTTCCCTACTCCATTGCTTATGGGGAGCATCACATACAATGGCAGTAGGTGGTTGTACAGTAGAAGGGGCTAAAGTAGGTGTAAATTAAAGAAGAATTTGAACTTTTAAGGGTGATAAGATTAAGCTTTTAAAATCCATCATTGAATGTCTCATGCGAGTAGGAACAAAATATTCCACTTAGCATGTAAGTGTTATAAATGCTGCTGTGGTTATTGTCTCATTGGGAAATGGCAGAAAACTTCTTTATTTTAAGAGATGAGATCAGTATCATGTTTAGACTATTGTTCAAATCAGACCATTTATATGGGGTGTTCTGCAAGGTCAAAGTTCACAATCTGAACAAGAGGGGAGTTCATGTGACCATATGTTTTTATACTGACAGAAAGACAGGAAGTTTGGGATTTTTTTCCTCTTCCCAAAAATATGTGAGTGTGTGTGTAAGCTACTTTATGGACTGCTGCTTACAGTACCCAGTATGGACTATTTATTACTGGATTAATTGTACAGCAGGTTTTAAAATCTAATGCAGCAGTTTTCATTCTGTGCCTATGATAGCACCATTTGACAGGCCATTGCATATTTTTAAAAAGTACTTTCTACTTTCTGTTTGATGTGTCTTTCTTCTGACATTCCAATATTCTGAGGGAGGTCTGGAGTTGGATTCCTGGCCAGGTCATACTGAAGACATTAAAAATGGAACTTACTGCCACTGTGCTTGGGGCTAAGCATACAGTAAGCAATGGAGTAGGAAAAACAAGCCAGTCAGCCACAACCAGATCAAAGGCTGTGGGCCAGCTGGACTTGATCCAATTGCTTGGAAACTGAGTGGTAAATCTTAAACTTACTTTTTTCTGACATGTCTTCTGTACATGGAGGTCAGTGTTAGGATAAAGGTTTCAGGTACTTAATTAAATCTAAGAGAATACTGTATGTTCCCTATTATGTACCCATTATCCCACTCCATACATACTTACAAAGTTAGGCAACTTGACCTATCACATTTTGACAATTTATCAACTGAATTATGCATGATGGACCATAGCAAAATGCTATCTTGTGCATACAGTATGTCTGGTGCAGATCAGCACTGTGGCTTGGTTAATGGTGAAGACAGTTTTTCAAATGAACAAGGGATTGTAGTACAGACTTTGGTATAATATACCATTTTGTTCAATGGCATGAAGCCATAGGACCTGCAGCTGTAGGTTATGAACATGGATTTTGGTAGAGGCCGGGAATACAGGTAAATGGTACTGTATGGAACATAATTTGGGAAAAAACTACACAGTACATAAAAGTAGTAGAAACTGTTCCTTTTGTTCAATGTGAAGAACATCTTATTCAACAGGTATGTCAAAAAATTTCAGTTGAAGTTACACATTGAAAAGATAAGATGAAGGGTGAACCCTAAAATCACAAGATTACAGATGTGCTTATTGTCATTTTCTTTTTCTAAAGTTTTTTTCCAAATTTTTATGTTGTAAAAGATATCTTGTGATGTTTTCCTTTACCTTTCACTAATTCTGCTTTACAGGAGTTATTTCTGGAGATGTCTGAACATTATCCTGACTTTGATCCTAATGGTGAGCTACTTCGTAGAGGATCTTCCACTAAGCAAACTGCAGCAGTAAGTCCAGAAGAACTTAGTGAAGAGTCAAAGAAAAACAACGGGGACAATTTTAGGGTTAGCCCTGGTTTTGGGGTTTTAGATTCTGCAATAAACCTGAATGATGGCAATAGTCTTGTAGTTGAAAGGAGTGTAAAGGAGGAGAGACACAAATGGGTTAAGTTTTGTCATCAACTTTTAGCTCATTTACCAGAGGAGAAATTGAACAGTCTAAGAGACGTGCCAGAACATTGCTTTCGCAGTCTGGAAGAGTATTCCCAATCGAACGAGAAATTATCTGATGATCAAGACTCGATTATATCAAAATTAAATACTATAAAAAAGGGGAAAGATTTAAAAAACACGGAACATGAGCCATTGAGGACTTCTCAGTTGGTTACACCAGCAAATCTAGTCCAGTCTTCATCTGGATTGAAAGGCAGTCCTTTACGAGACAGAAATTCTCCCGTCAATAGGTATGTGGGAGAAGCAAGTGATGATGATCTTAGTGAGGAAGACATCTACTCCTCAGGGATGCCAAACAAACGGGAAGGGGCAATTAGTGACGCAGAGGAAGACAAAGGGACTGAATATGTTCGAGTGGATAATGTTTTGGACATTTTGTCAAGATATGCAGAGTTTGTTAAAAATTCTTTAGAGTTAAACATGGAGCTAATGAGGAGAAACGAGGAAAACAAGCATAAAGAGGGTGAGTATTGGCAGAGAACTACCGTAGCACTGAAGGGACATGGGTCTCCTATCTCTTTAACCAAGAAAAGTTAGACAACATGATGAAATTAACTTAAACTGACATATTCTTTGTGAGAGAACACAGCAAAAATTTCAAACCTGTCGTTTTTTTTGTATTGAGTAACTGGAAAACAGGACGAAATTTGCCTGGTTGTCATATTCTTTCTGAGGGAACACATGTTTTCACAGTTGCTTATGCTAATACTTACAGCAGGAAGTTTGACCATTTGGTCATCTTTTCAGCAGTAAAAACTTACATGCTAGGAAAAGCCCCTTAGTTACTTTTCACATTTGGTACCCACCATAGCAGGCACATGGCAGGAAGAATGGATTAAGTCAATTTCAATGAAGTATTGTGTGTGTGCTTTGAACTATGAAGCAACTCAAGAAATCTCCAGTGACCGGCACAATAGAGGCATTGTGAATGTATTCTTCTATGAAATTGAACACAAAAGCAGTGGTGACTCTCATGATTTATATTTTATCTGCTTGGGTACTTCAAATTTTTCAAATGAGCTAAAGGGAGTTTCTTCTCATGTAAAATAATAGCCAATTTTGTCATGAATTCACATTACTAAAAAACTCGAAAATCTACAATTTTTGACAATTTTGTCATCTTATCATATTAGTAAAAAATAAAACACTTCAATTAAGCCAATTAGTCTTGTTGTCAACTTTCAAGAAAGATACCAGTAGGGTTTCTTCATCTTGTTCACAGTTTACAGTAAATCGGAACTGTGAACACAGCAATGAAGTCCCTGTCACATTGTTGTGTTTAAAGAGAGAGAACAAGCATGTCCCTTCAGTATCATGGTAAAGAACAAACTTGCAGAGCATAATTATTCTCACCGTTTGAAACTTTTACTGCAACAGAAATTTTGCTTACCTGCCAGCTGGTCTGCTTTAATCGGAACTGTTCCATTTCCTGAGCTGTAAAGATCAGAGTGTTCTGATTTTTTGACTTAAAATTTAATGAAGTGATAATGTTCAGAAAATCTCCAAGCGACAGCTTGGCAAAGGTCTCAGGTCATTTCCACATACACTGTGAATATTTAGATACAAAAAAAAGGAACTTGGGCCCCCTGGTCCATTGAGGTTTTGCTTGTGAGCCCACTGCACGCAGTGGATCATCTGCAATATGTTTCATTTTCTGAGATGGCAATGTTGGCAAACTGATTTTGAGTTGCCTTTTAAAATTGGATAGTTGTACATAAGAATAATGCAAAGCAGCAAACTGGCAGTTTGTCAGTCCAAATGTTCATCTTCTGCAAGAGATTCCAACCTAAATTTTGAACATAAATACAGGGAGAGAGACGTTTTGATCCACTGGACCATTGGACCCATTGAGGTTTGTGGGTGCTCCCACTGCTCTCAGTAGATCATGTGCTACATGCTCTGTTTTCTGAGATGGTGATGTTGGCAAGTATGGTTTTGGGTCTCCTTAAAGTGGAAAGTGGGGCTTTTTTTTCTTGAACATTGTGGGGCAATTTGATGATTAGCCCCCACCCCTCTCCACTACCCACTCCAGAATTGACTCCACAGTCCCAGTTAAATATTAATTTGTTGTCTGCAGTACATTACATGGCAATCACATGGTGAAGCATGCTGTTACTGGTCTTGAGTTGACAGGTACAGTATCAAAGGCCTAAAAGTAATGGCATCAAGTGAAGTTCTAGTATGTACAGCAGTTGCTGCTGCAGGGTAGTCGTACATGTACATTAGAGAGATATGTATGTGGAAGGTCGGTGGAAAGCCTTTAACAGCCCAGTTTGCAACCAATTGGTTCAAGTCGAGCTGGTCATGGCCTTTTTAGCAGTTGTGTCCCACTGGCTTGTATTCCCTACTCCATTGCTTATGCGGAGCATCATGCACAACTGCAGAAGGTTCCATTTTTAATCTTTGGTAAGACTCGACCTGGGAATGGAACCTGGGCCTTCCTGGTGAAAGGCGGATGCTCTACCGTTAGACCAAACACACAGTCTGATAGGTATGTGGAGAGCAGTGTATTTAGACTCTTTGCACTAATATACATATCTATTAGACCTGTGTGGCCATATAAGTCCTAATGTATTTTGTTGTAGATCTGTGTGGCCATTAGTCCTACAATGGAGTATATAACGGAAGACTTGTCGGGACATTATTCCTAATACATTTTCTTGTATTCCTGTTTGATTACTATTTCTAATGTTTTTTTTTTTTTTCACAGTAGTCCTCTGTGGTCCATAATCCAAATAAATATTATTGTAGACTTGTGTGGTCATTAGTCCTAACATACAGTATTTTATTGAAGACCTGTGTGGTCAATAAATTACTATCTTAATATATTTCATTCATTGTAGACTTGTGTGGTCAAAGGTGATTGAACAAAAATGTTTTATGCTCGTAAAACCATTGACTGACCTTTCCTGGAGGTTAAAGGGTGTGTCTTGCAAATGATAGGGTGCTCTCATATCTTCATTGAAGTTTTTGCATTGTTTCCATCAGGTCATCAACCACAAAGGGAAAGTGCACCAAGAGAAGCTGAGGTTAACCATCATGAATTTCTACATCAACGGCCACGCCCAGTCAAACCTGCGAGGTATAATATTCCATTTAATGTTCCAGAAAATGGACCGTCTCTCTCTAAGAGGCATCAGGAACGCCTCTCTCACAGGCCTACAGCTAGTGATCCAGGCAGGGGGTTAACTCACTTAAATGATGTACCTAGTTACTTTTCTGATCCATCAAGTAGTCGAAGGTGGAATCCTCCACACAGCGTAAGGTCACGGCCCTTAAGCGAAGCTGATATTTCAGCTCCGTTACATGAACTGCCAGTGAAATATCCCCCTTCTCTGGAAGGTATGGGCAGTACTTATCAGATATCTCAGGCCCAAAACTTCCCTCTGGGTGTACATTATGGCTATGGACAAGAACATTATAGTCCGTCAATTACAATGGACCATAATTTTCGTTTTGAGGACGGTAAAACTTATCACCCTCGAGGCCCTCCTGAGACAGGCTATGCTGATTACAAGCAGGAAGAGGAGGAAGACTTGATAAGTTGGAGTGCTGCTCGAAATCCAGAAATGTATGAAGAAATTCTTCCCCAACCTCCTCCCAGGAATATTTCTAGGTCAGATCCTGTAAAACAGTCTGCAAGACATGAAGATCTTCTCAATTGCCACCTCCCTAAGTCATCAGATCGAATCTATGATTCAAGCAAGTCAAAGTATAGTAACTTGGGTGGGACTGATCCTCTACCAAAGGCAAAGTACTCTTTTGGTGAAGAAAAAAGGTTTCAACCGTTTGATGACGATGTAAAGAAACAAGTACCAGTTTGTCCCGTTTGTGACAAAACTTTTGAATCTTCTACACCAGAAGTAGTTGTACAGAGCCATGTAAACTTGCACTTTGAAGAAGAGTCACAACATTTTGAAGTCATTGAAAAGTAGGGAGTGTGGAATTACTTGAAAAACCTTAAATGTTAAGCTCATTTGTTTCATTTTGTGAAGGCAAAATGTATTTATTAATACCAAAATTTCAGAGCATCAAATTTTGAAAGTGAGTAATCTGTGGTTAAAATATTTGATTGGTTTGTGGGTCATTGAAGCCATTTTCAGTGTGAGTGGTTGCCATAGATACATTATTTTGTGTGGATCAAACAAAATGTGACAGCATGGCATTCTGGGAAACACAACTGCCCTCACTATTGATTAAAATGAGATACCAAATTATAAAAGAAAAGATAAATTCTTAAGCTCAGTTTTCAGTTTACCACAGTTTGTACTTAAAGAAATGTAAAAAGTGGTATTGTAATTAAATTAAACGTGGAAAGAAATTGAAAGACCAAATTCTTTTAAGCACAGAAAGTTCCAATTCTCCTATCCTACTCATTTAAGCCCCTCCCACAACTGTCTATTACTCATCCTCCTCCAGACAATCTCTTTTTGTTGCTTCATTGACCTATTTCCAAATAGCAATTACAATGAATTGTGGGATAGAGTTTTGGGTGAACATCAATTTTCACCACAGTAAAATGCCAGTGACAACAATGACAAACACCAAAACTCTATCCCACAATCCTTTGTAATAGCTATTTGGGAATAGGTCTATGGTGATAATCAGAATGTTCTCAGTACAACACAGGCTGTGTAATATGAGCTACAGAACTCTGCAATTTTTGAATATGTTGTCAGTAACTAGCTGTGCCAATGAGAATTTCTGTAAATGACAGTACCAAAATTGTAGTTTGGGGTGAAAACTGGTTTCCTTTAATAGGCACAGTGGTGATGCTAATAGGAGCCATAAGTGAGACAAGTTAATAATTAAAGGTAATTTCAAAGAACACTGGAATGGGTTTGAATGCAAAATGGGAGTTGCTCAACTGACCTACAATTTTGTGTAATCCAGCCCTTTGTACAGGTTTTGGAGAGGAGGTAGAAATAGCCAGAGCCATGTTGGTCTCCTCCTGAGACATTTTCCCATGACCTGGCAAAATTGCAGCTTGGAATGTAATTTGTGTTTAAACTGCCACTGTCTTAAAAGATCCATTTCTAACCACTGTAGCTATTACAATGGATTTTGGATAGATTAAAGGCGTGTGTTGGTTTTTGTTGTTGCAAAATGCCATTGACAAAAAGAACTCATACCTACAGAGTTGGTGAGTCATTCTGATACCTACCAGTGGCATGTGCAGGATTTTGAAGGGGGGGGGGCACAACCTGTGATTCCCCCCTACTTGAACAGATTTTCAACCTTTTTTTTTTTGGTTTTTCTGCACTTCAGTCCTTGGTGACTGACTCATGTTGGCAAACCTGTTTTGGTATCTAGTTAAGGTTTGAATTTTCAGTGTGTCTCTTCAAACTTTTCTTCCTCGAACCCACAAATCCCCCAACTGAGTGATTTTCCTCTGACTGACTTCGAGCTGAGGGGCTGTGCCCCCCCTTTAAACACCCTACTGATACCAACACCCTTCACAGGGTGTTTATGCAGCATTGAAATGATTGGACACATCATGTTTCAGTCTAGACTTCCAGTTTACGACTACAAGGAGTACACATATCCGCCCCAAAACAATAGCATGATTCATGAGAGGCCATATGAAAAAGTCATATTATGGTAATGAAGTTTTTGTCTAAAATTGGACACAGTCCTCTTTGCTTTGACAGATGGTAGTTTTGGAAGCTCACAAAACAGAGTCCACTCTGCGGGGTACATGTAACATGGTGACTGCGGTATAGTTGAACACCCCTCAGTGTTCTGATATTCTCTATATTCAGTTCTGATGGAGTTGTCGATTCATAGGGGTGTCGGAATTAAGCTTATGTTGGAAGGTAAGTAATGGGTTTGTGGGAATAAAGGGGTGTTAGAATGTAGAACTGTAACCATGGAAGACAGATCATGTGATTTTTATTAGCAGATCACTTGATGTACATTATTTCCCCAAAGTCTCAAATGTTTGTTTTTCTTTTCATTATCTCAGGACACCAAAGAGGTTTGTCTCAAGGCTTGATGGTTAATACTGTCATGATATAAATAATTCAAGTCTACTGAGAAAACTGCTGATTTGAAAATGTTGCCCTCTGAAGGTACCCTCTGGTTACTTCAGTGTAAAATTCCACCCCCCCCCCCTCCCAGCACCACCAAAAAAAAGTAGAAAATGTATGACATTTTTTATTTGAAATATTTCAGGTAATTCATCCTAGTATTACCGTCATACATAGTACTCTGTAGATGAGGTGTGATATTGTTTCATTCTGATGATATATCCTTCCCCCTTTCTTTGCCCAACAGCCCATTTTGAATACATATGTGGTAAAAATGAAATCAAATGCAATATTTAAATAAGCTCTAATTAATTATGTGTGTGCCATTCAGAAGGCAGAAGTAACTTGGACAAACAGAAAGTCTCCATGTTGCTCAGTAGTACTGATATAATACTGAAACTGGTATAGGCTGGGATATGACAATATTTTTTTTTCGTATTTGTCTATTATGGTGCAATCGAGAATGCCCCAAGATGTGATTGCCTTTGTTATCATTTGTACTCCATTTTCAAACAATCTCCTCATTCCAAAGTGGGGCCAAGCATTTAATTTTATTTATGATTGGTCTGAAAAATATCATGGTGCTAATTGTGGGCATGTGGGGTGTTTCTATGTGCAAAGCTTTCCACACTATTTAGGGGTCTATGGGGAATAAGCAGGGAGAGTGGGGAAGGGGAACAGTCTCTCCCATTTGCAAAGATTAGGGGTGTCACATTGTCTCTTTTGTTTTTGTTATCAGTCTAGGAGAAAAGGATTGTTGGTTGCCAAAAATAAAATCCCACGTCTTACCCTTGTCATGACTCAAGCTTACTCTATCTCTCAGAGTGCCGCTAAAATCTTCATGGGAAGGGGCACAAAATGTTTTGCTTTTAACTATATGGATAGTTTGTAAATAAGGAATGGGATCAAATTTATTCTGAATTAAATGTTATACACATATTTCTGTCTTGAAAAGTTAGCCTTGCAACTTTGAAGCAACAGTATTGTTGTACCTGTGAGACAGGATGTTTTCATTCATTTTGTATTTGTAATAGTTTAAACTTAAAGACCTGCAAGTGTTGGTCTATTCAAGGTCAGCATTTATACTGGCGAACGACGAATTGAAAAAATGCAATTGGTTAAATTATATTGAGAAGTGTATAAATCTTTATTCGTTATTGGATATGTAATTATTGAACAGATTGTACTTACAGTTTTGGTGGAATGTTGCAAAGCATGCAAGAACTAGACAGGAGAGGTGGTGTGATATGTGTTTTCATGTCGGGAAAGGTAATGGTGGGGCCCAGGTGACGTCTGGTCACTCCCAGATGTGTTACCCAAGTTACAACAAAATTCAGCTTTGTTTAGGGGATCTAAAAGTGTTGTGTGTCTACCTTTTTCCAGTGCACAGAGCCTGTCTTGTAGATATTCTGCAAAGTGCGTGGTGTCACTAAAGACGTATCCGATTAGCGCTTGTTTTTAATGACTGTGCGCAGCCATTAGTGGGGTCCATCAGTCTTGAATCGCCTTTATATATCGTCTACATTAGTTTCATACCCTCATATTCAGCGAAATTGAAGGAATCCATGATAGAGGTAAGCAAGGAAAGAAAAAAAGGTTAAAAGAGAAAGATTAAAAGGTGGTAGACCCCAGTCATGGCCGACTGAAATCAGACCATCACTTGCTGTCAGGATTCGTCTATAACGACATTGAAGCACTTGTTATGCAGGCAGGGATGAACCTTTACCGTGTAAGCAATATTTGAACTGTAGGAAGACTTCAATCAGGCAATTCTGTTTAATGTAAAGACATGGGAGGGGGTCTTACTGGTAAAAGAACAGGAAGAATATTTGTATGATGGTTTGTTCAAATAATGTCATTTATAATGATTGGGTTAGTACAGAAAACTTGAATTTGGTACAGGCCTAGGTTTTTGCAGGTTCTCTGTGGTCGTCCAAGTATGTATGTTAACTTTGCCTGCGTGTATTTCAGTGATTTAATCTTGCATATCCCAAATTTTATGTGAGGGTAGCTCTTTTTATTTTCACTACAAAATTAATCAGTGTTACTGTTGGAAAGGGAGGATCAAGCATATGCTTTTGTAGTAAGTTTTCCATTGAATGTGCAAATGACGTTTATGAGTTGAAAAAACGCCCTCTACAGTAGTCTAGCACATATCATTGCAATTTTCACCAGGTAGCTGTTACAGACACGAACACCACCTTGCTTCCAACACCAATGTCAGAGGGGCAGTTTTGTGTTCCCGGCCGGATGCGTGCATAGTCTTCTATAAACAGGTGTGAAATCTACATGGTGGTATGCTTCATAGATCGTTTTCCTAATAGCAATTACAAAGGATTATGGGATAGAATTTTAGGTCAGAGTTAGATGAAGTTTTAAGCGGCACGTTCTACCAAACCGGTTGAGGCTAGTCGGGTCGGCGAAGATCCCCTTGCCAGTTGTGGCTCACTGGTTTGTTTCCCAAATTCATTGCTTATTATGAGCTTCAAACACAATGGCAGTAGGTTCCATAAATTTTCGTCATCTTTCCCCATAGTAGAATGTAATTGCAAAAATGGACGCAGGCCAAGTCTATCTTACAATCCTTCGAAAGCGCTATGTGAAAAAGGTTCATTGCCCTGCCGCCTCCAGAATGACGTCTCATGACGTAATTGTGTATAATATAGTTTAAGCAGAAACCAGACTTTAACAATACGTAAAGAAACATCCCTCTTGTGATTGAATATGTACATATGAACCAGGGACGATTGGGGGTTGTATCCCGGCCATTCCCCAGCTCAGTGATTTGGTTTTAGGGCACTGATTCCCGAGAAAACTCTCGAAATCATCAGCCCACCTCTTAGCTTGTACTCGCGCGCTAACGTGTACAACCAGCATCATCTTCTGATTTTATGCATGTATTTATAATGATATTTATGAGATGGGTTAATTAAAGGAATGTAAAACAAGGGTCTGTTTTTTGAGGATCAGATTGTTTGTAACGTTATTGTGTATAACAACTCAGTTGATAATAAAGTGTTGAAAATTTGAAACAAAGAGACATTGTGTCAAGAAGATATGAAATTTAAGCCTGATTTTGTGAAATTTACTTTTTGTATTTGTGCAACGTGGATGATTTTCGCCTCAAGAGGAGTACGACTTACCATATATAATTGCTTTCATGTGCTATCATTTGCCTTCTGTTTGCGTGTAACTTCTTTGGGAAAAGGGAACGCCTGGAATCTATTCGTCTTTCATCTTTTGGCCGTCTTAACTTTTTATATATGCTTGAAAATTTCTCAGACTAGAGCCTTGTGGATCTCGTTTGTCTGTGATTAATCAAAGTGGATGGTCAAGTGGAGTTTAAGGGTGGAGTTGGCTCGGTGGTTTGAGCGTACTGCCTTGCATGCTGAAGGTCCCCAGATCAAATCTCAAATCCCGGTGAAGCCATTTGGAAATTTTCAGGGGTCTATAAATTAGGGGGTTCATAAGATTGGTGAAATATAAAATTGTGTATTTGGTATTTGGGTATTTGGTAGTCCGTTTCAGGAAGTTGTCCGACTCAGGAAGTTGTCCGCTTGCTCAGTTCAGCTGTTAAGCAGTGGTGCAGAGCAAGTAACCACCCCACACAGCCTTTGGGAAAGTGGCTAAAGACTAGGGATACGCTCACGTCCGTCGAATGGGGACGTTAAATGGCGGTCCCGGGAGCACGATTGGGAGCGATTAGTGCACGCCTGCCTCTTTACGTCTGAAGAGAAGGCGAAGTTCGCCGGTGTTCATCCACGCTCACTCTGGCATGTAGGTACTCGATGAGCCAAATGGCTTCCTGACCCTCACAACGTTAAATTAAATTAAACAAATAAAGTGGTTAGAGCATCCGAGTTGCAGTCGGGAGGTCTGGAGTTCGAGTCCTGACCGGGTCATATCTAAGACTAATCTAATGACCTTCTGTCATTGTGCTTGGTGCTCAGCATAAGCAATGGAGTGTGGAAAACAAGCCAGTGAGCCATAACTGGTAAAGGCCGGGTCATACCCAAGATTTTAAAAATGGAACCTACCAAAACCGCATTTGTCTTGTCAAAATCCCACTTTTGTCAAGTGGCGGCGGAACCGAGGTAGAATATGGGACTCGGACTCTCAATGAAAAAAAAAGAGTAGGCTAATGGTGCTGATGGGAAATTTCAGACAGGAAATCCATGTTTTAACTGAGGGTGGATAGTTACGTATGTACCTTAGAAAACTCGGGGAGTGCCGTTTCGGCCACCTGGTGCTTTTGCTAAGTCCGAACTTTTTTATACGCTCTTCGCCAACGCAACCAATGGAGGCGCTCCACTTCGATAGCCTTGCTCCCACTCAGCCCCCTTTCCAATATTTTTTCCGTTCCTCTTCGCTTCCTTACAGTGGAATTCACTAGCTTTACGCAGGTCTCACTCACTATCACAGTCAATCTGACAAAGGTTCCGCATCCCAGTGATAGGTCAACATAACTACCGAATGGGAACTATCTCCGGGACGGAATGATTCTCTCCTAACAATTTCGCTCAAATCTTCCGTTGATGAAACTTGACGTTGTCACAGTTTACGTTCAGTCTAATTCAGGGGAATTTTCCTTAGTAAAATATTCTTTTCTCAAATTTACCCAGCCATGATCGACTAACTGACTTGGTCCATTCATTTTATCCAATTGTCCTTAGATAATTAAATGTTGTAAGTTAAAAGTTTCCTTAAAATGCTTGAACGAAAATATAATTTTCATGCAATTTTCTGTCTGTCTATTGTCTGTCTGCATATTCGTCCGTCCGTCCGTTCGTTCGTTCGTCTGTCTGTCTCTGTCTGCCTCTTTGTAAACTTCAGTTTCAAATCTGCCTTCTGCACGTTCTTTGACCCTTTCTTTTCAAAGTTGATAAGGTAATAACACATACTAAGTATTTAAAAACTATGGTACAATCAATGAACTCTTTTGCACAATCACGGACGTACTGCATCCGAGGTAGTATCTTATGGGGACTCAATGGCGATAAAAAATATATTTCAAGCACCCCAACAGCGACCTATAAATGTTAAGCAACAAATGACGAGCTAAGGGGAAATACCTTCTGCTTTGCTAGCACTTAATACACCCTTTTGCCGCACATTTATGGAGGCATTAAAACACGTACTGTCGAGATGAAAACAAAATTTTCCATTTTACGTAGGGTTAAAATTTCATGAATTCCAATCTGAATAACCCTATAGATACGGGTTGTTTGATTTCAGTTGCTAGAATCCGAACTTAGTCTAGGCTGACACCTTTGTTTTGAAAACTCGCGGCTACGTCTATAGAGTCCTTTCACGTTACGTCATATTTGGGAAACCACGCCCACTGCTGGGCAAAAATCAACACTGTACTGGTGCATCACTACCTGGCACACGTGGGTCGTCAGCTGCTTCTCAGCTAGCTACGCTAAATGTCTATGCCCGTCAAAATGGGCGGGGCTCGTGACGTAGTGAAAACATCCTATCAAATGTGGCTGTCATTGAGACAACAGTCGTTCGGTGCATGTTGGTAAACTTCCCGTGTACTCCCGTGCCTCTTTATCTCGGTTTGTTGTTTCCCAGTCTGATAAACTGATAAACATAAATTATATCTTATTGTATCTACCTATAGAGCATTGTCTATCTATGTCATTTATGGATTGGTTAGTTTCTGATATAATATTGAAGTGGATCATTAATCCATATAGAGAAGCTCGTGAACACACCAAATTTTGGAACTGAAAAGGAATTTCGGTTTAAAGTCATTCAGGCATGTAACAACAGCACGAGTCAGGTACACGGTCATCAGGTGGGGGAATTTCCCGTTTGGTAGAATCTAGCCCTTTCCCACGACCGAGAAAATTGTAATGGGTTGCTGCTCATTTCCCCACAGTTCCTTGCTTTCTCTGCGTAGCCTACATTATCGGTGGCGAACACATTGTCAAGGCTTACTAAAACCCCATGTCCTAATCGAAGCATGGAAGTACTACCGAGGTAGTACTTCCATGATCGAAGGTTCCCAAATTGCCATTTGTAAGAAGTAAAAAAAGCCCACTTTTTAACCCAGAACAGCTGATGATCTTTTGTAAGATCGAGAGGGTTTCCCTTTGTTAGTGGAAGGGGTAGAGAAGTTTTCAGTTTCATTCAGTCACAAAAGGTCGCAATATCTGTAAGCATGTTTTAAATTATTGCGACCCTCAAGTTGTGATGTTGGCTTGCGAGCGACTTCTTATACGCTCTTACGACTGCATGGTCAAATGGTTAGAGCTCTAACCTAACCTTACTAGTACTAACTAAGTACAAACTCCCTCACTCTGGCCTTCCACTATCAGCGACCATCTCTTCGTCGATAGACGTTGAAAGTAGTCCTAAGAGCGCGCAAGGCGTTGACTGAAAAGTTTGTGGGCGGCTCCAGTTTTGTTTCTTCTTGCAAACGGTCCTTTTAGGCAAACAATCTATACATGTCATGTTGCATGTTATTTCCCCATTCAGCGTGAGGATTGAAAGGTTCATCCAAAAGGGAGAATCCCGACTATCTTAAACGTCGTCGTTTCTCCAGTAATCGGCCAATAACCTATGGACGAATCCGGACAGATTGTGAATGTCTGATTTTAGTCGGTCATTTCTGGGGTCCATCACCTTTAATACCCCTCTCACACCAATCCGGAAAGCCATTTCGTGGTCACTTCGAGGTGTCCGTGAGAGCAAAAGTTCAAAAATCGAAGTAACCACGAGATGGAACCGGATCTCACGGGTTGCCACGATTTAACAACGATTTGACCACGTGTCGATTCCCTCCGTGGGCCAATTCTCACGGATCACCCAAAAAATTTTGGACATGTTGAAAAACTGAAACGTGGGCATTCCGGAAATTTATTGCCGATATGGAAACATTTTGAATACGGCTTTGTCGAAGTACTCTCGACGTTTTCTCAAGGTTGGGTCAAAGTATCATCGGATTCCACAGATGTAAGAATGAGCCTCCGCCGCCTACAAAGTATCCACGAGTTGGTTATGAACTGCTTACGGACTATATGTAGTACTCTCGAGCTGGTGCCGTGGTTACCACTGACACCATGCACGTAGTAGTCTTGGGATGGTGTCGAAATCATTACGGGATTCGATCGGGAAGGCCACGACTCCCACGAGGTGGCGCCGGCGTACAATTTGTGAATTCCGGGGGGAAACTGATATGAGGACGGGTTTGCCCCGCTTTGTTTCCGGCCTGGCCACGGATTACGCACGAAGTGAAAACGAGTGACGACGAAATTAAAACGTGGTGCCATAAAAAAACGGACAAAAGAAAAAAAAAAACGTAGACTACGGATGCTGTTGCAAAAAAAATCATTTCCGAAGTGACCTCGTACTGGTTTCGGATTGGTGTGAGAGGGGTATAATCTTTAAATTTTCTTCCTTATCTGTTCCATGGATGGTTTTACACTGAAGTGTATCTTGATTTTTTCAACTTCACTGAATACGAGGATTTGAAATTTACGTAGACAACAAGTGAAGACGATTAAAGGCTGGTTGGTCCCACTAATGGTTGCCTACAGTCACTAAAAATAAGCGCTAATCGGATTCGTCTATAGCAAATGATGAAAGTCAAGTAAGGGTAGGCGGTGCGCTATCTGACGTCACATGGGTAGTTGACGACCCTTCAGTGCACATTTGAAGGAAAGGCCCGAAATCATCAAACGTGATTTCATCGAAAGGCTAAAAGAGGCATTTTTTCAAAGCGAATTTTTTGGCGGGATTGATTATTTTTTTTTGGTCGTTATGATCACTGCAGACTAGATATAGTCTTGTCATAACGACCAAACTAAAAATAATCAATCCCAATTAATTCGCTTTGAAAAAATGCCTCTTTAAGCCTTTCGATGAAATCACGTTTGATGATTTCGGGCCTTTCCTTCAAATGTTCACTGAAGGTTCGTCAACTACCCATGTGACGTCATATAGCGCACCGCCTACCAACCCTTACTTCACTAAAAATAAGCGCTAATCGGATTCGTCTATAGCAAATGATGAAAAGCCAAAGACCTAGACAGAATGGAGGACAGAGTCCCGGTCACACCAGGCAACGGCATCAAATTCGACACGATAACGATTTTCGTATCGTATACATGATGTTGCATATCATTTCCCCCATTCACCCATAGGAAACCCTGCGACTGATCATCATTGCGGTGTTATTAATCGCCGTCATACAGATTCGATTGTAGGATTTAGTACGCACGGTTTTTCACGTAATGAATATTTCAGTACGAACATGCTAGAATTCCTCATGTATCTGCCACGCACTGTTATTTTAACTATATCATAAAGTGGAATTGTTCAACAATGTCCACGATTTCAGCAACTGAACCGTGTTTTAGTATCAATAATCATACATTTGAGACTGACAGAAAGTCTTGTTCTCGAAGGCAGATATCCCGTTGTGCAGTTCTATTGACTTTCTGCAACAGTTTGATCACTCATAAAATAGTCCCATACTTAAAAACGGCCCTTATACGCCGGTGTATAATATGGCGCTGACTCCAAGCCACCAAAATGTTTCGTTCATTGAAAGGGCAAGAACAGTCACCCCAACTTGAAGTAGTCTAGTATACTGTCATGCTTCATGATTGGCTCTTGAGAGTCATGTGACAGTATATTTTCTCCTCAAATGTGAAATAAGCTTGGAGTTTCTGCTGGTTTAAATTGAAAATGCAATGTCGAAGTCCTAAAATCTTATGAAAAATAAACAACTGGAATAAATGCCGTATGGAATACCGTTTTAACATTTATTCAGAAATTTCAGATATCTGCAATTAATTTCAGATATCTCTAATTCAATTTCAGATATCTCTAAATATTTGCAGATATATTCAAATAATTGCAGATATCTTCAAATGATTTGCAAATATCTTTAAATAATTTTAGATATCTCGAAATAACGAAGTATTTCAGATATCTCTAATTCTATTTCAGATATCTCTAATTCTATTTCAGATATCTTTAATTCAATTTCAGATATCTCTAATTCAATTTCAGATATCTCTAATTCTTTTTCAGATATCTCTAATTCTATTTCAGATATCTCCAATACAATTTCAGATATCTCTTATTCTAATTCAGATATCTCTAATTCTATTTCAGATATCTATGCATAATTTTAGATATCTAAAATTAATTAGAGAAATCTGAAATTCCTGAATAAATGTTAAAACGGTATTCCATAAGGCCGTAGCCGGTTCGACTTGAACCAATAGGTTGGAAACTGGGCCGTAAAACTTCATCTTACTATCTAACTTATGAAAAATACTTTGATGATAAATAAGAAGAAAATTCAAAAATCAAACATTTTTGAACACGATTTATTAGCGAACACTAGAGCATAACAATTTTATATACAACACGTGCAGGGAGCACACCACCATTAGTGGAACGACCTTCCCGGGGAAAATAGTTCTAAAGTACACCGTCAATTTTAGGTCCTCTTTGAGTGTAAAATGCTTACATTAGAACAATCAGTTGCTGCTTATTTTTCGTGGATATGAAAGAGGAGATCTTATTGTAAAATTGATGGGAAATTGTGTTGGAGGTAATTTTTTAAAGTGATTTAGACCAATTCAGTACTGGGTGTGAAAAAGAGGTAATTTCCGTCACTTTGCGGATTTATAGGGGTGGGTGCAGAGCCCGTGAACTTCTTCCACATGTACCTCAAAATCTAAACGGTCGTGCCATGGTGAATTTGTGGCGCCATGATTGGCCAACTTCTTGGCTTTCATGTGAGGGGTAGCTTTAGTGGGGTGTGAACTTTGACAAGGCCGTGGTGCATTTAATGAAGGCAAAATAGTGTGAAAGTCAATGAAGAAATTAATGTTGATGTGCCCCCCCCCCCCCCCCCCACAGACAGACTAGACTCCGTACACTTCTAATACTAAGCAAACGACTAACAAAAGACTATGACGTAATGACCATGACAACCTTCACTTCGCCAGAACGTAGGCAAAACTTTCTATAAAAATCCCAAGTCAACTTAGCCGCACAGTGGTGTGTGCAGGATTTTAAGAGAAGAAAACACCCTGTAAGTAGGGCACCTTGTAAGTAGTAATTTGGTGCGTGGGTCCGGGCAGCGGGATTGAACTCATTACGCCCTGTCGCCCTGTCCTGTTCAAGGGTGTCACATAACATGCCATAAGTGTCACATATCTGAGATTTTGACGCGGTAATGTATCTATAATGATTTTTCACAATGTCTCAAATGATCAAAACTTTCACAAAGCAGATCAAACGCAAACATTATGCAACACTCCACGTCATGATTTCCTCTTCCATGAACAAGTGTGCTTGGACCGTCCGATTTGCAGAATGGAGGTCTGGAGTTCGACTCATGGCAGGGTCATACCGAAGACTTAAAAAATGGAATCTACAGCCATTTAACCTGGTGCTCGGCATAAGCAGTGGCGTTAATACCTGTGGGCTTGGGGCTGCAACCCCCCCTCCCCCCCCCCAGCAGTCCCCCTTCAAAAGGAGAGGAAAATATTACACCAAAAATTAAATACAAATAAAATGTAAAATATAAATATAATGACATCATAATCTAAAATTCTCATCAATGCAGGGGCGGATCCGGGTGGGGCGCTTCCGTGGCGCGCCCTACCCCCTTTTCGATAATTTTTTGACCAAAGGTTTTGAGCAAATTGATAAATACTTTATCGGAAATATGCTGCCCAGATGGTGGGAAATCACATCTAAGCGCATCTAGACCTGAAATTTCTTTGGGGAAGACTCGACCCCCGCTGTGTCCCCGCTGTTTCGGCGCTCACTCGTCGGCCTTGGCATCGGTATGTGGGTCCCCTTTCTCAAAATCCTGGATCCGCGCCTGCAATATCCATTCATCTTTTAGTAATTTTTTAAACATAGAAAAATTTTGGGCACCCCGCGGAGAAAAAAAACCCCGGAAATATGCCAAATGTGACAGGAGTTCATCAAGTGACACCAATACGCTTTGGTGCTGTTTTCCTAAACTTTTGTCCAATGACACTCCAGATTTTTTCCAATCTAAGATTTGAAAACATTCTCCTTGAAAAGGCAACAAAATATCCCTCCCCTAACCGAAAGTCCACCAACGGGCATGCACAAGGGAGGTGGACCCTAATCTTGCTCCTTGGAACTTGGACGCAATGAGGGCATAATTAGTGTCTGAGTGGTAACGGCTTTTTCAAACTTTTCTGCACGCTCGGCGAAAATTGATGGTGACGCTCCGCTTAGATATTGGGCCGATCGCGTCAGAAACTTAAACACCCTTCCAAATGTATTTATCCATCTCTCATTCCACACCCCACCCATTAAGAAAATCTTGGTGACCGTACCAGCTTACTAGGCATGAGCAATGGAGAAGGTTAAACATCCAGTGGGTTACTAACGGAAAAGGGACGTGGACGGTCCATCTTAAATCAATTGGTCAGAAACTGTGCCGTAAAACCTCATCTAACTAACTATAACGCAATGGTCATTCGGAAATGTGAGGTCCTACCTTGAACTGCTAGTGAAAACAGGTTGACATTACTTTGAATGAAAAGGATTATTACTAAATCAAATGTTTAAATGACATTTGACAAAGGCAATTATATCCATTACATTTTTATACTTACATATTTACACGTGAATATTTTTGAGAGCAGACACACAGTGCTGATCTTACCACGTGATACGTACCCGTTGTGAGCTGTATTTGTCGAGGATAATTATCAACAAAGCTAACGGTTTGCACACGTGATTCCACGAAGTCATGATGATGGTTATATTCACAACAATATAATTACATCTAATACGGTGAAGAAAACAATTTTACAGCTGTATAATAACACAAAATAACTAAATAAGTACTATTCATCACTTCTGGTGAACAAATCAAACACAATCTTCTAGACTTACTTGCATCCTCTGCTTAGTCCTTTGCAGATGTTTATTAGCGACGTCACAACAACAGGTGACAAAAAAGTCAGCCAAAATGGACGTCAAACTTGTCGTGTCCAACATGTACGCTGTGCATGTAGCTGTACAGAGTATTGTATTGGCCGAAGCTCTTCCCCAAAGAGGTGATCACTTTTTTATTTATTTTTTTTTTTTTTTGTTACTTCAAAGAAAATTACATATCTCGCCATTGTAGATTGAACTCTTAGAATTTTAGTTGATTTCAAAAAAAAAAATTACAACATTTATCACAACAAACATAAACAAGGGGAATCTCGTTACTAAGTCGCCTAGTTTTCATTGCTTATCTCATATCCATTAAGTAGCCGAAGTTATTACGAAAGTTTTCATTCCGTGTAAAATACTTTCCGATAGTTTAGGGAAGGAAATATTTTACAAAATGGCAAGAACAGTCACCAAAAATAGTTTTAAAACAACAGCTATAGCTCTCATCATTAATTTCTTCTGACTCACCTTCAAGGCAGTTTTTATTACATTAACGGACTTGAATAATGCATCCAGGCGCGAAGCCAGGATTGTGTCATGGGGGTGGGGGTGGGAGTTGGGGTGGGGTTGGTGTCATGGAAGGGGGGTTGGGGAACCACATGAGGGAAAAGTCTAAGGATAGGGTAAAAACCGCTGTTTTAGGTGTTTTTTGCATTACAAGGTTAGGTCATGGGGGGTGGGGGTTCTAGCCCCTAAAACCTCCCCGTGGCTACGTCACTGAATGCATCTTCATAGTAAAGCAATAATCTATATCTCAATAGTTTCTCAATTCATTAAAAAAATATTTTCACATCATTTCTCAAAGCCATTTATTCTGTTTCTTGTAAAGGTGGCATGCTTAGTACAAGCCTTTTGCTTTTTCAAGCTTCCGCCACCGTTTTCTGTTATTTTATATTTTATATATTTATGATCTTTGTGGAAAATATATGAATTGAATTGAAAATAGGGTTAACTATTCGACCAATGGATATTGGAATAAACGCATTTCCCCTTTAAAATGGGAGAAAATACTTCGCGTTTTGACCAAGACTTCACGTGTATAGAAGTTTTTCAAGTAACGCCAGCATATCTCAAAATGTGTTAATCGTTAACAATCATGCACAGTGGGTGTTTTATCTATACTAGATCACGAAAGCACCTCGGTAAAAATTCTTATGCAATGTACGAGTGACCTTCAAAACAGAGAGACGAGCAATTACGATATGACTTCGGTCAAAAACCCCTAACTACTCTGCGTCGCTTTTGTTTGTGCGCTAGGTTTGACGCCCAAAATGGCGATACAAATAAACTCGAGCCCATAACCTTACGCAAGTTTACCATAGTTATACAAAGTATTTCGCATCATTTAGAATTAATTTCTAGACACAAAAGATTATACTTTCTTCTTATTTGGTGTGATGAGATAGGAGGAGCAGTTGCCTGAAACTTATTTTGAATCAAAAGCTACATCTGCCAACCATTAAGATGTCATACCTCTAAGAATCTTTCAAGCTGTCTTCACAATAAATGTTCTTTTTCCATGATGGAAATCGAGGAGTCGGGTTCTCTGCGAAATATTCACAATCAGTAAACTATAGATTTCGTGCAATGACGTCACACTGACGCCAAGTTTGGAGAGGAATAGTAAGCAAGTAAGCCATTCGTTGTAGAATTCGCCGAGCGAAAGTAGTAAACTGGTTCGCGTATCCGTTTAGTCCACAAATAACCCGTGTGCACTCAGCATTTGTTGCTGTTTATGCTGTTAAACTTGCATTGTTCTGTTCTCTTAATGAGGTCGTACTTTTTGCTATGTGACATCATATGCATTAGGTCCATTGACACATGATTCTCAATAGCCATTCATAAAATAGGTAAACAAGCAGGGGGTAGATGTGTGAAATGTTTCACTGTTCTGCGTACCTCCCTGGAACGCGTGTTGGTCTAGCGGTAGAGCATCCCCCTCTCCCTCGGAAGACCCGGGTTTGATTCCCAGGTAGAGTCATACCAAAGACTCTAAAATGGAACCTACTGCCGTTGTGCTCTGCATGAGCAATGGAGAAGGGAAAACAAGCCAGTGAGCCACAACTGAAAAAAGGCCGTGGCCGGCTCGACTTGAACCAATAGATTGGAAACTGGGCCGTAAAACTAAATTAACTAATTTACTCGGTACTTCTCCCTGCCGAGATAGAAGGGTTTTATTAAAATTGGATTTGGAGCTCCTCTTTGTCTTGCCACTTCGCTGCAGGCTGCAGGATCACTATCACTAAAAACTATGATAAGTGTTTTCAAGAAGAGGGAGTTTAGGAGCTGTAAGACTTAGCCAGAACATAAAAACGCAAAGGGAAAAGCTCTTCTGGGGCCGCGGAGGGACGTTTGAAGTGGTCCAATATGTTGAACAATATGATAGCAATGTGAAGCGGCAAAAAATACTTATGGCAGAAAATCCCCCCCCTTCCCCCTTCCCCAAGTCTCCGCGGTCCATGCTCTAGCTATTAGTATTTAGCTTTCTCATAGTTTCGAAGACTTTCTTTTCGAATGGTATATAGTTTTCATAAAGATTCCCTCCAGGTGATCTTGCTTGCAAGGTGTTGTCATCGTTTGCAATGTAGTGGCTCTCCGCTTTTGTAACCGTGATAGGTATGATTTTGTTATCATGGCTGGGTGCAGTACCGCCACTGTTGTTCAGGCTTTCCTTCTTGAAACACGTGACTTCTGCGTTGGCGTACGGATTGGAAGAGTCAGTGTCGGTAAAATTGACTGTCACTGCTTGAGTTGGGGTAATATCAATCGAGGTTTGCTCCGTGCAAGCAGCATCGATGAAAGAGCCGTCGCTTCGTTTGGACAACACCTCCATGGAATTCCTTCTCATGTAACCGTCATCTATGGGGAGTGAAGGTTTTCCGTTACTTTCATGCATTTCCTTCTGTGGTCCACCCTCTGTGTTCTCCTCTCGCTCCAGGTTACCTTCTTCGTCAATCAGTGGTTGCCCCCTTAATTCATCGAAGACCTCCGTTTCTTTGGGCAACGGACCATCTCTTGATAAGAGAAAGTTCATCTGTCGGAGACAAGGCGAATAAAATTAATAACGTGACTTGAGCTGTTTCTGAAAATTCCTGTTGAAACATTTCCAGAATCGTTACGTCTGACATTATATCATCTATTACCGCGTTCCAAAAAAATCAAAATGAGTACAGGGTGGCCTAAAAGCAATTGAAGTAATTGTCTGAAATTTTCATTGCGCAGCATTCTTAGCATTTTAGGACTTTTGTTAAAATTTAAGAAAACATCAATGACATTTTGTAAAAAAAGTGTCAATAATGTAAACTCCAACAAAAAACAAAAACATTCTTTCAATAAATATTTTTATTAGTATTATTTTGGCAAATGAAGACTGTTTAGTGTAAGGTGACGAGTCACTAACAAGTAGTAGAAAAGAGTTAATAAGCATAGCTTGAATTCAAGCAGAGGTTTTGGTTAAGAATTTTAATATCAAGGATCCATTTTCATTTCCGACCCGAAATTTAATTCACATAAAACTGACACGAAATGGCCCGCATTTTGTCCATATTTAGTAGATTTGGACGGAATCTTGGGGAGTTATCATCCCCCATTAGTTATTGACCGTCTATTCGGCAGAGACAGTTATCATTTAACCATTAGTTATTGAGCATCTAGTCGGCAGGGGGGAGTTATCATCCCACCATTAGTTATTGACCGTCTAGTCGCAGGGGCAGTTAACATCCCACCATTAGTTACTGACCGTCTAGTCTGCGCTACGGGGCAAGAGGGGACATTCCCCCAGATTGTGTCCTTACCCCCACTTGGCCCAAATCCCCAAGTTAGGTCATTTAGGAGTTGGATTTAGCAAAGAAAAGACATAACCTCTCCAGAGACTTAATTATTCATTCAGAGATGAACGAACACCTTAGAGCTTCCGCGGTTTTTTGACCCCCACTCTAGGGGGCGCTTTGGGCTCGGTTTCGCACTTGCCCTAAAATATTTTTCCCCCAGCATTATCCTTCACCCTTTTGCCCCCAATTTGACACTTTCTCGCCATCATGATGTATCGACCGTATGCCAATTAGAAAGAGGGTACTTCAAAACTGCATCTTCTGAAGGATTATTCCATGTAAAGGACCACAAGTGAATGGTCACCGTGGTGAACACCAGTGGTCACAATGGTGAAGCGGGAACTGTATATGCAGAACAATCCTTCCTCGCCTTGCAGTGTCATTGCAGTTATTTGGCATAAGGTCTTACACTGTGTCATCATGCAAGCTTCCTAATGGAGAGGTATATCTTGCGTTTGTAGCAAGCAGGCAAGAAGAGCCCTCTTTGTTCTTCTACAATGATACTTAGTACCCCGAGAAAAGCCAGTCTGCAGCACGTGACAGAATTTTTTAACTGATTCCATGCCTCCTCTCGCGAAGTAGCCTGAGTATTAGACTATGCAGAGTCTGCTCAAATCATCTTCACAAAATCAAATTTTACTCCCTCTTTAATAAGACCCGTAATCATTGCTCTTCTCGTTTACTCCCTCTTTCTGCGTTCATTTTCACATAGAACGGCGGACGTGGATACAGGGCGGCCACAAATAGAGGGCGTAAGATTTTGAAGAGTTATAATGGCTCATCCCCTTGGATAAAACGTTATAAACATTGGTGGGAGAATGATATCGCCAGGAGAGACTTTGCAAAGTCTACCTGAGTATACGCGTCATTACGTGATGTATCCAAAACAGCTTTTTGATGACACAAGTCATCCACAATATCAATGCCAGGTTCTAATCAACCTGAAGTCCAGACAACAAATTTGAGAATTTTAAAAATTTTGAGATCATATCTCAAATTGCAAGATAATAAGAGATTACACGAATCTTAAAAAAGAAAAAAAAAAAAAAAAAAACGACCACATATTTTTTAATGTCCCTATCACATCTACGGCGGATCGGAGATAGTTCACAGGGTCCTCTTACCTGTTGATCACAAAATGAACATACCGTTCTCTTTACTACATGCTTTGTAACTACATATCCTAATATCTCCAGACACTCAAGCAATCCCCTCCACGCACATGTATACAGCGACCGCGAAACCACTGGCAGTTCTGAACTGGGGGCTAAGTACCAGAACTGAAATCAACTGTTCAACTGATCCTAGTCCGTGACAATTTCGATTCCAGCGACTCAAATCCCAGGTCACTTCCGATTACAGTTCCACCCCTAGTCCGAGTCAAGTCCGAGTCCAGAGTACACGATTCCGAGACGGGTCCAAACCCATTTCATACGTAAATGTGCAGTGAAAACACAAGGTCAAGAGCACGGTACGGGTACCAGTCATAATTATAGATATGTTAACCAGATTAAGAGTACAGATATTAAGAGTCGGAATTATAATTACTAATTTAATAAAGCGCACTATCAACCCTGGAGTTATCTAATGCGCTGTACACATAAAGTACAAACAGTGGCAAAAACCTATCATCAAAACGAATTGTACAAAAAGACAGGATAATCCCAAAAGTTAAGGCACGGCATAAAACAGAAGCGAAGCCAACATCAAAAGAATTAGTACTTAGAGAACAACCACTTTTTTTAGTTTAGTCTTGAAAACTTGAAAGGATGGAACGTGTTGTATGGCACTTGGAAGATTATTCAAAAAACGAGGGGGCGATGCGCACGGTTTAACAAGAAATTTCCTAACTGACTAACGATAGCCTCATCCCTAACCTAATCCCTAACCCTAATAAGACTACAATCGATACAATACAATGTCAACAACCAATCAGGAAACACCTTGTTAAACAGTGCGCATCAACCCAAAACGAGGGCCGGCAACTGCAAAAGAACGATCCCCAAAAGATTTACATTTTGTCCTAGGTAAAAGGAGGGTGCTTTTGGCACTAGATTTAAGAACTCGTTCGCTGCTTCTTAAGTTAAGCATGTCAGTCAGGTTCTCCGGAGCTTGTCCATGTTAGCATTTCCACATTAAGGTGAGAATTTTAAATTGAATTCGAAGTGTAACAGGAAGTCAGGGCAATTCTTTTAAACAAGCAGTTGAACTATCTAATCTATTTCTATTCAAAATAAGCTTAGCAGCCAAATTTTGAATTCGCTGCAACTTTCCAGTCTCACAGTTGGGGAGGTCATAAAGAAGGCTGTTACAGTCGGAGTCGGAGTTAAAATTAATTATGAGTATTGCAGGTACAGGTGCGGACACCAAATCAATGGTATGGGTACCAGTACATGAGTGGCGACATGGTATTTGTCATAATAAAGGGGGCTCTCTAAAAACTCAGTGACGTATTCGTAGACTAATAGGGTCGGGATAAATTAAACCACGGTGATCGGTTCAAAGGCTTGATTTCTCTTTAAAATTTTTGTGGGATGATGTTCTCAAGGAAGGAATACATGCAACTTTTTAGTGAAGTTTTTTAATAGGAACCCCACAAGTTGGTCGACATCCTGTTTGATAAACAAGCCGTGTAGCAAGGTATGCCATCACTTGGCTGGACTTTTAGTCCGAGTCCTATACTGCACCGCATTTCGGGTCAATTCCGACTATTCCTCGACCTCACATTCCAGACCAACATAATTCCTTGTCCAGGGGAAACGTACTTGAATCCGGAACTGATTTCCAGTCCGGACTCGGACGTTACAGCCGTGCTGATCGTCGTAACGACCAATATTGTCAAGGAAATGATAAAAGTTACATAAAAAATTAAGGCGACCAAATGCACGCAGCAACAAAGGTGCGACACTTATTTCCCCCTTCGCCCCTTTTCGTGGATGGACGCCCATATTCACACACATATTTACAGACACAAAATACAAATGCATATAATCAATTCAAAAAATCAAACCATAAACCTACTTGATTTTCGGGGATGAGAAAAGGTTCCGGAAGATCTTGCGGATTTACCTTCCGCTGAACCTTCCAAACGATTGTAGCCACCAAGACAAAACCAGCCAAACAAGTCACGATGATCACGACTACTAAGACTAAAATGAAGCAACAGAAAAGAAATGAAATAAACCTTAGTCATCATTCTATGAACTGTTTCAGTTTGTAATGTCAATATGTAGATGAATTCGAACAGTCAAGTGATGGTCTGATTAAGTTGGCCATACATGGGGTCCGTCAGCTTTAATCTGTTCATCTCTTCGCTAAAATGCCCTTTTATGATTGTTAATTGAAATACCTCGTGATTCCATGAATTTCACTGAATATGAGGGTTAAGCATTTACATGTAGAAAATATCATGAACACGATGCTGATGGACCCCACTAATGGTCTCCTTCCCTAGCTGCTCGGATTCGTCTGTGAGGATTCGAAGCTCCAGAGAATGAGATAGTTATTCGTAGCCAGCAAGTTACTTGGCATTACTGAAATACATCAGCCTACGGAAAAATTTAAGTGACGTTAAATTACAAACTTGGTCAACCTTTCATCTTAACATTTTGGAACAAAATGATGAAATGTTCACTAACTATCCTAACGTTTTGTGGGAAATTGATGAATAACTATAAACCTATTTTGTCGGAACTTAACGGTCAAACATTTTATACGGAAACGTTTAAGTGCCGTCAAATTACAAATATTGTCTATACTTCATCTACACATTTTATTAACTAAAATGAAAAAATGTTCACTTACTATCCCAACATTGCAAAATATTACGATAATGTAGTGACAAAGTTTGTAATTTGACGGCACCTTAACGTTTCTACGGAAACGTTAAGGTGCCGTCAAATAACAAATTTAGTCACTATATTATCGTAATATTTTGCCACAAAATGACGAAGTGTTCGCTCATTACCCTTACATTTTTCAAGAAATTGATGAGTTACCTACTTGTCGGATCTCAGCAATTTAACAATTTGCAGAAAAATGACAAACAACGAACTTTAATTTCCACATTTTAAATGGGTATGATAAAAAGTGTTTAAATTGTATCTAGTCAAATAAATCCAGTATGTTACCTACCAAACATTGCTCTATTGTGTGTTGATGGTAATTCAAACTTATAAAAAAGGCTGGGGTTTGAGTTTACAGTTTCAGAATTCCCTAAAATTTGAAGATGGGTTGTGGTAATATCCCAACCAACATGCCCAGCTGGGCCCCAAATGGGTTTCAGCTGGGCTACTTCCTGGGCCCCAGCTGGGGCCTATCCGTGTTTGTCAGGTGTTCCCACGTGGGGCCCAACTGGGCTAGCCTTACCCAGCTGAAGCCCAGCTAGGCTTCAGTTATTGAAGCGGGGCACAGCTGGGCTTCAGCTGGGAAATGCTAGCCCAGTTGGGCCCCACGTGGGAACACCTGACAAACACGGATGGGCCCTCCGCTGGGGCCCAGCAAGTAGCCCAGCTGAAACCCAGTTGGGGCCCAGCTGGGCATGTTGGCTGGGTAAATCAGCTCGGGAGGGGGGATTGGACCATGTACCCCACACGGGTGCCGATTATGTTTTTTTTTCCTTTGGATCCTAAAGTACGTGCTTAAGTGACACAACTTTTACTTCAAAAGGTAGCATATGTGGCACAAGATTGCATGACGCCTACTTTTTTAACAATTCTCAAAGGAGGGGGGCCCATCCCTCCTACAGATTTCTTCCCATGCCGGCACAGCCCCTGAACGGTAACTAAAAGTTTGTATAGCTGTCATTAGACAGTCATTGAACATTGTTCGGTTGCTAAATAAGTTAATTTGATTGGTTACAATTACAACGCACTTAACATTTCCGTACATCCCTTTCAAACGTGAAAAAGAAAACTTTTATTTTGTAATTGTCATTTTCCTGCAAATTGATGTATTCCTGAAAAGCAATAATTGAGCAATTTTCTGCAAAAAAATATAGAAACGTTGAAACTTTGTAAGTGAGTAATTTGTCATTTTCTTCAAAATGCTAAATTGTTGAAATCCGATAGATGAACGACTTATCATTTTTCTGCTGCAAATAAGTTGAATTGCGGATCACATGTTATAAATGAGTACTTTCATCAGTTTTCTGCAAAATATTAAACTGTTAAGATCGGACAAATATGTAATTCATCAATGTTTTACAAATTGCTAAATTCTTGAGATCCAACAAGTGGGGTTTTCATCAATATGCTGCAAAATGCTGGGATAGTAAGTAAACATTTCATCATTTTGTCGTAAATTGTTAAGATGAAGTATTAACTAAGTTTGTTATTTGACTTCACGTAAGCGTTCCGTAGAAAAAATGGAAAACTGATAGCTTGTGATAAATATGTAATTCATCAATTTCCTGAAAAATAAGATAATAATAGCTGAACATTTCGTCACTTTGTTGCAAAATGATAAGATAATGTAGTGGATAAGTTTGTAGCTTAACGACACGCACTTAAAGGTTTCCGTATTAAGCATGCAATTTTGCTTTCGTCGGAAATATAAAAAAAAAAAAAAAAAAAAAAAAAAAAAAAAAACCTTTTTGGTTGGCGCACCGGTACCATAAAAAGTTAAATGCAATGTTTGTATGGTTATGTAAACACTATCCAATGACTCGTGTGTGCATCTTTCAATAGTGCTCAGGACAAAACTTTTCTCCTAGGACAGCACTCACAGACATTTACTGCAATTAAAACGGACTCGGTCACTTTGAAGAGAGAAGTTAGGTAGGCTTTATCCTTCTTGTTTTGAAACATAAGCATAAAATTTTCACTAAAATTTGAAATTTTGTTTTTAAATCAAACTTTTTGAATATTTGACAAAGGTTTGGTTTAAGTCAAGACGTTAGCATCTTGACATTTTCTCTTACTTTGTAGAACAAGGGCGCTTGTCAACTAAACTTTTAGGCTCATATTCGCCTGGTACTGATAACAGTTAAAATCAGATAAAGTGATGAGGGCGTGCTGCATGTATGCATGAGTTGTTTAGAATTCAGTGCTGGAAAAACGTAACTATTATCGCCTTGACGAAAAAATAACATGTTGAAATGTCAAGGACAGTCAAGGACGCTCTTTTAAACTTTGAAAAAGAAATGATTCAGAACATATTATATTGTGCCTCACATGATCATAGTGTCCGGAAATAAGCGAATTCGGTAATTCGTTTTAATGGCTATGCTCATGTGAAAATCCTCCAAATCTCTGGGATAAACAAACCATACCCGCACCTGCAAAACGTCTTCCAAAATGTGACTTAATATGGAAATTTGCTGGGAAACATCCTTCTTTCTTAATCGTCCAACCATAGCATTAGGAGGAATCATATCGTGGTTCCGCGCAGTGGACTGTGTCTTCATTGTCTTTTTGGTATAAAAATTTGCATTTTAATCTACTGTAAAGTAAGAATGAGATCCCCTTTTCGCTCGAGTTGGCTAGACACTATAGTGAAGTATGCACGCACTGACGAAAACAAGGGAATTCCGCACTCCAATTTCCGAACTCGCTTATTAACAAGAGTCCCTAGAAGGGTGATATTACTTTCTGTGATCCTAAGTAAGTATATCACGTGAACAAAGATCAAGATAACCAACCAATGTTTGTTGGCGTCAAAGCGGCCAAAGGGATGGAAGTCACGGGAGACTGTCCTTTGGACGTGGCTGCTGTTAGTTCAATTAAGTATTCCTTGTATGGGTCGAGTAGGCTTAGAGCTGTTGAAGAAAAATGAATATGGAGTAAATTAGTTTCAGAACATTCTTTTTTTTTGTACAACTAAGACATGAAGCTAGTTTTTACCGGACTTATCACGTTTAACTTGATCGGATTTGGAGTTTAATATAGCGTTCCATTGAGCATAGGAACTGGTGATCTCATGCGTTGAGAAGCGTTCAATTGTCAGTCGTGAAGTGGTGAACAGCAGGTGAAGTGGTGAGGTAAACTGAGAATTTTTTGGAACAGCTCGACTTCAAAGAGGCGAACGATAAACAGTCAAGATCGTATTTGATCCCTCAACCTGCATAAGGTACCCAGTTGTTGTAAGTTGAAAATACGATCAAGGAAATCATAATTCGTTGACTGATACTGTTGAGCATTAATTCACAAAAACTGCTTCGCAGCACTTTTAATGACTGAATTGCAATTGCCTATTCGTTGAACAGAATTATTTTAAGTATACGTCCGTAGTCTACGAGGGACAAGGGGGGCCAACTGTCCACTTGAAATTTCCAAATCGTACATACACCACGTGCTTACTGATGGTGGCGCTCTACATAGGCAGTGTTGGAACTGCCCCCTAGAGATTTTGCTCAGGCTACGGCCCTGACGTCGAACGTACTGCAGGCTCCGTTTAGTTTCTTCTGTACAATAGTGTATAGCCATCAATTTTTACCAATGGAACTCTTCTCACAACTCGTGGAGTCGTGCATATGTACGAGTCCCGAGAGTCAAGTGATCGTCTGATTTTAGTCGGTCATAACTGGGGTCCATTACCTTTAGTCTTTCAGTTTCCTTGCTTACCTGTATCATGGATGGTTGTTGATTCCCTCAATTTTACTGAATATGCGGGTTTGAAATTCATGTAAACAATGAGTGAAGACGATTGAAGGCTGATGGACCCAACTAAATCGGATTCGTCTGTATGGATATGCTCGAGTGCACGACTTCACGAGCTCAGTGGAGCACGACATAACTACAGAGGTCATGCACACGAGTTCAACGCGTTTTAATTGGACATTCTAGATGGAACCGATCATGTGCAGTGCGTGCGTTACCGATAGGCAGTTTTCACGTGACGTCATAGTCGCTTTCCATGGGGAGTATCCAAGCCATGTTTGAGTTAGTTAGTTAGTTAGTTAGATGGAGTTTTACGGCTCAGTTTCCAACCTGTTGGTTCAATTGGAGCCGGCCACTGCCTTTTCCAGTTGTGGCTCACTAGCTTGTTTTCCCTACTCCATTGCTTATGCGGAGCATCACCCACAGCGTCAATAGGTTCCATTTTTAGAGGGCAGACATGTTTGAGGGCAACCCAGGTATGTATGTACAGGCTTGTCCTCAAACATGGTGGTTGCATACAAATATTTGGGACGTTATTGAGAACTATCTATACGCGCGCACGGCAGCACCTTAATAACAATTACTGTAAAATGGACGCCTAGATGGCAAAGTATGACTCCCAGCGCAATTACGTTGATCATTGCATGACCTGACCTCTATATGTCAGTTCAAATTGCAATTTTTTTCTTTTTCTTGAATTTTTTTTATTTTTGTTGGTCGTACACCTTGACTATGCAGGTCGAAACATAGGTCCATCACTATCCATCAGAAACATTTTTACCGTTCCGTTTGCTATGTACGATAATTTACAGTATTTCATAATTTGGCATGTTGGATGGATATTATCAAAGGCAGTTGTTTTGTTGCCGAAACGCCGGCACAACAGCACCTTGGTAACAATAGTTGTAAAATAGACGCCTGGATGGATCATGCTGTTTCGATTGCGGTAAAAAAGTTGATTTTCTAACCTCAGTAATCTATTGTTCAACTGAGGTATATCAAGTTTCCAAACCTTCTGCTGGAGGTCTATTATTACTACTTCACCGAGCTCCTAGTCCACTTAGGTTGCAAAAAATTTCACAGTTCTTTGGGCAGGTTTGTAATCAAAACCCCCTCTATGTGCTCTGCATACTGTGGCTAGGGTTTCTTGACTTGGATTAAATGTCTTTGCATGGAGTATTAATGTCTGTCAATCATCATATTGTGTAATTGGGCAAGGAAGGAAATCAATTGCAATTTTTTACCGCAACCATTACATCATGATAAAAACAGAGAGATGCGCAACACATTGACGTAGATGCATAATACCTATGTCTTAAAGAATGACACATTTCGGCACAAACGACGACCCAAAAGGCCACTACAGGCCTAATAATTTAGAGGTTTTTCATCAAAGTGACTTCGGATTGTGCCTTTCTCTATTTTGACTGCCAGGGGTTCAATGTTACCAGGACGTTGACCGCCCTTATAGGTGATCGACACACCAATAAGAGCGCATCGGTGACGGCCAGCATGGACTTTACAAAGAAATTCTAAGCTGACGTCATCCTTGATATCAGGTCTATTCCAAAATTGAAACGGGAAGCTGAAGTCTAGTTAAAATCATCTAGATCTGTAGAGGTTTTGCATTGATGTCACTCGCTATTGCGTCCATTGTGCAACAATTCTTACCAAGATGATGTAGTAAGCGCGTATTTTCAACACGCGTACTGCGCATGATCAGTTCCATGCAGCATGCCAAACTGAACGCGCTGACACCACATGCATAATCATGTACTTGGCGTCAGCGGGTTTCAATTTGTGTGGATAGAATTGACCGCTGTAGATGTTAGAACGTACCAGTGAGCTTGTGAACTCGTGCGGTCAGAAGTGCACCATTGTAACTCGTGAAGTGGCCTCTGAACTTCGATGATCTAGAAATTTTGGAGCAGCAGTCGGTAAAAGTTGTAAATGCGAACAATTTTGGTGACTGCTACTGATGAATTTTACTACAGAGACTGTTTTGCCGTTATTTTGATGATCGATTTGCTTGTTTGTCAAACAGAACATTTTGCATATACGTCGAAAATGCCGGCTACGTATAATTGCTACTATTCAAAGGAGTATAGCCATCCGTTTTTACCAATGGAACGCTTCTCACAAGTTGTGAACTGGTTCAAATGCACCACTTCTCCACTTCACGATCCCAAAGAAATGTGCTCCAAATGCGCGGGCATGACAGCACCTTAGCAACTAACGATTGTACTAAAAGGAACGCTGAGATGGCAAAATAGAAAGACATGCAACATCGGTTCAACGCCGGTGTTTGGCCCCAAATAGACGACTCCGGACAGCAAGTGATGGTCTGATTTTAGTCGGCCATAACTGGGGTTTATCACTTTTTAATCTTTCGATATCCTTGCTTACCTTATCAGGGGTGGTCGGTACACTATATTGCATCTTGATTCCTTCAATTTCACTGAATACGAGGGTTTGAAATTAATGTAGACAGTGAATGAAGACAATTTAAGGCCAATGGGCCGGGCCCCACTAATGGCTGCCTGCAGTCACTAAACACAGGAGCTGATTGGATTCGGCTAAAGAATCAATATGCAATTTAGTGTAAATCAATCCATGATACAGATAAGCAAGGAAATTGAAAGATTAAAAGGTGATTGACCCCTCTTATGGCCCGACTGAAATCAACCATCACTTGCTGTCCAGATTCATCTACAGGTGCATATGTAAAAACTACTTGTGTTAAACTTACTACCTGAATCGCTTCTCCACTCAGTTTTGTTTCTTGGCAAGGTGACATTTGTTACCGTAATATCAGTAGCGACTTCATTAATGACGAGTGTGTACGAAACAATGACACCGTTACGACTCTCGTTTGGTGGGGGCTGAAAAAAGACAGATGAATAGGATTTAACGTTAGATTGGAAATGTCTGAGAAACTTTAAATTTATTCTTGTCCGTTTAGATAAACACATCTGTCAGCTTAGGGCTGTTACATCCGATAATGTATAAATTAACCGATAATGTAAAAACGACCGAGAAAGTAAAAGAATTTACCGATAAGGCAAAAAAATGACCGATAATGTAAAAAGTTCTTTGAACCGATAATGTAAAAAAATACCGATAATGTAAAAACTGTTCTGAAGAGGGTTTCATATGGTCCTATCTATAGGTGTGTATATGTGACAGTCTAGGGCGGGAAGCAGGGCGTTGAAGCAAATAGTTCGTTGGTGGGTGCGTGTGTACATGCGTAAGTGTGCATGTACCTGTGTGAATTTATTGGTGTATACCCTCCTTACTCAGTTGGGCAAACATAGTACATGCTGCTTTGTTGAGGAAGGAAATTGCTAAAGGTTGGGAGAAACATCACGATTTTGCCTCCATATTACAAAAATTTTGCTTAATAAATTTAACGAAGTTTGCTATAAATGTTTCATGAGCTATGTGTCCCCAACATTGTAATTTTTGCCCATATGTTCTTAGAGTGACTACTCTATGTTGTGCCTTAGTGAAGCTTTCATCACGGAAGTAGCCAGGAATTTTATAGGGCCGGAGGGGGGGGGGGGCGTCGGCCATCTACAGGGCCCGATCGCCGTCCGGGGATTTTTTTGAATAATAAAATACCCTAAAATATAGGCTAATATGTTGCTAATCTAATTTGCATGATTAGCATCATTTGATGTCATTCATTCTGTACCATTACAAAATATTTTTAAAACTCGACTGGGGGCATGGCCCCCTGGCCTCTTCTTAGCTACTTTAATGGCCCACACGTGGTTTATGACTCGGTTTATGAATACTCACCTTTTGCTCTAGCAGTGACGGCTCTACGGAGAGGGGGAAAGGGGAGAATTACCCCACCAGAATTTGTCCTTGCCCTCTCACTTGCCCCCTGTAACCAGTAAGGTCAGGTAAGAGTTAGGTTAACGGAAATAATAAGCAATATACATCTCATGAGACTTAATTTATCATCCAGAGATACTCTTAATCCTCAGAGCTTCCGGGAGGTTTTCTCCCTGGACCCTCACCCTTTGGCTGTTTGGGCTCAGCTTTGCGTTACGCCTGTGAATGTTTGCCCCAACTTTATTCTTTTCAACATTATGTTAATGACAATTGGGGCAAAGCAAGGGGTGTGATAGGTGACTTTGGTGACCTTTTGGTTTGAATCCCACTAAGTGAGTATGATTATAATTGCGTATTGCCTGGCCACTTTTATAATGAGCAACCTGTTCGACTAGACCAGTAAGCTGCTTCCTGATCAGACTGTTCAGATATTGTCATTTCTTGACGTTTCTTCCGGTATGCATTTTCACGAGCGACAAGAGAGAATTCATAAACCCAGTCATAAACCAAGTATAGGATATTGGCGTAGCTAGAGGAAGGCCATGGCCATGCCCCAATCGAATTCTAAAAAAATTGTAATGGTATAGAAAGAATGACAAACAAATGATGCTAATAATGCGAATGATATTAGCACCAGATGAGCCTACATCTTAGGGTACTTTATTATTAAAAAAAAAACCGAACGTCGATCAGGTCCTGTAGTTTGGCCACCCCCCCCCCCCCCAATAAGACGTTCTGGCTGCTCCCGTGATGAAGGCTACACTCAGACACAACATAGACATGTACATACGCACCCACCCACGAACCTATTTCTCCTCCCGCCCTGCCCATCCGCCGCCTGTCGGCTTATATGCCTACCTACATAAACTCTCACACATACACACCTATAGGTAGGACAATATGAAACCCTCGTTAGAACAGCTTTTACATTATCGGTAAATTTGTTTTACATTATCGGTTCAAAGAAATTTTCACATTATCGGTATTTTTTTTTTACATTATCGGTATTTTTTTACTTGATCGGTTGTTTTTACATTATCGGTAAATTTTTGTTACATTATCTGTCGTTTATACATTATCATTTAATTTTTAAATCATCGGTTGTACGAAGGGCATCTTACGATAAAATTTTATCTAGACTTGATTATTTAATTAATTAAAGGGCAAGAACAGTCATTCCAAATTGAAGTAGTGCATGTAGTAGACTGTCTTGTTGCATGATTGGCTGTTCAGAGTCATGTAACGACAGTTTTCTTTTCAAATATGAAATTTACTAGACGTTATTGCTTGGTTTACCTTGAATATGCAATATTGAAGTCATAAAATATAATAAAAGATTCTTCGAATAGAAAAAAAGAAAAATCTGAGATTTTAGCTCTTGCTTTAAAATAAGTTAGGGTGACTGCTTTTGACGTTTTATTAATCTTCGTTGTACTTGGGGTGTTGCAGTGTTCTTGCGTGAAATGTCAATGATTGCCTGCTCAAAAGTAACATATTTTGCATGTTGAATGGAAAGAAGAAACAACCACTTATCTTCGCCTTCACGGTACTTCTGTGAGCGTAAAAGCGTCACCATTACTTTACCATAGTGATACGTAATTTACGCTGCAATTCTCTAGCTGTCGTCTATAGGGCTATGTACAACCACGTACTCCCTTCATACGACTCGGACGGTAGTCTAACGACGTCCGGTTGTAAGTAACTGGATTTTATTCCCTTATCCACATCTCATGTCGATCATCACGCAAAAGAGCAATAGGTCCCTTTTTAGAGCATGCGATTTTCAGTCGGGACTCGGGAGGTCTGGAAGTTCAACTATTGGCCGGGTCACACCGACGCCTTTAAAATTAGAACCTACAGCCATTGTGTTGGTGCTCGGCAAAATCAGTGGAGTAGGAAAAATAAGCCAGTGAGCCGAAACTGGTAAAAAAGGCTGTAGCTGACCGACTTAAAACAATTGTAGAAGCTGGGCCGTAAACCACCATCTAACTAATTAGACCTTTTCAAGTCCTTGGTATGACTCGAAATGGAAATTGAAGTGGAACCACTTGGGGAGAACGTAACCTTTACCACTGGGCAAAACACATGGGATAAATAGCGTAACATTTTTCATGAATAACTGACATCAATTTGGACCAAAATAATCTGAGGTTCATGCAAACACACACACACAAACAGACACCGCGCATCATAGTTAACCTTTCATGCACCACCAATCAAATACCGTCAATAGTGACCCGGTCGCAATTATACCATAGACAGTTACTCTCCCGACCAGCTCTCCACAACTGGAAAAGGGCCGCTAGACTGAACCAAAAGGTGGTAAGTTAAGACATTAAACCCTAAGCAACCCAACATCGACCAGTCGCCATATTTTGACTCGTTCCCAGTTACGTCACTGCTTATCACTTATTGACACACTGCATGCAAAAGAACATATGGGTGCACGTATATGGTTCTGCAGTTTTGCTGGTGCAGTGTTCGGATTGCATTTTCAAGAAAATGTAAACACACCTCATCAACTCTGTTGTCAAGCAGCCGTGCGTGACGTCATTTGTTGATAAACATGAATGAGTCTATACCTTAGGCCTGTGGCTTCTTCGGTTGTACATATAACGACTGCAGACTGTATAACCACACCTCATGGAAAATGCGTGTTCTTATATCGGGGTATAGCTAACCCAGCGGATCGGGCTCGGTTTGTTCAGTCCCCCTTTAAGGGCTTCACTTGGTTGGGATATGACTGACCAAGGAATATACCCCACAGTCTGCTACGCAAGCAAGGTATAGCTTTGTTGAAAAGGGGGAAATGAAAACGCCCTTCCCCGCCATAGTAGTTAAGGTCACTCTGTTCTGTACGTTTGCCTGTATTTATGTTTGCACGGATTTTCACGCCCACTTAAAGATCTGAAGACATGAAAATGACAGCCTCAGTATTGGATATTTGATGTTTTAAGCATTGCAAAACATAGCATTTCCGCAATTTTCATCAAAATACATCTAACATTGACCATTTCACAAATTAATTTCTGACTTTTTCACTTAATCATGCAAAAGCATGAGTTAAATGTGCAAATGATGTGATGTCGAGAGAAGTACATGGCATATATGGATAATGTTGACTTTTTGCAACCTTCAACGTATTAATTCAAGGCCAGTTGTAACATTAGGATGTCCTGAAGGTTTCCTTTCGAAAGGTTTAATTTTGTCCTTGAATATCGTTAGTATCATTTACCTAGCTGTAACCTATACCTGATAAATAATAAAGATATAATTAATATCGAGCCCCCGTCCCCCCCCCCCCCAAAAAAAAAAGAAATTTCAATACTATTCAGCACTATTCCTATATCATTATTTTTTCATTCTGGGGGAGTCTAGCTGCTCCAGGGTCATTCAAACGTTGAAGAGGTATATTTTCATGCTTTTAAAAGATATTGACAAAATTCTTATGGAACTTCCCTAGTAAAACCCATACTCTTTAACTGACAAATAAGTAAAGGCGGGGCTTTTTGCTGGCATGTCGCCATACGCTAAAGGTCTAGTGCAGTCCCCCGAACTTATTTTGAAGAAACACCTTAATATCACAATTTTTCTCTTATCTTTCTTCAAAGTACTCTCCATCATATTTTATAACTTCAATTTTGCATATGCAATGTTAAACAAGCAGTTACTTCAAGTAATTTTCACTTTTGAAGGGAACTTTTTGTCACATGACTCTTAACAGCCAATCATGAAACAGGACAGTGTACTATTCCTCTCCAAGTTGGGATGGCTGCTCTTGCCCTTTAGAGGTAGAACTTCAGGAACACACATACAACATATATTCATTCGCCCTACTCTACCTTTAAAGTCCTAATATCACCCCAAACAGTTCCAAAATCTCCTAACCCACTTTGCCGCGTGTTTGGTTCAACGGTGAGAGCATCCGCCCCTCATTCGGAAGGCCCGGGTTCGATTCCCAGGTCGAGTCATACCAAAGACTCTAAAAATGGAACCTACTGCCGTTGTGCGTGATGCTCCGCAAAATCAATGGAATAGGGAAAACAAGCCAGTGAACCAGAAGGGGCAAAAGGCCGTGGCCGGCTAAAACTTGAACCAATAGGTTGGAAACTGGGCCGTAAAACTCTAACTCCTAACCCACTTACTTAACTGCTTAGGCCCCTCCCAAAACAGTTTATTGCTTTAGGGTGAGTAAAAGACCCCCATATGAAATCGAAACACTCTCAGTATACATGGTTTTTATCATAAGCTACAGTATCCTGCATTTTTGGAACTTGCTGTTAATCAAAGAGCTGTGCCAATTACGAATGTTTGTAGACTGCTAAAAAATTTGTATTTTGTGGTGAGGGCTGACTGCATTTAATGTTCAATTGAATAACAATTACATTGTAAATGGAACAAGAACAGCGTCGTCTTTCTTTGGCCATGGCACATGGAAATACTAGCTGACTTTGGCCACGTTGATAGACTAATTATCAACTGTGTATATAGTATTTAACATGCAGAGCAGAAGAATAGTGTTTGGACAATTATACATTTCGATGTTACAGTTATTTGTTACCGGGTCAGGCTTACGAACTGAAGGACTGAAAAACGTTTTTGTTCCGTAATAGTTTATAGGGAAATATTGCGTTTAAAATGTTCCAACATAGCATTAAAAGTAAATAGCTCTAGCCATTTTAAAATCATTATGTCTCAATAATAAACCACATCAATAGCTTCATCTCCTCAAAATGTTATGCAAGAGTTATGGAAGTTGCATCTTTGATGATGTTGAAAGTTAGGGCGAACAAATTATTCTTGTGCAACCAACAAGTGAATTTTTATCTGAGGGAAACTTATTTCTTAAAAAGAATTTTACCATACTGCCTTATTTGAAATTTGTCACTCTCTGACAATAAATATTGGTTTTCAAAAGGATGAAATTTCCTTGTAAGACAAACGCCCTTTAACTTAAAGGTTATTGATGTGATGTGGATATAATTGGTGATTAAAGGTACAGAGCAGTCGCTAAGTCTTATTTTAAGGCAACAGCTAAAAGTTATAATTTTCTTCTTACTCCTCTTCAAAGAATTTTTCAAAACATTTTATGAATATTGCATATGCAAGGAAAACCAAGCAGTTACTTCTAGTAAATTTCACATTTGAGAATAAAGTGTCACATGACTCTCAATTGCCAGTCATGAAACAGGATAGTCTACTACTCTACTTCAAGCTGGAGTGAATGTTCTTGCCCTTGAAGTATAAAACCATTATATTCAATGTGCGTTGGTAATATCACGATTGCGATGTTTAAAATGTCACGGTGCTTCATGCCTCCTAACGTAACATAAGCCTCATTATCAAAAAATTTTTATCGTTTCTTCCATTTGAACTCTGTTCAATTCTTTAGTTTTTACTACTTTTACATTTGTAAAGACTGTTCAAATCCGACAATTTCAGAAAAGACAAAAACGAAAAGAAAAAATAAAACAAAAACGTGTACTTCACCTGCCATTGCAGTGATATAATTCTGTGAGCGCCCTTTAAATAGTCTCTTGTAACAGTAACATTTTGAGGGCCCTTAGATGGTGCTGTAAGAAAGATAAGAAAACAGTAAGTTCATTCTGAGCACGACAAGTGTGTGTGTGTGGGGGGGGGGGGGAGGAGTCTGTTCCGCTAATCATATGGAATCTCCGACTATGATACCATATCAACAGATACAGGGTTGTCACCACGCCGGACGGAACCGGGCGACGCTACCCAGCTCTCAAAATCTACACCCGGTACTCCCCATCAATATCAGCATCACTGTCCGGACAAATATCCTACCCTAACTGAATAAAATTCTTAGATTTCTTTAGAACTGAGTGATATTTATTCATTTTGGTAAGCACTCTCTAAACTGTAAAAATTTTTCAAAGGAGAGATGGGACATCGACTCCTTAGACCACTCCCTCAGAATGGTGATCACAAATTGCCCGGCTCTCAAAATGGTCTAGTGACAACCCCTAATTCATATCTACTACACCAACGTTTATCTTCTAGAGTTCGCTTTTCTATGTTGCTAATATCATCGTGTAAATAAATGTAACAAGGGTCACACGCACTAACATAACATGTTCACCTGCTCACTTGAAGTACTGTTTTCAAACCGATAAGGTAGCTAACCTCGAGGATCATGTATCGATTGTGAAGGGGGTGCCCAGTGAAAAGTGGGACGATTTTGGAAGTTTTGGAAAACTTGTGGACGACCTTTTGTCTCCTTTAAATTTCTTGGTGCAAGTTTGGTACTGGGAAATCATCCCTTATTTTAACTGCATGCATGAGTACGGTAGCCTGTTGCACTGGCGCGATAAATGTGATCGAAAATACAAACTTTTATTTCCAAACTTATGCAATTTCAAAATTTTTAACCACTGAACTGTTCCTTTAAATCAAAATCATATATAAAGTAATTTAGAGATGTGATTAAAGCTTAACTTTTCCAGTCTAGAAAATTTTGGAAGCGTGATCCTTCCGTCTTCCACATTTGCTTGTTCACTAAACTTTCAGTACTTAACTGGCCCATCAGGATTGGGCCAAGTATTCCGGGCAGCTTAAACTGAGTATATGTAGGGCGCCATCACCACTTAGCATAAGCACGGAGTAGGTATACGACTTGGAAATGTGGAAGGTGTGAAGGGGGATGGGAAGTTGCCTTACGGCTCTGCTCATGTCCGTTATTTTCCTAAAATGTCGGAGATTCCCTGGCATCTTCTTCTTCCCATTCTCTAAATAATTCACATAAATTTAACTGGTCCAAGAGGTGCACTAGAATCAAACACTCTCTAGTACAGATGTACAAGTGTCCGTTACTTGGAAATTCTACTAATTTCGCAGTGAAGTGATATCGTTTTTCACTTATCAGGGTCATTTATACTTTTTCAGGGTCATATCCACGTTAATGTGAAAGGGGGAACGAGTGGCCGTTTGCGCAAAGTGCAAGACGCAAAGGGAGGGGCAGGTCTGCGTGTACCATGCTGATTACAAAAATCATTGCTATGGTCAAAATAGCGCGACGTGCGTCCCTTACGTCCCCTTGGATGCAGTTCTGTTTAGAGATTAGCAATTATTTTGTAATGTTTATGTTCATTGGAAGTCAATTTGTAGTCATGTTGAAGTATGTTGCAAAAGGTTTGCAACAAGTAACTGATACCCAGGTAGTATTCAAAGTTTATGCAACACTTTAGTCTCCGAACCATCAGAGCTTTGGTAACAAAAGTTACTCATGATCAGAGATAATATGTCTAAGGGAAAAGCCTAAAGTGAAACTCCTGTTGGAGTACAGTGGCAACCAGGAGGTGGGGGCATTGGGTCATGCATTTTTACTGATGCCATTTTTTCAGTTCCTAAAAGACGTTCAAACTTTTAAAATATTTTACTTAAAAAGGAGCAAATGTAGCCCAAGGTTGTACATAACTTTGTCAAAAAGGGGGGAGGGTTCACCTTAGCCCCTCTCCAGATCGGTATATACACAACATACTGTATGCTCTCCTCCCCCTTCCCTAGCCAGAGAAGTACTAGATCCTATCTAAAGGTAGGAGCGATTGCCACTGAAGGTCCCGAAAATATTTTTCCTGTTAGAAAAAAACAAACATTTAGCGTAAAAAACGTTACTTTTGGTCAATGGGGTAGGGTGAGGTGCACAGTCCAAAAATTGCCCCGCCCCCAATTTTCATGTTCCTTCCTGCGTCATTTGGAGCGTGTCCCTTCTCTTTGAAAAAAAAATGCATTTTGAAAAGGGCCAGGACCGAATGTGGTGTTACACTTGAAACATACTTCGTTTCGTTCATTGTTTTTCGCTTTAACATATGAACATGCAAATCAAAGAGCACGGCATGTAATCACAAAGGAATTACTTTACACAAGCTCAGAGAAGGGGATTACACAAAAGTTGTAAGTCCCTAGGTCTTGAAGACGGTTTCAGTACGGGACTTTTAGTACGTTGTACGCTATCGCCCAAACGACTAACGGGAACGCCACGAATGGTCAACAAGTATTGCGTACAGAAAAAAAATTGCGATCCCTCGGACATCCGGAAATAACACTTTCCAGGCTATTGAGTGTCTACAAGCAGTCATTATTTTGAACTTCCTTTTGCAATAACATGCTCACTTAAAAAAGAAATGAACAAACTGCAATACGATCAGATTGTTCGTGGGACGAGAACCCCCTAGAATGTACACTACATTCCAGTCCATGTGTCATCAGTTCTAGGGGCGGGGGGTGGTTACCAGGTAGGCATTTCCAGCCCACGGGCTAAGAAAATTATCAGATAAAATGTAACTAATACAACTTTTATGCCAAAAACATTGGGCACATGTATACCTAAGTACCCTCCGGCCTGTCACTGCAACCTGGCAGAAACATCCCACAACGTTTTGCAACTCTCACCCGACATTATTGTTCCATTTCAACGTTTTGCAACTCTCTCCCGAGATTATTGTTCCATTTCGGGCAAACTGGTGCCCAAATTATAGAGTAAGACTGAGGAATAACTGAATTTTATAGGTTGCCAGAATGTGTGGCAAAGTTTCACAATTTTTTTTTTTATTTTTCATGAAATTTTTGTTGGGACTATGACGATTTTCTATTTTCCTGGCAATTTTCCTGGCAATTTTCCTGGCAGTTCGAATTTTCTCCATGGAGCAGTATTGCGCAATAGGTGAAAGGTCAACAGGTAATACTTTTGCGTGTGTTTAAGCTGATGGCGGGATGCAAAAACACGAAAGGCTCAGATGTGTTATCACCAGTTGACCTGAACAGGAAGACCATGCACGCACGGATATAAACTTCGAACTTTTCAATTAAAACTTTTCGGTGTTATTAAAAGCACGCCAAATATATGAGCTAACTTTAAGTTAAAATTTGTGGTAAATTTTTCATATATTTTAAGGAACTTATGATGCATCTGTGAGGGATGGCATACTCTTCCCTCCGGCTACGATAGTACTATGAATACGTGTAGTCCTGGTACCTACAATACTTAGCAACGAAAGGCTTACTTTTGTGAACACCTTTAAATTCTTTACGTGTTTAGCAATTAAACACTAGGCGTTTACCATGTAAACGTGTTTACGAAGTGGAGAAAAAGTGTTTAGAAAATTGGTTAATTTCTCTTTAGGGTGTAAAAAATCATCAAGACCAATAGAGGAACCATTCATCTATTCCGTTAATCTAATACGGCCATGCCATGAAGTTTCGATGGAGAGATGCGATGATTGATAGATCGTGGTTCTGAGGAACAGGTCAAAGTAAGTCGACACCCTCCCTGGACAAGCTCCCATTTGAAAAAGGATTAAAATGCAAAACTTTCTACATTTGATATATTCAACACCCATGACGACCAATAGAGGCCCGCCAACCAATGGCAGGACTTGCATTCTGAATCTCCATGGAGACAGTTCAATCCGGCAACAAAACTCATCTTAGAACCACGAGGTAACGAGACGTTTCGTCAATAAGATTATTTACAAAATGCTTTCAACTTTTGCTGCTATGCGTCTGCGTGAGTTGTTAGCCCAATGTCAGCATTCAGTGGCGTAGCCACGGGGAGGGGGGGGGGGGGACTGGGGGCCCAGGCCCCCAGATTTCCTTCAGGCCCCCCAGATTTTTTGCCTCCTGGTAGTGGTAAAGTAGCCTAATTGAGAAAAAATAAAGTTTTTGAACGGAAATACACTTTGAAGTATTTCCTTCGAAAACAGTAAATAAATAAAATGTGCAACAAGTAAGAAAGCATGCATGAATGTGTGTAAAACACATTTTGTGTGCACGTATGAAATCAAGTAATAAATTCAAAATGATTACTATCACTAAACGAGATACCGTATAGAGTCTGCGTTGTCGTTTATTGCATTACACTTCGAAGATGAAACGAACGTTTCAACGGCAAACTTGAATTTGACTTTGTTAGGTTAAGATCCTTTCTGCCTTTCGAAGGGCTGGTTGATTTACTTAAAACAAGGCAATCATGCACTGGACACCCTTCTTACACGACCATTCCTACACTTTATCATACACAAAATATGCCTTAAAGGCCTAATCTCTCACCCCAAACAGTACCAATTCTCCTAACCTTCCTCTACTTAGGCTCCTCCCACAATTGTCTGAAATTCATCCTCATCCAGAAACAATCTCAGTTGATTGCTTCGAGTCGGGGACACAAAAGCTCAGTGTTTATAAACAAAACACTCTCAGTACAGTTCATTCTGTGTAATAAAAGCTTTGGTAGGCTCTGCATTGTTTGAATTAGCTGTCAATCAAGGAGCAGAGCCAATGGAGAATTTCAGTACACCTCTACCAAAATTGTGGTTTGGGGTGAGAGGATTGGCCCTGCAGTAAGAGACTGCCTTCGAATAATTCTTCCCATCCATCCCTAACAAGTAGGCCTATGTCGTGCCTCACTCCTTCCCATGAAAAGTGCCACTGTACATGTAGAATGATTTTTTCGAAATGTCCTTTTTTGCTAGTTGTCACTGGCCTCCGGGAGGATTTACAAAATGTCCACAAGGTCCGCATTTCATGTGTTTCCCGAATGATCCATACATCTGCTTTGCGGTTTAAATATTTTGAGAGATTTGCTGGAAGTTTTTAAATTTTGACTACGTAATGTACCGATGACTGAACAAATACTGCACCATTTTGCATCTAAACACCACTGAAAACGGGAAAACATTGTTTCTTTGGTAGTATGTATGTCACTTGTAAAATCTCTACAAAGACTAAAAATGAGTATTTTAAAACTTTTTCATGCTCCCCATATACACTGTTAAAAAATTTCTCTGTAAATTTACATAATTTTTATGGCAAATTTTGTTCCAACCAAATAATGTTTTTTTTACAGCCAGACTATAATCATGAAAAAACATTAAGGGTTTGTTTTTTCTTTACAGTTTTTGCTTGTAAATTAGTTTAAAAAGTCTACTGTAAAATCGAATTACAGAATTTTTCTGTTTTGTTTACCTTATTTTAATTGAATTTACAGCCTACTGTTTTCATTCCCGACGTTTTAATTAGGGGATAAATGCGAGGGTGCCCGGTCTTAAATGTGATTTAAGACCGACGATGACGTCATCATAGAGGCTGATGTCAGTCATAAATAGCCCCCGATAGTGGCGTGGTTGCCATATGCGCAGTGTGCGGCTATTTTCACTGACTTTGTACAGTTACGTACAGATACCTACGTAGCAAGCTAGTCCTTGCCGCCTATCAATAGGGAACTACGGACATAGTGAAGCAACTGAACCTGCTCTGTCGGACCGGCGTTTTTTAGTCTGCCATACAGTACAGTGCAAAACTTGTTTCCCTTGTTGACCTAACCTGCCTAAGAAAGACGGAAAGTTTGGTCAAGTCACTAAGAAAGCAAAATAACCAAATAACATAGGTTGTGCACCCAGCACACTATACACAACTTACTACATTGTATGGAGTAGTACTTCAGGGCAGTGTACACCATAGCAAGGTAATTTTCGTTGTTTTGGTGGAGTATGTTTTCGATTGTGAAATATACACGTAACGGTAGGATGTAGGTAGAAAAATCTTGAAGACTGATCATATTATTGTATGCACATATCTGAAATGGATTCATTATCGTGAAAAACAAAATGCTGGATGGGTTCAAAACAGTTAGGTTTGTTAAAGTAACGTTACTACGGTGATAGCGAGAGATGTGTGACAGTGAGCCAACTTCGGGGTCCCGCCAACTTCGGGGTCTTTAGTATACTATATATGCAGTACACAGTAAGATTGAGTGACTGTGCAGCTGTACTCAGCGCTGTGTGTATGTGGTTAGCAGATCATACTGCGGGAAGGACATGCAGACGTAGCTTAGTTGATGTTATGGGTCAGACACGGTGATAGAAATTCTTTGTAAGAGATGGAAGCAATTTTAAAATGCGCTTTAGCCTTTAAAGAGACTGAGGTTACAGGTAAACTATACCAGGCTTCCGTAGGGAATTGCCACTCAGGCTACTGAACTTGACGATTACTTTGCTAGCCTGTGGGCCAAACGAGTAACGTTACTGTTGTTTCCCTGTTTAGACAGCGGAATTAGTAACCCCAGCACTGTCACTGTGCCAAAGCCTGTGTATATTGTCGCTAACCTTAGACACTTTAGTAGGCGTAACAATACTGTAGTCATAGGCAGGTTTTATTTGACCCCCCCCCCCCCCCCAAATTTAGGAGTGGATTAAAACGTTAACAACAGTGCCAGCCTAGGGCCTAACTTGTTAGACCTATAAAACAATGTGTGTGATCAAAATACCCATTTGTGGGGAGCAATGATTCCTAAGCCTAAGCTAACCTATGTCTTTATCACTGCCAGTTATTATTCTTTGGAATGGTAACTCTGAAGACTAGGGTATCAACTTTACACAGTGTACAGTGTCTCAGTGTTAATGTTTATCTTGCTAACATGTACTTGGCTTACTGTATGACATTACAGTAGGCCTAGCTACATGTGCTGTGCAAAACTATGGGGTGAATATGGCATGTTGCTATGGCAACCTAGCATGGGCTTAAAATATTGTACACAGTAAGTATAGTGATCTCATTCAATTCAATTCAATTCTCCTTACTTCTTGAAAACCATTCGAGACCAGTCTCGAATGCGATTCGAGACTGGTCTCGAATGGTTTTCAGCCAATCAGAATGCAGGAATTCAATACAAGTATTTATGAATATTTATTACAATATCGCTTTTTTACCTGTCATATGTTATTACGTAACATACACTTCATTATTACGTAGATCAGGTATTTGCTTATCAACGTAATGTGTCGTTACGAAGTTGTTTTCAATCAAAACACATTGAGGATGCTTTGTTGTCACATTGTTGTCAAATAGACTGCTATCTCAAGGAACTTTGTAATTGGCAAGTCACATTTTTTGTACAATATAATAATTGTTTTTAAAATAAATACGACAAAGAATGCAAATACATTGGTTGCAACATTTCCAGACAAGGTAAACAATAAGTTTATCACTTCCTGATTAAAAAACGCCAAAGAAGATATTTTTCAAAGCAACAGCAATCCTTTTGTTAGGAAAATGCCTACAAAATAAGCTCTACCCATTTATGCAAATTGAGATTTACGTCATAAAGTGGTAAATTTACACTCTTTCAAGTAAATTTGTGAAACGTTTTTAATTTGCTCCGATCAAGTGCATGAGCATCTGTGGTGATGAGTTGACATCAGTATACCAATTATCAGTGCTCTGAAATTAAGGCCTTACAATTTCTTTTTACTTAAAAATGTGTGACAAAACACCAGTTGTATGATATTTATAACTAAGAACGTAATAACTTAGTATGCTTTTATAATAAATGTAAGTTAATTTTCATATAGGGCCATAAATCTACCAAAAATTTTTTTCTTTAACTGAAGCTTCTCAGAACGATGCATGTTATATATTGAAAATTTTCCGACTATTTCTTATTTGTTTGTTTGGGCTTATTTTTATCTCATCGCTCCGTGAGGAGGATGAGATATTGTAGTCACTTTGCCTATTGGGCTATATATGGCAATGCCAGCTTAAATTGCAATGGTTGCCATGGTAACGGTAAATTTTCCCAGGTTACTAGTCTCGAGGTCTAACCCATGGTGAGGTACCCCGGGGTGACTGAAGGTCCATGGCTGAGAGAGGGGTCAAAACCTGTCCGTGTGTGTGTGTGTGTTTGTATGTGTGTGTGTGTGTGTCCAATTTTGTTTTCTTAATATCTTGTAAACGGCTGGGCCGATTTTCTTCAAACTTGGTAGGAGGGTACCTCAGGTGGAACAATTGCATTTTGATACACAACCGGAAGTGAAGGTCAAAGGTTACAGGCCAAAGGTCAAATTGGGTGAAAATCACATTTTCTGCTATATTTCAAAAACGAAACGTTCCCCTGACACGAAACTTCACACATACGCTGATTGAATCTAGACCTACCAAAATATGTGGTTGCCATAGCAACAGATGTCAAAGGTCAAGTGGTAGAATGGACCAAAAAATTTTCAAGTGATAATTTGTTCGTAAAACAACGTTTTTGTCCCTCAAACTCCTCCTAGTGGGCTGAACCGATTCTTTTCAAAATTGGTAGGTGGGTACCCCAGGGTGGGAACTTGTGTCTCCCAGACCCTCGGAAGAAAAGGTCAAAGGTCAGAGGTCAAAGGTCACATTTTGCAAAAAACACCTTTTTTCCCTATTTTGTACTAAAACTTCAAAAGAAAACCTTCATTTTACATGAAACTTCACAAGTATAATAGGGTAGACTAGTTCTACCAAAATATGTAGTTTCCATGGCAACCAATGTCAAAGGTCACGTGACAGGGGGTCACATACTTTTTATTGTATTCACTTTAACTCTTAACGGACGCATCCCACAAATCTGAAAGTTTAAGTGTAATAGCCTAGGCATGATACTGTAAGTTGTACCGATATGTGAGGTTGTCATGGCAACCAAGGACATAGTTCACGTTACAGATTGTCAACGGTCAAAGTGGGCATGACACCGTCACAAAAATTTTTGTGTATTGCAAGATTAGATACAAAATTTTACAAATATCATCTCACACCCCAATAAAAACCCGTACAATTCGGCATAAATGATATTCGAAGGAAAACTGCGTTCAAAATACAATTTCGAAAAATACCGCAACACCTCGCCTGACTTTTATGACGCAATTGGCAGCACAAACCCTGCCCTACGGCGCGCATCTAGATGTGGAACTAATGTAACGTTCGGTAAAGTTATGTTATCTTAGCAACCTCATGAAAACGATTGCATCACAATACAGAGTCCAACATACAGAGTGGAAGGCGCAGACCATGGTGGGGATTCGGAGCAAATCATTGGCCAATATGTTCGTGTGTTTGTGCGCGCGGGTAAAAATAGTTCTGTTTTATTGCAAGAAAGACGCGGTTCGGTCGTTATAAAGAACAGCAATGAATATGTGTGGGCAGACCAAAACAAGCGCGTCCCCACTACGAGCCTGAGCGCGTCTTTACCGTATGAGCTGTTTGATGAAGATGCTATTGTGAATACTAAGCAGTCACCGCGCAATGCACAATTCACAATGTAGTCAGCGGCCACGCTCACTGCTATATTGTAGCAGCGGTGTTTGCAATTATGTATGCACTAACACGCGTTACCAGCCACATGATTCGATGATTGTGAGCTCCCTGGTATCCATTTTTGAGACGCGCTCACATACGTTTTTTCGCATTAGTTCGAATTTCAAATGGGCTGAGCCTGGCCTGTAATTGGGAATTCAAAACGTCGTATGTCGGTATTTATGGACATAAGTTAGTACAGGGAAATCATTCACTTTATGTCAAGGTGTACCCAAAGAACAGTTACCGAGGAACTTACTTTAGAAGATTTTTGGCCGATACATTAATCTTTTCTGCGTACTGGCCTGTGGCGAATCCTAGCCCGTGGCAAGGAATAACCCAAGATATGAAACTGTGGGTGACTAACATTAGGTTAGGCATAGGGCCTACCTATCTTACATATTAGTGCCCTGAAAACTTGGCGGTTTTGAAGCATCGCCAAAAAAAGGTACGTGACAATTTCCTTGCCACGGGCTAGGATTCGCCACAGGCCAGTGCGCAGAAAAGGTTTGTGCGTCGGCCGGAAATCTTCTAACGCCACGCGTTCAACATGGCGCACACACCCAGTTTTTTAATTGAGACGCACATGATGCGCATATCAGCGATCCGGGGCACACGTGAAGTTTGCCGTCGCGTCAAGATGGAGAATACGCTCATACAGCTAGTGCCTGAATAATAACAATTACGCACCTGTCTGAAGCGTCCGAGAAAGCGTCTTACTTTTTATATCGTTGCTTTCATATCCGTATCAGTTAAGTGTAACTGTCAAGCTAGTTTTCTTTAGAGTGTTGCAAGGGGATACAAACATTTGAAAAATAAATTTGTTCCAAAATCTTAGATAGGCATACTGGATTAAAAGGGCAACCGTTACAAAGATTGGGTAGCCCTTCTCCAGTTCTTTTATAATCCGGTGTCAGAATTTAAATATCCAAATGATGTTTTTTGTTTTTGAATAAGGGGTGCGCCTATAGTTCCAAGAACTTGATTCGTCTGTGCCATATTCTTTCCGCTCGCTATCTTACGAAAAAAAAACTTCCGTCCCTTGGAACGAAAAAAAAAATCGATTCCCAAATGGACTTCAAATAGGAATTTCAAAGGATTGTGGCATGCAGCTTTAGTATGGTATTTTTCGTCAATGAAATTCTACTGTAGCATAAAAACAGCACAGATAAAACTTCTAGCACACAAATAGTTCAAGTTCTGTAACCAACTTGCGCACATGTTAGCGATGAGATATGCAACTCCGTGGATTGCCCTCTTGTTTTTCTTTTTCAGCTTAAAAACAAAATGATGTTTGTTAAATGACAGTATTTTTTACTTGAAATCAGAAAAATACAAAATACTGTTAAAATTTCTGTAAATTTAGTAGTTTTACAAAGCAGTAAAATTTGGTTAAAAAAGCAGACAGAAATGGTTTTTCAAATAAACAGAAAATACATGTTAAACAACCTTTTTTTGTTGTAGCAATACAAATTGTCTGTAAAGATACAGAAAATCTCTGTTAAAAGTAAAATACAAAAAGTTTAAGTTAAAAAAAGTCTGTAAATTTACAGAAATTTTTAACAGTGTAGGAAAATCCTAAAACGTAGGCCTATATCAGTTTGAAGTTTTGCCAAACATGCATAGCACCATTTTGCATCTAGCAAATCTAACGCAGAGAAAGGTTCTCACGAGGGGGACACAACTAATTTGGTTTTCCTGGTGAAGTTGAAATCTATTCAAATATTGCCGCATTTGCGATCTACGTTCTCCTGAGGTTCACAATTTTCCCAAGAGAAAGGGGGATACCGGTTCCCTTTAGTCTCATCCCCCAGGGCATGCCACAGATCAGAAATGCCCAGATTTTGGGTCCCTTAAAAGTGTATACATTATCATTTTTCATAGATTGATTTTTATTCACACTATTTTAGAAGTGGCAGACATGAGATTCGTATTTCAAGGCTGGGTACATCCAGCTTAAAACACGTGGGAAGCGCAGTTTCCAGCCATCTGGAGGGTTTGTAAAACCCAAAATTTTCTTGTATGTTCAGGGCCAACTGATGGTGGCGCTTCGCTTAGATAGTTTTGCAGCGCCTGACCCTCAGACGTACCAGGCCCCCACTTGTTACTTAGGCCCCCCTAATTCCATCATGGCTACGCCACTGTCAGCATTGAATACGGTCTTAAACGCGCCAAGCGTGGCTAGATTTGGGTAGTTCGATAACTGTTATTGGGAGAACATGGCTCAAACTGATTCTTAGTAAAAAAATCATTCATTCTCTTCGTACCTGTACAGGAATATAACTCAAACGATCGCTTCTCTGCCTTTTGGCTAAGATCATGTGTAGTATCTGTTCTTTTCATCCAGTCTAGAATGGAGCCATACGTGACAGACCAATAAAGTAAATGGTCTGAAGGCTGTGAGGTTGGTCGTTAAGTGTCGTCCTTCAGTGGACGTAATAGCTTCTTCGGGAAGCAGTTAAAGTTTGGTTTCGCCGAAAGGCCCTTTGCCAGAGGGTCGGGAGGACTTTGGAAAAAGTATTTGGGATATAACTCAAATGCCTTTGGTAGAATGCTGGATATCGAGGATCAATTCCATCCATTAACCCGGTGGCGGCGACAGAATGTCAAAATTGGGGACAAACTAAGGGCCAAATATATATTTTTTTGAGGGGGGAGGGGGCATTTCGGCTGCCAAAAGTGATCGTCCCTGGGGCTGTGGTTAGGATGGGTGGAGCTCAAAGAAGCTTTGAGGTTTTAGCATATCTCTAGATAAAAAAATAAGTCTCTGGAGAGGTATATTATTTATTTTTTCGGTTAACCCAACTTACAACTGACCTGAACTGAGAGGGCGAAAGTAGGGGAAGGGCCAGTTCTGGGGGAAATGTTACTAAGTACAGAAGTAGCTGTTTTGAGCGCGTTTCGGTAACACAACGATTGTCTTTGATCATTTCTATCCAGTGAAACGCGCTGGCGTCGCGTGCATAATCTCTATAGACCGAGAATGAGAGGATGGAAATGAACCTTTCATTTTCCATAATTGTCTTAGCCATTAGCACTGTTGTGAAATTTTATTTTCTTAATAATGGTCAGACGTGGGAATCATTACGAATGCTGACCTCCTTGATAATGACACCTCTCAGCCTATTCTCGTGAACAATCAACCATAATCGGACTGATGCATCCATGCTAATTTAGATGTGCTTGAGAGGGGCGAATCCCGAACATAATCCCTAACCCTTACAAATAATACAATCGATACAATACAATGGCAACAGCCAATCAAGAAACACCTTATTAAGCAGTGCGCATCTACCCGTTTGAGATGCCATTAATAAACTAAGTAATACATCACTGGGACTGAAGAGCGAAGAGCCCGCGAAAAATAAGACAGCTTGTGAAGGATTCGCGAAAATGAGGCTCTTCGGTGTTAAAATCAAATTATGAAATAGGTGAGAAAAGTTAAAGGCATTTTACCTAGTTGCATGCAACTAAATTTGAATAGGACATTTTAGCCAATAATACCGGAGAAGGTCCTTTCCTGGGTGAGGCTTATCCTTGTAATTGCAAGAGAATCCTTCACACAAACAAGCTTGTTCTTTGGAACAAGCAGTTTCTAAAAGGGTTCAAACCCCTTTAACTTTATTGATCCCAAGATACCTGAACAAGAAGCTCTCTGACAGATTCTGGATTAAGAGTAAAAGAGGTTGTTAAGACTTCCTATTCGTAAAGCCCCGATCCACACTATTTGACGCCACTTATTGCAACAAGACCGTCTTGTCGTGGTGAGCGACTGACGACTAACTAGTTTTAGGAGCATAGTGTCCGCATTATGCAACAAGTCGCATGTCCATGAAGCAATTCAATTTCACGCAAAATTGTAACGTTAAAAACACCCTTTATTTGTTACGTTGATGAGGGAGAAATGTGTTCTGTTCATTTCGATTAACTGATCTTCAGCTTCATTCCAGAAGTCCGTCATTTTTGTCAGTTAAACGTTTCAGTCTCATGCGACTGAACACGAAAATAGGTTGCGCGTCTACTTGCGAGTAGTTGCAAAAGCATTCCACACTTTCCAACGCGTCTGAACAATCTCGTTGCAATGAGTTGCGTCGCATCGAGTCGCATAGTGTGGACGGGACTTTAAAGTAAGCGCTGTGACATCGACACAGTCTCATTCAAAAAAAACATTCTGGACAGAGTATGAGAAAACTCCTACTGGAATTTCAGATTTTCGAACTATCGTCGCTCTGACTGGGTAGGGTGAGTTTTTTCTGTTTTTAGATACAATAAGGGGAATATTGAGTTTTATGGTTAGATTCTAAGAATGTATCCTGATCCAAGAATACTTAATTGCTGTGGTCGGTGTATATGTGGAGGTCAGGTATTCGAATTATTATTACGGAATAAGGGTGCTGCTATTTCTCTTTGTGAGGATTACCTTCTTCTTCAGTGTAGTTACATACTTCTTCAGAATATCTGCCCCAATTGGCATTATATGGATAATATTTTATTCTGGCTTTCATACAGAGCAGAGTGTAAGGTGATAAGTCTTGCACCACTTTGATGGAAAATGAGACAGTTGTCGTACCGGTTGAGAATTCTGACTGCAAAAGAAATAAACGATTTTTTCAATACAATCGAATAATTGTGAAGTGACTATACCAGATCTATTAAACGATCCCCGAAATTCTGAAGTTTAATACATTCCTTATCTTCTGAAGAAATTCTGAAGTTTTATATATATTCCTTGTCTGTCATGTCGAAGAGACACTAGGATACATTCTCAATAGTTCGATTAGCCTTTTAAGGGCTATTCGGCCATTTTTGGTATATTACAAGCAATGCAGTCTACATTCATAAGCTCGTTCTCTCTTTTTATCTGCTCCTTTGTTCGTTCTAGGTTACCCTGATCTGCCGGCTTCATACCCATTGGAGAAACCTAGGCCATTGTGCAACTAAATATTCAAACACGAAAGCTCCAAGTAATGCATCCAATTAGAATGCTCAATCTCCTCCCAATGAACACTTCGTTCAATAATAGACGCGGTGGTTTGAATGCTTTTAGCCCGACTTCAGATTGAGGCAAGTGCCACCTGGAATGGTCATTAATGCCACCATGTTTTTTCGATTCCCTGATATGTCTATAAGCAGAAAAATTCAGGTATATGGGTATCTTCGGAGTAGGTTGGGGAAATATAGCGGGGTATCTGCCAAGAGTCAGGGTGCTGAAAAATAAAAAATTTAAGGGATAGGGGAAAGTAAAATGGCTATTATTTTTCATCTAGAAACTCGAGAGTTGCAAACTACCCCTCAAAATACTTGCAAAGAAATTGTCTTTTAGTTGATATACAGATTTTGAGAATCACGTGACATTTGAGGTCATTAAAAGTCAAAAAGGTACGAAATTTGACCTTTGACCTAAATCTTGACTATGCTATTTTAAAATGTAATTGCGTACAGTAAATCCATTCATTTTTCCTAGTTTGGTCTGAAATGATTATATTACATGTCTTCAGACAATTTTAGGCTACTAATGTTCCTGGGTTTGTACTTAGGAAGCACCAGTATCGAACGAAATGTTAACTAGAAAAAAATCTGTTAGAAAAATATAGTTTTCCAACCCGGAAATGACAATCTATTCACAATTAATGAGCGTAACAAGCTGTACACCAACTCGAAATCATTTTTATATCTATTTAAGCATTCCTTGTCATAGCAAATCTATTAATTGCATATCTACATGTCCATATCGATACCCCTGTCCCTCCTTAATATCTAAAAAAGGGGAAAAACAATACAATGAAATATCAGTACTAAAAGCTTCAAATTGGGCAGGAGATTGAGGTATGTGCCATCTGGAGTGGTCATTATGGGCTATGGCCCACAGGCATCTCACAGGCAACCCTACACTTTCCATCGCAATATTTTTGGAAACGGTACGGTCCGCTGAACACGAAATCAAGTGGTATTAGTAAATATTTTTGGTCTCGCCTGGTCAAAATGGCTGCCCCCCAAAAAATGGTGGCAAACATTTTGAATATTTTGTATTAAATAATAATAAAGAAAATATTCTTAAAAATTATTTTTAAGGGATCTACTTTTAAAATTTAGTCATATTTTATGACAAGTATTCCAGAATTAATTTTTGGGACTGTTTTGGTGAGATTTAGGTTAACCAAGATGGCGGAAAACGCAAAATGGCTGCCTAAATAAATGCAATATTTCCCAAAAATTGTGAAAAAAATTGTCAATTTCCACATTTCTTAATCACAATGATGTAAAAAAATGTTTTCAAATAAAGGCGGAACTTGACAATCCTAGATACAGGAGTATATGTCATTCAATATGTCGGAAATGCACTGAAGAAGTAAAAAAAAATGCAGTAAAAATTCCCCACAAAAATAAGAAAATAAATTAAAAAATGAAAATAAATGTCAGAAAATAATCACTAAAAATATATTTCCTCTAAAAGTTTCTAATATCTTTATAGAAATTGTACATAATTCTCAAAACATGATTTCTGGTATTTTATGCAGGACCCCATACTAACCAAGATGGCGGAAACAACAATATGGCCGCCAATAAAACGATCATAATGTATAGAAAATAATAAGAAAAATATTCATTAAAAATACTTTTGACACAGTTGCCCCTAATTTCTGGCCAGATTTTATGACAAATAATCCTCATTTACTTTTTAAAATACTTCTCTTGGAACTCAGATCAACCAAAATGGCGGAAAAGCAAAATGGCCGCCGATGCATTAATTATGTTGATATATCATGACGATAGGAACATAATCATTAAAAGTACTTTTGGCACAGGGAAACCTTACCTGTATCCATTTTCTATTGTAAATATTCACAAAGTATATTTCTGGACATTTCTTTGCAAGTATTTTGAGGGGTAGTTTGCAACTCTCGAGTTTCTAGATGAAAAATAATAGCCATTTTACTTTCCCCTACCCCTTAATTTTTTTATTTTTCAGCACCCTGACTCTTGGCAAATACCCCGCTATATTTCCCCAACCCACCCGAATTTTTCTGTTTATAGACATATCAGGGAAACGAAAAAACATGGTGGCATTAATGACCATTCCAGGTGGCACTTGCCTCAATCTGAAGCCGGGCTATTTGAGGCATCTTCAAACGATATGGAAATATCCACAAGCTTGAAAGCGTAACAGATTGGTTGCTTGTCATTTAATTTTTCAATATGCCAAGTTCTCAAAACAATTGATGACACGATGCGAATAAAGGTTTTTTTCAGGGTCGGTGAAATCGTAGAGAATGTTGGTACGAGAAACCCCGATCAGGGCAGTACGGGCATTGTCGGTAGTCTCTGTTTAAGAGTGTACTTCAAGTCAATAAATTTAAATTCATATATTAAACAGCATGAAAGATGAATTCTAACAGTCTAACTCCCATCTATAAAGGACATTCTTTAGCCAAGATTTAAAATGTTGAAATGTATTGCTTCAAAAGAAAGTATAGCCTAGTCCATTAATTTTTTTTGAATTGTTAATGGTGATCCGACCGAACAGGGTCGGCACTTCGATGAAATGTGATCGTCAAGGGCTTTCATTCCCGACGTCTGCCAATTTTGTCAGGTGCACGAATCAGTTTTATGAGACTGGGTGGTTCGACTGCTTGCGACTAGTTGTTGCAAACAGCTTCATAGACTGCCACATTTCGGAGTCCCGTAACAAGGAGTTGCATCGCATCGAGTCGCATGGTCTTGACGCCGCCGCTTTACAGTTACAGCGCAGTTACATGGGCCTAAATGATTTAACGTACACTACGGCAGGCCCATTCGTGCAAATAATAAATTTATTCGTGCAAAGAGAAACATTAAAAGCAAATAACTCGTTTTTTACTATTTGAAATAACGCTGTATGAAATTTGGACAAACTTCTTTGCCCAGAGACCGACATCAGAGACCTTTCTTCAGAGACCGACATCCTTGGTGGATTCTTGCAGGGAAAATCTCGTAACAAGTTGACACTAATTTAAACCTTGGACACGACCAGGACGCGACAAGTTTGTCCAAGTCTAAGTTTTAGGGAAGGTTTCTCTATAATGGTGCAAAAAACTTTATAAATTGATCCGAGGTCTTCATCCATGTGCAAATCTGTATGTGGACTTTTCGGGGTCGCTAGGATCTGGTGTGAAAACCTGTAACTGCCTACTATTTAGTAGGGAAAGGAGGATGTCCTCTTTTGTTGGGCGATGCGCACTGTTTCACCAAAAAAAAAAAAATTCCTAACTGGCTACCGATAACCCCAATCCCTAACCCGAACAAAGAATACAATCAATACAATACAATGGCAACAGCCAATCAAGAAACACCTTGTAAAACAGTGTGCATCTATCTTTCACATATTTGTGCATGTCCGCGTAAACGTGTATGTAAATGTTTGTGATATTCGCTATAATGTTTGAGAAAGGAATAAAATTTTTATGTTGGAAATTTTGAAACCCCAAATGGTGGTTTCCCTTGCTCAGATGTTGGGCAATCCTCCCATCCCATGTCCCTGTCACCCTAATGAACTTATACATGCCAAGTTTCAGTTCTGCTACCACGATGTGAAGTACAGTGTCTCTTAATTGCCCTACAAGAAAAAAGGCCGTGGCTGGCTCGACTTGAACCAATATGTTTGGAACTGGGTCGTAAAACTCCATCTAAGTAACTAACTAACCTAATCACCCTACTAAATACTTCACGAAATAGGTACAGATATGTTGGAATTAGGCAAACTGAGAGCAAGAAGAATAACGTCTGGGCAACTCAAAATTGAATTGTCGTCGAGGAGAAGAAATATCTAAAGCAACTCATTGTTTCTAACCATTTTTTGAGAAACAAGCGATTAAGCTTTGAATAGTCGTTGATATTGGTATCTCAGAACTAAAGGTAGAGCTACGCCATTTGCTGGGAAGCGCCACTGAAACGAAATAGTTACTACTCACACTGCTCTGTCCAATTTTCTTGTCAGCCCCAATTTCATTTGTGACAGTATAACCAAATTGTAATGTAGAACTTGTTATCCAGGAATCGGGAACATCAAAACTTCCTGTGAAGGTGAATTTACCAGTCGTCTCCATTTTGACATTCACAGGTGGATCAGGAATCACTACAAATATGAGAAAAAATTCCATTGCACGCTATTTATCTTCATTTCATTGTCCTCTATGTAACGCAAAAAGCAATGGTACATCACAATGGCGTAAAATTGGTGTACATTCCATTATGTATTGAAATATTTCTTCTTTACCGTAATAATGATGGCGAAATATATATAACAAATGAATAACTCGGTGAAAAATTGATCAGCTTCACCAGGACTCGACCCTCCCGCGCTCAACGTGCAGATTCCTTTCCCCGTTTGGCTATGAAGCAGTCCTGGAAGTACGAATTTCAGAAAAGGATCAAATAATTATCGAGTCAAGCTCCCCAAACATATGGAACACCGTTCAATCTACGCCATGGGTGACCCAACGCCTGTGACATATTAACTCATATTAATGTTAATCGAACAGACGAAAATGACCTTATGAGGAACACATTATGATTATGAGAAATAAAAAACTATATATATATATATATATATATATATATATATATATATGTATATATATATATATATATCTATATGTATATACATACATATATATATATATATATATATATATATATATATATATATATCACTAATTCGGCACTTAGGGGGAAAGTTGTTGTTGAAAAGTCGACCTTAAGGGGGAAATTTTTGGGGGGCGAAATATAAGTTTCGCCGTAACGTGTCTACACACTTTTTCTATAGGAATACGTAAACGGACAAGGGCGCTCTCCTAGATTTACAAAGTAGATACAATTACTTCAAAGTTGTCAAGTTTACGGACACCTAGCTGTTAACGCGAACGGATGGCTGGCCATTGAAACAACGTTGTTTATATTTTTAGACGTTAGAGCAAACACTTTTTCTTATGTATTTCATTGTTATTTTTTCGCCCTATTTACGCGCAGATATAACAATTCCCCCCTAAGGTGGGAATTAGCGTTATATATATATATATATATCCACGGAAAAATACATACTTCTGTCGTCAAAAACAGGGCTCAATCCGTTACAGAGAGCTTGTACACAATGAAGAAAGAAGACTGAGTGATTACTCCATACTAATTCTTATACACACTACGGTCCGTAGTTCATGGTGGTAGCCGGCGTTGTTAAGGGCATCCTGATACGCCGGCTACCACCATGAACTAAAATACGCTGGAAAGAAGCCCCAACAGAAAGGAAACAGAAAAAGAAACATTATTTGGTACAACCCACCCTACAGTAAACACGTCACGACGAAAGTTGGTAAATTATTCCTTCAACTACTGGACAAGCACATCCCAAAAGGTAACCCACTCCACAAAATTTCCAACCGAAACAATGTTAAAGTCAGTCACAGTTGTATGGATAATATTGCGCACATAATTAGCGCATACAACAAATCCATCTTGGCCAACGGGGCACGCACAACGAAGGTATGTTATTGCAGGACACCAACCAATTGCCCACTGAATGGTCTATGCCAAACAAAGAACATTGTGTATCATGCATCAGTCACATCCCAAAGGGGCTCATACATTTACATAGGGGCCTGCGACACCGAATTTAAGAAGAGATGGTACAACCATAAATCCTCCTTCAAACTCGAAAACAAACGCAACGACACCGAACTTAGCAAACACATATGGAATCTCCGCGAAAGCACTCGTCAACTTTAATCTAACTTGGAAAATACTAAAACAAGCCAACTCCTACTCCAACAAATCCAAACGCAGCCAGCTATGTCTATGGGAGGAGTACTTCATCAAAACAAAAAGAAAAAGCCTAATCCTGAACAGCAGAACCGAGCTCATTAGCAAGTGTAGACACTCCAACAAGTTCCCACTCGGCAACAACTAATCCATCTTTTGTATTTGACCCACTCTTGACTGCCTCTACCACGGTGAACGCTACAATCTGCACCTCAATCACACACCTGACGAGTCTTATATATATATATATATATATATATATATATATATATATATATATATATATATATATATATATATATATATATATATATATATATATATATATATATATATATATATATATATATATATATATATATATATATATATATATATATATATATATATATATATATATATATATATATATATATATATATATATATATATATATATATATATTAGACAAGATTGAGAAACCAATAAAACTAATGACCAACAAGATTGATAAATATCCGAATATATTTCAATCCCACCTGGGATCTTCCTCAGCGGATTAGACGGTGAACGTACAGCGATTACAAATGAAAATGTAAATGACAACTGTTAACGATTTTAAGTTATTGTTCAAAGTCAATACATTGATGCGCGCGTCATGAGCCAGTAATAAATGACGCGTTTGCAAGGATCAAAATAAAGAAATTATGACGCATTGCTACAATATTGTGACGCAACTGTGATAAAGACACGCCCAGAGATGATCACAAAATGATGTGGGGGTAAAATGATAGGAAACCCCGATCTTTGTTTAAGCCATGGGAGACTGTTTTCAAGTAATGGATCTTTTTAAGTTCGAAAGTTTTCCTCTCCCGGATGTCGGAAAACCCCCCTTTAAGAATAAAACACTGAAAATCCCTCGAGTGATTAGCTTCGCTAAAATGCTTACCTACTGGCAGGCATTGAGTTCCGTCTCTAATGCTCTGTTTGTGGTTATTTATTCTTAGGCGAAATTTAGTAGAGGTCTCTCCAACATAAAGTCCGTTATCACAGGTGGGACATTTCAATATGTATACGATGTTGGAGGAATCACAGGTGTAGTTGCCCGGATGAAGGGTCACTGGTCCTCCCGGGCGGTTAAGTATAATCTCTTCATCAGTTAATAATATATCACAAACTTTGCATCTAGGATTATCTCACTTGCGATTTCCAGTGCGCTGATGAGGTTTCGGAATTTCACTGTGAACTAAATGCCTTTTGAGGTTCTTAGATTGACGGAAAGCGGGGAGAAGGGGTTTGGCAAATATTGGATCATTGGGGTGTATCCTCGAGAGGGCTTTCCACTCTCTCTTGATCTTTTCATTAGCAGGGACTACAGCTGGGTGACATACCTGGACCATCGGAATTTTATCCATAGAACATTTTGTATTATAAGACAGAAGATCCTTCCTATCAACAAACGTGGCCTTTTCAACTTGTTTTTGGATAATTTTCCAAGGATACGCTTTATTGAGGAAATGCTGTAAGAGCTGTTTAAGTTGTTCCTGAAAATCTTCTGAATCAGAACATATACGTTTGTAACGTAAGATTTGGCTATATACAACGGATTCTTTCATATGCTGAGGGTGACAACTCTTAAAATGGAGGAAATCGTGGTGGTCTGTAGGTTTGTGATATACAGTAGTAGTTAGTTTGCCCCCTTCGATCTTCACAAGAACATCTAAAAAAGGTAATTCCGTAGGTGATGATTCATGTGTAAATTTGATTAGAGGGTGAATATTATTAGCCAATTCTACGAATTTTTTCAAATTCTCTTTACCGTGTTGCCAAATCATGAATATGTGATCTAAGAAACGAAGGTATATGAGAGGCTTTAGGGGAGTATCAAGTAGCAATCGTTTTTCAAATTCTCCCATGAAAATGTTTGCGTAGGCTGAGGCCATTTTGGTTCCCATAGCTGTTCCCTTGATTTGGATGTAACAACGCCCATTGAAAGACAAAATATTGTGTTTGAGAATGAACCTAATTAAGGTAGCGATGTCATCTGGCACATGGTCGTCTATTGAATGAATACGAAGGAAGCGACAAGCCTCAACACCTTCATCCTGGGGAATATTGGTGTAGAGCGATTTAACATCTAGGGAAACTAGTAGAGTACCTCTTGCTAAAATGTGGATTTCAGAGATTCTTTGCAGGAAATGAGTGGTGTCTTTTAGGAAACTAGGAAAGTTGCTAAGTAAAGGTTGAAGTACTGAATCTACATATCCGGATAAATGTTCTGTAAGAGTACCGGAGCAAGAAACAATGGGTCGGAAAGGGGGTAATATTTTACTAGTCCTAGCAATGTCTAATCCGCTGAGGAAGATCCCAGGTGGGATTGAAATATATTCGGATATTTATCAATCTTGTTGGTCATTAGTATTATTGGTTTCTCAATCTTGTCTATTTAACTATTGACCAATACACGGAAAACAGTTTTATAAAATGTATATATATATAACGCTAATTCCCACCTTAGGGGGAAATTGTTATATCTGCGCTTACATAGGGCGAAAAAATAACAATGAAATACATAAGAAAAAGTATTCGCCCTAACGTCTAAAAATATAAACAACGTTATTTCAATGGCCAGCCATCCGCTCGTGTTAACAGCTAGGTGTCCGTAAATTTGACAACTTTGAAGTAATTGTATCTTCTTTGTAAATCTAGGAGGGCGCCCTTGTCCGTTTACGTATTCCCATAGAAAAAGTGTGTAGAAACGTTACGGCGAAACTTATATTTCGCCTCAAAAAATTTTTCTCCTTAAGGTCGACTTTTCAACAACAACTTTCCCCCTAAGTATGTATATATATATATAAATATATATATATATATATATATATATATATATATATATATATATATATATATATATATATATATATAATAAGAAAGTAAACACTATTGCATTTCAAGAAACAAGCTTGTTTCGTATAGGCTTACGTTTGTAGCCTACACTCCTCAGTCTACAAATGCGAAGCATAACGGTTATAAAATAACAAAATGAAAATGAGACGCGCGTGTTATAGACACGTCATAGAGGTTTAGCGCCCATTATGACGTCCACAGAAGAAAGTATTATCTGCAGAACTAGAACGCGTAAAATAGCTTAAGAGTGCGCGGGTTATTAAAATACGCACAAAATCTAAGTGTTTTACAGATCAGTAGGGTAAGCACTCTATGCTTCATTATAAAAAGTTATTATGAGATAACAGCTTCTTTTTACGGTGCCTACAGCTACTAACAAGTTCATTCCTATTATTGAAGGAAGACATAAGGTTTGTGGATGATGAAATATTTCTCAGTTACACAAAGATTGCATCTCTTGCTTAATGTTGAAATAAGAATTTCCGTGTGCTAGAATTTTCCATTTGATTGAGTATGGTACGTTATTGTCCTTTAATGTCCAGATGTATTGGCTGAGGGTGGTGGCATTCCTCTGGGTTTCCTTTCTAAAACTACTGTTGTGGCCGTTGAATCTTGTTTTGAAGGGGTTTTCAGTTAATCCGACGTATGTTTCCACCTTTAGGTTGTCCTGTCTTGTTACTGAGGCTTGGTTGATTACACCTAATGCTAGGCAATTACCTTCTAAGGGGCATAAGTTATCTCTTCGACAGTTGCAGGTTTGATTACTTTGATCACTTTCTGCTGTCTTCTCAGCTCTTAAGATCGATTTGTTGTGAGAGGAGATGATTTAGTGCACGTTTGGCACACAGCTGTAACTAATTTTAACGGTGTTGCGGTTCAGTATTTGGTGTAACTGATGACCAGGGGGAAAACAATTCTCGAGTAAATTTAAGAATTTCCTACCGACGTTGGTAGCAACGTTTGCACTGTATGGGGGGTTAAACCAAGTTATGTTGCGTTTTCTTTTGCGCTTCTCGTTGCTGTTGTTTCGAGATGACGGGATGAATCGCAGCTGATGATGATACCCACTTTTGTTGACAGCGTCCTGATATGGCGGTGCTACTGCGTTAAATATCTCATCGTTAGACGATATGGAGGAGAGGCGTTTATTGACGGCCTCTGGAATGTTCTTTATGATAGAGGGTGGGTGGTTGCTTTCCCTATGTACATACAAAGGTGTATTGTTCTGTTTCATGTAGGGTTTGCAGGTACCGTTTCTGAGGTCTAACGTTACATCGAGGAAATTAACGGATTTCTTGTTGTCTTCTATCGTGATCTTCAGTTTATTGGCTGTGAAGATCCTGCATATCTCTTTCTTTATATTTTCTGTTTGTCTTGGTGCTTTGTTACAGATTGCTAGTCCATCGTCTCTGTATAATCCTACATTGATCTCTAAATGTTGAAGTTGCGATAAGATGTATAGTCCTATGAGCTCGCAAGTTTCAGCTCCATCGTAACTACCCATGGTGACGTCAACTTCGGGATTTTCGCGTTTACACCATGGGAGATCATCATCGTACAATAGGGACCTTTTGGCGTGGAGTATAATAGACCTATCTTGGTCGGTAATAGTATCATACTGGGAGGCAAAATCAATAGCCTTTATTAGAAGACTTTCTGTGATAGAAGGGTAGAACTCACAAATATCAAAGCAGATGAACGAATTTTCTGTTACGTCGTCGATTTTGTTGAACCATTCAATCACCTCGTTGGTGGTTTTCCATTGGTTTAGGTTAGTCGCAGCTATGATCTTAGAGTTGATTCCGTCGATGATTTGGGTAGTTATATATAAATATATATATATATATATATATATATATATATATATATATATATATATATATATATATATATATATATATATATATATATATATATATATATATATAGTTCGAAAAGAGGTAGTAAAAAGTGCTTAAAAGTCTGCGGAAAACTCCACGACGTTTCGGCGGGTATAAACCCTTCATCAGGTCGCAAAAACCAAACTGAACAACCAACAGTAACAATTGGACACGACAAACATCAAATCCGAAGCGGTCAGTGTAAAAACAGAACCGGACGAAAGTGATTGTCAGTATTTTTTGTTTTATCTTTCGCACTCTTTTTTCTGACAATGTGACGTAAGTGACACCACAAAGGGGCCCCGGCACAAAAAAGTGACGCAATTGAGATTGGCTGATTTAATTGTAACGTCCCAAAATAAAAGAGATACGCAGGTAGTAAAGGAGCATTGACTGAGAAATAGTAGATGCAAGTACATACCAATTTAAGTTTAACATAGACAAAGAATGTTTCTTACGGATGAATGTTATAGTAGAATTCTCAAGGAGACAAAGTAAGCCCAGTCTCTCAAAAGCCGAACGGATAGATATATGAAAAGTGAAGTCTGTTTAAGGGTAAATGTTGAAAGGAGCAACATCATCTGAATATGATGGGTTTACAAACGTATAACCCATGTTAAGACTCTTAGTGTGAGTATTAAGATTCAACTACGTCGGACAAATCACAGCAAAGAGGGATAATTTTGATGAACTCACAAATTTTGAATGTAGGTTTAAGATATTTGGCACTGCTCCCACGCAGGGTTTCCTGGTGGAAGTTTTGACGAGGTAAGCAAATCTTTCAGGCTTCACGTTTGCCGATCTCCTACTGTGTGAAGGGGGTTCGAAAAATAAATGGCGAATAGAGAGTCTTCTCTCAGAAGGTAAAAATCTGTTCTAGGTTCCTTGAACAATTTCTCGACAGATGGTTTATTAGTCAATAAAATAATCATCTCTTATCCGCTGGTGATTTAACTTGAGCAGCCATGAACTAATCAGATTGCTTACATGCCTTATACCACTTTGTGAAGCCAAATGCAAACAGTGCATTTAGATAGGTGTAGATTACTTTGCGATTCTTTAGGAGAGGTCACGGCCTGATGTTGTTGCCTGGACTGTCGCCTCGAGAGAAAATTTGGGAACCCCTGTTCAACACTATGTTAACTGTAAAATATGCCTACAGACAGTTTCGGTTTTACAGAACAAAAAAGGGAAAATACAAAGAGCAAGTGCAAAAGGCTTTGTCCATTCTTTTTCAGAAAATATCGACCGCGCTTGTTATTGCTTTCCTTTGCCTTTTTGTTTTGAAGTATTTCTTTGTATATTTATTTTTGTTCTGTAGATTAACCACATAATTGTTTACGTGAAAAAGCAAAGACCAAAAGGTTTTCCAAAAATGCACCTTTTTTTGCCAGATAGAAAGTCTTTTCTGAAGATGACGTTCCAAAATCATTCCTCACGGTAGTGTTTACTAAGTATGCTGTAGACCCATCAACGTGATATATGTCTATATCGACACTGATGTTTAGTTGTACTTCATGTTGGTCATGATTAGAGAGAATTAATCCAAACGACTCGAACCTAAAATTAAAAGGAGGAAATTGCACAATGGTAAACCTCAAAACAGCTTTCATTTCTGAGTAACTGAGAACACTTACTGTCAATTGCATTAACGTAGCCGGGGGGGGGGGGGGATTACTGATCTCCCCCTTTCAGCGTCGAAAAAATTAAAAGAAAAAACCTTTCAACATTTTTGAGCAGGAGAAAATCTACTGACAATGTAATAGCAACTAGCAACACGTTGCACCAGATTGCTGAATTTGTTTAAAAAATTTCAAAGGGGATGATGGGGGTCCTCCCCCAGCCAACATGCCCAACTGGGCCCCAACTGGGTTTAAGCTGGGCTACTTGCTGGGCCCCAGCTGGGGCCCATCCGTGTTTGTCAGTTGTTCCCACGTGGGGCCCAGCTGGGCTAGCCTTTCCCAGCTGAAGCCCAGTTGAAGCCCAGCTGTGCCCCGCTTCAATAACTGAAGCCTAGCTGGGCTTCAGCTGGGAAAGGCTAGCCCAGTTGGGCCCCACGTGGGAACACCTGACAAACACGGATGGGCCCCAGCTGGGGCCCAGCAAGTAGTCCAGCTGAAACCCAGTTTGGGCCCAGCTGGGCATGTTGGCTGGGCCTCCCCCTTGAGAAATTTTTGAACACCCCTTCATTATATCAGGCAAATGTGTTACCCCTTGCAAATCCCTGCATCGCTACGTCACTGGTCAATTGAAAACTCAATCAACTTCTCTTGTAAAATAGTTTTAATAGTCAACTTAGGGAATTCGACCCTTCTGACTGGGTTGCAAGGTCAAATGTATACATGGCAGCCATTTCGCTTTTGTTCGCTTGCACGCATTTAATTCATGCAGTCCGCTCGACGATTTGTACAATCTAAAATCAAAAGAGTGAACTTAGTCACTATTTGATAGAGTGAGGTGTAGTTCACTCCATTTTAGTGAAATTCACTCCTGGAAAAGTGCGAATTCACCCTCCCTCGAGTGCCTGCAATAATTACTCTTGTTTGAAAGTGATCACTGTAAGATCTTCATAAAGAGTGTCAAAACGTCGCTCGGTTGGAGTAAATTTCACTCTTTGTTGAGGAAATTTGACTCCTCGTGGAATGAATTAACACTCCAATAAAGTAAATTCGCACTTATCACTCTTTTATAGGGTGACTTAGTTCCCTCTTCTGATTTAAGAAAAAGCCAAAAGGCAAAGTGATTCCTTGCCGAAAGAAAGAAGCGAGAATTTTAGCCTTTTGACCTCAGGCGATCTCAGAAGATAACATATTGAACAATTTGGTCTCATTTAGAGAGCCCTCCCTATATCGTTGATTTTACACCACAGTGTAGACTTGGCCAAGTCTCTTGTGAGTGTTCCGCAGGGAGCTGTAATCTTTCTCTACAAAATCCCCGACTTCAGCATAGTACAGCATATCGTATTTTCCTTTTGTCTAATACGCCCTCTATCGGTCTATTCATTGTATCGTTTCTCAATAAGAGACTTGGGACAAATGGTTTCTATGACGTCATATTCATGGGGGCTATTTATTATTCATCTTATTTACATAAAACAACACACCTGCCACACTCCTTACCTTCCTGAGGAGTGCAATTTTCAGCACACCTGGAAAATCTAAAACTCAAGGCATGCATTTGTGTGTTTGTGGGAGGGTGATTGAAAAGAATCTGGCAATTGTTGCACAACAGTAACAAGTGGAAAGACACTGCATACATTACCATCTGTAACTGAGCATCATTCAGTGCATATGAGAGGTCACTTTGGGATTAGCAACAATCCGTCATCACAGTTAAGGTCATTGGAGGATTGTGACTAAGGCATAGCACATGCAGCCTGGTTTCAAATGATTGCAGGTAAGTACCTGTAGTTGCATTACTACAGTCTAGTTCTACATTCCATAAACTCTTGAGTCAGTGTAAACTCAGCCAAAGTCCTGTGGCAGGCTTACGCACAAGGTTTCAACCCTCAGGGACAAAGTTTTGGGGACCAAGGGCTTAAGCTGCAAGGAACTGAGTACAGTATTACATCATGATTGCATGTATTTCTGTACCACTACTGGGCAATTACCAGGTTCTGGGTGAAACTAGAGAACATTTTCTTGGTGTGTGTGTGTGTGTGGGGGGGGGGGGGGGGGGCAGTGACGTAGGGCCACATAGGGCGTACTGCAACCAGACAGGCCAGATAGATGAGTGGTTAATGTAAGTGGTGTAAGGTTACAGGTGGGGTTATAAGTTATCAATCACAACACTGAGACAAGATATTATTGTCCTTCATGGTTTTGGGAAGGTAAAGGTCTACCTACTACATGGTACATAATGTGACAGATACATAGGTGGCTCAGCAATTTCGGGGTTCAATCAAAATAGACATGTGCTCTCCCCCCTCTCTCTCCCTCTCTGATTAGTAAAAGGAGGAATAAAAATTATCAGATTCATATTGAACACATGTCTATAGTGGATACAGTGTCACATACCTAATTAGTGACAGAACTGCTGTATCCACTGACTCTTTTGCTACAGGCTGTAAGAAAAAATTCATGTGGCCAATACTATACAAGATGGCTGGCAATTTCTACCTTCTCACGTAGGGTATATGGGTTCGCTCTTAAGCCCTCCCCCGTCTCATTGGTCCCATGTCTCATAAGTCCCCTTTCATATATTCCATCTTGTTTTGGTGCCCGTATCAAAAGTCCCATACCTCACTGCTTCCTCACCCAATTAACTCGTTTGGGATTATAAGGGGTTCGGGTTAGAGATAAGGTTATGGGACATGATCAGCTGAAAATATGAGGGGAACAACGACGTGGGGAACCAATAAATATCGCAGGTAAAGAAACCTATATTAGATTAATAAGGAATACCATATGGGTAGTCCACGTGGGGGGATATTAATTGGGCAGCTGACCTATATTCTCCCCACATATCAGTTGTTTGCCTTAGAGCTCATATCAGTCAAGTGGATTACCTTATAAAGGCCACTTATAAATCCCGGGTGCAACTGGAATGGACGGGAATGGAAAGCTACCCACTGGTGATGCTACGGGGGCAGCCAAGAGGGGCATGTATATTTTCCTCTCCCCCGATTTTGGCCTGTGCCTCGGCCCCTAACTTAGGAGAGTTAAGAATTCGGTTAACGAAAAAAAAAAATAACATACCTCTTCAGACTTAAATTTTCGTACAGAGATATGCTGAAACCTTGCAAGTTTCCGGGCTTTGGCCCCCTGGACCCCATCCCCAGAAATGAGCTCTTTGGAATATGCTTTTAACTTCCAACATTATCCTTTGCCTTGAATTTGTTCCGCACACAGTCCAATTTTGACGTTCTGGCGCTGCCGCTGCTTATATCAAGGATTGTGATTTACCGAAATGGGGAAGTAAAGAGATGGGACTATAAAGACATTTTCCCCTGAGGTTTGACGGCAAAACTATCCTTTAGCCTGGAAATAACGGTACATTTTGCTCCTATCCATTTGACATATCTTTCTGTATTCTTAGTTCAGTACTTTTTTAGCTGAAGGGATTTAGAAGCTTTCGTTCGTTGCATTACTTGTAGTCTATATAGTCATAGTGCAATATGCCAGCGTAACGTGATCAATTCGCATAACTGCTTGAAGTACTAATTCAAGGTGCTAAGTCGCTTCAAGGTAAGCACTGCTTCAAGATATCGTGCCCGTAGGATCGATCGAATTGTCACCTATATTGTAGTAATTACTTTACATCATGCGAAATTTCCATTTTTGGAGTATTCTGCTTTTGTACGAGGGCAAAAACATTGCGTTTTCTGGTTTGCTTCAATTGGAGACGATACTACTTTTCAGGGTTATAAAGAACGATCGTATTTTTGGTTTACCATGAGAGATATCAATTTACGCTTAAACATTTAAAATAAAGAAATGTTTACACGTATGCTTACATATTTTATTACAAAATGTATGACCAAGGGCGTTAACATTATTCACTCTCGATTCTATACAACCCTTCCATATGAACATTGTAGGCTACAATGTTTGTTGAGAAAGTTGAATGATTGGTAGGGCTGATTAAGTTTTAACGTAAAAAGTAAATAGCCTCATTAGTGTGACGTCATAGAAACAACTTGTCTCAAGTCTCTCATTGAGAAGCGATACCATGAATAGGCCGATAGAGGGCGTATTAGACGAAAGGAAATTACGATATGCTGTACTATGCTGAAGTAGGGGAATGGGTAGAGGGAGTCATCAGCTCCCTGCAAAAGACTTGACCAAGTCTGGAAAGGTCGCAAAGCGCGCCAAAATTTGTGCTTCTCTTTTTTTTTTTAAATTTCCATAGACGATCATATTCGGTATGCCTATCGGGGTACAGTATTTTTCCACAGTCCATTCGTGATGTGTGTCGGGTCTGTCGGTACCTACGAAATCGGCCAATGTATACGGCCAAACAGCCCCAAAACTCAAGTGGGGAGACCGAACCCTGCCCTTTTACTTTACGTTAGTGAATAAACTGTCTTTGAACCTTAACACATAAGTTAGGGCCCAATTCTCTCACCCCCAATAGTGGGCCAATTCTCCTTACCTTCTTGCTAAAGCCCCTCTCAAAATTGTCTGAAATTCATCCTCAGCCAGACACAATCTTGGTATATTGCTTAATTTAAGGGTGAGTACAGATTGAAAAACTCAATATGTATAATCAAAACACTCTCAGTACAGTTCTTGCTGTGTAATAAAAGCTTTGGTTCTTCGCATTGTTTGAATTAGCTGACAATCAAAGGGCTGAGTCAATTGAGAACTTGGTAAACCCCTTCAATAACTGAAGTCTGGGGTGAGCGGACTTGCCCTTTTAAATTTTTGTGAACTGAAGTACCGGTATTTCTTTCATGGGAGAATACTATCACTAATGTTTGATCAAAATCCTTCCTTCGATACATTTAGCAATAACGTCACTTAAGCTAAAGCGCGTATTGAAAATGAAATTTTCTTTGAGATTGGGTTAACTTAGCTGACCCAGATCTTTTGTAGATGTCCATAGACAGTTCGGCCGCTTCGTTGTCCGCTGTTGTTGAAAAACACCAGATGGTTGTGTTAGGACTATCTAAACAGTTTGGCATAGGTGGCTTTTGCGGTTTTTCTGAGAAAAAATAAGAAAATCAAATTACTTAAACTACACTTGCGAATCTCAATTTTTTCTAAGCATAGGAGATACGCTAATCAGGGAGCTGTTAGCTCCCTTCCCTAATCTAGACTGAAAACCGGTGCCCAACTGAGGCACCGAAGTCTGCCCGATTCATCAATGCTTTGGTCAATGCACTGTTAAAAATTTCTGTAAATTTACAGACTTTTTTTAACTTAAACTTTTTGTATTTTACTTTTAATAGAGATTTTCTGTATCTTTACAGACACTTTGTATTTCTACAATAAAAAAAGGTTGTTTAACATGTATTTTCTGTTTATTTGAAAAACCATTTCTGTCTGCTTTTTTAACAAAATTTTACTGCTTTGTAAAACTTTTTCTGTAAATGTACAGAAATTTTAACAGTATTTTGTATTTTTCTGATTTCACATAAATATACTGTCATTTAACAAACATTCATTTTGTTTTTACGCTGAAAAAGAAACATGCACATGCACTTGATCGAATTAAGCCCAAACAAACAAACAAATAAGAAATAGCCAGAAAATTTTCAATATATAACATGCATCGTTCTGCGAAGTTTCAGTTAAAAAAGAAAACATTTTTGGCAAATTTATGGCCCTATTTGAAAATTAACTTTCATTTATTATACTGACAATTGGTATACTGATGTCAACTCATCGCCACAGGCGCTCATGCACTTGATCGAATTAAAAACGTTTCAGAAATTTACTTGAAAGAGTCTGTAAATTTACCACTTTATGACGTAAATCTCATTTTGCATAAATGGGTGGAGCTTATTTTGTAGGCATTTTCCTAACAAAAGGATTGCTGTTGCTTTGAATAATATCTTTTTTGGCTTTTTTTAATCAGGAAGTGATAAACTTATTGTTTACCTTGTCTGGAAATGTTTGCAACCAATGTATTTGCATTCTTTGTCATATTTATTTTAAAAACAATTATTATATTGTACCAAAAATGTGACTTTCCAATTACAAAGTTCCTAGAGATAGCAGTCTACTGGACAACAATGTGATAACAAAGTATCCTCACGTAATCGCTTCTTCGGGAAGCAGTATCAAGTTTGGTTTCGCCGAACGGCCCTTTGCCAGAGGGTCGGGAGGACTTTAGAAAAAGTTTTGATTCAAAATAACTTCGTAACGACACATTACGTTGATAAGCAAATACCTGATCTACGTAATGGTGAAGTGTATGTTACGTAATAACATATGAAAGAAAAGAAGCGATATTCTAATAAATATTAAAACGCCGAGAATGAAAACTGTAGGCTGTACATTCACATAAAATTAAGGTAAAAAAAAACAGAACAATTCTGTAATTCGATTTTACAGTAGACATTTGTAAACTAATTTACATGCAAAAACTGTAAAGAAAAACCAAACACTTAATGTTTTTTCATGATTACAGTCTGGCTGTAAAAAAAACATTATTTGGTTGGAAAAAAATTTGCCATAAAAATTATGTAAATTTTACAGAGAAATTTCTAACAGTGTGCGGTGAGGGCATAATGGCGGCCCTACGACGTGGCAACAGGGGGAAAGACTTGACCCCACGTTTGGGCAATTAGAAGTTAGGTTAACACAGAAAAAATAATATACCATTCAAAGAGTTAGTTTGTGATTCAGAGATGTGCTAAAAACTAAGAACTTCCGGGGGCTTCCTTCCTGGACCTCTACCTCCAGAAACCGACGCTTTGGGCTCGGTTTTGCGCTGCGTCAGAAAAATTTTGCCCCAACATTATCCACTGCCCTTAGTTTGCCCCCCAATTTTGACATTCTGGCTCAGCCAGTGTGTGGGGCTGCAGCTCCCACCCCCTTCCCGTAGGGCCATGATTGACAGCATTAGTTTTTGGATGACATCGATATTAAGTACACAAATACGTGTACTTCTAATGTTGTAACGTGTAGCCCCTCGTTTTTTTATATCAATTAATATTCTCTTCTTACCTCCTACGACGACGGTGTATATTGCCTCTGTGCCCGTGTTGTTGCATTTGTAAACACCACCATCTGTAAATCGTTCTGCGATAGGCGTGTAGGTCAGTCCCGTCTCATTTACAAGAACTTCGTCATTTTTAGACCAAACTATGTAAGAAGATGTGTTATGGTCCGGACAGTTAAGATTTTTACGTCTACCCCGAGCAATGGGTGTATCTGCAGAGCGGAAGATATTTAGACACCTACTCCATATTATCGTGGTTGCCTGTTCATATCAATATAATAAGCTTTCACCTTACATACAATGCCGTGAGAAAGTAAACACTAATATGTAGACTCAGGCTTATCTGGATTAGGTGACATTTCTAGTGGTGTGTTCAGGCAAAAGTCTGAATCTGATGCGATTTGCTGGCTTTAAGGCCCAGTTCTATCACCCCAAAACAGTACCAATTCTCCTAACCTTCTTACTTCAGCCCCTCCCACAATTGTCAGAAATTCATGCTCATTCAGATACAATCTCAGTTAATTGCTTCAAGGTGAGTTTAGAAAAACTCAATTTGTATAATCAAAACACTCCCAGTACCGTTCATGCTGTGTAATATAAGCTTTGAAACTCTGCGTCGTTAGAATTAGCTGTCAATCAATGAGCTGAGCCAATTGAGAATTTCGGTACCCCCGTACCAAAATTGTAGCTTGGGGTGAGAGGTTTGGCCCTTTAACGCGATGAGGATAAGGGAAATGTGCTAGACCTGCTGGCCTAAAGCGATGAGGATAAGGGAAATTTCCTAAATTGCCCCCTCCCCCTCTCAGTGATACGCAGCGGATTTCTGCCTTGATGTGAACGAACCTTTTACGCAGGTCAGACCAGATGACCCATAGCTATTGACCAAGGAGTTAGACTTAACGACAATTCAAGATATGTTTAAAAACGGTTTCAAGCACGGTTTTAGGCCCAAGTTTGGTTTCGAATACAGCCTAAATACGGTCCTTCCATTAAAAGCCTCTTTCGACAGGCGGGAAATACCTTTGGCGTATTTTACAATCTCCAGCCCACACTGGGGATTCTCGGAAGGGACGAGATGAGTTTCATTCTGGGTGAATATTTGTTCAGGGTGAAATGTGAAAATGAATATTGGCCCAGGAGCAACGTGGGATTTTCTAGAGGCGAATAGAGGACTCCTTCAACCTTAGTCTGGTTACGGGCTTGGCTCAGACACTTAATTCGCTTAGAGGAAGAACAGAGTAACAACTAACAAGACGCTGGAAGGAAGCGATTTTTCTCATCTGACTCTTTCGTGACTAGTTGCAAGGATTAAAAATAAAGTTTTACAGGTCACAGGTTTTCTCAAGAAATATTCTTTTACAGTGGATGTAATTATCCGCCAATGAAATGAATGATCATGTATCACCTTACCACCAACCATTACGTCAAACATTTCAATTCCAACGGTGTTGTTGCAGATGTAAACACCGCTATCGTCAAACTGAGCACGTTCTATTTGGTAAATCGGTTTACCCGTCCAGTTTGGTAACAGGTTTTCATTTTTTGTCCACAATAAGCCTGGCAAGTTGCCTTCAAAAACCTGAGACGCATTTTTTACAGTACAATGTAATGTGAATGGATTGTCCAGTACTACGGTGACGTTTTCTGTAAGAAAAAAATTAAAGGAAACACTATGAGGTCTTATCATAAACGTAAGGTACCATTTAATGGGAACTGTTTTTCCCAGCACTTCTAATCGCTCATGGCTAGTAAAAGGCATGTAGGACTCAATACTTATAACATTTCCACGAAAATATCTACTCTTCCCCTTACCCCCTGGTACGCCTGTGGTTAGTACCCACGAATGACTCGACTGAAAAGGGTAACTTATGACGTGCAGTGGCGTAGCCACAGGCTGTTTTTTTTTGGGGGGGGGGGTTCAAACCCCCACTACCCCACTACCCCACCTTGAAATGCAAAAACACCTTTAATTAGCGGTTCTCCCTCCCCTTAGACTTTTTCTTCATGTCGTGACCCACCCAACCCCTCTATGACACAATCCTGACAACGCTATACTGGAACCATATGAAGTTACTGGAAGTCAACGTTCATTCATGCAGGCAATGTCATTGGTTTAAATTGTTCTCAGCATTGGGGGATTTACCTCATTTTAAAAAAGAAGTCACTGTGAAAATGGAAATGTTGTCTCATATGACCCTCTTCGTCTGGATCGCCACCAATGCACTTTTCTGCTAGCGTTCCGTATGACAGGGATCTTAGTTTCACTACGTGACACTCATTGCCCGCATTATACACGAGCAAACTACCAGCATTTGAAACAACCACTTTTGTAAAAGGTTTTTAATAAATTCAACCATTTCGTAATAAATTTACCGTACCACTTTTGTAATAAAAATCTGTTTCAACCACTTTTGTAATTGTGGTAGATTACGGCCGACGAGGGCACTTTTTTGGATAATTTTCTTTTTATTATTATTTCATTTCTCTTGCTCATAAAGACAAAACACGTTAATTACAACAGAAGCATATGGGCTTATCTTTGTTACAAAATGGGAAAAAAATGGTTCATCATGAAGGTAAAGACAACGTGGGATCTCGCACCAGAAAAACAAAAGGGGAGGAGAAAAACAAAGAAAGGGGACAAAGGGGAAAAACAATGGGAAGGAGTGGGGGTAATTAATCAGTCTATAATTCATTTAATTGCATTGTACCGAACCACGGGAACCAAAAGTTATACCATTCATGACTTTTCATATTACGAAACAAAATATCTTTCTGGATCATAAAGTAATCTTTCAAAAAAGTAAGTAATCGAAAATAACTAGGAAGGGGTTTCTGTTGTTTACATTTACAAATAAAATATTTAACCAGGGTAAAAATCAAATTCAATTCTCGATTAAAGTTTGACACCAAAAGCACTGTTGAAATATCGAAACCGACCCCTTGAAAACCAGCATGCCTCAAAGAAATATGTAGGTTATGCCAAAGTTTATTGACGTGACTACAGCTGAAGAATAAATGTTCAATTGATTCTGTATATTCATGGCAAAGTTCACATTTATCGCTTGTCTTAACTTTAATCATATACAAAAATTTATTTGCCGGAATAATTCTATTTACTATACTATATAAGAACCATCTTAACTTTGTATCTTTAGAGTAATGGAAAGGGGCACTACAATAAAAAGCCCAGTCTTCATTGTTAATCTCAATTAATTGACACCACCGAGAATACGTTTTATTGTGAAAGCTGACCACGTATATTAACCTTATGTAAACCGCCTTAGAGGTAAGAGTACCACATGTGGTAAGACTATTTATACAGCTGTTGATATGGGATGCTGGTCTTATAAGTGTACCACAACAAATTTCATCCCAAACCGATTTAAAAGAATAAACAATGCCATAATATTCTAAAAGAATTGATGAAATTTGGTATGTCTGAATGAAACTGTCGTAGGAAAGAAAAGAGCCATCCTCAGTGAGCGAATCTGAAATCGAGCGACCACCGATCATATACCAATGCCTGTAATACACAGGAGAATTATTAATCTGGACTATACTGTTATTCCAAATCGACATGGTAAGTTTATTTAAACTATGCTGCTTAGAAAAGATTTCATCCCTAAGAAAATTGTAAGTGGTCTCTAACAGGTTCTTCCAAAATGGGTTCGAAATTTTTGACTAGCCAATTTCAAACAGAAATCCCCATGGTTATAGAAAGCGTCAACACTTATACCAAATACATGGAGATAGTCAAAATTAAACTCCAAATTCTCTCTTTTTACAAAGTGACCAAAGTTACAAATCTTTAGGGCCAAGCAGTGTTTATGGAAGTCAATCATCTTTAGCCCCCCCCCCCAACATTGTAATCTTGTATCAATTGTCGTCGGCTTATACGATCAGGCTAATCATTCCAAACAAATCGGAATAACATAGAATGAACTTTATCTATATAATCTACCGTCGGCAGTGGAAGTGATCTTATATAGTAATTGAAACATGGCACCATTAATGACTTAACAACTGCAATACGAACTAGAACAGTAAGATTCCGCTTTTCCCATAATTTTTTAATATTCAATGCTTTATTCATTGCTTTTTCATAATTTTTAATTGATATACTTCCTAAATCAGTATTGAAAAAAATACCTAATAATGTGAAGTCATCCCCACGAATCCAGGGAATATTACATCCTCCTTTTAGAGGGATAGAAGAACCTTTTAGACTTCTCAGTCCCACCAAAATGGATTTACCTAAGTTAATGTCATGTAGTATGGTGCACTCTCCATGACCTTTACCAGACGCCATCTTGTTGTTTACGAGCAACGCTCCCTTCCCTTTGTTCTAGATTTCCAGGGCCCTTCCTGTTTCCCGTCACGTGTTACCAGTGGACGTGACATTTCACATTGCCGTAGCTCCACGTGCACGCTGTAACCCATATTTTCGAGGTGTGGCCAATTTTCCCCTTTGCAGCCTACTCATTGGTCATTTATATCATAATAATTATTTATATGGGTGCGTCATAACTTTTGTCCAATCAGAGGGACTGCATGTGTTCAGAGCTCGCACGATTCAAAAGACCGAGCCTGCGAGCTGGACACTCGTGCCGTAGACGCAGAGGGATACACATAATAGGAATCATATTAGGCTGGCAGAATAATTATAAATTAATTCAACTTAATCATCTTTTGTGGAAATAAAATCATCAAATGAATGTTTTAAAATCAACTCAACTCTCTCATCCTTTTTCGGCCTGGAACTCGATCCCGTACCACGCAATACACAACATTAAGCTTCAGACCCGATAAAGTGCTAAAATAATGTTATTGTATTATAACCCTATTAAAGGATGTTTCGTCACCGTAAAGAAAAAAGTTGTATCATTTGCATATTGGACTAGTTAAAAGCATTTACCACCAATATTAATACCATGGATAGTTTCATCATTGTTGAAAAGACAACTCAAGAGTTCTTCAAATAGCATAAAAAGTTATGGAGAGAAGGGATCACCCTGTCTACAACCCCGCTTAATAGCTATTTTTTGCGAAAGATATCCTTTAACAAGGTTCGAGGAATAATTATCAGCAAAAAAGGTATTAAACCACTGGATAATTGATGGCCCAAATTTTAAAAGATTCAGTACCCTTCTAATAAAATTAACTGATATACTATCAAGGGCCTTCTCAAAGTCAAACCCAAATAAAATACCTGGTTCATCATTTTCTTGTAGATAATACATTATGTCATACACTGTACGAATGCTGTCACTGATATTACGACCCTCAAGACAACCACTTTGGTAGGATGAAATAATTGTAGACAGAACTTTTTTAAAGCGATTGGCAATGCAAGACGATTCTATTTTGTAGGAAACATTAAGCAATGATATTGGTCTCCAATTATTTAGATAACAGCTGGGTTTATCGCCTTTGGGAATGAAGGTGATCACACTCTGTTTTTGTGTGACTGATAGGGAGTTCTCGTAAGCAAAATTCAAAGACCGTAACACAAATTGACCAATTTCGTTCCAAAAGTATTTATAAAATTCAACGGTGAAATCGTCAGGTCCCGGAGATTTATTACTTTTCATTTTTTTAAAACTCTTATTACTTCATCATACATTAATGGACCTTCAAGACAACTAGATTGGTCGCTTGAAAGGGATATCACTTTGTCAGAAAAAAACTGGGACAATGCATCATGACTTAAATCGATATCATTTAGTTTATATAAATCATGATAGTATTTAGTCACTTCCCTTATCATTTCATCCTAATCATAGATATCATGCTTATCAGTGCTAATCAAATGATTAATAATTTTACTTACACGATTCTTTTTTTTCCAAATTGAGAAAAAAAAGAATTGGAGGGGTTTCTCACCATGTTCAAACCAATCTTCCCGGGCCCTAACAAACGATCCCTGCAATTTTTTTTATCCCGTATAGCTTCAAGTTCTTGATTTAACCGATCAATATAGTTCCTTATGTCCTCACTCTCATTATAAAAAGGATTTATACGGCCTATTTCATTAACTAAATACGTTTCCCTGTTATTTTCCGACCGCTTCTTATAGAGAGAAAAGGAGTTGCATCTCCCTCTAATATTGCATGCGTTTCAAAAAAATAATTGAACACTAATGACAAATTGAATTTCACTTTTTGCAATTTTACAAATATTCGAACGAGAATATGGAAAACAGGTATACTAACTAACAGTTTCTGCGATTAATTCTTTAATCATTTTCACATAATTGTCATCTTCAAGCAACGAGTTATCAAATTTCCATACACCCCTTCTAAGTTTAATATTTCTTAAATTAAAGGTTGTACAAATCAATGAATGATCAGTTCTATAACCAGGTGAAATTGATGACCGTGACACAGTATTTAACAATCCGGATGATACCAAGAAGTAGTCCAATCTTCCTTCCTTAACATTATTTCTTTTACACCAAGTGTAATGCCTGTCCTTGGAGTGAATTACTCGCCAAACGTCATACAAATTCATTTCACTTATCATATTTAACACAATCTGCCTTGCTCGTGGGTTATTAACATGAATGTAATTAAACGTATCCAAATCTTGATTCATGATGACTAGATTCCAATCTCCCACAATAATACAGTGGGGGATACCAAAGTCTTCTAATATTGTGATGATGTTATTAAAGAATTCAGGTTTATCATCGTTAGGTCCATAGATAACTACAAGTGATGTGCAATAGTTACGTGTCTTTATAACTAGGGCAATTAAATTCCCCTCACTATCACAGTGTGTCTGATTGTCCGTAACATTGGCATCTGCTCTAATTAGAATGGCTACTCCTCTGGAATTACTTGTTTAAGGTGAAATGTAGCAATTCCCATTCCATCCAAAGGAAACTATCTCTTTTAGCCTTTCATTCCAATGTACATCTTGGAGACAATAAATGTCACCCTTAATCTTTGCTAAATAATCTAGCACACCCCGCCTCTTACTAGAATCGTTAAGCCCCCTACAATTAAGGGAGACAATTTTAAATTCATTCATGATGACATATTACAGTTTTATTGCCCATTTCTAGCTTTAAGTGCAAGAGATTTTTTATTGATGAAAAAACAAACAAAAACATACACATAGCACTACAAATAAGTGCTACAAAAGCACAATTACATAACATAACAGGTTGAAGGGCAAAGGAGGGTCAAGGCCACATCAGATGCCCTGAAGTCCAAGCCCTAATCAAAAGTCAAACCACTAAAGCTTGACAACCAGTGGCGTAACCAGACCTGACTGTCCAGGGGGCAAAAGCATAGAGGTTTCCCGATTTTGCACTTGTTGAGTTGTGTTAGTTTGTGGGTGTCTTAGGACCTTACGGGAAGTGTTGAGGGGGAGGGGGAAACAATTTTGGACCATGTAACTCACCCTACCCATTAACCAACAGGTACATTTTTATGCTAATTTTTTCCCCTTTTTGTAGAAACAGGAACAATTTTTCTTAATAAATCTGATTTTTTTCTTAAGTGTAAGCGCTACTGTATAAGGAACGTACCGAAAATGTGGGCCCTTAACATTTGTAAATATGGAGCTTGTATTGCATATAGTAGATTAGATTCAGGGTTTCCTGTAAGGAGATTTGCATTTTGGGGGGACTCTTGAAGAATCTGCGTTTCCTATTTCGTGTTATCTCTGTTAAGATCGTGTTATCTCAGGAGAGCGGATTAAGGCTTCTCGAGGACATAAAGAAAACTCTCGAAACTTTGTTGCCTTTTTTGGACAAAAATGACAGTCTATATTGAAGAAAATTTGAGGGAAACGGAACGGTAGCGGCTAGGAAAAAATTTTCACTGATTGTTTTAAGAGCAATTACTAACAGCTTTAAGGGTTGCAATTTAAGGCACGCGAAGCCTTCTTTACAAATAATTATTTCGGATGTGGAATTTTTATTAAGAAGAATTCGGAATTTTATGACGAAAAACTTGGGAAAATCGCACTGTGTTTGACCGGTGCATTAAATGGTAAATTTTCGAATTTTAACCTTTTTCGAACAAGGGCCAATCGCCCGCCTCCTGTAGCTACACCTGCACTACTCTGCAACATTGAAAATTGATAAAATTTTGACACTTCAATAACTAAAGAATCCATCTTCAAAGACTACACAACTGACAGGGCTGAAAGGTATCTGATGAAAGGTGTGCATGAGAGCATTTGAGTACGTTAGGCCAATGGTTGCCGTGCCTAGAATATTAAGTGCAGATCAATCTTGCTTTTGATGTCATAGTTGATCCACTTTCTTTCTTTTTCAATTTTTATCTTTTTTCCTTACCCCTTTCTTTCCCCTTCTTTTCCGTTTTCCTTCTACCTTTCTTTCTTTTCCCTCTTTTTCGTTTTTTCCTTTTCTCTTTTTCCCTCTCTTTTCCTCTTTTTCCTTTCTCTCTTTCCTTTCGCTGGTTACGCCACTGTTGACAACAGCCACAAACAATCAGGTTCTACCACAGCCATGGAAAAACTTGTCAATTTTAACCTTAAAGCAGTGAACTGACGGGGAGTTAACTACCCAATCTGGTAGACAATTCCACTCATTGACAACTCTATGGGAGAAACTAAACTTCCCGATGTCAAGCCTTGCAGAAAGGCTTTTCAAGCTTTTTACAATGCCCACGCACCCGAGAATTACTTTGAACCCTTAAATAACTACAAGTCAGGAGGGGATTCCTGTCACAAAGAAACTTGTAAACCTGGAGCATGTCTGCCCTAATCCTTCTCAGCTCCAAAGTGGTTAGCCGAAGATGTTTTAGCCTAGCATGATAGGGTAAATTTCTTTTCATAGAAGGGGCTCCAGGCCTGAGCTGCATAGTCAAGATGAGGTCTTACCAACTGCTTATACAAATTAAGTACAATATCCTTACTAAAATTGATGAAATTCCTCTTGACATGACATACACATGAAAAGACAAAGAGGTGTTGTCTGCTTCGAAAAACGGCATGGTTGTACGTCTCAAGTTAAATAAAGTATATTATAAAGTTTACTACGACTCTTGTTATTGTTGATGGAATCTGGATGACGAAGAAACAAATCGCATATTCAGCTGCCTTCTTTTCTATGATATATGTTGGCGAATCCACCTAGCACGAGCTACATGACTCCACATTAGAATGTTTTTTATTCGATGTTTCGTCATAGATCAAGCTTCTTGCTTCTAAATGAGGTTTTAAAATAAATGATGGATTTTTAAATTTCTCAACTTAGTATGAGCTCAAATCCAAAGCTTGGTGGTGTATAACTCTGTGAAATGGCAAGGTCATACGTCCAAAACAGATTCTTACTATTGTTGATGAGGTTTGGGAGACTCCAGAAAAACAAGCAGCATATTTCTTTTCTAAGTCGTCGATTATTATTATCTATTTCCCAATCAGGAACGTACCTTATTCCAGCTGCCTTCTTTACCATAACACATGATGCTAACTCTGGCACCCATCAGAAACTATATATGGCTTTTCTCACCTTGAGATTTTTTTCTTTCCGTGTTTCATCGTTCAATATTCCTTGCCACGAAAACACGAATTCCATGATGAAATTCTGAGTAATATGAGATGGGTCCCAAGTTGTACAAATAAATACATCCAATATAGATAATCCCTGGTTTTGATCCAATTGTCAATCTTACACCTTGATCCAACCGCCTTTACTACGACTATACACGCGGGCACCGACCACGTAATGTGGGCATAATTGATACTAGCCACCGTCTAACTTCAGTGGTGTAGGAGAATAGAAACTCTCCTTACATTTTCCCAGGGAAAGTTATCGCTAAAAATAGAAAATTTTGAAAGTGGTCCAATATACACCACCCATGTGTAATTTGAACCAACAAGGTGTGTAAAATGAACCACCTGCCGTGCAAAATGACCGGGCAATATATTGCTGCAAAATTTCTCAAATCATCATATTAATTGATGACAGAAACACTTCTCAAAACCCTTCCTGTCTTTTAGTGTTATATTTTAGGCCTAATTAATGTTATTTCCCCTTAAAATGACTTGCCCTTTGCTCGTCTTCCCCATCCCAAGGTCAGGCGCCTCAACGCACCAAGTAGGCACAGACCAAGTTTAGTAATTGGCTCATGGTATGGGAATTACGCATATGCCCAAGCTTATTACTAATACAAACTGCGAAGAGGAATGAAAGGGTGAGCAAATTCTTATATGTAGGGTACTCCTATTGTCTATTCATTTCCATGTGTGTAATTAATTGACGCACCAGGGCCCACGTGTTTGTAATTTGGACCGGTCCATTTTACATATCATATCGTTTAATGTGGACGAGCTGTCCATATTACACTCCATGGGTGGTTCAAATTACACGATGTTACTAATTTTACCCAAACTCCTCTAGCCTAGCCAAGTGTTGTTTTTACCGAAATGTAACAGCCCAGCACTCAATAGGAATTATTATATTTTGTCATAATCATTATGCCTTGGGGGTGAACAAAGAATTTCCGAGTAAAAACCCAACAAAGGGTCAGCTCGAAAATAAGATCAGCTCACCAATTTTTAATAAAAACCATCAGAATTGTGGAAATCACCTTAATCTCATCGATTGCGAAGTCAAACGTGAGTGTTCTGAGTTAGGTATCAATGACACATAAGAGTAAGATACCCTCTCCTTCTGTGTTGGAATAATGCCGGTGGTTTAATTTACACACCGGTCTAAACAACACGGCTTTCCCCCGCAAAATGTCTTCCTTTATCAAAGCCTCGCAAGATCGATCATCGGATTCCGGAAGTCCGAAAAACAAGGTTTTTTTCTTTTCGAACGTTTTTCCAAGTCTTCTAGTTTCTCCAAAGTTAACTTTTCCATCTTTAATAACTTGCTTTTAAGATCGACACTTCCTGTATTTATTGTAGTGCGTCGCACTACAATATTGGCATTTATGACATCCCCGATCAACTGCTTGGCTGATCGGTGAATGTTTTCCATTCGCTCTTACAATACAGAGGTTCAAGATAACAACTTCGCTACGCAGTAAATTCCAGAGCTCGCAGACTTGCAAATATGTAAATGTCCGCCAGACAACTGCCATACCTTTGCATGGAAAGAAAAGTAGATCCGTTTGAAAACGAATTTCTTCCATGAAAAAATGCAAGATGTGTACAAGTTTTTCATGCCAGTGGCTTACTATGCACACTTGAACTTACTGATAAGTTAAATGCATAAATGAAAACAGAAAATTTTCACTGAAACTTGGAAGTTTGAGCATTGCGCACTGATCCGTAAAAGTGAGCTACATTGGTTCCATTTTTTCAGAAATTTGAAATATATTTCGGAGATAGTTCTGGAATGTCCATTTTTGGTAGAGGGAAGAATATTAACGAATTTTGCCTTAAATTGTTTTGAATAGTCAGTTATATAGTGAAAACAAAATCCAGCAAGACTTCCATTCAGCGTTTATTGAAAAGGCATACAAATTGGAAAATTTCGAACTGTAATAACTTTGAGCTATGGAAACACTGACTTTGCGGTACTGTCGACTGCTGGCTCACCTTAAATCGACGGTACTTCGATCCTGACGTCAGAATTTATTCTGACGTCATTATTTTAAGACACACCGCGGGAAATGAGAAAAGTTTGTCGAACTCTGTTCGAACATAGCAACCCAACTTGGCCGCACTGTGTTCACAGTACTATATGACTTGTTTACGCTCATTCAGTTGAGTAGCTGCACTCATCACAAGGACAACAGAGACTGGAACAGAGAACTGAGAGCACTTGAATGTAGCCTTTGCTCCATGCGTAAATAGTCATTTTACCTCTTGCTAAGCATTAATGACCGGGCCGCTCTTGTTTACATGTAGTGGATGTTCAATAGACGGTATTGGGAAGTGCTACAGGCTCATTTATAGGTGGGTGACCAAAGTGGTCAAGGAAATGAGGGTGTCCGCGAGACTATTAAACAAAACGTATCCTTCACTGGCGTACGCGGAAAGGGGAGAGGGCATCAGTCGGGGCTTCCCCTCCTTGCATGATGGTTGCCGATTTTTCTTTTTTTTTAAATCTTATAAATACCGTAAGTTAATTAGCATATGTGGCACCAGATTGCTTGCCGCAGGGACTCCAGCCTTCCTGCAAACTTTTAAAGAGGTCCTTATCTCCCCAAGGTCCAGTCATCACTGATGCCAAATTATTTTTAAGGTCCGAAAAGTACGCACATTTTGTAACACTTCAAATTTAACTTCATAACGGTAGCACACATAGCACCAGATTGCATGTCAGCTGAGATCAAATTTTTCAAAAAATTCCAAAGTGGAAGGGATCCCAATCCCTGACCCTGCTGACCATCACTATACTGCCCTTTTATTTCAGTCCCTAAAATATGCAAAGTATGTAACGAATTTTGCTTCTAAAGGTCGTAGCTTTAAATACCACCAGATTGGAAAATTTTCCAAAGGCCAGGTCATATATCTCCCCTAGGCCTGCGATTCTTCAGTATACTGCTTTCCCCTAGCTGCTTTCATACAAATCCTGGGTACGACACTGGTATCTTTAATATTCTGGTCTTGCAAGCACTGCGGTTTTAATTGCGGTCATGGGGTCCCGAACCTGCCCTCATTTTTGGTCGCGGGAGCCCCTACATATTTTGCAAAGTGACCATGCATGTTTGTTTTCTGGAAAGGACACGGACACACTGAGAGGGATCTGGAAAGGGGGACACGGGCACGGAGGGATCTAAGGTGGTCTTCAATCGGGGAGGGGGTAACATTGTCTAGATGCAAAATGGTAAAATATTGGTGCTCTAATCAGTTTCTCTTGCCTGAATGAAGTAATATATGTGCTCAGTCAGCAATATCCAGCAGTCCGTCTTTCTATCGATAGGCTTTCTATCGGCCATGAATTGGTGGTTGGGCAATAAAGAACCACCAGAGGGCCCGGCCATTGGAGGTCTGCTGGCTACACTCCGGGTAAAAAAAAATCGTATACCGGGTAAAATTCTTGGTCAATCAAGTTTCATCGCCGTCGGAGGACTGCTGGCAAGCCACCTAACATTTCTTCGACGGACCGCCGAAGTGGCCTGCAATGGTCCGTTGCCGAGCCCATTAAATTTGCTGACCGGGTGCTTTTGGTTTTAAAGAAAAGAAAGTATATGACCTAAAAATGTCAGGTCACTGACATTAAAGACGGTTGATATGATGTTTCTCTGTTGAGTGTGCTGCAAGACAAACACTTCAGTCTCCATTCGGCTCCTTAGGTTCAACACACCCAGGTGGACCTGACTGTGAGGGAAGTAGACCCAGCACAAGGCCCATAGCCAAAAATTTCCATTTTTTTTTCTGGTGTGGACAGTGGATGATGGGAAAATGTCAGCGTGAGAGTTTTTGGTGAGGGAGAGGCAAGGTACACGTGGGTGGTGAAACCTTTGCCTTGATTTTTCAAGCACTGGAAATACCAAATGGTGCCAGATTTTCGACTATAAAAGAATTAATCTTGAAGGGTAGGTGATCGTTTACTGGGGCAATTTTTATTTTTCATCACAAAGTTCAAAACCTTATATTACAAAATTCTCCCTTTCAAAAATTCCCCACATGATTTCCTACAGGAAATTGGTATGTAGGAAATGTATAGGATTTTGGGCATCTTCTTGTAGGAAATCAAATTTCCTGTAAGAAATGCTTCCCACCTAGGAAATTGCTTTCCTACATAGGAAATCACTTCCCACATGGGTCATTCCATTTATATTGTGGGGTGTCTTTTGCATCTTTGTTCATAAATAAACGTTTGAGGCTATGAGCATCATGCATGGTGATGGGGACTTGTGCACAGGCGATAGTGCCATGGCTGTAGTTGCATGCATTTTCCAATTACTGAAACAGGTCACCAATCCTCCACAGAAATATGTGGTATAGGCTTTATGAGAGGATGATAAATGAATATCCAGAACTCCATGATAAATTGCTGCGCTCAATGCCTTTGCTCCGGTTAAAAGGAACATAGCTAAATTATCTCCAAAACTTTGAAATAGAAGGAAAAAAGAACATGTTCCCTGTGTTTGTTATGGCCTTTTCAGACAGAACAACGCAGTTTAAAATAAGCTACAACCAGGTTATTCACGTGTTGATATGTCCAGATAACTGCAGTTATCCCAGCTTCTTATCCAAAAGAAATGTTCAATATCAAGAATCAGAATATGCCATGACCTGAACTAGTGCATGGATATATCTGTTCTGCACAGTCCTAAGCAAATATATTTCTCAGATTATTCATGAGTGTCCACCATGTAAGCAACAGTTATATTCTGAACATTGCTTGATCACCACTTAACATTATTTGCTGCTTGAAGCCCTGAAGCCTGTTACTGCACTGAAGCAATACACTGTGCTGCTATACTACAGCATATGGTCCATAGATCTACACAGCCCAAAACACATACAAAGGACAGATTTGAAAAGCTCTTTGTTGTGACTCAGTAGGCTTTACTGACCAATGACAATGGACTTCCTTTCATGTGCCAATGAATGCAATGGTCAGTGTATTAGGAATAGACTCTCCAATTCCTACATAGGAAAGTTGACATTCCTGTAAGAATTCAACAATTCCTACAGGAAATGGTCTTTCCTACGTAGGAAATAGCAAATTCCTACATAGGAAAATTGAAATTCCTGTAGGAATCTTAAAATTCTTACTGGAAATGGCTTGCTTCCTATAGGAAATGTGTTTTTCCTACAGGATTCCTACAGGAAATGTACTGGGAATTTTTGTAAGGGCTGGAGCAGAACTAGATATATCAGGGTGGGGGTCAAGGGGAGCTGACAGTGATTGATCGACAGATGCAATTCTCTTCTGGAAATACCTAACATTAATACTGCCCAAAAGCAATCCATTGCTGTGGGGTGTACAGAAAATTAGGAAAAATCACAACCCCTCAGAGAATTGGAAATGGCATTTTCTGCATGTTTGGGAAGGGGGTGGCATTTTTCACTTGGAGAAAATGGAAATTGATGCCTTAATTCGCTTTTCAAAGGCAGAATCAACTCACGTAAAATCTGGTATTCACACTGTGACTGCATAAGATGTAGGCTATAATTTTTTTAATTCCAAATTTCAGTTGGGAGGGGAAGTTACCCTTGGGAACCCCCCCCCCTTGCCCCCTGGTGACACCACTGACACTACCCTACTGGCTCTGACTATAGCCTAGGAAATCTTCTAATGAAGCAAACTGAAGTAACGGTGGGTGGGGGACCAATTAGATGGAGGACTAATATCCCTTCGTGATTCTGATGATACCTTAATGTCCCCCATTTTTCCAGTATTGTACTTGAATGGTTGATTTCAAGGTTTGTTACTCCACATTTTCAATGTTCCCAGCAGTAGCTGAACCAGGATTTCAAGCATGGGAAGGAGAAGAGAAATGAATTAAAGGAAAATGTTGAGGGCAAAAAATGTTCACACGTATCATGATACTGAGCACAAAGTTCGGGTTTTGCATGTAGGATGAAAGGTCCATCTTAGGACCACTGGTGAAATCCAGGCACAAAGTCCACAGAACCTCTAGCATTTAAGCATATCTCTGGGATAAACTATGTCTTAGGATAGTTACATCTGGTTCAGAGTTGGGGGCAACTGGGGGTGGGGGATCCTGCAAGAGGAAAATACCCCCATGACCTCCTGGTGCCACCACTGATTCCCAGCCTGGGAATATGAAACCCTGGGAACAATAGACTCTGGGAAATTTGCCGTAGACTTTGTGCAGCAGTGTTTCACCCGGTTTCACCCGGACCCTCATTTGATCTTCCATCTCACACCTTTCCATCTTTTGAACCCTATTTCTGGTCTCACAGACTCTAATCTCTGCTTTCCAAGACTAAAAGGGGTTTGCAGTTACCCCAAATTGCTCAACATTTGTTCAATTTATCAGCTATATGAAATCATTCAACCAATAACATGAACACATGAACAAAGTGACAATAATGATCATTTCTACTGTTTGGCATGGGCACAAGATTTTATATTTTTACAAATTTTAGTCCAATTCTACATTTAACAGAAGGCACAATACAAGAAACTACAAGAGCTAGTACAACTATGCCTTATTGGACTCTTTTGGATACTGACACTGCACCACATCGTATGATATGAACTGCTTATAACAAGAAAGCAAAAAGGCTTAGTGATTCCTTGCAGAAAAGAAAACTTTGGAAATTTTGCCTTTTCACCTCTGGTGACCTCAGATGGTAATCTTGGCAATTCTTGGAAAATTCACCTTTTGATGGCTGGCAACCCACGTAACTTAATTCAGACCTCCCCAAAACAATTAAGGTTTTGTGGGTAACCATACTGCATCCACTCACCAATTAAGAAATTCTTCCAACTTTCCTACTTAAAGGTATCTTCATACCAAAGTTTTCGTCCTTTGTAAACTTATGTGACATAATCATTTGAACTCTGTTGAGTTGGCACATGACCTCTGGTGACCTGACATTTAACCTCTGGCAACCTGGCACATGACATCTGGTGACCTGGCATGTCACCTCTGGTGATGCTGCATTTGAACTCTGGTGACCTTACAATCCATTGAGAGGATTTTCACACAATTAGTGCCTGTGAGGTCAATCCACCCAAGAACAATAGCACATCTATGAACCAAATATAACAGTTGTTCTTCACTGTTGTCTTGAGAAATTGTGATAACAAGCCCTCCATGCCTGTGGCCAGGCAAGGCACTGGAGGGAGCAAATGTTTTGGGAGGGGAGGAGAATCTTTCCAGAGGGCAAAATGAGTGTAAGCTGCAAACTTCAAACACTTTAGGGGGACAAAAATTTGAAAATTGAAGCCAATTACTTGGTTTGGTAGTGTAACCTCTGGTGATCTAACATGACCTTTGACTCCGACCACAAACAATAGGTTTGTTCTTCCCAACATGACAAATCTGTATACAAAATATGAAAAGTGTCTGCTGTTCATATCTTGAGATATCATGTTTACAAGCAAAAGTGTCACAAACACACACACACACCTACATGACATCACCATCTCATATATTTCTTGCCTGCCTATGGCACGGAAACAAAATTTAATGTGTTGTTAAATATTATTAATTTGTTATGATAAATTATCAATTAGTTGTTACAATCATTATTTTATTGTGACTTATTAATAATATATTACTACAAATAATTATTGCACTTCTACAAGTTTTTAGTTTGGTACAAGTAACTACTTTGTTAATGCAAATAAATCATTTGTCATAGCAAAATAATAATTTTTGTTAAAAAAAAAAAAAAAACAGAATGCAAAAATGCATTGAGGTTTCGATGATACATAAATGTTCCATTTCAAATAATGACATCATGTACCATATCTCACACAAATGTTATACTAGCATGTTCAAAAAATAATTTTGTTATCCCAGATGACCTTTGATCTCCACCAACAAAATCTGGGAACACCTTTTCACCATAATATGCATTCATTCAGTTTCCTACCTTGAGACGTGTTACCCCCTAACAACGTTTTCATTCACATTTTGACCTCGAGGGACCTCACATGACCTTTGAGATCCATGAAAGCTATATAGAAAGAAAGAGAGACAAACAGACAGAAAGAGAGGTATCTTGATATATTGAATTAACAAGATTTACAGACTTTGACCCCTGCTGACCTTTGACCTCCACCAAAATCAAACAGGACCACCTTCTGACCATAATGCATCCATATACCAAATATGAAATCTATCCGATTTTCCTATCAGCTGATACCCTGTTAAAGAGATTTTCAGACTTTGACCTGGTGATCTGGTGACCCCAGATGACCTTTGACCTCTGCCAACAAACACTGGGAACACCTTTTTCCAAAAACGATAGGGACCATCTTCTGACCACAATGCATCCACATACAAAATATGACATCCATCCAAGTTTCCTACATGTCCGTCCAAAATGTTACTCTACCAAGGGCCAGTGCCATAGCACATTAAACAAAATCTGTTTAGAGTCAGTGCCATGTGATGCTTAAATGTGCCCCTCAAACAATTCTATGCACAATCATTGAAAACATTCTCCAACATGGTATATCAAAATAAATTTAATGGCATATCTTATTAATGACCTTTATGTAGGAGTGGAGAGTGGTGTTAAAGTCAAATTAATGTGCCGTGATGGCATCACAGATTTCCCATGATGCACCAAATTTCATGAAAAAAAAATGCATTACTTTAAAAATCTGTATCTTCTGATTGCTATATGCTATTGAAATGCAGTTTTCACCGACTGAAAGAGAAAATTCTTTTACTTACGGTATTCTGAAATAAACAAATTTTGTCTACAAAATATGCCTTTTATTCAAGTGGTCTCTAAAATGCCATTTCTGGTGTTCAGGGAAAGCTTTTCTTGTGCCCTACGAGCCAGCTGATGGTGGCATTCTGGATTCATAGACAGAATATTTCTTATCTCAGATACTGTATATCCTCCATCACTGTAGATCCTGGTAGTGCTCATGTGCACACAGTGCAGCTGTATACGTGGCATAATTAGCCCACAGTGTATTTCCCCAAAAATGGTAGTGGTACAATTTTTCTGATAATTTCCTGATCAATTTACAATTTGCTCATGTGCCATTTAGGTGATCATTTTTATTTTGTGAAAGCAGGCTCAAAATATTATTTATATGGGTTCTAACCCCGGGAAGTGCCATTTTTGGCCAAAGTATTCTACACATGTCCAACCCAATAAATGGTGCTATATGCTAAGATATTCTTTTGAGCAGGATAACAGTCTTTGCCACCCCCTTGCCTCTGCTGCCAAAAATGCCTGTGCTAAGCCTTAAATATAATTATAAATGGAGTGAGATACCAAGCCTCAAGCTTAAAATTTCTTTTAAAAAAAAAAAAATATTGAAAAGACTGAGGAACCAAGCCTCATGCTTGGTACAGCACTTCATTCCAAACCATGTCTTATATAAAAACTTAATACATATAAATGGACTGAGATACCAAGCCTGATGCTTGGAATTTCATTCCATAACATGTTTTACATTAAATGGACTGAGATACCAAGCCTGGTGCTTGGTATTTCATTCCATAACATGTTTTACATTAAATGGACTGAGATACCAAGTCTGATGCTTGGTATTTCATTCCATAACATGTATTACATTAAATGGACTGAGATACCAAGACTCAAGATTGGTATTTCATTCCATAACATGTTTTACATTAAATGGACTGAGATACCAAGCCTGGTGCTTGGTATTTCATTCCATAACATGTTTTACATTAAATGGACTGAGATACCAAGCCTGGTGCTTGGTATTTCATTCCATAACATGTTTTACATTAAATGGACTGAGATACCAAGCCTGGTGCTTGGTATTTCATTCCATAACATTTATTACATTAAATGGGCTGAGATACCAAGCCTGGTGCTTGGTATTTCATTCCATAACATGCATTACATTAAATGGACTGAGTTACCAAGCCTCATATGCTTGGTACTTCATTCCATAACATGTACTTGATTAAATGGACTGAGATACCAAGCCCCATGCTTGGTACTTCATTCCATAACATGTTTTACATTAAATGGACTGAGAAACCAAGTCTGATGCTTGGTATTTCATACCATAACATGTATTACATTAAATGGACTGAGATACCAAGCCTCAAGATTGGTATTTCATTCCATAACATGTTTTACATTAAATGGACTGAGATACCAAGTCTGATGCTTGGTATTTCATTCCATAACATGCATTACATTAAATGGACTGAGTTACCAAGCCTCATATGCTTGGTACTTCATTCCATAACATGTACTTGATTAAATGGACTGAGATACCAAGCCCCATGCTTGGTACTTCATTCCATAACATGTTTTACATTAAATGGACTGAGATACCAAGCCTGATGCTTGGTATTTCATTCCATAACATGTACTACATTAAATGGACTGAGATACCAAGCCTCGTGCTTGGTACTTCATTCCATAACATGCACTTGTGCTTGGTATAGGCCCACTTCATTCTTAAACAGCTGGACTGAGATACCAAGCATCAAGCTTGGTACTTCATTGTGTTACGACTACGAGTATTTAAGTTGACTGAGACACCAAGCCCCATGCAGACAGGCTTGCAACGTCACATAAGTCTACAGGTGCGTAGAACTTTCGTCCCTGTTTTTTGCGTTAGTTTGCCTAAGGTATGTAGGCCTAGCAATAGTGATGTGGCAGTGGGTAGCACTAACGTTAGCGTGTAGGCTACGTATACCCTACTCTTCCATTTTCGCGCAATCCGAACATGTCCTTATTCATGCACAGTTTCTTGGGTGCTTCTTTCACGATTCATTGCATATATAGATAGCCTGTCGACAGTAATCTGGCGGTCCTTGGACCTGTCAAAACTGTTCTTAACTTTAGGCTGGGCTGTTTTCAAAATTCTTCAAAGTTCAAAGCCATATGCCAAATATCAGGACTGCATCGTTCTGCACTGCTGGCTAACTAGACTGTACACGATTTTACTCAGTCACTAGCTTTGTTGTTGTTATGTTGTTGTGAATGATGTTTCCCGCGGTTAAAGTGCCTTTTGGTGAACTGTGACGTAAGTGACGTCAGGATCGAAGTACCGTCGATTTAAGGTCAGCCGTCGACTGCTAGCGATCCTGTGTGCATGTAAACATGGAAGTACTGCTACCTCGGAAGTTGTGCACTACTCCATGCAAGAACAGTTATTCGCCAGTCTGTGGTCTCTGAACAGAACAGAGACAAAAACAGTTGTGTTGATGAAGTTGATAAACCAGCCACGGAGGTAAAGTTGCCAGATTGTGTTTAAAAATTTCAGATTTATGCATCATAGCCCAGACAAGTTCATTGTTCAGCGGTCTAGCCTACAGGTAACAATAATGAATATCAACCTGACAACGTTAAAGCATTAAAACCTAGGCCTAAGTAAGTTAGGCCTGACGTTTGGTGACCTTGGTCTAGCCAATACCGGTGCAACTTACAAGTTGTCCATACAAGTTACAACGTAGCCTGGGCCTAGCCTAACGTTAGGCCTGATTACTTACGTTACTGCCACCGTAAACAGACTAAGAAACTAGCATAATATATTACAAGTGTCACAGTAGCCTATTCGCCTGACTGTTGCTGAAGCCTTACGAAACTGAGACCTCGCATTCGTTTTGCTCAGATGGAAGAAGTAACGTATAATATATATGATGGGGTGACCGTAGAGTCCACATCGCCTAGGGCCTAGCCTGTAAAAAATCTTGAAATGACAGAGCTCTTCGGTGTGCATTCAGCGGTACACTGAGTAGGCTAAATTTCATTCTCCCATTTAGGCCAACCATCATTCTATATTAATTTTGTGTATACCGTCGAATGCGCCTGGTGCCTAGCTGTATATCATATCAAAATTTTATATGAAATATTATTGCAGATGCACACAACTTGATGGGCCCTTGCAGTCGACAGTCATTTTATCATGCAAGTTCCGTGGCCAGTAACACAATCAGTAGTAGGTTATACTAGGCCTATTGGGGCCTTGTACGCCCCCTCACGTGTCAGTGCAGTGTCATATGGCACAATTTCCCTGATAGCAAGCCGATGGCGGACCGATGGCGGGCCGACGGTGGCACCGTCGGCGGGCCAACGGCGGCAACCGCCGGTGGGCCGACGTAGATTTGTCCATCGGTCCGACGGCGGCCCGCCGGCGGTTACCGCCTGTTGCCCACCGGCGGCCCGGCAGAGGGCCAACCGCGGGAAACAGGGTCGGTTAAACAGCGGCCCGACGTCGGTTGCCATCTATCTACCGCAGTCGGACCGACGGTGGGCCAACCACGGCGTTAGAGCCGGTTAAACGGCGGCCCACCCGCGGCAAACGGCGGCTATATGAGGTATTATACGCGTACCTCGGGTATCGTTTTTGGTAATTTAAATTACATTTCTGGCGGGTCTTTTAGAAATGTTTTCATTACCTCTTCTATGAATTGAAAGACGTGAGGATGAGAAAGGATTCCTAAATATAAAGCGACTGACTTTCTTTGAGATACTTTGTTCTTTGCTTTGTTTAAAAAGGTAGAATCTTTAAATGTTTAGATGGAAATCCAATAGATGAAAACAGAAGTATTTACACCTTCACAGAGTTTCTGTTCGAGTGCAAAGGTTAATGTTTGGGGATGGAAAACTTAGTTTTAGAAGACTGTCATTTTAGACTTACAATGATTGTATAGAACTATATGTTAAAAATTTCTAGCCAACAACACAACTTGAAGCATTAAAAAACAAGAACGAAATATGACTTCATATTTCAAACATACAGAGGAAACTTTATTTGAGTTTACCCCATTTCCAAACGCCTTACAGAAAGATAAAATTAAATTAGAAATCAGCAACAATTATTTCGTAAATTTTGTCTGATTCTCCTTGCCAGTGTTTCTACCCCTTGCCTCCCATGACAGATATAAATATGAAGAAATGAAGCTATGTTAATGTTTTCCGTAAGTTAACTTGACTTAGCACATTAATTTAAAGCCTGTATCAAATATCAACAAAGGCTTATAAAAACTCTAGGCTGATTATGGTGGGTATAATATTCTTCTTTTGATAGCTCGATAAAAGTGTCCTCCAGCAGTTTTAAAGCGGAAATGCTAGCAACTGTCAAAAAACATGATTTTGTTTTTAACATTCTGATTGGGAAATAACCCTTTAGAATTTGTTGACCTTGAATATCTTTTGTTACAAATTGTTGATTTCACGCATCAAAACTACTTTGTTAGCCATTAATATTCAAATTTCATACAACAAGTTCGATACAGAAATCATACTTTGCAAAATATGTGACATCCATTTTCAAACTTTGATTGAGCTAACTACTTGATCCTTTCTTGAGAAGGCCCACCATTTTCTGTCACACGATCAATCAACACCTAACTTCCATTCAAACTTACCACTCTCCGTTTGCATAAAATATGAGGACATTGAATGGGGGTGAAAGGAATGTTATGGATACACCACATGTATCTCTCCCTGTTTTGAGAAATGCCCACTTCTTTAATTTCCCACTCAGTGTGGCACGAAAGCCCGGGCCCAAGACAGTGGAAACCTATGTTGTTGTAGAGAATAATAATTTATTTCAAATTAACAAACAAATCAGAAAAGTGCTTAGTGCCCCATTGCAAGTCAATACAAATTGTTTACTTTACAAGAATATCAATATTTAAATAATGAGCGACAACTGTAACAAACTCATTTTAATCTTCGCAGAAACCTCTGCAATTATAGGCCCAGTTCTCTCACCCCAAACAGTACCAATTCTCCCAACCTTCTTACTGAAGCCCCTCCCACAATTGTCTGAAATTCATCCTCATCCAGACACAATCTCAGTTTATTGCTTCAGGATGAGTACAGAAAAACTCAATTTATATAATCAAAACACTCTCAGTACCGTTCATGCTGTGTAATATAAGCATTGGCACTCTGCATTGTTTGAATTAGCTGTCAATCAAAGAGCTGTGCCAATTGAGAATTTAGGTACCCTGGTACCAAAATTGTACTTTGGGGTGAGGGTTTGGCCCTTTAAGGAAAAGGAAGTCACATGTTCAAGGTTGGATTTTTCATGCTATCAGAAGGCTGAAGTGAACTGGTGGCCAAAAGGCTATGAACGTTTTATTTTTAGCAACAACTTAAGCTTCATACCCTTCAAAATGATATAATTTATAAGTCCAGTGGTCGTTGTGTCATTCCAAAAAATACCAACATATTGGACCTCATAACAAAAAATCTTCTCTTTGTCATGGGCCCCTTTAAATAAGAAGAAATGTGCCCTTAAAGATTAACTAGCAGTCATTTTTCCTTGTAATTTTGTCTTATTTATAGCCCTGGCATATGGAATTAGTCATTATATGAAAGTTTTCATTTTAGTCAGCAAACATGCATATCTCTACAAAGCCTTGCAATATGAGTCACATTTATAATCTTAATGAAATTAAAAAAAAAAAATAGCAGCACATCAGGGTTGTCACCCCGCTGGTCGGCGCCGGTCGGGACTAACCGGCACTGGACATTGCCGACCGGTACAACACCTAAAAGGCAAGGCTTCCGACCGGCACAAAAATGATCTTTTATACCGAAAAATAATGAAATTGACATTAGCCTTTAGCTGAAAAATTCAATGGGTCAAAAATGAGGTGGATTCCATGGGGGTAAGGGTGAGGTACAAATATTGAGTCAGATGTTTAGCCGGGACTCAAATTGGGCTGGTGACAACCCTGCAGCACATAGCAAAATAAAACAAAATATTGAAACAACAAACACACACACAAAAGCTCCTCCTTACCATGTCTCATATGATTGAGGAAAAAGGGGTACAAAGCAAAGCACCTTCCATTTGTCATTTTCTTCAACACAATATGTAAAACAAAACATGGTGGACATAGAACTATACCCTGGCACAATTATCCATGATAAGGTGGCGATTTCAGTGCAGTATCCCAATAGTCACCATTTCTTACAACTTCCATAAATCAATTCTGATCTGACTAAAATTTCACCAAGAGAAGCAAGAATGGACACTGCTCAGTTATTGTTTTCAAATTTCAAAACTTGTCCTTCAGATTGCGGTACAACAAATTTTCTTTGCCTAGCGTGATAAAATAAAAGAAATCTCCATGAAATCCAGTTAAGTTGAGATACCTGATGCTGTTATATCCTTCTGGAATCTGTGTTTTATTATTGCAGACAAGCAACCAGTGCATTAAACCTTGCATCGTGCATTTAACCTTTGAAATTATTCATCAACTTTACTAAGTTGTCCTAGAGTTTTCCTTTCTGATTTTACCGGTTGAGTGAGGCTGACGCTGAAACGAAAATGGTGACAAAGATGAAAAAAGGGTTAATTATACAGTGCCACAGGTGAAAGTTAAGGTGAACAACTAAAACACCATATGTGATGCAATCATGTTTCCTGTTGTAACATAAAAAGTAAAGTTTAAAATACTTTGTTTTGTGGAGCTGCAGCCAAATTTCAGTTTGCATATATTATGTATCATATGATACGTCATAAAGGAAAGTCTTGTAAATAAAACAATTGACATTCTGTTTTACTAGGCCCCTTTTAATTTAACAATATAAAAAGGTAGGGATGCACCAGCTGCAATGGTTGCCATTCCAAGTGAACTGCCAGATTAGGCTGGGAGCAAATCAAGTCAAATAAAATTCAGCTGGAGTTTTTGCTTGTAAATTTGACATACTGTACACAAAAATACCGCACTACCGTATAGGCAAGTGCAATGGGGAAGGAAGGGCAAAAATAGGGCGGTGGTTGTTGAAAAAAAAGATGATTGAGGCTGAAACTATAATGGTGTTAGCAATACATTGTGCGCTTTGTATGATTTTGAGGTTTTTTACAGATCGAGAGAAAATTCATTGACATAGTGAGATCAGCTACCTACAGTACAGTCAGATGCTGCAAAGTTCTCTCAAACAATATGAACCCATTCCACAATCACATTGACAGTGACTGTAAATTGAAACACTCTAAAGACTGTGATGCCGATGATCTGTGCATATTTTCAAAAAGTAATTGGGAGAGATTGTGGATAAACTATGATGCTAACCACTTCAAAAGCAACCGTTAAGTATTCATGAATAATGGTGTTTTCAATTGCACTTGAAAAAATCTGCTGGATGTTTGTACAAAGGTCCATCCATAAGCAATCATTATGACCATACCAGCTGCGTACATAATTTATTAATTTTACAATAATTAAATTTGAGGGCAATAAGTTATGTCAATGTCAAAACAGCAGGTAAGAAAAGTCATCATTAAGTCAAAGTATTTTATTCAATACGCTATTAAATTATGGTACTTACAGTCACAGAACTCTGTAAACTTTGAATTGCACTTCGAAGAGTTGCAAAGCTGCAGCTGTCAGTCACATTAGCCTAGTCCTGAAGCCCAGATGGCCTTCAATTCAGTTTGCTCTGTAGTATGACATTTTGATAAGGCTGAACGGGTTTTAATATTCCATTGTGTTCAGGCAGGTAAGCTGATTCCATGCATTTACATCCCTGAAATTAAATTACAGTTTCTCTGTTAATACAAAAGGAATGTCACAACCATTACATTACAAACTTGAAGGAAAAGTTTGGTCAAACTCTTTAGGCATAGGCTACGTTAGGCCCGAATAATGCAGCACCCTTGTCTTAAAACTCCAAGGAAGCATAACACTTCAAAAACTACCCTTTGCCTGACTTCTTACACTTTTCAAGTTATGCTGTAGGCCTTTGCAAGTTGCAAGTCCTAACTTTGCTGCTAACTTGAACAGCAAAGGCTAAGGTAGTCCAATAAAATGTCCTAAAATCCTCATTATCCACAGCAAAGCATATAACTAAATTGTTCTGCAGCTTGGCCTCGGCTAGCCTACTAATATGAATATAGGCCTGAGACTAGGCTAGGTCTAACTCTAAGCTACATATAGCCTACAGTCAAGGAGTAGGACTTCATTTGTGTCAATATTTATAGTGGGCTACATCAAAGGGCCTAGGCCTAACGTTATGCATGCTGCAGTTTTACAAACTGCGCAGATTGCTGTTGAAATAACGTTAAGCCTAACTTTAATGATTTCTTCACAGCCTAGCTCAAGTCATCCTAAGCAAGCCGTACTCAGTAATGTTTAATAATTTGGGCCTAAGTTAGGTCTAACGAAAGGATAACTCTTTCCATGCTAGGCCTAGGCTAGGCTGTATATGATTCATGAACACGAACAACAGCACTGACTGAGCCCATAACGTTAGGCTCTACGTAACGTAGGCCTTCACGTTGGCCTAGCCTTATTATGTTAGGCTCTGCTCAGTGATGGTTCGGGCTGACGGCTTGTATACTGAGTAAACAAAGTCATCACTTCACTGGAATAAACTGTAAAAAATTGGGCACAATAAGTATAATTTTTTAACACCATTTTGAAAACAAAACGTAGATTACCTTGCAGAAAGCGGCGGCTGTTGTGTACTCAGACTAAGATGAATCGAGACAAGTATTATCCAAATAATTTACGACACCAAAATGTCAACAGGCCTGTGTCGAGTCGATGTCATGTTATTCAGCGTACTAGATACACGTACTATATACAGGATATGTTGTATGTTTACGTTTATAGTGCAGCGCAGATATACGCACGCACGTTGTAGGTACGTACGTGGGTGCGTTTGCATCGTACGTACGTACACTGGCACACTGCGCTAGTTATGTGCGCAAAGGTGTAGCGTCTATCCCAATACAATCTTTATAGTGAAAAACGGTCGTCTGCTCACGCATAGACTGTACGTATACGTTAAATTGAGGTAGCCCAGCCTGCGCACCCAGACCTGCTGCACGGTGTTGGCATTTAGCCAAATCTAGCAGCCTTGCATATCCAAGGTAGTTTTATCAGTAAAGTCTGTTAGTGCGTCAACTGCCATGTATGATGTAGTGTTTAATGTAAAAAATATGTCTTTATTAAAACTTGATACGAGGCCGTAGTGCTGAAGAGACAATTAATTTTGCCTGGTTTCTCAAAAATCGGGAATAAAATTAAAAAAAGTTAGAGAATTATAAAGGCGACTCGAGTGTTCAATGCTCGGGCGTTTGAACGCTCGCCGGTGCATTCACACCGCGAGCGAATACAAACGAATACACCCTGGCACTATCTCAAGAAGTAATGAACCACATGGCCCCTCCTCCTCCCGCTTTCACTATGCCGTCGAGTGGACTTAACGGAGACAGGAAAGATTAACAAACAAAAAAAAAAAAAAATACGTTAACAAAATTCTGGAAAAATCCAGAATGTCAGGTGGTGGTTGACGTTGCCTACATGTTCACATCCTACAAACGACTCAGAAATAAATTGGAACATAAAGTAGGATACATATTCATGTATTTTTTACCTGTTATACCGCTCATTTCAGACAATTCTTCCAGGTTTTTCGCTCTAATATCTTTAATGGAGAAGTGTGGGCGACTTTTTCTTCACAATGCCTCCTTTTCAGCCAGTGGCGTACAAGGGGGGGGGGGGGCATTGGGCCACCCCCTTCACCAGTGCCAACAATTTTTCCTAAAAATACATAGCCATACTTTAGTAACAATAGAGCTGTAATTCTATGAATAGGGGGGGGGGGGGGTTAACATGCGGTATGCTGAGTGATCGCCGGCGTGGGGGGAAGGATTTAAGGGGAGGGGTTCCCTCTTCTTTGAAAATTTTTGGGGTGTCTTTACATGCCATCTGGTGCTAAGAGAGACAATCCATCCTCTTTGAATGTTTTTTGAGAAATAAGATGTTCTAACATATGCCAGCTGGTGCCACATATGCTACCTACCTTTTGAAGTAAAATTTGTACTAAATTACGTATAATTAAGATCTAAAAAAAATTGGCGTTTGTGAGGGGAATGAACATGGCCCAATGGCCCACCCTCTTCCCTGCACACAGCTATAAGAAGAGGAACGGATCGAAGTGGGAAGAAGTAATTATTTTTCGGAAAAATTGCAGTCATCCCCTACTTGATTTTTTGTAGTAGACTATCCTGTCTTATTAATGGCTCTTGTGAATCATTTGACAATATTTTTTGTATTTGAAATTTAGCTTCTTGATATATGCAATTTTTAATTATTAATTAATAGCGTGAAGGATATACTACTAGGGTTGTTGGATAGCTAATGATTGAACTAAGTTCGAGATGGCTGCATTTGCCCTTTTTTTAAAGCAATCAGGGGAGAGAATGTTTTTAGAGAGGAGCACCAGTTTAATGTGGGCCAACCCCCCCCCCCCCCCAATCTAGCTAAGTTACATCGGAGTTACAACCCAAGTAAAGACACTAAAAGATGTTAGGAGGTCCATCTACAGGAAGCACACATTGTCTCAATACTTGCCAACTAACAGCCGCCGTCGGACCGCTGGTGGTATGTGGCCATGCACCCGCCGGTGACTTGCCGACTCTTCACCGGCTTTGGACCGCCGGCGGCTTGCCGCCACAATCCCACCGGCGGTATACCGAACTTTCACCGTCGTCTGACCGCCGGCGGCATGCCGCCAAATATCCGCCGGCGGCATGCCGACTTTTCACCGCTGTTGGACCGTCGGCGGCATGCCACCATTAGCCCGCCGGCGGCATGCCACCTTTTCGCCGTCGTCGGGCCACTGGCGGTAAAACAGCGGCTTGCCGCTGCCGCCGTGCCGCTGCTTAGCCGACGGCGGCCCGACAGCAGCTTGCTATGTGGGTTCCTGATATTCAGAATAGGTTCAGTGTTTGAAGCATTTGTCCAGTTTTATGCTAAACATGCCATGCGGCTATTGAACATGTTGTCCTTCATTCGGGTTCACACAATACTGAATATTGAATAATCCCTATTCTGAAAATTCTAAACGTTTTCAACAACTGGATAGTTTCATTTTTACATGTGTCCCAATTTCCTAATCTTAATGGAACACCAGGAAGGGAATTTTCCAGCCATGAGGGGGTTTGTGATGCCAGAAAACGTGGTGTGGCATCAAGGCATGACCACCCTATTGACAACCAGTGGACAAACACTTTCCATGTTCCTCTGTGTATTATGGTACACTATTGACGAGTGTCACTATACAAAACACATTAATACTATGTTGGCAAACTCTCAGTTAATTATAATACCGTTATTGCAAACTCTCGGTGAATGCAAAATGACACTACCAACAGCGGCAAAATGGTACTACACGTAGTTTTACTTCCAGCATGGGCAGTCAGATTTTTCAGTGTGTAACTGTTGCAGTGTGTTCAATAGCAGCTTAATAACCATTAATTTCTCTTAGTGATCACAATAACTTATTAAAAGTTAGTCTAAAGAAGATTCAAGAAAAGTTAATCATGTACAGTAATTGGTCATTGTCAAGTACAAACTAATACTGTAATTAAATATTTTGGGATTTTGGACTGTGTGTCTTTCACCAAAGAGTATATCACATAATACTTTTTTCTCTCATAGAATGTCACCAACTTGTCAAGTGTGAGCCTTGGAACAAGAGATTTCCATGGACCACCAGATGGCATTTCCTAATGCTTTTGCTTAAGAATGTGCAATAAGATATCATTCTTGGCAGGCATAAGGATGCATATTTGTTGATTTATGGACAAAACAACAGCAGTGAACATCTAAGTTCAGCTGCAGTATGAGTGAAGATTGAACAGTTTAGTTTGACATATTACCAGTCTGTCAATTGCAGGGAAAGAATAGATTTCCATGTACTACCCGATGACATTGGCTAAAATGATTTTACCTGAGATTCTGCAATATTGAAGATATCATTCTCGGCAGGTGTAAGGATGCAAATATCAGACCACTAACTCCATTGTTTCACAGGGGAAGCACAACCCCCAACCACTCTTCAGTCTCACATTGCCCTCATATGAGGGTATTTCTGCACCATGCCTCTTTCTTCCCCACCCTGTCCCTTTTTTAACTTCTCCTGCTGGGTGTAGCCTTCACCGCAAAGTGGACAGACCCTCAGCTACCAATGAGTGCACTGCTAATGCTCGTACGGACTATAATGCAGTCATTTGGGTGTGAAGTGGCAGGCTAACATCTCAGTACTCTAAGTAAAGAAAGAATACAGTTAAAACCTACATGGGGCTTTAGGGAGTTTGCACATGGTGCACAGCCCTTTGCACCTACAGTGTGTCCTACAGCTTTATTTCACCCTGCCTCTCTTTCACTGAAGCTGGGAGTCTGCATACATGTATTTGTTGGTTCTTGGACTAAACAACAACAATGAAACAGAAACATCTGATTTCATCTATGATCGAGTGTGCATCAGAAACTTTAAATAGCCTCATAGGCCCAATTGACAACAACAGCATATCCTAGTAGTGTGGTTTGTATTGCCAGTGTTACTTAATGAATTTTTTTTTATTTTCTTAGCTTTAGCCTTGTGTGAAGTTTGTTATGAGTAAAAACTGAGTGTTGGCCAGCAACATTCCATTACTTTTCAACAGCTTTGAGGTACTTTCCTACAAGTTCAGAATTTTTAGATAAAACAATGTGATACAACCCCACACTTCCTTCAAACTCCTTTTGTTTTCAAATTCATTTGTAACAACTTGAACTTGTCACACAAGCACAGTCAACTGTTCACAATAATAATGCACCCTCACACTCTGAGCACTACATTGAAATGTATTTGCCATCAAATACAGTTGTTCTAGTTCAGCTTTGGGTTTCATAGCTTCTTTCACCCCATCTACATCTTTTTCCATGAATTCCAACGACTCATTCATCTCTACAAGTGCTCCCTTTCGAGTTTTAACTCCTGTAGCCAAAGCATCCAACTGATTCGGAATTCCTTCTAGCTTACAAAGTTTTTCCATAATTGCGTCCACCTTCCTCTCCATTGTTAGATTTTGCGTGTTTGCATAATCAGAGGCAAGTCTACTTTAAGTCTATATTCTCGAGCACAACGTAAAGACGAAGACGATATAACTAGTACATAATGTACATAAAGGGTGTCTACAAAACAAAGACCGAAGACATAAAAGCTAAGACCTATAAAACGAAGACCCAACTAGCTATAAAACGAAGACCCAACTAGCTATAAAACGAAGACCCAACTTGCTATAAAACGAAGACCTATAAAACGAAGACCCAACTAGCTATAAAACGAAGACCTATAAAACGAAGACCCAACCAGCTATAAAACGAAGACCTATAAAACGAAGACCCTACTAGCTATAAAACGAAGACCCTACTAGCTATAAAACGAAGACCTAGGCGGGACAACTTCGATTGTAAGAATTGCTTGCGACGAGTGCCGACATTTTGAAGAAAATTTATTTGTTATGGTAAAAATGGAAGGGGACTCAGCAAGGGGTTCTGAACGGATATACCGGAGAGGAACAACTACGGTAGCTCCCGTTAATGGATACAACAACCCGAATCATAGCCAGAAGCGAAGGTTTGCGGAAAGGATGCCGAGCAAAAGTTTCGACCAGCGCCGGAAAATTCGTGGTTTCGTTGAACAAAACTTGGAAATCTTTTGTTCTTTAATATTGAGAAATAGGACATTTGGTTTTGTGGAAAACCATTCAAATCCTCATTTCAGACAGTTGCAATTTTCTCAAAAAAGGACATTTGGTTTTGTGGAAGACCATTCAACTCCTCATTTCAGACAGTTGCAATTTTCTAAACAAAGTTACTCCTATAGCCCAACCACCGAAAAACCCTACTTCATTATTCTCATGCCCGTAGCCAGCCCATGTGGAGGGATGGGTCTTTTTTCCAAGATGTGGACCTTTTCCAAATACGGAGGCGACTGGCGCGTGCCGTAAGCATGCAGTTGCTAAGAGTCCGGGATGCTTCCCAGGAAAAGTTTGAAATCGGCAGATCTCCTGGAATCTGGACCATTTTAGGGGACTTTTGAGCACAACAGAAGTCCCTTTTCCCCCAGGAACTCCACACAGTACACCACTTTATGAGAAGTGAACGGAAATTCGTCATCAATATGTCAAGATCAAAAATATTTCATAACTGACCCTCCAAACACAGTGCTGGAAAATGGACCTCCCTCAAGTTGGGGTGGGTCGTTCGAACGCTCCGACCCCCCCCCCCCCGGCTACGGGCATGACTCTGACATGTCTAGCAGGGGCAAACAATGCTTTAATATGTAACCAAAACAATTTCTGTGTATGTATAGTTTTGAACTACTCTGCACCTTTTCATTGTGATGCCAATTGAAGATCATTCAGCAAATGAGAATTTGGCTTTCTATCAACCCAAATGCACTTGAGTGATGAGTCTCTGTCATTAAGAGCAAAACAGAGACACTGGATTACTGGTCGAGGGGTTAATTCATTCCCACTACCCTGCATGGACTCAGCATTGAAACACTTAGGAACAGTTTTTTTTTATCTTTATGTTGGTGTTGAGCCTGAGTAAAGAATCTTCCAAACAGTAACAAGAGAGAACAGAATTAGTTCTTATCGATTCGGTATTGTGTTTTTTAAGAACTAGTCCCACACAGAAGAACAACAGCTTTCACCGTTATAGCCCTACTCCAATAAATCTTAAATGGGTGTTTTACAGTTTACTGAAAACGAACTAAAGCGCACGTTCCGAAAGAGACACATATAGGCTATGCATTATTACTGGGTTCACAGTTTACATGATGTGTTTTTTTATTGATTTTCCTCATGGGTGGGTGGTGGGGGGTACAGCCAGTGTCGGAGGAAGGGAATTCAGTCAGAAGGAGCAAGACTGGCCTGAAGGGGCGCTTCAAAGTTTGTAGGGCAAAAATATTTGGTCAGAGGGGGCGAGAAATAGGATGAAGGGACGCTTTTGTGTTGGTAGATACATATGTCTCAATACGGTTAAAAGAGTAAAAAGGGCGCTGACAGGCAATTTGAATCCGTCAAGGGGGAGACTGCCCCCTCTGACTTTATGGAACCTCCGCCACATGGGCACATCGGCCCGCACGGGTGGGGTCAGGGCCCCGTTCCCCCGCATGGCTACCGGCCTGCCATGACGCTTCTCTAAGACAAAGTTCATCCCCCATTCTCGAACATCTGAGGGTACGCCAATGGGAACGGGTCACGCGAAGCACACCGCCCTTTTGTCGATACCTAATTAGTTACCTCCTAAACTGACGTTTACGCACCGATTGCGTAGCTGTCTTCATGGTCGCGCCAATTTGACCACGTGCCAGATCATAACACAGTCGATACATTCACTCATGCAGCATTATCAACCGGTTGTTTTTTCCTTGTCTAATAATAAAGCATATGTACTTCCTTTCCGAATAGCGATACATACAAACATTACTTTGTTGCCCAATTACATTTTCATTCTGTTAATAAATGTAGATGTTCATCATATGCACCGTTTGTGTGTGTTAAGTTACACATTTTTATCTTCTTTTCTGACTTTAAGCTTCATGAATTCAATTTTGAAACTTTTCATATGCAGTCCGTTAAAAAAGGGCAGCGAAAATCATTTCACTGTTTTGTTTGTTTTTTGAGTTTTTAATTTCTCGTCTGCCAAGTGAATAGATGAGCCTTTTAAAGTTTTTCATCACCTGGTGCTCCTTACTTTTTGTCTTCACCAACAAAGCAGTTTATTTCTTTGGCTATCGATAAATGGTGGCTAACAAAGGAAGCATCACATAGATGTAAGATGTAGCCAAACTTTTTTGTTCACCAATTATACTTTTGGTAGGGCAGAACACATTCATGAATAAGAATATAAGATTGATCAATAAATTGCTCTAGCTTAGAAGGGAATGGTGGAGGAGTTACCCGTTGTGTAGCAATAGACTGTAGTGAACACACATTTTATAATTTCTTTATTTACTAAAGCCCCTGGGGCCAGGGGGGTGGAGCTTTGGCCCCCCCCGGACAAACTGTGGACTGGAGAAAGTATATGCTTCTGCCCCCAACCAAGAATAAAAACTTATTTGTTACTTCGGCGTGTAGTATCTTTAAACTTTCCAACAATATTTCGTTCTATTTTTTGCATCAAATTGCATACACCTTCATTTTCCTCAAGATTTTTACAAAAGAGAGTTGGGACATCCCCTCCACTTAAACCCCCAGGGCGTCACATACTAGAGCAACGTCCACCTCCCCCCCCAAAAAACGAACAGCTTCCTACGACTATAATTTTGCCCTATTTTAGAATGCACTCTGGTCCGTAAGTACAATAGTCCGTCAGTGGTAATAGTTAAAAGTTATTTTCTATTGATCTTGGTAGCCAACGACTTTTCAGAGTCTACGGCATCAGAAAAGCTAGTAATTAGTATTAAATTGCGGCTTCCTGGCGGAAAAGGTTTATTGCAAGGTTTCAGCGCTAGGCTACTGTCAAATGTCAAGTTTTTATATTATCATATGTATTGGTCATATGAATTAATTCTATAGAGAAATTTAGTAATTGTGCCCCCTCTCAGGAAAGTTTTTGACCATCGATACCCCCTCCCCTGCTCAAAAATCCTGGCTATGCCACTGATCTGTACGGACGTTTCTTTAATCATGGCGCCTCTCTTTTCGTGTATGCGTTCAAATTCATTGCAAATAATTTGTAAAGGTGTACGGTAAGATATAAGAATATCTTACTTAACGGCTCACCAACACGAATGTGTTACATAGGCATAGGAAGCGGGGCTGGGGTGTGAAACCCCCAGTAAAGAATGTAGGGGCTGAAGTATGCTTCCGCTCCCCGAGATCCATTTTTGTCTCTTCTTCAAAAAATGTCAAAAATTTGCAGTGATTTTCTTTAAAATTTGTCCAAAATATTGCACCAAATTGCATCTGAAGTCTCTAAAATACCCCAAAAATCCGACATGAGAGGGGTACACCCCCTCCCCTTAGACCTCTCCCCCAGGCCGGCGATCCGAAACGAGGTACAGCATCCCCAGTCTGGAAAAGCTTCCTATGCCTATGGTGTGTTATATCGTGTCAACTGTACAAAGACGAAAGTGTAAACACGGTTTCGGACACGATTAAAGTTCGGCTTTGTTCTTGCCCGTGACGAGTTTTACCATTTGAAGGGGGAGGAAAGTGTGCAGGGGTGGCGCCAGGATTTGTCCGACAGGGGGGGCTAGCATTTTAAGGCCCCGACAAAGGTGGTGACTTAGTCCCGGGAGGACGTGACTCGGCAGAATTTGAGGCGAGCGCAGGGCGCCGAAATTTTTGACCCTCTTTTTAACAAATACTTAAAAATCTGGAGTTTATTTTCAAGGAAAAAATTAAAATTTTCCAAACAATTTTGACTTTTGGAAGGACCATAAAAAAGTTGGGGTGTTTATTGAAGAATCTATCCTTCATATGGGCAAAATCAAAAACGTTTTGTACGCAACAGCTGGAATTCTGATGAGGTTTTGCATGTAACCGTGCGAAGTTTACGTACTAGGGTCTCAAGACGAGACTAGAACTCTGCCCGAAAAGTTTTTCCCTTTTTAACGAAGATTTGAAGATTAGGAGCTTATTATATTGCAGAAATTTGGGGATTTAATATAAGAAAATATGTTTTTTGCAAGGTTAAAATAAAAAATTTGGGTTCTTTATTAAGTGATATGCCTTTCAAGAGCAAAATTAGGTAGAATGTCGGGGTGATTTAAAAAGTTGGTTTTAAGTGCTGTACTGAATATCCATCGATATAGGAAAATTTTGTCACTTTGAAAAATCTGAAGCTTATATTGGGGAAAAATTGTAATTAAAGACAGACCTTCTAATAAGAAAAATCAAGTAGGGGGTGATCAGTATTTTGCTGGGGTTACTGAATATCATCAGGCAGATTAAGGCCCTCGGACCATATTCGAAAATTTTCCCGCGGAAAAGTTTGGCTTCCCATATATTTGAAGTTTTATATCTAATATATTGAAATATATAGGCGCACGGGAGCGTTTCGGTTTGGGAGGGGACAGAATTTGTCCCGAAAAATGTAATCCTGTCCGAAAAAGCACATGGATTTTTTTTTTGAAAAATTGAGAACCACCAGACAGCAGGAAAAGGCATTTCCCGGGCTGGTGCGGTAATTAGAAACAAAGTAGTCATTAATTTGAGCTTTCTTTCACAATTAAAATTTCACTTTATTATACTGTCCCAAAACGAAGAATAATACGCCAGCATGCATTGTTTCCAAAATATCTGAGCGAAGCGCAACCACCAGTTGGTACAGAAAATTGTTAAAAAATCTAGTCCCTCAGACTGTCAAACAGACGGAAATGGCATTTCCCAGACTTGTAACTAGAAATGAAGCCATCGTTATTTTGAGCTATTCTTTGAAATGAACGTTTAAATTCAACAGAAAAAAGGTCCAACTTGCTATAAGTGGATCAGAAAATTCCCAGATAAAAGGGACTGCTACAATAAGATGTACTGGTCTTGTCCCTTTTTCTTTTTTTTTTTGGGGGGGGGGGTGGGACTGTGCAACGGAATTGAAATCATACTAATGTGTTTGACTCTTCTAGGAATCTTCGTTGTATTCAATTGCAAGATCCAAGTTGAAATTTTCTACGTGACTGCCCTAACCCCAGACTAAAAATGATTTTACTTTCGACGTATTTGAAAATATGTCACGTTACAAGGTGGTTTTAAATGAATTTTCAGTCAGACTTATGGGGAGACATCCTCACGCTACCGTTTATCATTATGCGTAGCTCAAAACATCCTGGCCAATTCTTATTACCGTTGCTAGAATTCGGCTTTCGGGGCAGGCCAGATGGCAGATCATTGGGCACTGCATGCACCTGAACAACCTCTCGTCTGTTTTATGTCAGGAAAATTCGGAATTGTGAGTTTCCTTGAAGAATATGGTCTTCTGGGAAGCAAAACCAAGAAGACCGTCCGGATTACTGAAGTTTATAAGACCCGCATCTTTTATCAGTTTAAGGTGGGCATTCAGATGAAGGTTCCCCGACGAGATTGGGTTTTCTCAACAAGAGGGGAAAGGACAGCCTTCCCCAACGGGGCATGACCTTGAAAATTGAAGATACGATGAGGGATAACAGAGCTTGTAAGAAGTGATTAAAACAGATTCAGATAGGCATAAAAATACCGTTACAAAAGAATTACTTCAAAAAGAAAAAAGTTCACGATTATCCTCCCAGTAACTTCAGTCCTTATCCTTCATTTTAGACCTCCCCGAAGGAAATTGCTGTCAGTTCCACGACGGGGAGGAGATAGGACAAGGTACATGAAATGAGGTATAACCGAGCAAAGAAGAAGTGATTGAAAATCGATTCTAATGTGTATTAAAATAGCATTTCAAGACAAAAAAAGTTTACCCATCCAGTAATTTCAGTCCTTGTAGGCTTTTTTCTTTCTCTTTTTTTTAAATTTAAAAAAAAATTTTTTAGGCCTCCCCGACGAAATGGCCGACCTTGCCCCACGGGGATGCAGTGGTCCCCGACGGGGGCCATGGCCCCCAGGCCCCCCGCTGGCGCCACCCCTGTGAGTGTGTGAATCGAGGGGCAAGAACTGTGATTGCAGGGGTACAAAATTTTCTCTTAACATCCTGTGTACAATTTCAATTTTCATCTGGCGGGGCAGTAATATTTTTGGTGCAGCATTATCCGTAAAGCCCCTCCCCCCTGTGGCTTCGTACCTGGTTTGGTCTTTAACACATCCAGCTCGAATACGGTAGTAATTTCCATAAGTCGTCTCTTATATTATGACAGCCGGGAAATATCGCGTGTTAGTCTCCTACACACGTAAGCGAATTCTATTGCGTGAGGTACACTGTTTTATCCCAGGCCTACACAAAATTCAGTGGTCCGTCTGTATGTTGTTATTCCTCCAAACATGATAGTGTGTCGTCAATGCATAAGGTCTCATCTAGAAATCCCAAAGGTTAGGATTTCTTTGTAAGGTCTATGACGCGATTACGCCGAATACAATTTTTCATGTCTCCAGGAAGTGACGTTTCTTCAACCGATCCGGTCTCTTTCTTTGCGTAACTATAGCTGAATTCGCAAGCACATTATTTTCTTGTATGTAGAAGCAACAATTACTACAGTAACGTTTTTTTAAAATTGCTAGAAAAATGTACAGTGATAGCCTGTGGATAGTTCAGGGAACAAAGTTTACGTAAGAGAAAATTCATCCGGGTCTGCGTTTTATAGGTAGTTGGGTCTTCGTTTTATAGGTCTTCGTTTTATAGCTAGTTTGGTATTCGTTTTATAGGTCTTCGTTTTATAGCTAGTTGGGTCTTCGTTTTATAGGTCTTCGTTTTATAGCTAGTTGGGTCTTCGTTTTATAGGTCTTCGTTTTATAGCTAGTTGGCTCTTCGTTTTATAGGTTTTCGTTTTATAGCTAGTTGGGTCTTCGTTTTAAAGGTCTTCGTTTATTAGCTAGTTGGGTCTTCGTTTTATAGGTCTTCGTTTTATAGCTAGTTGGGTCTTCGTTTTATAGGTCTTCGTTTTATAGCTAGTTGGGTCTTCGTTTTATAGGTCTTAGGTCTTCGGTCTTTGTTTTATAGACACCCGTACATAAACATAGCGTGGAGATTAGCAACACAACATTGGTCAAAGTCAAGGCAATCTCACAAACGTTTTTACTTGAAGTTAAGGCTTGTCTACTGGTAATGTGAGAAACAAATGATGAACATAGTTACCTTTGAGGTCAGATAGTCATCCTTAATGACCATTAACATTTTAAATACGGCAAGTCATCATAAAATATGAAAATTGTGGGATTGCAACCACGGATACCTTTGATCACGGCAACATCACAACACACCAAGAGACCTGGGGCAAGTCTTTTTTTCTGTTTTTTCATTATTTGGTTTTTATGCTACAAGCATCAAATCTGGTACCGTAGATAGAGTATGACGAAAGGGGAAACATTTGCTTATAGACGAATCCGAACAGCAATCGATGGTCTGATTTTAATCGACCGTTGCTGGGGTCTATCACATCTTAAGCTTCCAATTTCCTTGCCTCCCTGTATCACAGATGGTTGTACACTAAATTGTAACATGGTTCTTTCAATTTTACTGAATATGAGAGTTTGAAATTCATGAAGACAATAAATTAAGACAATTAAAGGCTGACGGACCCCACTAATGGCTGCCAACAGTCAATAAACACAAGCGCTAATAGGATTAAGGACTTCGTAAATTTGTCCATTGAGGGAAATAGTGTCATTTTAAAAGGGCTCGTTGCTTCACCGGTATCTTGGTTCATTTCTGTGTGAACTAATTAAAATGATTTGTCATCATGATCTTACATTGTTACTGGTCGCCGTGTGGAAACGACTATCTTGTTTTGCATATACGGTGATATTCTTTTTACCTGTAATACACTGAGAAACGCTATTTCAACAGTTCACTATAATAAACGTTTTTTTTTTTCGTTAAGGTCAGTTCTGTTAGTCTGTGATGCATCGCCGAGCAGGGGTGGGCCAGGATTTGCCCTGCAGGGGGGCCAAGCTCCCCGACATGGGGGCCAGCTTTTCAAGGCCCCGACAAAAGAGATGAAGTTAGTCCCAGTGGGACATGACTTGGCGGAATTTAAGCCGAAATTTTGCCTATCTTTTTAACAAATACTTAAAAATCTGGAGTTTATTTTGAAGAAAAAAATTAAAATTTTCGAAATTTGGTTTTTGCAAAGACCATAAAAAAGTTTGGATGCTTATTGAAGAATCTGTTCTTTATATAGGCAAAAGCAAAAACTTTACAAAGGCGACAGCTAAATTCTTTTGTGGTTACATCATTAATCGTACTAGGCCTACGTACCAAGGCTTCAAGGAGAGACTATAAGTTCGCTCGGAAAGTTTTCCCCTTTTTTGAACGAAGATTTGAAAATTAAAAGCTTATTTAATTGGAGAAATTTTGGAGTTTAATGAAGATTATACTGGAGAAAATTGTAATTTTATAACAGATTAGGAAGTTTATGGAAGAGTCTTACCTTCTTATGAGAAAAAATCGGGTCGGGGCAATCTGTAGTTTTATTGGGGTTTACAGATTATCATCATGCAGATTAAGGCTTCTCAGCTGACCATATTGGAAAATTTTCCCATGGAAAAAGTGCGGCTTCGCATATGGTTGAAGTTTTATATTTTACATATTGACATAGACGTACACGAGCGTTTCAGTTTGAGAGGAGGCAAAATTGTATATATTTGTCCGAAAAATGTAATCCTGCTCGAAAGTCAAAGCGGAGCGTACAGAAATGTTTTGGAATTGAGAAACCCGAGACAGCAGGGAATGACATTTCTCGGGCTCGTAACTAGAAACAAAGCAGTTGTTATTTTGAGCTCTCTTTCGCAATAAATTTTTAACTTTATAATACTTATACTGCACCAAAACGAAGAATTATTTGCAGGCATGCATTGTTCTATTCGGTAATCTGTTCGACCAAAGCTCTTTCTAAGCGAAGCGCCACCATCAGTTGGCGCGGAGCGTTCTGGAAATTGTTAAAAATTCTGAGCCCTCAGACAGCCGGAAATGGCGGCATTTCCCAGACTTGAAACTAGAAATGAAGCAGTCGTTATCTTGAGCTTCCCTTAATTTGAAATGAAAGTTTCACTTCAAAAGAAAAAAACCCAACTTGCTAAGTGATCAGATCATTACCAGATAACAGGTACTGCTACAATAAGAGGTAAATGGTCTTGCCTCTTTTCGGGAGAACTATGCAACGGAATTGAAAACATACTAATGTTTTTGACTCTATTAAGAATTGAATTCGTTGTATTCAATAGCCAGGTCCACTGAATAGATGAAATTTTCTACGTGACTGCCCGAACTCCAGACAATGATTTAACTTCCAACGTTTTTGAAAACATGTCACGTTTCAAGGTGGCTTCAAAATAATTTTCAGTCAGACTTGTGTGGAGACATTCTCAAACTACTGCTTATCATTATAGGCTAGTTGAAAACATGGCCGATTTTCATTACGGTTGCTAGAATTCTACTATAGAGGCAGGCCACATGACAGACCATTGGACACGGCATGCACATGAACAACCTCTCGTCCATTTTTGTAAGGAAAATTCAGAATTGTGAGTTTCCTTGAAGAATCTGGTCTAGACTAGTTTGCGAAATAAAGAAGATCATCCGGGTGACTAAGTTTATCAGGCCCACATCTTTTCTCGTGGGCCTGTAGATGAAGGTTCCCCGAAGAAATTGGATTTTCTCATCAAAGGCTAAGGAGGGCAACCTTCGCCAACGGGGGCATGACCTTGCGCGCACGGATTGAAGATGGGACGAGGCGGTGTTAATCACTTCTTCATAGCAGAACTAGTAAGAAGTGATTAACACCGATTCAGATACGTATTAAATAGCGTTACAAAAAAATAATAAAGAAGAAAAAAAACCAGTTAATGATCACCCATCCTGTAGGCTTCAGTCCTTTACGTTTTTAATTTTTAGGTCTCCCGAAAAACTGCAGTACTTCCCCGACGGGAGGAGATAAAACAAGGTACATGGAATTAGGTAAAACAAAGCAAGAAGAAGTGATTGAAATTCCGACAAAGCAAAAAATATATTTTAAATCGCCCATCCTGTAACTTCATTCCTTAAAGGTTTTTTATTATTTTTTATAATTTTCATTTTTTGACGGACTTTGATGGAAACTGTGGCTAATAGATTTACAATTGGTTTTCAATGCTTTATACATTCAATACCCAACTTTGTCATTTTTATATATGTAACAATACCTTTAAAAAGGAAAAGAAATAGAGAAATAAAAAAAAATCATAAAAAGGTTTGACAGCACTTTTTGTATACTCTTTTGTTTTTCATTACTTTATAGACAAATCCGGACAGATTGTGATGGTCCGATTTTAGTCGGCCTTTACTGTTCCATCACCTTTAATCTTTCAATTCCCTTCCTTACCTGTTACTGGCCATGGATGGTTGTACACTGAAGTGTTTAGATTTTCTCAACTTCACTGAATATGAGGATTTGAAATTCGCGTAGACAATGAATGAAGGCGATTAAAGGCTGATGGACGCCTTTAATGGCTGCCCACAGTCACTAAAAACAAGCGCTAACCGGATTCGTCTATATTTTGTTGACGTACAGATACTTTGTACAGCGTACACCTTCCGAACAATTCTAGACTAAATTTTTAATTTACGAAGGCGGAACTGAAATGGCGACCATAAATAAACACTCTAAAAATAAAAACGTGGAATTTCACCAGTTAGGATAGTGATATTTGTAAAGTTCACTACAAAACAGCGGGAATTCCCTCCACGAAAAGTGAAACTCACTTCAAAAATTAGAAGTTTAACTCTTAAAGGAGTGCCTAAAGGGACTATTCTTTAAAAGAGTAATCCCTCGTTAAACAGTTATAAATTGAATATCCACTTTTTCCACTCTTCTTGGAGTGATTTTTACTAGTCATGGAGTGAATTAGCACTTTGATCGAGTAATTTCACAATTCTATTAGAGAGTTACTAACATCACTCTTGCTTTAGAGTGCCTCTATCTAAATAACTGCCAAAAAACTACACTGCCCGTCGCTGATTTATACCTTACCAGTAAGGAACTCTGGTGCTCGCCCCCACCCCCCCCAAAAAAAACAAGACAAAACTGAAATCTTAGATCCGCCGCTTGTTCTCTTTTATGTATACATTTCTAAAAGGGATTTTATGGCTCTGGAACAAACTGGACTATTCTCTGTCAAATTATGATTGTTCCATTTCTATAAAGGTTTGGTACACGCAACACTAACGGTACAATAAATCTGAAAACATTTGAACTATGCATGCGGGACTTACCAATCGCTAACCCCAAGCTAGCAATGGCCAGAAGGAGGAAATATCTCGCACGGACACGTGAATCTGTAAGAAGAACAAACGGTTACGATGAACATGAAACAAGAAAAGGAAACTTAAAAGAGGAATTGTGGGTCAAAAATTTGTCTGCAACATCAATAGCGAAATCTGCACTGACAGCCCTCTGTGTATTTGTATACCAGGCGCGGAAAGGGGGATTAGGTTATACAGGGTTTCAAGTATACGCCCTAACTTACAACCCTCTGGTTTAATTCAGCCGAGCCCATATTTTTTCGATTGTGGAGCACTGGACTGTTATCACTACGCCTTTGCTTATGGCGTAGTGACATCAGTCACCGTGAACGGCGGGGTTGTTTCTTTTATCCCCACAACCCCACGTCCACACCCACAACCCAAAACCCACAACCTTGATTGACTCGTGGGTTGTGGGGATTTTAGTAATGATCGAATATATGGCTATTAACAGATTACCCCCAAATCCACACGCACTTACGCAAAACCCATTTCAACGCATGGCGCAAAGTCGTAAGTCGAAGGGGTTTTAGTAATGTACATCTGGTTATTACTAAAGTCCCACAGCCAAGGTCGTGAGTCGTTAAGTGTCGTGCGTTGTGGGTGCGGGGGCTGTGGCGTTTTAGAAACGGGATAGGTTACATTCTGTTTAAAGGGCGGGAGCAGTCATCCCAAATTGAAGTAGTGTTGTAGACTGTCCAGTTTCATGATTGGCTGTTGGGAGTCACGTGACAATGTTTTTTGTTCTCTTCAAATGTGAAATTTACTCAGAATTATATTTGTTGGTTGACCTTGAATATGCAATAGTTAAACCATAAAAAGTATAAGAAACTTTGAAGAGAAATAAGGTGAAAATTGTTCTATTTAGCTTTCCCTTAAAAATAAGTTCTTTTTTTTTTTGGGGGGGGGGGGGACTGCTCTTTACCTTTACAGTCGTTGTTGTGACATGGACTGGAAATCGAACATCGAAGCAATGGGAGTACACCCTGCCGATCAAAGCTTGGGAAACGAAATAATAGCAAAAAATGGCAAAAAAGTAGTCATTAATGAAAAGCTCATAACTGCTTGGTGCATAAAAGAATTCAGTAGTTCCACAATCCCGAAGCGACACGAGGAGCCTGGCCCACTTGCCATATTTACAGTAAATACACTATTTACATCCAAACCAAACCAAACCAAAACCAGTCCCACAAAGGCCGAACTCGTAGCATGTGCGCTCTCCTCGGGAACCCCATGAAAACTGAACCGAACTGGGCAAAATATCAGCGCACCTTGTCCAAGGGTGCCCCGGGGGCAGTTGTTACCTTACCATCCCCACGTTTAAACCAACCGGATACAGTTAAACCATGGAAGTACTACCTCCGAGGTAGTACTTCCATGGTGTAGCTGCTACCCAGGATTTTGTCATTATGTAGGCTAGGAATCATGTGACGTTACCTTAAGTATTGAAGTATTTTGCAGGAACTGCAAAGACAATAATATTGGAATAGATCTTTTAGTTGTAAAATGACGCCATCGATCTCACCATTTTTTTCGAATGGATCCAAAAATGGTTACCACTCAAATATCACACGCATGAGTACAATTTGGGGGCTTGGAAAGACGTTTTATGATGGAATACATGAAGTAAATACTGGCAAATTTTTTATTGGGTAATTATTTCCGGCTAAATGCACTACCATACTTAAGGCAAAATTGTAGTTCTTTTTTCCGAAGAGGGGAGGACATCCCTTCACTGTACACCTAGACCCGTGGCCAGACAAGGTTCTGGAGGGGCGAAATAATTCTTGGTGGCCAAATGCATAAAAATTTTATGAAGGCAAACTTTAATCTCTCCAAGAGGAACGTAAAGATTTTGAAGGGGCGAAGCCTCTTCGTCATCCCCTTTGCTACATGCCTGCATCATACATGGCCCCACCCAAGGACAAAGATAAGTAATCTTTGCAAAATCTTGCCTACGGGCCTAAAATGATACCGTATTCCATCCAGGGAACTGTAACGTCTCCCCGATTCCGCACTTTGTATTTCTTCTTCATGGTGCCTCTGTGCTATCCCCCCCCCCCCACACACACACACTTTCTCAGTAATACCATTGGATATCATCTGACCACTCATTACATTTAGCCTCCAGATCGGCTTTATTTACGACCTCAACAGATAATTTGCCTCCTAAATAAATATCTGTGGTATCTTTTTCTTAGAATGTTGCAGAAGTATACAGTAGTTAATGATTCATCAGAGTCAAATGGCGTCTTTCAAACAGTCGTTTTGTTTAATATCATCAGATACTAGTTAATAATGGTAAATATGTCTTATTCATGGATCCAAGAAGGGTTCCTGGCTCAAACGCCTTTCGCCGAGTTGATATCAAGAAACTAATGTTCCAAACTCTGTCTGATTCTTGAATTAATCATCAAACATGAGCGGTTAAGGAGCTATATTTGCTTTATTTCTCCGGTCTCACGATCATTTGCTTTTGCTGTTACTTGACAGCTTTTTCGTAGACACATTAAGCCTTGAAGAAATACATATGCACGTTAACATTTGCAAGTAACGTACGTGTGTATCAGCTTAAAAGAGAGGGAACGGTTGATACGATGTGTTATTGAACAGAAAAACTTTATTTTCGCCAAAATTATTCTCAAATATTAGCCGAGTGCCCTACACCCTTTCTTAGAACTCAGACTTATTGGTAAACGTTTTCGTTCTTTTTTAAACTTCCTGTCATTGAAAGTTTTCACTGAATAGCAAGCTTGTGAAGTGGTTATTCTCATCAGGGTCGTCGATCCTGGGTGGCCGTGGGGAAAAATTCCCCACAAATGAAAATATTGGGGGCAAACAAATCGTTTTGTTCCCAATAATTCAGGCAGATTAAACAACAACATGCAGAATAAACAAAATATAACATTATGGTATACGGACGACCTTAACTTAAGTCTATTAAAGTTAACCCTATTGCAGGTATGATCCATCATCTACATCTAGGCTATATTCTGTGCATGCCCGTCGTAGTGAGTGTGTGCGTGTTTGTTTGTTTGTTTGTGGGTGTACACACGTGTGTGCTCCCATTCGAATAGGCGGATTGCTTATAGACGAGTACTGTCCGAAACTTGTTCTACGTGTTCTAGCTGTTGTAAAATTTTTGCCCCCAGTCCACAAACCAAATCTACTCCCCTGCTATTTCCAGGCTACCCAGTAGCACCATAGCATCTCTCATACTCTGTGTAGCAAAGGCCTTTGATTTAGTTGCTTGCATACGCTATTACTCAGAAAAGTATTTCATTTACAGATATCTATGTAAACACATGACCGCTTTGAATGAAAATTTCAAAACACTTAGTCCGGCTTCAGATTGGGGTAAGTGCCACCTGCAATGGTCACACTAATGTCACTATGTTTTTTACATTCACAAAGTCAGGGACAACAAATGACCCATCAAATTACAGGCCAAACAATTGTCTTTTAAATGATGTGCAGATCGTGTGCATCACGTGACAAATGAGGTCAGGAGAGGTCAAAAAATTCCGAAATTTGATCTTTGACCTATTTTGTAACTATGCCTTTTTAGAATGCTATTGTGTACGGTTAATGAGTTTTTTTTTGCTTGTATAGACCTGAAAAAACATCTATTTACAATCTGTTAGACCCCTTAAGTTCCAGGGTTTTACTTATGAAAAGTCACAGGCAAAAAAAAAAAAAAAAAAAAAAACCAACTAGGCCTAATGATAAAAATGTTAAAAAACTTACTTTTACAGCTCAGAAATGACAATTAATTAATTGTTGATAACAATTCCTCACAAGTACTAAGCTTTCTTCATTTTAAATGTACAAAATCATTTCCTCTCAGCGCATTAAAATTAATTGCATCGAAGCAAGTACATATTTGCAATATTCAGATTAATATTCTTGATTGCGATATGTCTCTGGTAAGGTGATAAAAATGCAATTTAACGTTTTCACGACCTCAAGTCAAGGTTAGTTTTATCCCGGAAAGTAAAAAATAGATGACACGATATTTCTTATTCGAAAGTATCTGAAAAGGCACAAAATCTCAATTTAACATGTATCTATGTGTGGCAGGGAATATCATTCGGAGGTATATAATCAAGTGTTGAAAACTATTGAATTATAAGGGGAGAGGGTATACCAGGCCTGTACAATTAATGCTAATGTTGGTAAGTAACATGCTAGTGTAAAGCGTGTCTAATCAACCTTATCCAGGGAGTGATCACTGTTAGGAGGTCAGGAGTGCTTACAAAATAAAATGGGACTTCAGTCAAATGAAAACGTTTGTCATGTTGTTACCAATTAAACGGCAATCACAGATAAGAAGCAGACACAAAACTAGCCCTGCATGCATCATATGCTCTGAACTGTGATTCAAATGGCATAGACATCATACGGAACCCCTCTTGAGACGTTGGCATTAATGTAATAACCATAGTTCTAATTACTGAAGAGAGTAAAAAAGTGGTTGTAGACTTCAATCACAGGAAGAATAGGTAACATCCCGTTTGTCTGACATTGATATGTCTCTCCAAGAAAAGACCGCACTTATTGGTTTTCATGCATTTACTGGGAATAGTTACTTTTCTGCAATTTTGAAAGGCTAAAGCAACGTGCTGGAATATTTTAATAGATAGGCCTAGTGCACGGTTTATGCCAGTATTTCAAGAATTATAGGGACTGATTGGCTACCTTCGGAAAGTTTGAATCGGCAATTAGAAGAATTCTTTTGTTTGCTGTTTGGTAGTCAGGCAATAAAAAGCGTTAATCAAGTAAGATTTCAATAGTTCAAGAGAACGTATGAATCACAAAACAAGACCATTGACATGTATTTGTATATATGTGTATACGGGCAGTCTGATCACTACACATTTTACCTTCTTGTTACGTAACAAAAGTGTGGATACTCTCTTTGACAGTTTGACTAACAGATACCAGTGTTGTAGTACTCGAGACCGGTTTTTCCTGGTCTCGATCTCGACTCTTTTTTGGACCTTGCGGTCTTAGAAATTGTTCTGGTCTCGCTCTGGGACCGGCCAAAACTTTGCCCTTTTCATTTCTTTTAAGTTAGATGAATAAAGTTTTAAAATAAAAAAGTGAAATTTTACATTAAAAGACGCACTATTAAAACAACGGAGTTAAATTTAACCGGGATCGGTGTACTATTTACTCCAACATAATCCTGGTTCATTTTTTCATGAAATGGTTTTATTAATACAAATCATGGTTTAACTAACACAAATTCTGGGAAACTTAATCAGGATTATGTTGGAGTAAATAGAACACCGATCCAAGTTAAATTCAGCCCCGGTGTTTCAAGTTAAGAGTGGGTATATTTTATTCTTTCATTTTTTTAAGTGGGGTTCTTGATGTCCATTGTTATTTTAGTAGATATCAATAAATTTTGATCTAACCTCACCCTACCTATAAAAACTCATAATTTATTTTTCAAAACCCTTAACTGCTTTTAAAGAAAGGGCTAACCATTATTTCATCTGATAAGACCACACACTTCATCTAAAAGACTTAAACTTTGGTCTCTAAGTCGGTGAGTGGGTCTTTAACTTGCTCAATAAGGATAATGCAACAGAGCAATGCACTGGACTATCACAAAGATAAGGTCACTCTGTTGGTGTATTCACTAGTGGCTTGCAACTCCCTGCTCACTCTAAAGTCCTCCCGGCCCTCAGGCAAATGGCCCTTCGACGAAACCAAACTTTAAACTGCTTCTCGAAGAAGCTATTACGTCCACTGAAGGACAACACTTGACCAACCTCACGGTCTTTAGACCATTTATATCATTGGTCTGTAATGTATGGCTCCGTTCTAGACTGGATGAAAAGAACAGATTCTACACGTGATCTAAGCCAAAGGCCGAGAAACGAATCAGTAGTGACCGTCCGGTATTGCACTGCTTTGTGTGTTCACTCTGTGCGTTGAATTCGCCTAAATTCCCAGTCTTCGTTTAGCGCTACCAACTTCTGGCAATTTTGTTTTTTACTCAGTCTGGCTACTAATAACCCCTAATTTGGATTAATTGGAAAACAGGATGAACAAATACACCAGTTCCGCATCAAAATTGCTCAAGTGATCCAGTGGCGGCACCAAGATCTCAAAAGTGGGGGGGGGGGGAGGGGAAATGAGAGACATGAGAAACTGTTGGGGAAAAAATTCGCTCGAAGCGCGAAATCGAACGCAAAGCGCGAGTTGTGCGGGTGGGGTCCACGAACCCGCCATAGGGCCCTTGGTTGGGTACTGCTCCAGGGGCGAAGTTCCCGGAAGCTTCAATGTTTTTGCTTATTCCTGCCTAAAATATTAATCCTGGGGATAGGTAAATTCTGGTTCATAATCCATCATCCACTCAGGGAGTTGCAACAGTTGCAACTCTCTGGTCCAATGCACTGCCATCAAATGATTTTAATGTATTAGTCTATCCTTCTGTCGCCATATATGTACATGTGGGAGTGTAACTGGTCACTGCAACTGTCCTTGAAGTGAAATACCGTATTATTTCGTTAAAAAAATTAAGCAATAATCAGTGACTGATTGAGTGTTGCTTGCTCGCTTGAACAGGCACGGTTCTACAGGCAGGACTAGCGTATGCAAGCAAGTAAATCAAAGGCATATGCGTGATACCTGCACGGAGTGTGGCAGTAGTTTGGTCTGAGGCTAGTGGGCTAGGGGTAGCGTAGAACGGTAGAAAAGGCCACTGCACAAGCTTGCTCTGCCAGTGAAAAGTTTCAATGACAGGAAGTTAAAAAAAAATATGGCTTTACCTAGTTTTAACCTTGAAAACTTTAGAATGTTTCAACCTGTTTGCATGATTAGGCTATGTGTGAATCACTTTGCCTACAAAACACCTACTAGGACCTTGGAAGCGTGTTGGGGCGGCGGCAAATGGGGGAAATGTTCTTACTGCATGGATGAGCCAATGCCCCTAATGCCCTCCTCTTTTGCCGCCACTGAAGTTGCCCCATCTAGCACAGCCCTCTGAAGACATGCTTTCAACACTCATGTTCTTCAAGTGCAATGAAGGCATTCTGTGAGGCTGCGAGTATTCATGTTCATGTTTGGTCCAACGGAAAATTTGGCTTAAACTACACAGAGTTGTTGGACTCATTTTTCTGTGGGTTAGACAAACTCACTTGCATCAATCGGCATCAAATTCCTAACACTAAATACCTGTAGCACTAACTTCAATTTAATGAGCAGGGTCATATTAGAAAAATATTTGGATAAGGGTTAATTATTAATTCTGTGTTTTGCATATGATAAAATAAAACAAAAATATCAACGACGATACAGGTTGGTGCTATATATCGTTTTCATGCAGAGCATGAGGTAATAAAGTTGGGTAAAAAAATTCAAATCTTTTGGCAGTGTATTTTCCTAAGCAAAATGTTTGTTCGGTATCGGTCTCGGACTTTGTTGGTCTCGGTCGTGAAGCTCTGCCTTTAGTCTCGGTCTCGGCCTCGACACTTTCTGGTCTCGGTCTCGGATATGCTGGTATTGACCACAGCACTGGCAGGTGACAGGTACCGCCAGTTAGAAATCATAAATAGACAGAAGAGGGCAAAATGAAGTGGATATATTCAGCGTTTCCGGACGATTTAATAATTACTTTGCTTGCCGATGAACTTCAAGATGAGTTATATGAGGAAGAGATTGACAAGAGTGATTTCAGGGGCGAAAGTGACAGTGAGGAAAGAATGGTTTAGGTAACCGGAAGAAGTAACTCTAACAGACAACAGAGGACAGAAGCAGGACACCATCACGTATCATACGTTTTGTCAGAAAGTGTCCTCCCAACTCTGAAGCTACGTTTTGAACATGTTAGTCCAGTCAGACCTCCTAGGCGTAACCAAGTTTTCCTGAACAATCCCACCCATGACAGTAACCCCTCAGAGAACTTCTACCAGAAAGTAAATTAATTTCCGTGGGTGGAAACTGTGTGGGTGGGAAATGTTCCGTTCGGAATTTTCTGGGGGAAAATTGTCCTGGGGTGTTGCACGGGAGGAATAAGTGGAACGGAAATTGTTCAGGGTAATCCTAAAACCGTCATAGGAAGTACTTCCATGACTTGAGTGATATTGGTGTGATCTTTAGAATGACGTGTCTTAGTATGGTTACACCAAAGATATTATAAACGTAGATACCAAACTCCTATTCCTACACTGTTAGACGCGCTGACTCCTCACGGAGGCTCAATCGGAGGGGCGGAAGTGTTGATTTGACATGCACACAGTTCTATTCCGTTATCTGCGTGCACAATCACGTATGCGTTGTAGAAAATTCCATTGTGGCGAAATTTCCGCATGCGAGCATTTTCAAAACGAGTTATATACCCGCAAACTACCTTTCTCTGTGTATACTTCGGAGTAAAAGAGACGCGCACTTCTGCGTGCTGGGAAAATGAAAGCAGTGGTTGGTTTTTCGTTGTAAGTGCGTAAGAATGTAAACGCGTGTATAGATGTGCGCTTGTAAAGATACCATGGCAACTGACCAATCAGTAAGCCAATGAATTTCAAACCAGTCGTTGTGCGTTAATGTTCAAATGTTCTTAAGTAGAAAGCAGGTGTAGAAGCCTAAAACGGTTTCATGTAATGTAATTTATTGAAGAACTGTGTTTGCAGGAGTTGCAATGTTTTAAAATCACACGTATATACACTACCGAAAGATATCAATTAACTGTTAGCTTTCAAAACGATTGATCAGTGATCAGCACTTCCGCCACTCCGATTCGGCCTCCGTGAGGAGTCACTGCGCCATTTTAAGTTTGGTATCTATGTTTATAATATCTTTGGGTTAAACTCTTTCAGTGGCCTTACAAAATACTGCATTATGAATAAAGAAGTAAAAGTTGGTTCGTGCGTTAGCCTTACTCTACCTGAAATTAGTAAAATGAAGTTTAAAAATCCAGATCTGCAGCCATTCTATTTAACGCAAATTCTACAGATTCTTTATTGAACAGTAGAGGTTGAGTTAGGGAAGCATATGATTCCAATGACTTTTCATGTCTCATTTTTGTTACTACGTTTATGCAAAACGCATGTTACTTAACAACATTAGCATTAATTGTACAAGCCTGGTATACTCCCTCCCTTATAATTCAATAAATTTTCAACACTTGATTATAAACCTCCGAATGATATTCCCTGCCACACATAATAGGTACATGTTAAACTGAGATTTTGTGCCTTTTCAGATACTTTCGAATAAAAAAATTATCGCGTCATCTTTTTTTTACTTTCCGGGATAAAACTAACTTGGACTTGAGGTCGTGTAAACGTTTTATTGCATTTTTATCACCTTATCAGAGACATATTGCAATCAAGAATATTAATCTGAACATTGCAAATATTTATTTGCCACGATGCAATTAATTTTATTGCGATGAGAGTGAACGATTTTGTACAGGTTAAATGAAGAAAGTTTAATACCTATGTGGAATTTTTATCGGAAATTAATTGCCGTTTCTGAGCTGTGAAAGTAAGTTTTTCAACATTTTTATCATTAGTTGTTTTTTTTTTTGCGAGAGAGTAATGTACTCTCGAGCTTAGTTGTGGGTACCAGCTCAAGTGGAGACAAAATTTCGTGTCGTTTGGTTAGTTGTAGATTACACCAATCTTTTAGTGTAGTTTATGTGAATACATGTGTGTAATATTTAATATTTGTGTAATAAATATCACTTTTTGTACATTGCTAACGTTGATTAACGATTGCTTGTCAAATGAAATTGACCACCGTAAACTAAATGACTGGCAATTTGTTCTGGTTTTCTCTATATCAAGACTACGACCTATGATGTCACGCGAAAAGTTTAGGGATGCACATTGGTAACAGACAAGTAAAGCCAGTATGGAAGCGTACTGGGCTACTGTAGCTTGCGGCGCGGCATGGTCCTGTCTAGCTAAGTGCGTACTAGACGCAGTTAGTTAGTTAGTTAGATGGGGCTAAACGACACACCAACACGAATGTGTTATATAGTGTCACCATGTTAGACTAAGTTACCGTACTAGATGCAGTGCTAGCTTACAAGCTAACAGTACTATACGCCACAATTTAATTGCTCATTTCAATATTACAAGATCTTGAAGTCGGAGATTTGGTAGCAATATTTTTCTGTTTTTATACATTTGGAACATTTTTCATTCATTTAGTCATGCAGTTAAAGGATTAACAGACAATACACGAAAGGCATATCGAACCTCTCTGAATAGACTAGGCCTAGGATTAGCCGCCGGAACAGGAGATAAGGAAAAATATTCAGGGCCTAGGGCCTAACCTGGGCCTAACGTAGCCTAGGCCTAACGTTAGGCATTAGCCTAACGTTACCTAACGTTACTAGTAGAAATAATAGTCGTAAACGTTACTAGCCTTGGGCCTAACAAGGCCAGGCCTACTCTTCAGTAAGGTCTGTGAACGTTCGCTACCAAGGCCTAACTAGCTATACACAGTTCTTGCCCTGACTAGCCTATTCAAAACAGCGGGGTGATCGGTTATTTGTTGTGATTGCTGTAATTGACTTTTTTCAAAAAGCAAATTTTTGATAGCCTAGGCTAGGCTAGGCCTAGGCCTAAAAAACCTGATAGCCTAGGGCCTAAGCCTATGGGCCTAAGCTAGGCCTAAAAAAGTTACATTAGCCTGGCCTGGTACATTTTAGACCATAGGCTAAGTTTCACTAGGCTATACGAAGAAAAACAGTTTTAACCGTCTATTTACCAGAATTTGAATTAGGCCTAGGCCTAATTACTTTGTCTGCATTACTGTACTGATTGCATATTTCAAAGTTAATTTGTAGTAACGTTTCCATCTTACTTTAATTTTCTGTATTTAATGAAAATGCTCAAATTACTCAAGACGAATCATGTTCCTTAACAGACGATGATCAATATTCTTGCATTCTTGGAAAGGTTAGACCCTACTATTTAAAAAGGTAATTTCACCATGTTTGAATCGTTTCGCCACATTTTTAACGTATTTGCCAGTATGACAATTCATATGGTAAACTTTACTATAAAAAAGTGTTAAAAGCAACATGCTATTGCGAATCAGCTGTACTAGTGCTCACCAAATAAGATAGAAAGATATACTACTTAATTATTCAGACAAACATGTACCAAAGTTAAGTAACTGACAACTCTCCACTGAAGGTTATGTATTTCATGCCCAAAGTTTGCTCTGTAGTATATCATATCAACAGCAAAAACCTCTTTCTTGTAAAAGATTGTACTGTTGATCCTTTCTCTCTTGTAATTGACTTAAATATCATTTCTCTTACCAAATTTGTAGACATCAATAAATCTTTCCAAAAACTCTTGTTTCATCTGCTTCTTGTCTTTAATGGACATTTTTCATGTAGTAATTTTTATTTATTGTATTTTTACTAAACATATTGTTAAAGCCGTATTCTACCTCCAGTTTACTACACATTTCGCAACAATGTAACACTTTTCGATGGGACCCACAGAGCTCTACGAACGAGTGGGAATACGTGGTATTCTGGTTTAGTTTGCCAGTGGCTCTTCATAATAAAACCCTGGAATTTGAGGGGTCTAACAGAGTGTAAATAGAAGTTATGAAACTATTTCATGTCTGTATAAGCCAAATAGAATCATTAACTGTACACGATATCATTCTGAAAAGGCAAAGTCAAAAAATAGGTCAACGGTCAAATTTCGAAACTTTTGACCTTTTCTGACCTCATTTGTCACGTGATGCACATGATCTGCACATCACACAAAAGACAATTGTTTGGCCTTTAATATGATGTTTCATGGGCTGTTCTTGACTGTGGATGTAAAATACATTGTCATTAAACTTTCCCATGCCCCTAAACTTTTTGAGTTTTTAACACTGTGACTCTTGAGAGAAAGCCCCCTATGTTTCCCCAACCCACCCGATCCCCATATGCCTTGATTTTTCTGTTAATAGACATGTTTGTAAAACGGAAAAACATAGTTGCATTAATGACCATTCTGGTGGCACTTACCTCAATCTAAAGCCAGACTAACTGAGGAGTTGCTTTCTCTTTCATATAAACGAATTTGTTGCCTAAACTTCCCCTTTAAATGCTGGTGCTAATTGTGGGGAAACTACAGAGCAGATTTTTTATATGTGGCTCCATGCACTTAGTATTGGCTTGAATTGTGTACAAAATGATGTAACCGAAGGACTTTGAAACTTGTTAAAATTGACATGTAACTTGTGACGTTGGATTTCAAGAATTACCTCTTAGCGTTCTGTATCTATGTAAATTCACAAAGTATGGATAGTTAAAGACCTCATCCTTTCACCTTATAAGTTCCAATTCTCCCAACCTACTTTCTCAAGCGTCTTCAAAAACCAGGGCGTCATAACCGGAGAGGGTGCTGCCCCCCCCCCCTTCACCCACAAAAATTTTCAAAGCGACGTTTGTCGGTTAAGTTTACGGCCGAGAAAAATCCACTCTCTTCCAGAAAGTTGTAGAGAAATATTCTTCCCGTTCAAAGAGTTAACATAAATTAAGGCAGGTAATACGAAATGATAATATAAGCAAAGTCCTTCTTCAGTCTCTAAAAAAAAAAAAAGAAACAAAACCAGACTTTTCATTCTAGGGGGACAGGGGGCACAATTATTTTGAAGGGGGGCTTTGCTAGAGTCAACTCATTTCGCCCTAGGCGCCACCTATCGCAAAGCACGGGGCTCAGTGAGTGGGATTCATGGGTCCGCCCTAGGGCCCCTGGTGAAGCCCCCGGTTTTAGCGTGTTTGTGAGGCAAAGTCGCTATTTAAGTGCTCTTTTCTATTGACTTGCAACTGGTCTAAAATTACCTCCAGGGTAAATTCAACGTTTGGTAAAAAAAACCCAGTGATTCAACTACCAAGAGAAGATCCTGCTGACATTTTGAAAAAGAGGGAGATGAACTTTTGAGAAAAAGGTTGATAGGCAGTGCAATGTGAGTCTCGGTGAGGGTCCAGGGGTAATGCCCCCTTAAACTCCTGGTATAAAAGGGGCTTATGAGGTATTAAAATCGTGATTTACGGGTAATTCTATTGTCTTTACACTCATGCTGGTTTAAAAATTACTTCCATGGCAACTTCAAGTAAGATCTTATTGGTAACAAAACCAATGGAACTAGTAGCAAGAGCGGATCCGGCTGACATTTTGAAGAAGGAGAGCTGAACTTGAAAGAAAAAGAGAAAACAGTTGATGGGCAATTAAACGTGATCTGCTTAAGGAAAAATGTAGGCCTTATACAATTGCTTGAACAATTACCTGAGCTGTACGCACCTTGTCAATGGCAGCTCTCTGTATGTGCATATAGCCACCAAAAAGAATTTCCGATCTAGCATATCAGGACTATTTGGGGTGTCAAGTTGTCGTCTTTACGCAAGCTCCTAGGAGTCTATCTGTTTCTTCTTTGAAATGAAACGTAACTGTTTGTCGTACATCCACGATATGCATATATGGTCCATGTTCTGCATGCCACATTGCAAGTCCATAGCAGAAGAGAGCACGACCGTCTTCGGAACCTCCTAGAATTTCGAAAGTTACCTTTGCATTCATGCATGTGACTATGATTGTCCCCTCCCCTCGAAACATGATTCGAATTTTGGAAGCTTCTTTGATTGGAACCCTTTCCTATTCCAAGAACCCTTTTTGCCACATCCCAAACCTTGTCAGGCTACTAACTGGTCTGGTAGGTTTAGATGCGACGACTGAGTTGAAGAACCTCTGAAAATCAAATACAACCTAACAGATTTTATCAGATAAAACAGAAGTGGTGACACCTTCATCCTTGACATAATCGAACACATTGAAGGCTGTATATGTTTAAAACCTTGGTTTTACAGGAGTGTATGCATTTTAATTGGTGAGGACGTGGGGGAGGGGGCTCAGAGAAAACGCTTGTGCTTTAATCCCCCATTCCCCAGAAGTACAACCTGCTTAAAGGATGTACATAAACCTTTCTGTGACGCCTCTAAAGGAGTTCATTCACACGGGTTTTTGTGGCGGCACAAGGAGTGCAATGGCATTGACATTGGTCCTCTTATATAGTTTCGATCACTCCAAACACTAGCATGGGCGCCTTCCCTGTAGGGGATGGCCGTTCCCAGTCATCAATATTTGAGAAATGGCCAATTGACTATGGTATTCTCAGAAAGTCGTTTTGTTTAAAATGATGTGTAGCTTCGGCGTCCGCAGGTTTTTTCTCAACTTAGGAGGCACGCAGCATGTTGAGCGTGGGAAGGGGTCGAAGGGGGAGGGGCGTCCTATCCCTTGAAAATGTTTGGTCTTTTCAAGGAGCTTAGATGAATAATTGTGCAAGTTTTTTACTTTGATAAGCACAGTCTTGAAAATTGAATTGTGGCGATTAATTGGTAAAATACTGATGTATTTTTTTAATTTTGTGTCTGTACATGCAATCTGGTTCTACTTACGTTACCAGACCGCGTGTTTGGTCTAACGGTAAGAGCATCCGCCTCTCACGCGGAAGGCCCGGGTTCGCTTCCCATGTCAAGTCATACCAAAGACTCTAAAAAAGCAACCTGCAACCGTTGTGCGTGATGCTAACTAACTAAACTTACTAAATTAACTTAACTAACTAACTAAACTAACTAAAAAAATGGCACAAGCAGTCGTTACTTTTAGCTTTCGTTTGCAACAATGAAATTATCAGCAACTTGCAAATTTATCAGAAAATTACCAAATAAAGCGTATCACTACCATAAGATGAAACGTTTTGGAATGTTTTCGGGGAACTCTTCAACCGAATTATGAGTATGCTAATGTTTCTCTATTGTGACTCTTGGCTGAACTCAAGATCTACTGAATCGATGAAATTGTCTATGTGTCTGCCCTACGGACTTCCTATACAGGGACAGAGCATACTGCACGGTAGACTGTCGCTACGAAAGTGTGAGAAAAAGCGCTCCAAGATGGCTGTCTGCTATGATTTCGTGTTAAAAAGTTTGTACTTGCTCAAGTATATCCCCATATTTTGCAAGAAATTTGAAATATTTTTGAAATATGGCTAGGTTAGGTAAAAGTCCCTTCACTTATTGCAAAAATATGATATTTTCACCCATTCAAGTTTAACTTTTGCTGAAAATATTACAGGGTCGTCGTCAAATAAGACAATTTATAAGTTCAAGGCGGCCCTTTTGGTGCGCCTTTTTGTCCCAGTCGGTGGAGACCAGCTTCGGACACGTTACATGCTACGTCCATGCTACGTCCAAGTCCCGACTGCCGACTATGACGGGCTTTACTTCTGACATCTTTTGTATGATAAATGAAAAACTATTGTATACCTCGTGACCTGAACACCTTGCCGTCTGTCCGTTAATTTGGCAATTGAAGACGACCCAGAACTTCCCTTTAATCTTCGAATATTTTATCATTTGGGGCTAAGAATTTGCAAACTACAGAACGAAAAGGAGCTGATAAAAAGCAATTTTCCTGCAAGCTGCCTGAATGTGTGTCAAAAATATTGTGATCTTTTATATTTTTTATAAAATTTCAGTTTAATTAAATATAAACTTGCTTTCAGTTTTTCTGTTTTCTGTTTCTGGTTGTAAGGTTTTAGATAATCGGTTAATTCGGACATTGTGTTGCGCAAGATTTGAAAAAAAGGCTGTTAAATGATAAGGGTTTATAAAACTCAAGTGGCTACCCGATTTTTTTTCCAAGTTTCATGCCCGAAATTTAGATCTTCCTGAAATTTTTGGGGCATTCTGTCCCCTCCTCTCGAAGGTCGTATGCTGGCCGAGGGAGGAAAATTAGGGAAGGCACCTCTCCCTTTGAAAACGTTTGAAAGGTTACGTTTCCCTATGTACCGGTATGCAATTTGTTGCCAAATAATAAAGTAAAATTTGGAGGGATACAAAATTAGTATATTTTAAGAAATAAAATGGCATCAGTGAGGGAGAACAAGGAGGCAGTTGCAGTTAGTAAGATATCAAGTTGGATTTGACAACGGTCTGATCATCCCCAGGCCCATAAAAGAATTTTTCTTTTATTTTGTATTTTTTAACTTTATATTTTATATAGGGGTGGCGCCAGGATTTGTCCGACAAGGGGGCCAAGCTCCCCCACAGGGGGCCAGAATCTCAAGGCCCCGACAAAGGCGATGTTATGTCTCGGTGGAACGTGACTTGGCAAAATTTGAGGCGCGCGGAGGATTTTGGGTTTTCTTTCCAACAAATACTTAAAAATGTGGAGTTTATTTGAAGTAAAAATTAAAACTCTTGAAAGAAATTTGGCTTTTGTTGGTACCAAAAAAAATATTTGGGGTGTTTATTGAAGAACCTGTCCTTCATAAGGGAAAAATCAAACAATTTATATGGGCGACAGCTGAAATTCTTTTGGGGTTAGGCATTGAATCGTACAAAACCTACTACGAACTTAGGTTTCGAGACGGGACTAGAAGTTTGCATGGAAAGTTTTCCCTTCTTCAACGAATCTTTGAAAATTAAGAGCTTGTTATTGCGGAGAAATTTTGGACTTTAATGGAAGAATTTTTTTTGGTAACGTAATGAAAAATTTGGTTTCTTATGTTAAGTGCAATGCCTTTCAGGAGCAAAATTAGATCATGCCAGGTGATTAACAGAGTTAGCTTTGGTTATTTATTTTACGGAGTATCCATCGAAATTGGAAAATTTTGCCACTTTTAACAATCTAAAGCTAATATTGGAGAATTATTGTAATTTTATGACAGTTTGGGGTTTATGGAGGAGTGTGACGTTCTCATGAGGAAAATCAAGTAGGGGTGATTGGTACTTTTGTTGAGGTTACTGAATATCATCATGCAGATCTAGGCCCTCGGACCATATTGGTGCATACTCCCGAGGAAAAAAAATTGGCTTCCCATGTGCTGAAGTTTTATATGTTATTTCTTTTCGTAGGTGTGTCAGGAGCGTGTCAGTTTGGTTGGGGGCAGAATTTTTGTTTGTCCGAAAAAATGTAATACCACCGAAAGATTTTCTAAGTCGAGCACACAGAATTTTTTGAAAAATTGAGAACCCCAGGAAAGAAGGAAATGGCATTTCCTGGGCTCGTAACTAGAATTAAAGAAGTAGTTACTTTCAGATTTCTTTCGCAATAAAATTTTTTTCGCTCCATAATACTGCCCCAAAACGAATACGCATTGTTCTGTTCAGTTATCTCTTCGACTAAAACACTATCTGTGCAGAGCGTAAAGAAAATGAAAAAAAATCTATCCCCTAAGATAGCCGGAATGGCATTTCCCAGACTTGTGACTAGAAATGAAGCAGTCGTTATTTTAATCCTTCCTTTAAAATAAAAATTTCACTTTAAAAGAGAAGAAACCCCAGCTTGCTAATGATCAGAAAAGTGCCAGATAAAAGGTATCGCTAAAATTAGATGTAGTGGTCTTGTCTCTTTTCGGGGGGGGGGGGGGGGCTCTATGCAACGGAATTAAAAACATTCTTTGATGTTTTTTGACTACATTAATAATTTACGTTGAATTCAATTGCAAGGTCCACTAAATAGATGAAATTCTTTACGTGACTGCCCGAATTCCAGACTGTCAATGGTTTAACTCCCAACATATTTGAAAATATGGCACGTCTCAAGGTAACTTCAAATAAATACTCAGACTTATGGGGAGATTTTCTCACACCACTGTTAATCATTATGTGTAGCTGAAAACGACATGGTCGATATTCATTTCCTTTGTAAGAATTCGGATGTTCGTCCAGGCAGGCTTGATGGTAGACCATTGGGTACTGCGCGCACATGAACAACCTCTCGTCTGTTTTGGTAAGGAGAATTCCGAGCTTCCTTGAAGAATGTGGTCTTCTAAAATGCAAGATCAAGATTGTCGTCCGAGTGACTACAGACCCACATTTTTTGTCGTGAGTCTGTAGATGAAGGCTCCCCGACGAAATTGGATTTTCATAACAACAGGGGGTAGGTAGCACGTCCCCGACGGAGGCATGACCTTGCGCGCACGGATTGAAAATGGGATGAGGGATAGAAGAGCTAATAAGAAGTGATTAAAATCGATGCAGATATGCTTTAAAATAGCGTTACAAAAGAAAAAATAGTTCAAAAAGAAAAAAAAAACGTGGTCATCCGTCTAGTAACTTCAGTCCTTTACGTTTTTATGGTTAAGACCTGCCAGAAAAATGGCCGTCCTTCCCCAACGGGGGAAGAGATAGGACAAGGTACATAGAATGAGGTTTAACAGAGTTAAGAAGTGATTTAAAATTGGTTCCGATATGTATTAAAATAGCATTACAAAAAAAAAATATGTTCCAGATGAACCATCCAGTAACTTCAGTCCTTGTGAGTTTTTTATTATTTTTTTTTATTTTTTAGGCTTCCCCGACGAAACCGCCGACCTTCCCCGACGGGGGGCATGGCCCCCGTCCTTGCCCCCCCCCCCCCCCACGCTGGCGCCACCCTTGATTTTATATTTCGTTTTGGAGGCAATTTGAGGTGTCCCCGGCCTACTCCGAAAAATTAGTGTCTCCTCAATATTAAAAAAATCGCCGCCATTCAAATTGGTAAGAGGTGGATACAAAAGTATGAAAAGAAAAGTTTCCAGTATATCAGATCTTTATACCAAATAAAGAACTTCTCAATTTTAACTGCAACATCAACATCTCTTGTTGACTAAAGAAGGAAATGGCGATGTCTTTATATTATTTATAAAAACGTATATTATAATAATCTTAATCGTTATACATTTTTGTATTCTAAAATTTTTACTAAATATTTAAGATGGAATATTCGTGGCACTCACCCATTTCACAAATCGTAATACAGCGCTTCTGCTCTCTGCTTGACAAGAATTAACTTGGTCACGCTTAATCTGATGACCAGAATTTAACGCTTACTTAACGAAAACATGCGACTCTCTTCCAAACTTGTTCTTTAAATCGGAACATCCAAATAAAAAAAGAGATAAACCAACTTTCTCCGTCCTTACTCTGACTTAAATTTGTTCCTTCTTAGTATCGTACAGTCCTACAAGATACCTTCGAGTGTCTACGGCGATATGCTATGTTTCATGTAAATCGGTTACGTTTTACAGTCTTCCAAGAAACGAACATGTAGCCTATTAGCTATGCACATGTTAAGCTCAGATTCCGCAAAGAGAATTTAAATGTACGACTGAGCAAAAGGTAAACTGGTTGGTTATTTCATACACAGATCGTAAAAACCTCGCGTTTACCAAGTCTGGCAACACATGTTTATTTATTTGCCCTCTACGTTGACATCACTACGGACTCTTCAACTGTAAACAGTCTTCCAAATTTCTTGATTGCAAAAGAAGCAAGAGAAGATACGAAGTGAATGTTTGCTGGCAAGATTCAGAATGCACCAACACTCCGTATGCATTTCACTACATGCTTAGGGAGAGAAACCCAATCTATCTATGTTACTAAAAATAGTAACGTTCTCCCCTTTTCGCTTCGTGGCAAATGTTCATGATCAAAATAAATGGTAGCATGCTTGGATCAAATTCAACCACATAGATAAAGTGACTTGCCAGAGTGAGGTAAAGGATTCTCCGTGCTTTAAATATGTTATATATCTTGCAATAAACACTATCTATAAATGGAGCTATATTATTTTAAATTTTGAAAACTTGCCACCCATCAGCTAGCCGGAAATGTTATTTTGCAAGCTTTCAAGTACAGTATAAGCAGTTGTTTTTAAAGTTTTGCAAATAGAGCTTTCTGCTCTGCTCAAAATCCCCCCCCCCCCTCTCAAAAAAAATCGACGACTGGGCCACTCCCTCCTTGTCAACCACCGGTTCATACGCCAATGTATATGAAGGTGACAATTCAAGAAGTTGAAAATTCGTACTAAAAATAAATAGGTTAATTAACCAGTTTATTTTTCTTAAGTGCTCTCCAACCTCTGGCAAAGTGCCGTTCTTCGAAACCCAGATTTAAACTGCTTCCCAAAGAAGCTATCGTCCATTGAAGGACAACACCAGTTTACCCAAAAACTAGTTGCTGTGGGGTGTTACATTTACGGTCTAAATAGGGTAATTTTACCCCTAAAAATGTTTAAACCCATACGTGCCTATCATCTACACAAGTCATCACTAAAATGTATATTCAGACAAATACAAGGTATGCACAATAATGTATGGATCGCTTCTTGGTCTTTTGGCTAAGAATATGTGTAAATATCTGTTCTTTTCATTCAGTCTAGAACTAATACATGATAGACCAACAATGTAAATGGTCTGAGGGCTGTGAGGTTGTTCACGTATTGTCCTTCAGTTGGCGTAAAAGCTTCTTCGGGAAGCAGTTGGCGTTTTGTTTTCGCTGAACGGCCCTTTGCTAGAGGGTCGGGAGGACTTAAGAAAAAGTTTTTGTTTTTACTCAGACATATGCAAAAGTATAACTAAAATGTACACTCAAAAAAATAAACACATTTCTGTGACAGAGTAGACATCACATGTGGGTTTAAATACCATTTTGTCGGGGGGTTAAAAAACCAGTTGCTAGGGTAAAGGTTACGACTTTACAGCAACACGTTTGTTGGTAAATAAAAACTCATTAATTTTTAGAGTGAATTTAAGTTCTCCACGACTTTAATTTGGCACCATATGACAAACATTTAGTTAAAACTATCACAATATATCTGTAATCATGATTTCCATGATTTGACGTTCTGATTGGTCACCGTATGGACCGTCTAGTACCATCTGTATGTTACCGGTATATACAACGAAAAAATATCGGAAGTAACATTTAAAAAGAATTAACACAGAATCAATGTTTCTTCTACTTAAAAGACTTCTTTATTTCTGTTGATTCTGGTAAATAATCAGTTAAAACAAGAAAATTGAAATTTTAGAATTAAAGGACAATTTTAGCTGCCAAACTTTGATTGCCCTTTTTTAATTAAAGCATAATTTCTTTTGGTTAAATAAATATATAATGAATTCCGCACTGATAAACGAACCAACATCTGCTGGGTATATAAACATCGTTGTCTTACTTTAGCAAATAGCAAATAGAATGCTTTCTTTTGGAGAATTGTGATGTATGGTGCCGGCTAGGCTGGTAATGGTTGTCCTTTAGTGGACGTATAGCTTCTTCGGGAAGCAAAGTAAAGTTTGGTTTTGCCGACAGGTTCTTTGCCAGAGAGTCGGGGGCACTTTATAAAAAGCAAATAGAACGCACTATTTCAAACAACTTCTTAAAATTTGGTATGCTGCATAACACCCAATTAAATAATATTTTCTAGTCAGGTCTACTCTTTTGCAAAGTAATGGATGGAAATCATTTTATTTTATCAATATCTTAATTTTTATACCACCAATGATGACGAATGCGTTCATTAACAAACAAATCGGTTAATGGAATATCCTTATGGAGGGGATTTACATTCTAACAGACCACTGGCAGGTAAAGGAGCAGCCAATTTTGAGCATATTTGATGTTAGGGGAAAATTGTTATATAAGCGCGTACATAGGGCGAAAAAATAACAATGAAATACATAAGTAAAAGTATTCGCCCTAACGTCTAAAAATATAAACCTTATTTCCATGGCCAGCCATCCGTTCGCGTTAACAGCTAGGTGTCCGTAAATTTGACAACAAGATTATTTCCCCTTAAGGTCGACTTTTCAACAACAAGTTTCCCCCTAAGTGCCGAATCAGTGGAATATATATATATATATATATATATATATATATATATATATATATATATACATGACAGTAAGTTCCGTGGGTTGGTATATTAATATAAATAAATAAGCAAATATCACTTGCCCCCATTTCATGGGTGAGAGTGCCTCCAATACCAACATAATACAAAAGCGTTGTCTAATATTTCGAGGTCCTACCTCTTCCTCGGAGACTTGAGTAATAAAGCAAAGTACACTCTACTACGTAAACTCGTTTAAAATGCCCAAATCTTTGTTCAGACCCCTGGTATGTGTTTTTAAGGATAAAATTAGTTTAATCTCCTCAGCTTTTCGTTGATCGTCGTCCCTGAAGTTGCCTTTCCAGATGATTAGCTTTAGATTGTCTATTGTGTGTTCGGGAGAGGAAAAATGCTCTGCAACAGAAAATCCAGTAAGTCGCTGTGAAATGGTGTGTTTATGATTGTTGAAACGGAGACGGAATTTTGTCTTCGTTTCTCCTACATAATTGCCTTCAGTGCATTTATTGCAAAAGAGTACATATATAACATTGGCAGAATCACAGTTAAAGTTACCTGGATAAAGTTTGTATAAGGTGCCTGGGGGGGTTATGAGGGATGAAGTACAGACATGCTTACATATTTGGCATCTAGGTTTGCCGCATGGCGAGTTCCCTGTAGGGCTAAAAGGTCGAGGAATTTTGCTGCTTACGAAAATCTTTCTTAGGTTAGGGGGCTGTCTGAAAGACAGGAGAGGTCCATTATTGAAGGCGCCCTCTAATTCGACGTCATTTTGAAGAATTCTCCACAGGGATCTAAAGTTCTGAAAAAGATCCCTCACGATAGGATGGAAATTGGTGGTAAAGGGAATCCGTTCAGGAGGGGTGGCCTTTTTGTATTTCAAAAGGTCTTGCCTTGATACTTTGTTGGCTCTCTCCATATTCGTTCTAATGAATTTAAGAGGGTATCCCCTTAGCATGAATTGCTTTGTAAGATCATTAAGTTTCATGTTCAAATCATCACTGTCAGAACAAATTCTTTTGTAACGAAGAGTCTGGCAGTAAATGATAGATTTCTTGGTATGGTCTGGGTGGAAGCTGGTAAATGGTATGTATGTGTGCCTGTCTGTGGGTTTGGTGAAGACAGATGTTTGTATGCTGTCATTCACCAAGGATACTTGAATATCTAGAAAATGTATACTTGAATTAGAACATTCAAAAGTAAATTTAATCGTAGGGTGGAAAGAGTTGACAAATATTGTTCACCCAAAGACCGATGAACACCTGAGTATTATTCTATAAAAATAGGGAAGTCAGAGCAATGAGCTATTAAACATGTCCGTTATATTCCTGGACGGAAGAACAGATGGCTGTTTTCAGAACTTGGTCAGTTGGAAGCGTGTGATAACTTGAATGTCACAATCGGGTCAGATCGTGCAAATTTCGCGGAAGTTATTCACAACGGAAGCGACTAAAGGTGCAAAAAGCCAAAGCGTACTTAATAAAACATAGGTTTAGAGAGAAAAACACACATTGTGCAGCACGGAGACTTTCACAGCATAAATAGTGCATAACAGTCGCATTGCCTTTCCGATGGTGGTTTATTGGAAATTTTGTCAACGCGATGTGAATAAGTAAACGATAAACCCACGAGTAGATATCCTTCTTCTTTTATAAGTCTCATTAAAATTTTCTCTGTTTTACTGAATTATTGAATCCATGCAGAATATATGATTGACTTACCAACATAATAAAATATTTCATTTTTTTATTTTTAAAATTATAAAAATCATAACTTATTCACCTTTTAGCGCCTTACATGGAGCGATGACGTCAAAGTGCTTTACAATAGTAAAAGAAAGGTCAGAATTAAAACAAAGTAAAACACTGAATGCGAGATACAGGAAAATAAAACAGTGAAAAAGTCACACCATGCAAAATATAGCTTAGTTAAAAACAACGATTGTCACATACAATTTCGAGAAAGAATGCTGGGAAAATCTTCTTAGCTACTTTTTAAATTTGGTACCGGTATAAACCGTTATATCAGGTACATGGTAGGAACCTTAGATGAGGTCAAGTTCAATGGAGTATTGTGTGTAATAGAGGCATTGTGATTCCTTTTTTCTATGACACTGAACACAAAAGCAGCAATCTCAGTCAGGATTTATGCGTTTTTCTCCTGTTTGGGCTCTTCAAATTTTCAAATGAGCTAAGGGTATGTTCCTATTGTTGCTTACTCTAAAGACGGGATTTTGGGAGCGATGCGCACTGTTTAGCAAAAAATCTGGGAGCGATGCGCACACGGTTTAAAGGTAGCGTGACACCAGAATGACAAAGTTGGGTATTTGATGTAAAAATCATTAAAAACCGAGAAAATTGCAGCACCTCCCATCAAAATCGGTTAAAAATTGGTCATTTTACAGGTTTATTTCTGATTTGTACTTAATCATGCATAAATATGAGCTCAATATGAAAATCTTGTGATGTCATGGGGGGATATACCATATATGGCTAATGTTATCCTTTGTTTTCGCAATCTTCAATTCAAGGGCAGTTATAACATTAGTGTCTCATAAAGGGTTCATTTTGAAAGTTGAAATCGTGTCCTTGAAAATCATCAGTATCAATCACCAAACTATAAATTATCTGATGATTAATTAAGTGATAATTAATGTAGGGTTAACAAAAGAAATGTCAACACTGTGCAACACTCAACATCACTGTTTTTGCATAACAAAAGAGTTGCCTCAGAAACATTCAAACTTTGAAGAGGTATATCTGGTGAACGGTAAAAGATATTGACATAACTCCAAGGATTGTTCCTTAGGAAACCTTAATCCTTAACTATACCAGGTAAATTCAGTGCTTTTTTGCTGACATGTCTCACTGCCTTCAACAATAACTTTCCTAACTAGCTAACGATAGCTCTAATTCCTTACTTGGACCTAATCCCTAATCCTTACAAAGAATACAGTCGATAAAAACAAAATGACAACAAGAAATTCCTTCTGTGGTTCCTTCAACAGTAACGGTTAATAAGGGTGCATTTACACTTGATCCGGATCTGATCGCCTGCGCTGGGTCTGATCCACTGCTCGAGATCAAATTTGTAGTGTAAATGCGGATCAGATCCGGATCTGATCCCCCGATTTTGATCCTAGTAAGGGGGAGGATCAGACCCCGCGCAGGCGATCAAATCTGTAGTGTAAATGTTCGCCGGATCAACGGTGAGGTAAGGTACGGTGTGCATGGTACATGTACAGGGTCTATTTTTGTTTACACTTTGATGCGTACGCGCATGTTCCTGTATTTCTTAATTCATTTGGAGCGACTTTCGCTTATAGCACAGAGGAGGATCAGAGTACGAGACAAGTGTAAACGCACCAGGATCAAGCCATACACGCAATTCGATACGCTGATAACATCGGGAGATCAGATCCGCACCAAGTGTAAAAGCACCCAAACCACATCTTCACTGGAAAACACATCCCCATAAAACCCTGACAAAACAAAATGTTCAGCTTTTTTACAGTGGCGGCGCCAGAATGTCAAAATGTGGGCGGAGGCAATTTGAGGGCAAAGGATAATGTTGGGAGCAAAAATTCCAAGCCCAAAGCACCCGTCCCTGGGGTGGGGCCTAGCTCTCGGAATCTCTAGGCTTTAGCATATCTCTGGACGAAAAATTAAGTCTCGGAAGAGGGATATTATTTACTATTCTCTTGAACCATCTCTAGACTGACCTAACACGGGGGCAAGTCTTTGCTATGACAAAAAATCGAGGGGAGGGGGTAATTCCTCCTCTTGCCCCTGTAGCGCCGCATCTGCTCAAACGTATTTTGGGTCCGTTTAAGAAAATATAATAAAAATTGGAAATAAATTGTAGTACACATGGGCTTATTTCATCACACCTACGCATTTCATGTCATTTCCCACTCAGTTCTCAGTAATTATATATTTGTTCGGAAAATCTAAACAAATACAACAAATGACTTTATTAACTACCAAAGCAAAAATCGGTCCATTTTCGTGAATTAAATCTGAAAATTACCTAACACCAATGACTCATATGCTGTTCTTTTCGCCTTTGCGTGCTTTAGTTCATTTTGTCTGTTTGGAATTATTATTCTGATTCTACAAGCGAGACGTTGCAGAGCGAGTCAGTGATGCTGTTTCAACAATCACTAAACACATGCAAATTCGTGCCCCCAACTTGCAGCAGTGAATCGGACCTATGGACAGTGGAAACGGGTCTGCGTGGGCTCTAGACCCCGCTTTTTATATTAACCTTTAAATCTAGATCAATTGGAGGTGTGTAGCCAAAGGGTGGATGAAGTTTCGAAGTTGCAACCCCCACATGACCTAAGCTCATGAGCTTGAAAAGAATGACCTCAAAAATTGCAAAAGGGGTTACCACGGTAGATTTTGTTACTTTTGAAAAAACACATTGCATGATTTCTCATCGGGAGGCCTAGAAATATTGTACAAAGGGGCTCATGCATTTATATCTTTACTCATAAATGCATGATAATACAAAGTATGATATTATTCATTCCTTTATGGAACATTACAATAAAAAATTAGCATTCAGAGCATGGTAAATTACTTCCAATAAATCCAATTAGCTAAAACGAATGGGACATTTACTGAAAGCTTCTTTAAACTCGTTTATACTCTAAAATCAAAAGAGTGATCTTAGTTCGACACTCTTTGATAGAGTGAAAAGTGTGAATTGGCTCCATTAGAGTAATAATTCACTCCAAGAAGATTGAAATTCACTCCAAATGGAGTGAAATTCCCTTTAAACGAGCGAAGTTTTACTCTTGATGGAGTGCCCTCAGTGATCGCTCTTAGAAAAAGAGTGATCATTGCAGGCACTCGTGGAAGAGTGAAATTACCCTCTTGCTCTAGTGAATTTCACTCTTTTTGGAGTGAACGTCGCTCCTCTTGGAGTGAATCATCTCTCTTGATTTTAGAGTGTAAAGTTAAACATTTTCGAGAACTTTATTTTTATCTAGAATGCACTTCTTAACTCTGAAGTGGAACTTACATGTTTGTAAACATTCATATAAGACAGGGGATCCTTTATTGATCTTCTTCTCAAAAATATTGTAAAATATTAAAAAATCATAGGGGTGTTGAAGTAGAAGTAACTACCCAAAGAAAATGTCACGTTTTGTGAAACAAAACCGTTTTCCAAAATCTTCCGTTCAACATCTAAAATAACTTTCTGATGTAACCTCACACTCCGAAAATAGGTGCTCTAGTCTAATGTTTCATCTTGGTTCCCTCAAAATGTACAAGAGGGGTTATCTTTGATAGTGCCTATGATCCTATGAAGAAATCTATACGGAAAATATTGGATTTTGGTTTCGCGCACAGACTGAGGTAAAGGGAATCCTAAAAATAGTGTTCCAACGATTGGCAATATCGATAAAAGTCTGATTCCAATTAGAACAGGAAGTAGGGAAGTTACATACTGAAGAAATAATCTGCCCATAAATAATTCGTGTCATGTAAGAGACATTTAAAACACCATCATTATCTTGACAGTAGTCCAAATCAGTTGTTTCATCTACAAACCTTTGCCTCCAGTGGACCGAGATATCATGAACGTTTCCATAATACGTAGTAAATGGGAGCGCAACAATATTAAATTTCCTAACAAAGCCGTTATAAGAAAGTATTTGATTGTTATCATCAAATAAATCCTTTACATAAATTTCATTTTTAGCATAAAAGTGATTGAATAATATTGTCTTATTATTCACTCTTATACAACTTTTATTCCAAACTTTTTGGCACCCAAATTCTTCCGACCTTCCTTTAAATGCAAAAAGTGCCCAGACAGTACAAACTTCATTAACAAAGGCATTTTTCGTTCTTATTTCTCAAGTATCGAAAATACATTGGAATAGAAAAAATTCCTTTACCACATCACATAAATACAAATCGCAAAAAAGTTTTCCATGAACCTTTAGTTTCATTACAGTATCTCTTAACCCTTTACCGTTGTGCTCCGATCGGGGCATATTTGCGCGCCTCGGGAGTGGGCGGAAAAGCGGACGTAGCCCGCCCCGCATCGGCTTCCGTAGGTCATTGACCCCGTGACCTTAAACTATTGTCTCTTTCGTTGTTGTGGCCGAATTTTCGGGTAGCTACTCGCAGTTTCGAGCTCCGCGTGAAACAGTAAAGATGGGTGACAGCCGAGCTCTCCGCATGGGTCCAAAAGGACCCAAACAACGGTAAAGAGTTAACCCATGAAAACTAAGCTGTTAAGGAAAGTCGAAATATGAATGGTATTAAGCCCCCTTCAGAAACGGGTGCAACTAACGTACTTTTTTGACCTCGTGTCTTTTAATTGACCAAATAAATTTAAATATATAAGTTTCTAAATCCTTAATAAAATGCTCGGGGGGGGGGGGGGGAGGTGATAGAATTTGAATAAAAGGATACGGGCCTAACATGGTGACAGGATAGGACGTGCTTTGCGGAGGCTCTCGTAAAATTTCATTAATTCACTTCATTTTCCTGAGATTATGTCTTCAAAGGATACAGAGAGGTGCGTGGTGTCTTTGTCTACCGAGAATTTTGTAGCATGATTAGAAAAAGAGGAAGAGGCCGTTACGGTAAAGAAAACGTAAAGCTCTAGCTGCTCAAATGCAGAAACAAGCTGTATCTCATCTCATGCGATAAACTTTCATCAGTTGAAGCACCCACGTTAGCCGAAGAAGCTTCTTCTCCTGTTGTTGAAGATGAAAAAACTTGTCTAAAAAGCTTGACAGTGCTATAGAGAAAGTTATTTCCACTCTCTCTGCTGATCCAAGGAGTTTGAAGAGTGAACTGAGAGAAGAAATCACGCCAGTAAAATAAAAAAAAAAAATTAAAAAAATTGAGAAAGAAAATTTGGAGCTGAAAACGTGCTGTGCAGCATTGGAGCAGAAGGTGACTAAGCTAGAAAAGGAAAGTATAGATCACTTTGCACTTCTTAATAAAAAAGAATGATTTTCTAGGAGAAACAATCTTCCCCTAGTTGAATTCAAGCATTCTGAAAATGAAGTCTGTATTCAATTTGCTAAAACTGTGTTTGCAGATACGGGACTCCCGGATTGTAGAATCGAAAGAGTCCACAAGGATGAAAAATCCATCCAAGGTCGAGAACGTAATATGCTTATTAAGGTCTCATTCTATCAGGACAAGTTATTTTTGCTGAGGAATGCCAAGACTAAGTTGCAAAACAAGCTCTTTTACTTAACTGAAGACCTTACCCAGCTGGACCTTAAAGAAAAACGGAAATGGACCCCACCGATAACGTCACTTTATAAAGCTGGGACCAGACAACGTTCCTCAGGAGGGGTCCGAAGACAGAGCGACGGGCGCCCTTTTAAGTTTTCTGAGCCTCTAATCTACAGAATCTTTTTAGTGAGTACGCTACTTCAGTTTATCTTATATGAACGTAATCTGTTGGAAAATGATGGCGAATGATATAAAGAAAGAGGAAGTCTCTCTACCTTTTCTTGGTTGTTGTGTCATTGGATCAGTCAGGAAGGTAGAGTTTCGGTCGCTATCTGTGCTTTTACTTAGCACCTTTTTCGTTGCAATTACTAGTGGAGCTGGCTTACTTCATTTTCAATATGGTCCTGTTGCATTTTGCATGTTCCTCGTGTGTCCTCCAATTAGTTTGCTGTAGTTTTCGGCAGTCTTTATCCGTAGCAGCTGTGTTATTGCTTGTGTTCATTTTGAACTATTTGGATTTAGGTCCTTTTCAAGGATGATTATGTTGGGAAATTGTAACCCCAATTTTCTTGTTGGATTGACTGTTTTCTTTTTCTTATTTTCTCATAGGTATGTTTTGTTTTCGTGTTTATTTTTCATTCATCTCTCATACCTGGTATGTCAAGGCAAAAGTTTTCAGATTGTCGTTTAAGTATAATCATATATTTGCACTGGCAATGTCCGATCTTAAAATTTGTACTAGTAATGTTTGGGGAATGAGGCAATCCGCTTATTGTAGAAAACACTTCACCTATTTACATCGCCTCGCTTTTGATATAGTCTTAGTACCTGAAACGCATGGTTCTCCAGAGGTTGAAAATATTTTGAGGAATGAATGGGGCGGGGAAATTATATTTTCTCATGGCACTGCTCTTAGTTAGGGGGTGGCCATTTTGTTTAACCCAAAACTGCACTTTGTACTTCATAGAACTCATCGTGATCAGTATGGGAAAATGTATTACCACTGAGATCTCTGTCAATACACTTCTTTGTACCTACGGGTCAAATCAAGAAGACCCTGCCTTCTACAATGGTATAGCACACAATCTGAATACTTTTAATTGTAATGCCATTATTTAGGCTGGCGATTTTAACTTTTTGTGCAATCTGTCTTAAGACAAGCGTAGTGAAAATGCCCGAACTAATTTTAAAGCAAGGGAGGAATGCTTGCATGCTATGGTAAAATATGACCTTATTGATGTCTTGAGGTATCGTGATCCCTTCACTAGAGCTTTCTCTTGGTATTCCAACAAAGCTGACTCGGATATTCACTGTAGACTTGATTTCTTTCTTATAAATCGGTCTCTGCTTTCTAAGGTAAAAATGTGTTATTTTCAACCCCTGTTCATTCGGACCATTCATTAGTTATTCTCGGCTTACAACTTTCAGAAGAACCGAGAGGAAAGGGGTTCTGGAAGTTTAATACTTCTCTTTTAGCCGACAAAAATTATGTTGATCCCATCAATGACTTGTAAGAAAGTCAAATTGTTAACACTGTTCATCTCAATCTTTCATCCCGCTGGGAATTTATTAAGTATAAAAATTCGGGATTTTACTATTGGTTATAGTAAAGGAAAAGCCTGGTCTCTTAATTAACGGGAAAACGATGTCCTTTTGTCGATTCCTTCACTTGAAAAACAGTTTAATGGTGTTTGGCTTGGCTCACTTGAAACGAATCGTAAACTTAGTAATGCTAAAAATGACCTGAATTTACTTTACAAGCATAAGCTTGAAGGTATCATTGTTAGGTTTAGAGCCCGATGGGTCGAATCTAGTGAAAAAAATTCAAGATATTTTTTAAATTTAGACAGAAGAAACAAGGTTAACAATACTATTTCTAGGCTTAATACTGGTGCAAGTTTTATAACTAAAAGTGATGATATTGTACCTGAACTTTATAATTTTACAGCAACTGTATTCTCCTCGTTTGGATTATTGTTATGATAAAGTTTCATCTATCCTACCTTTTATGTCAGATTGTCAGATAAATTTAATTTTGAGATATGTGAAGGCCAGCTTAACATTGATGAATGTTATAGTTCTTTATGTTCGATGTCGAATGGCAAAACCCCTGGATCGGATGGTTTTTCTTCTGACTTTTATAAGTTCTTTTGGATGAGAATTGGTCAACTAGTTGTTAACTCTCTGAATTATGCATATGAAAATCATTCATTATCTAACGAACAAAGAAGGGGTATTATCATTGTTTTATGTAATTCTAATAAAGATCATTGTTATTTAACCAATTATAGACCAATCTCACTGTTGAATACAGATTATAAGATAGGGACAAAGGCTTTGGCCAGTTGACTAAAAAAGGTAAACAATGTGTTGGGGATTATCAAACAGGGTTCATCGCAAACAGATTTATCGGGGAAGACATTAGATTTATTTTAGTCCACATTAACTATGCTAATGATACAAATTTGCCTGGTCTATTATTCTTTTTAGATTTCGGAAAGGCAATAGATTGCATTGGACGGAGTTTTATTGACATGTCATTAGCCTACTTCACGCTTGACCAGAGTTTCCGTCTTTGGGGCTCTACTTTGTATGTATATAGTACAGCTTGTGTTTGTATAAAAACATTTGACTGGGTTTTCAGTGTTACAAGAGGTGTAAGGCAAGACTGCCATCTGAGCCCCTATTTGTTTATATTGTGTGCTGATATATTGTCAAGAATTATAATATATAACAAAAATATTAAAGGTATTAATATTCATGGTTTTGAAGTTAAGGTGATTCATTTTCCCGACGATATACGGTTTTTTTTTTTTTTACATCGACGGAACTGTAAACTCTTCCATTTAATTTTTTCAATACCCTCAATAAATTTAAGTTGTCCTCTGGACTTCAGGTTGCCGACCTCAACTTTAGCCTCACCAATGGTCCCATAGAGTTCATGTGAATTTGTTTTCCCATGATGGTAAGGATCTGTTCCGTTTGAATTATCTACAGAAACTGTCCAGGCTTAAAAATCAAATGAATCTGTGGAAAACAAGAGATTTCACCCCTATTGGCCGCAATATTTCAAGTAATCTTTTTCTATTAGTCAATTAGTTCATCTTTTTCAGATTCTCCCAAACCCTCCTTAACTTTTTTTTGATAATGTTCAGCGTCTTATATGGAACTCGGAAGGAACTCTTATTTAACTATTGGGATTATAGCGAAGGTAATTTTCACAATATCAACAATATCTTTATTAAAGAAGTTTGTATGGCTTGGACTAGAGTGCCGTTTGTCATACGGTTAAAAGATTTTGCACATCAGATTTTTTGGAATAATCATTTTTTAAACATTAGTAATTCAATTTATTATAATAAAACGATTTACAAAGGGAGACTTATGTATGTTAAGGATATATATATATATTTCATGTCAATGGGACCCCAAAATTCTTCACTTAGTTTTGAGAAAAATTTAGGGCAAGAGGAATACCATTTACTTTATATTTAATTTCTGCAATCCCTCGCAACTGGAAATCTTCACTTCGAAGTGAAACTGAAAGTGTTCCTGACGGTCACTTTATTCAAAATATGTTAATGTTAAAAGTATTTTTAAGTTGGCCTATCCTTTGTTAATAGCTCCTTTACCCCCTTCCCCTCTTTTGCATGTAGTAATAACCGGTGCATTATTTTTATAATCCTCTTTATTACCCTTTGTGGAACTAAGATTCAGGACTTTCGGTTCAAATTCCTTCATCGTTTAATTGCCACCAAAAGGCTTTCGTTTTCAATGGAAAAGAAGGATAGTCAGATTTGTAGCTTTTGCCATAGGGAACCTGAAACCATAGAACATTTGTTTTGGGAGTGTCCGATGACGTCCAGTTTCCTTTTGGATTCGGAGCAGTAATTTTTTTGGCAATCAATTTATATTAACAAAGCAAGATTATTTCTTTGGGTATAGTTTAGTGTTAGTTCATGCGATGAATTATTTTACTTTACATTTTTTAATATTATATCTGTAATGGTAAATTAAACGAAAAGTTACCAAGTTGTAATGAGTTTTGGTACTAACTTAAATTAGCGTTGAAAGTGGAAGCTTACATTAATTCAAAACCCGATACATCCCCAAAGAAATTAAAACAATAACACATTAAAGAAATCTTATATTCACGTACCTTCTCTGTTTGAAAATTAATCTATTACGATTTCCCTAGTTTTGAAATATCCATTAAGAATGACATAATTGCATGATAGTTCAATACAATTTGAGGTTAATTATGTTAATTAACATTTGTGATTATATTACAAATAAATGATTATACTTTATACATTGATGTCTCTTTCCTACATTCATGCTCTGCCTTTTCGATCATGCCTTGCTTTACGTTATATCTTATTCAACCAAGTTAAACTCGTTTGTATTTGTATCAATGTTTTGTAATCTACTGCTATTTTTTGCCTGCCACATCTATTTCAGCCGGCAGCAGATATTGAGAAATAAATGGAGAAGGTAAAGAAGGACATGCAGCATAGCCCCATTGTATTCAAATTAAGATTATTCGTATAGAAATAGTCCTACCGTAGAAATTACATGCCTCTTCCTAACCTCGAACTTATTGCAAATAAAACTAGGGATATCGTGGTTTGACACAGACCTACATTCATGCTCTGCTCAGACCTGTAAGGTTGTTTAACTAAGACTTCACAACAACAGGTAACAAAAAAGGCAGCTAAATTGGACGTCAAACTTGTCGTGCCCAACATGTGGGCCTTGTAAATAGCTGTATAGAGTATTGCATTAGCCAAAAGCCAAAACTTTTCACAAAGAAGATGATGTTTTTTCTGTTTTGGTGTTTTACTTGTTTTTTCTTTCTTTTTTTTTTTTGTAACTTCAAAGAAAATTACGTGTCTCCCCATTGAAGATTAAATTCTTACAAGTTTAGTTGATTTCAAGCAAATATACAACGTAGAGATAAACGGAGTTATCAAATTTACCACAACAAATATCAAACACGGGGAATAAGTTTCTTACTGTTCTTTGCTTACCTCATATCCATTACAGCTGAAGTTTTCATTCGAAAGCTACCATTATCTATAAAATACTTTCCAATAGTTTGGGAAGAAAATATTCTTTTAAATGGCAATAACAGTCACCCAGAACAGTTTTAACACAACAGCTAGCTCTCATTAATTTCTTCTGATTGCCCTTCCAGGCAATTTTTTTTACATTTACGGACTTATATTCTGCATCCTCATAGTAAAGCAATAAATTAATTCTCAATAATTTCACAACTTATATAAAAAATAATTGCACATGACTCCCAAACACCATTCATTAAAAGGGTAGACTATATTCGACCAATTGATATTAGAAGAAACGGATTATCCCTTTAAAAGGGAAGAAAATTTTTGTCGTTTTGACCAAGACTTAACGTGTATAGGACGTTTTCAAGTGACGTCAACATGTCTCAAAATGTGTTATCATGCACGTTGGGTGTGTGATCTAAACTAGAACACGAAAGCACATTGCAAAATTCGTATGCAATGTACGAGTGACCTTCAAAACAGAGAGACTAGCAATAACGAAATGACTTCAGGGAAAAACCTCTATAGCTACTCTGTGTCGCTTTGGTTTGTGCACTAAGTTTGACGTCTAAACTCAACTTAGATTCAAAAGCTAAATGTACCAACTATTCTGTTATCCCTTCAAGAATCTTTCAAAGCGGCTCCAAAATAAATTTTCTTTTTCCATGGAAACCGAGGAGTGGGGTTCTCTGCTAATATTCACAATCAGTAAAACTATAGACTTCATGCAATGACGTCAAGTTTGGAGAGGAAGAGTAAGTAAGTGAGCCACCCGTCTTAGAATTCCCCTTGCGAAAGTAGTAAACTCGTGCGCGCATCCTTCTGGTCCACAAATCACGTGGCTGCACTCTGCATTTGTTTCTGTTTATAAGCTGTTTAATTGCAATAATTCTCGTGTACCTTCAAGCGAGAGCGTACTTTTTGCTCTATGACATCATATGCATTAGGTCTATTGGCACGTATTCCTCAAAAGCCATGCATGAAAAGGAAACCGAGAGGGGGCAAATGTAAGCGGTCCCCGCTCTAGCAGTTAGTATTTAGCTTTTCCATGGTTTCGAAAGCTTTCTTTTCGAATGGTATATAGTTTTCATAAAGATTCACTTTAGGTGACCTTGCTTGCAAGCTGGAGGCATCGTTTGCAATGTCGTTGATCTCTGCCTCTGGAACCCTGACAGGTATGTCTTGGTTTTCATAGTTGTGTGAAGTGCCGTCACTGTTGCTCAGTCGTTCCATCTTGTGAAACGTTACTTCTGCATTTACGTATAGACTGGATAAGTCAGTGTCGGTAAGATTGACTATGACTGCCTGAGTTGGGGTTAGGTTTATTGAGGTTTGCCCCGCGCAAGCATCACTGAAAGAGCCATCGCTTCGTTTGGACATCTCCCTGGAATTCTTGCTCATGCCATCTACCGGGAGTGAAGTTTTTCTGTGACTTTCATGCCTTTCTCTCTGTGGTTCACCTTCGGTCTTTTCATCTCGGTTCAGGTGACTTTCTTCGCCAGCCACTGGAGGCGCCCTTAATTCATCGAAGACCTCCGTTTCTATGGGCAACGGACCATCTCTTGATAATAGAACCCTCATCTGTCGGAGAAAAGGAGAAAGAAACTAATACCAAACGTGACTTTCGCCGTTTTTGAAAATCCCTGTTGAAACATTTAGAATCCTTACCCCTGACATTCATGTCATTTTTTATGGCGTTTTAAAAATTCCGTAATTCACAGGATGGCTTATTTGCAGTATGATTTTTATTTGACATAAGGTCTAACTCACTACCATTATGCATGATTGCTTAGGAAGGAATCACTAACAAATTCGTGTTGAATTTGTCGTTAAATCCCAGCTAAGGAAAAAAATTCTTTCGTTTTTAGTATTAGCTGACAAGGAGAGAGTTCCTTGCTCTTTTCCAATAATACTTAGTTCCTCAACGTAGCCATTCAGCAGCACGTGACAGAAATATTCTTTAACTGATTTCCTGCAGCCCCTCCTGAAACAGATTCGTAAAAACACAAACCGATAATAATATAGATGCTAAATTGTAGTCAACCTTAAGTCAAAATAATGAAACAGAAATTTAAGATCAAATTTCGAATTCGAGGATGATAAAGATTAGCCTAACATTAGAAATGCGTCCGTAAGCCTTTTGAACACCCGATCTCTCCTACCGTAGATCGGAGATGGTGTACTGACTTTTCTTACGTGCTGATTACAAAATACGGATTTTTACTGTTCTCTTTATTTCATACCTTCATATACACATTTATGACCCGTCACACACTCATGAAACCTTTCAACACGCATACACAGCAACCGTTGAAGCGGTTCTGATATGGGAAGGGGATCATCACGGCCGTAATCGACTTCAACTACATCTAATCGGAGCCAATTCCGTTTCCTGCGATTTAAATTCCCTGCCAATACCGAGTCCAAAGTAAGGCACTATTCCGAGTCCGAGTCCAATAAGTAGAAATTGGCATTGTGGTATAGACCATGAGAATAGAAATGGGGACCAGGTCAGGAGCAGTCCTACAGATATTTAGAGTCGGAAATTAATGATGAGTCCCACAGTAAAACTCTTCATTTCTCTTTTTTTTTCATAATGTGGGATTATGTTTTCCAGGAAAAAAGATATGCAATGCTTCAGTAATGATTTTTTCAATAGAAATCCCAAAGGTTGGTCGACATCTTTTCGTGACCTTTTTGACTAGCAAGCTGCGATATGTAAAAAAAGTGTGTTAATAATGGACCGATTACATGGTCAAGTGAAGTGGTAAGAGCATCAGACTTGTAGCCGAGAGGTTGGGAGTTCAAGTTCCGGTCGGGTCCATACAGAAGACTTTAAAAACGGAACCCGCTGTCATTGTGCTTGGTGCTCAGCATAACCAGTATAGAGTAAACAAACTAGTGAGGCACAGCTTGAAAAGAGCCGTGGCCGGCTCGACATGAACCAATTTGTTGGGAACTGGGACGCTTCGTGTAACTAACTAGCTATCACTGGACTCGGCTGGACTCGATTTGGGGTCCGGGTCCACTTGCAGTGCATTCCGGGTTAACTTTGATTTCAGGACCTCCTATTTCTGGACAATTTCTAGTCCAGGATAAACATAGTTAAATGTGGAATTGAGTACAGATCCGGACTCGGGCGTTTCCTTCAACCCTGCTAATCATCGTAACGGCGCAGTATGGCCAAGGAAAAAATATAGCCTACATTGTTCCCACATTAAGGCTGTTAAAATGCAGGCAGCAGAAAAAAAGTGCCAAATTTATTTCCCTTGTTTCCCAATTTCATGCACGGACGCTTATATTCACGAACATATTAAAGACACAAAATACAAAATGCACATAATCAGATCATGAAATCAAACCATAAACCTACTTGAATTTCAGGGATGAGAAAAGGTTCCGGAAGATCTTTCGGATTTACCTTCCGTTCAATCTTCCTAACGATTGCAGCCACCAAGATAAAACCAGCCAAACAAGCGGTGACTACTAAGACTAAAATGAAGCAAGAGAAAAGAAATGAAATAAACCATAGTAACCATTCTGGTATCAGTGTGTAATGACAATATGTAGATGAATCTGAGCAGTCTGACTAACCCTTTACCGTTGTTTGGGTCCTTTAGGACCCATGCGGAGAGCTCGGCTGTCACACATCTTTACTGTTTCACGCGGAGCTCGAAACTGCGAGTAGCTACCCGAAAATTCGGCCACAACAGCGAGAGAGACAATAGTTTAAGGTCGCTGGGTCAATGGCCTGCGGGAGCCGATGCGGGGCGGGCTACGTCCGCCTTTCCGCCTACTCCCGATCCGCGCAAATATGCCCCGATCGGAGCACATCGGTAAAGGGTCAATCTAAAATATCTGCACCGCTCGGCTAAAGGTATACGTGCACACACGCAGAGACAGTGGCATCAGCTTTGCAGTAAACACACTCAACAGGCTTATTTTAACCCTTTACCGTTGTTTGGGTCCTTTTGGACCCATGCGGAGAGCTCGGCTGTCACACATCTTTACTGTTTCACGCGGAGCTCGAAACTGCGAGTAGCTACCCGAAAATTCGGCCACAACCAGCCATCGGACAACGGGCGAGTTAATTAGCTGAAAACCAAGTTTTCTTGTAGCCCCGCCCCAAAAAATTGAAGCAACTGATGACATTTCGCGGAACTAATACTGGATGTATCCTTAGGTTTACGTTGATGAATAATGCAATAGAAGGCGTAACAAAGTACCAAAACATGGTAATTCGAATTTCGAAAGTCTTATTTGCCTAGAAAGACTTTGAACATTTTTCGATTGATCGTAGTAAGTGAAAAATCAGGTAACGAAATAAGGTAGCCTTTTTCAAGGCTTAAAAAGTTGCTGCATATTTGCCGTGGAACTTGACTTCGTTAAAGAATAAAAACAGATAAACTTGGAAAAATCAGTTAGAAAAGAGTCTTAGCTTCCTATTGGTATCAATTTTGCGATTGGAAATGATCATGCAATGGTGTAATGGTGCCAAGAAAATTCACTTGAAATTCGATAGTTTTGCGTGTACATTTGCACAGGTTTGTATGGGACGTTAGTGGTGAGCCAGCAACACACGTTGTAAGTATGCAATTTTATACATGCCAACCAATACAACACTGATTAAGTCATAACAATACAGGCCCTCGCTATACTAGTAGTTTTGTGAAATCCTTAGAACAGTTGTTCCAATGGTTATAAGGTGCATGGTCATTCTTTCTAGTGTGTTTAACAAGGCGCCTATTTACACAGGAATTAATTGTCCAGGCCCAGTGCATGCAGTGCTATGTGTCACTGTGTGTTTGTTTGGTACAGTGCATTGCTAAATCTCTACACTTTTCAGTAGCCTGAGGATAAACAGAGGACTGGATTAGTACCATTTTTCAGTTCATGTGCTGCTAGAATATTTCTTGTTAGTCTTGCTTTATGCGAGAAATTAAGGTAAGCCTAACAGACATTTCGGTGATTTTCTCAAGTCATGTTTTCTACCAATAAGTTGCATATGAAACTTGAAGATCTATAAGTACAAAACCTAAAGGCCATGTAAATGTTGGGTTTATTTCTTACCATGATATAATGACTCACAATAATATTTTGTAGAAATCCGGACTTTATCTGTGGGAAAAATGTGAGAGTTACAACTAAAATAGTGTGCGCTTGAATTGCATATTTTTGCTGGTCATTCTGGAATGAGCATTGCACATTGCAACAGTCAGTCTGATGAATTAAGTGGTATGTGGATATATTTGTGGGAAAGTGTTGCATACCTTTAGCTAGTTGCTGCCCAGTTCAGTCTTGTATAGGCCTAGAAATTGAAGGGAACAGCTAGCAGCAGTTAACATAACATAACAGGTTGAAGGGCAAAGGACGGCCAAGGTCCCATAAGATGCCCTGAAGTCCAAACCCTGTCAAAAGTCAAACCACCAAACCTAAACAAACAGCCCCAAACAATCAGATTCTACCAGTCATGGAAGAACTTGTCAATGTTAACCTTAAAGCAGTCACTGTACTGACAAGGAGTTAACTACCCTGCTGGTACTTATCAGTACAATAATTGCAGTAGCAGGATTTTGTTAAACTGAGAAATAGGGGGTAGAGCCTGATATCCCAGCCTCAGTCAGTGAAATATAGTTTCCTCATCAAATCCTAAGACAAAAATCCTAAGGCAAAGACTAATTTTTCATCGGGCATATTCAAGAAATAAAGTGCATCATTTGCTTCCATTGATATGTTCCTCCAGGTTTATTTACTGAGATGTTAATTTCAATATAAAGATTCCAGTATCGATTTGAAAAATCCCTCCCAAATGCTTATGCATGAAGTGATCTTGCATTTGGCAGGAAATCTAAGAGAGTCTAGTATTGCCCTTTTCCACACGAAGCACCCTACCACCACACTCAATAACCCCTCCCAAAATAAATAGGATGAAACATGCTAACTGGCCTGAGAGTTCTACCTCTCAGGGCCTAATTACTCCCTACTGAGTAAGATCAGTCAATGACACAGTTCTTCCAGTTGCTTACTGGAAATCATGCGGATATTTGCTGTTAGTTCATTATTTTGAACAAAGTCTGCAGTCCATGGAACCTTTACTAGCATGTTTACATTTATGATGTACCCCTTGATTGAAATAAAATCACATATCTTCTTTTAAATTTATATTTTATACAATGGATATTACGTAGCCAAGGGCCACCTTGAGTCGGTCATGAAACAAGTGCAATCCCCTCATTTGATTATTACGAAAAAGACCGACTTATGGTACCGGTTGACTCAACGTACACTTGTGATATACTGTACGCATCGAATTATTTCGCACAATCAGTACGTGCAGTACAATGGAGAACAGTGTGGAGGTTCTTGTTCACGAAGCTACTGGTCAACGGATCGCCCTGTATTTGCCGTGAACTTGACTTCGTTGAAGAATGGTTAAAAAAGCAGTTTATTTAAAATTGTAGATTAAGAAATTTCTCATCGAATATGCAAGTTTTTAAAATTGGAAATAGCACGATTACATAACAAAAATCGAATTTTCTGAACAGTTCAGATGCAGCTACGTAACTTTTCCAAAATTTGGCCAAAATGCACTTTGCAATGCTTGAAGTTACCTGTAATTGGCAAAATTTGATTTTCGCATTTCTTATTAGTAAAATTCAACCATTGGTTTACTTTAAAACAATCTAATAAGTGATATTTAAGCCCTCGAAAATGGCAAGTTTTATCTAATTACGTATTAATGAGCTATGACGTCATGAAACGCAAGTGATAGACCCCACTAATTGCCTCCTTTACTAGCTGTTGGGATTCGCCTCAGCGGATTTGAAGTTCCAGAGAACGAGATAGCATTCATAGCTATCGCTAAGCGACCACGAATGTGGGACAAGCCGTTGGTGAAATACAACTTCACGTCATGTGGCAACCCCAAAGGCTAGTTCAGAATCTTACTCCAGTCCCCTAGGTTTGGAGCTTCATCGCTTCAAAAGTTTATGCCTCTATCCACTCTGCCATAGCACCGGTCGACATCGCTTCCGTAGCAAATATATATATATATATTTCACTAATTCGGCACTTAGAGGGAAAGTTGTTGTTGAAAAGTCGACCTTAAGGGGAAAAAAATTTTGGGGCGAAATATAAGTTTCGCCGTAACGTTTCTACACACTTTTTTCTATATATATATATATATTTCACTAATTCGGCACTTAGAGGGAAAGTTGTTGTTGAAAAGTCGACCTTCTGGGGAAAAATTTTTGGGGGCAAAATATAAGTTTCGCCGTAACGTTTCTACACACATTTTCTATAGGAATACGTTAACGGACAAGGGCGCCCTCCTAGATTTACAAAGTAGATACAATTACTTCAAAGTTGTCAAATTTACGGACACCTAGCTGTTAACACGGACGGATGGCTGGCCATTGAAATAACGTTGTTTATATTTTTAGACGTTAGGGCGAATACTTTTGCTTATGTATTTCATTGTTATTTTTTCGCCCTATGTACGCGCAGATATAACAATTTCCCCCTAAGGTGGTAATTAGCGTTATATATATATAAATATATATATATATATATTTATATATATATATATATATATATATATATATATATATATATATATATAGACAAGACTGAGAAATTAATAATATATATATGTATCACGCTAATTCCCACCTTAGGGGAAATTGTTATATCTGCGTGTAAAAATAACAATGAAATACATAAGTAAAAGAATTCGCCCTGACGTCTAAAAAATATAAACAAAGATATTTCAATGGCCAGCCATCCGTTCGTGTAAACAGCTGGGTGCGGTAAATTTGACAACTGTGAAGTAATTGTATCTTCCTTTTAAATCTGGGAGGGCGATCTTGTCCGTTAACGTTTTCCTATAGAAAAAGTGTGTAGAAACGTTAAGGTGAAACTTATATTTCGCCCTCAAAATTTTTCCCCTTAAGGTCGAATTTTCAACAACAACTTTCTCCCTACGTGCCGAATTACTTATATATATATACATATATATATATGTCTATCAATATATTTATATAAATATATACATTTACATTAATATATATATATATATATATAAATATATATATATATCTATATATATATACCTAATTGTGAAATAAGGGGAAATTTTTGGGCAAAATATCGACGTTAGGGGGAATTTACCGTTAGGGGGGAAATTTACAACCCCCTTTACGTTTTCACACACTGTTTTAATGGGAGTACGTTAGTGTATAGTAAAATACATATGGGGGTACTTAATATACCTAATTACTTCAATGTTGACCGAATTACGGACGCCTTTCTGTTAACACGTTCAACTTACGGACTATTGAATTTACGTACATGTATATGTTTTTCCTTTAAGGCGAAATATACAGTTATGTATTTTATTGTTTTTCATTTCGCCTTAACGTATCAAGATGTACAAATTTCCCCTAATGTTCAATCTAGTGGTATAAATATGTATATATATATATATATATATAAATATATATATGTATATATATATATAATGCCTAATTCGGCACTTAGGGGGAAAGTTGTTGTTGAAAGGTCGACCACAGGGGGAAAAAATATTTGGGGCGAAATATAAGTTTCGCCTTAACGTTTCTACACACTTTTTCTATAGGAATACGTAAACGGACAAGGGCACCCTCCTTGATTTACAAAGTAGATACAATTACTTCAAAGTTGTCAAATTTACGGACACCTAGCTGTTAACACGGACGGATGGCTGGCCATTGAAATAACGTTGTTTATATGTTTAGACGTAAGGGCGAATTCTATTTCTTATGTTTTTTATTGTTACTTTTTCGCCCTATGTACAAGTAGATATAACAATCTCCCCCCAAGGTGGGAATTTGAGATTTATATATATATATACATACATACATATATATATATATATATATATATATATATATATATATATATATATATATATATATATATATATATATATACATATATACATATATATATATACATACATACATATATATATATATATATATATATATATATATATATATATATATATATATTGGTCCAAAACGTAACTGGTGCCAAGTCATAATAATATAGAGTGAGACAACAGAAAAATAAAAACTCGGCAGACGTAGCTTCGCGTTACTCAAATATTAAGAATATTAATTGGTGAAACCGCTGTTGCGACAGCGGTTCCACCAATTTACACTGCGCCCTTCCTATTCTGAAGAAGGCCGATACATACTGGCCGAAATCTTGATAAAATCTTAATATTTGAGTAACGCGAAGCTACGTCTGCCGAGTTTTTATTTTTCTGTTGTCTCACTCTCTCTCTCTCTATATATATATAAATATATATATATACATATTTATATATAATATTCTGGAGACCTTATAGTACACTGAACTCAATGGTATACTTATTGCAAAAGCTCATAGTCATGCTTCACCACGAGTGGGAAACGGAAAATCACTCAAAACACCCAAATCCAAGTGTAAACCATTGATATGGGTTTTAAACTTCATAATTCACTTACTCTCGGACTTAAGTTTATTGTTGAGAGTGGGGTAATTAGAGCCTAACAGGACACACTTGGGATTGAAGAGGTTGTGATTATATTGATTGAAATGTTTGGCGACTGTATAACTGATGGCTTTATCTTTAACTGTCTTTTTGTGGTTGTTGAATCTGAACCTGAATTTTGAACCTGTTTGACCAATGTAATTACCATTCACACATTTATTTAAAAAATCGAACATGACTTTGGGGGTATCACAATTGAAAATACCGGACGGATGCGGGCATTGGTAACGGGAGGGGTGAAACAGGTGTGAGTGATCAAAAATCTACATACTTGACATCTAGGCTTTCCGCATTTCCGGTTGCCCGTGTCGGACCTTCTGGGAAGCCTAGAAGAGGTAATTAGGGATGTAAGATTGGGGGGTTGCCTACCGTGCAGGAGAAAGGGGGGTCTTTGAACAGATCGTGAATGGAACCGTCCGATCTGAGAATTTCAAAGTCTTCACGTAGCACTTTGAGTAACTTGTCACTTCTATTGGAAGAATCCATAACTAAAGGAATACGAGAGTTAGTGGCTTTCTGTTTTTCAAGAAGAGGTCTTCACGGCATAGAGCAGAAGCTTTCAAAATTCCCCTTTAAATAAGGAGGGGGAGGGGGGTTTATGCAGGAAATGACCAACAAGGTTCGAAATATGTTTATTGTTCTCAGATTCGGAAGAACAGATACGTTTGATTCTGATGCACTGGGAGTACACTCTATCTTAAGGCTGTGTGGGTGGGAACTCTCAAAATTGAGATAAGTATGAGTATTAGTGGGCTTGCAGTAAAGCGTGATAGCAAAATTATTGTTACGCATTCCAACTAGCACGTCTAGGAAGGGGATTTCAGTATCGGAGAACTCCGAGGTGAATTTGATGGTAGGGTGAGCATCGTTACAGGCTGTTAAGAAATGACGGAGCGCATCTACTCCGTGAATCCAAATGAAGTAAATATCATTGATATATCTACAGTAATTACAGGGCTTCAAAGGGCAATTAGAGAGGATTCTTTCCTCCAAGTCAGCCATGAAAATAATGGCATAACTGGGTGCCATTCTGCTGCCCATTGCCGAACCACTAGTTTGTAAATAAAACTGTTCATTGAAAACAAAGTGATTGTGAGTGAGAACAAACTCAACAATGCAAGCAAATTCTTTAATAAACTGGGTGGAAAAACCATTTCTAGCCAGGAACTCTTTGCAGGTCGATACCCCTTCATTGTGGGGAATATTAGAATAGAGAGCCCTCACATCCATGGTAGGGAACCTGGGGGACAGGACCCAATGGCTTGGAGTTTCCTTAGGAAATGAGCAGTACCCTTTACATAACTGCCTAGTGAGGGCAGTAAAGGATTCAGGACACTGTCAATGTAACCAGAGAGGTGTTCCGTAAGGGTTCCTGTGCAGGAGACAATTGGGTCTACCTGGAGGGAAAATGTCAAGAAAATGGCTAATTCAAACAACTTAGGGGCACTTAGATTATGTACCTGTAAATCAGGTGGGATATTGGGGGGGGGGGGAGGGTCTATGGAGGAAAGTCTACTTTCGACCAATTTAGGCACTTTATGTACCTTGGGCAGCGTGTAAAACATTCCCGGCTTGTGAGTCTCAGGGATATGTGGCTTAACCTGATCTAGTACTTCAGTACTTAATTAATTCTTGAGTTCCTCCTCATAACTTAAGCTAGGATCGGTTGGCAACTTTACATAGAAGTCTGAGTTACTCAGTTGTGTTTCCGCTTCCGAGATGTAATCAGCTGTGTTTAGAATGGCGATGGCGCCCACTTTTCCGCTTGTTTGATAGTGATGGCAGGTTTCGAACTGAGATTTTTGATAGCATTACGTTGGCCAGTACACAAGTTGTAGTTGGATTTTTTGCGCCGAGAGTTGGCTTCTAAAAATGAGTTTAGGTGAGCCTTGGCCGAACTTACGACCGTTATTCGCTAACCTTAAACGTTAGTGCCTTAACCAATCGGACCTTTACTGCAATAAAATTATATTCATTTTGAAGATAGAACTTTAGTAGGCCTTGTCCATCTTGTTTTAAAAAATAAGCATAGAAGTTTCTCTAAAGTTCAAAATTTCTTTTTTAAATAAAAGTTTAAGGTTGAATGTTTGGCAACGGTTGGTTTTAGTCAAGACGTTAACAACTTGATATTTTCATTTATTTTGTATAATAAGGGCGCTTGTCAACCAGACTTTAAGGCTCATACTTTCCTCGTCCTCCTTGTCCTGATAACCGTTAAAAGTAGAACTACACTTGCCTGCAAATACGCAGAGTTGTAGTCCGTGTTAGAAATGTCCTTGCAGTTAGTACAGTATGCCAGTTTTAAAGGCAGTCATTCGTCACTCTAAGCTACAGTTTCAGTATACATATATCAAAACTCTCAAATGGTACAGCTCTTTGATTGGCATCACATGGAAACAATGCATCGTAGCTAAATTACGCAGCATGGGCACTGAGAGTGTCTTGATTACACATTATGGACTTGTATGGACACTGGAACAAGCCATGAAGCAATAAACAAGGATTGTGTCTGGATAAAGATGAGCTTTAAATAAATGTGGGAGGGGCTAGAAGTAAGTAGGTTGGGAGAACTGGAACTGTTTGGGATGATGAAAATATGCCTTTAATTTGAACTTGGGGAGATGCTCATGATGGTAAGAGAGGCTGTTGTTTCGTTTCGGCCACTCCTCTTAACCTCATTTCTTGAGAGCTAGTACATGGCTTGACCAGTTGTCTCCCAGTTCTCTGGCTGGACGCAAACAGAAATGATAGGAGAATGTCCAATGATGTAAATCTGGACCTTCCATTGTACTAATAGAATACAATAGCCAGACAAGTGCTTTATCGAGTAGCTTACTTAGTCATGATACGATACTCTCTGTTATGTTGCTTACTCCTACCTCAATTTTAACGATTTTTCGGTTCTCTTCCCTTTCACTGTGCCTAATGTTAATAATGACATCCTCTCAGGCTCTCTGAGTAGGGGTGTCTAGAAAAGTAAGACCTAGAAACATAAGATATTGAAACATAAGACCTAGAAACATAAGACCCTCAAAGATACGGTAAAGGGTGCACAATTTTTCATCAGGATCTTACTTTCCTAGACACCTGTGTGGGTGTCTAGAAAAGTAAGACCTAGAAACATAAGACCTAAGACCTAGAAACATAAGACCCTCAAAGATACTGTAATGGGTGCATGATTTTCATATATAGGACTAAAAGATAAAGTTCTTAGGACTCATGCCTAATAATTTTTGTAAATGTCAACTGATAAATTATTAAGTCAAACTCACATTTTTGCTAAGTCAGTGGTCACTTGAGGCTGCTGTCTTGCACTTCTTCACTAAACAGCATGATGGCTTTAGATTGTCAACTTCAGTTTTATTACCTTGTTTATGTCAAGATCCAACAAGGGTGATATTTACTCTTGTCCAAGCTTGTGTGTCTGCATCTGTTCCCCCTTGTGTCATCATGCAGTACTTTGTTCTAGTATTCTTTTGTTTTTGTGTAACATTGTTTTTATGATGTGTATCCTTGCCTCTGTCCTGTTGGAACTCATGCCCTCTACATTGCTCTTGTATGTAGACAATGTTTATGACATAGACATCAGGTCCAGTTGGGTGGGCTTTTAAAATAGTTTGATTGTTTTACAGTATCACTTTGGCAGCTAGGCAATTGCCAATTGAAGTTTGAAGGGTCACATGACTCTCCAAAAGGGGGCAGCCCTTCCTCATGGTTGTAGGAGGAAAACAGAGAGACTATGGATATTGAGCAAAAACGTCGAGGGATTTAAACAAGGCAGGGTTAGACCATCACCCTTGACAGATGGGTTACCCTGACTAACTACCTGTGTTCTGGTCATGAAAAATGGTCATGAGTGCAAAAAAATCTTATTTTGTAACACTGTAATTAATTTGCTGCCTTTGAATGAATAACTCCGTAATTTCAATTCATCTTTTATCTAATAACTAAGAAAGACATTTTTATCACAGCCAGTGCCCTCTATCACAGGGCAGTGATACTCTAGTGCATAAATGCAATCGGTAATTTATAGTTAATTTTTGCATTAGTCTTAGTCTGAAAAATGTATTGCAGTATCTTGGAGGTCTTCCTGACAATGACATTAGGACTTTTTCTCCGAGTCGTACTTTTCTCGACACCCACACAGGTGTCTAGAAGTAAGACCCTGATAAAAAATCATGCACCCTTATCTTTGAGGGTTTTATGTTTCTAGATGTTATGTTTCTAGGTCTTATGTTTCCAGGTCTTACTTTTCTAGACGCCCACACAGGTGTCTAGAAAAGTAAGACCCTGATGAAAAATAACCATCATCCCGTCCTTGATTTATTTTAGCATTAATCATATTATAAAAAAAGGTATTACAGTATGCCGGAGCGTTCCTGAAAACGGCGTTATAAATTTTTCTCCGGGTCTTACTTTTCTAGACACCCTTACATGTGTCTAGAAAAGTAAGACCCTGATGAAAAATCATGCACCCTTTACAGTATCTTTGAGGGTCTTATATTTTTAGGTCTTATGTTTCCAGGTCTTATGTTTCAGTACAGACCACTGTCAAAATAGCTTCTACTTTTGCCGGTTCTCTCCCCTTTCACTGTGCTTAATGTAAATAATGACATCTTCTCAAGCTCTCTGACCGTGGAAGCAGTACCGCTGCATGCACGGCATGTGACAACTTCCTCTTGGAAGGCTGAATAACTGTTTACGCTGTGTATTGTAACTAACGTGCTTCGCTAATCCGCAATGCCACATGTTGTCAAAAAGATCCGTACAGGCACTGTCAAAATAGCTTCTGCTTTTACCAGTGAAGAAAAGCATGAGGTAACTACAGCACAATTCGCTTAATCCAATAAAGTAAGGCCAATTCGTTCCGTACTGCGAATTGTCGATTTCTTGCTGTTTAACGATGGTGGACTCGATGGCGTTGTGTTGCGTACCATCTTGGAAGCAGCGATTGATTCCCCAGGCCTATCACCTAGTGGGAAAGGGCCGAACGACATTTCATCGTGTTTTCTGCGGGAAATTTACACGCAGAAACGTTTTATCAATTTAACTCCTTGAATCGCTCTTGTATTTGTAGTATTTGCTTTTTGGATGAAATTTTCGTTAAAAGACAGCAACGGATTGCACTTACTGCTATTGTTAAAGCGGCTCATTGAGTTGGTTCATGAAATTCAACAAATTTTTCCAAACATGTTAAGTTTTCTTCACATACCAATGACAAATGGTCAAACTTAGACAATTCCCATACCCAAAATACAAATAACCGTTTAACGGTTCGAGCCGATTTTCAAAAATTCATAACCAGACACTTTTTCAAATTAGCACAAAACCGTTGCAAGTCAGTACACTACAATTCAAAATTTTAATGTTTTCTGTAACTTTTGGACTTGAAACTTGACTTTTTATGCTAACTATAAGCATTTTCATGACGTAGTGATCCAATAAGACTCTCATTAAAGGCATATTCTGGAGACAAAGTTCTTTAACTTCAAAATAAGCAGAAAATTTTACTCTTTCTGAAGGTGAAAATACCATCTTGATAGCTTACAGCATTCAGAAGATACAAATTTTTAAAGTAATGAAATTTTTTTTGAGATTTGGTGGATCATGGGTAATCTGTGAGGTAATCGTGGCACATTAATTTGACATTGCAATTAACTTATTTATAATATTGTTTCTGCTGCATGCAATATTAAAGCAGCTTATGCTGTTATTTTTACGTTTCCAGTGTTCATCAAATGTATGGGCTGTACTCCATACAAATGGAAAAAGCTTTAAAAACTAACGTACTTTAGTCTTTTCTCCGAAAATGAGCAAAAATTCGAAAAGATTTCAACGGTTTCCAAACGCTATTCTACCTTATTATCTTGCTCTAGCTCCGCCCAATGAATTTGATGCATATTCAGAAGGTCATTTTGAGAAGGAGTCAAGCAAAACGTAAACAAAACAGACAGTGAAATTTCGTTCAATTGATACATACGTTATTCAAACGGCCTTTACGTGTCCAATTTGTACATCGCATCGAACCGGCAGCGCAATTCGTTCGTTTCATTTGTGAACCCAGATTCAGTGACAAATTCCTATTCACTTGTTTCGGCTCCATCGTTCAGTTTTTAATTTTGTCGCTGATTGTGCTATTTGAATCCGTCCCAAGTTTCAAGATAATGTTCATTTTCTCTTTGATTTGATGCTGTGGCTTGGCATTCAAAAACAATCTTTGGGTTACATACGTGTGAAACTAACTGTCATTCTGTGTTGGGCCCGAACGGTTGTGAAAGAACTCCTGTAATGCATGTACACTACACAACATGTGTGATATATTGGCAATACGTACATCATTGTGTCAAAGGGTAGGCATAATTTTACGTCATTCATTTCTTGCATTGTGATTGGTCAAATTGAGATAAGAGTCCGTTGTCTTTGCATAAGAAGTTAGCCGAAAAAAGTAGATGAAGTTTTTTTCTGTTGTAATTAGCGCTCTAATTAGTGAAATTTCACCGGAAAAAACCTGGCGTGAAGGATTTCTATCGGGTTGGTATCAAATGGAAGAGCAAGATTGAAGATTAACGATGAAGGTTATTTTTTTTCATCAAACAGCATAAGCTGCTTTAAGCAACATTGTTGGTTGTAATCTACAAATGGTGAAGGGTAATGCTAGATCTACAGGAAAAGATATCAAACATGCCAACAGTATCAAATTTCAAGGACAAACAGGACATCCAGTTATGAAGAGACACAAAAGAAATTTGAGGCAATGTGCCCGCATTACATAACTTCCAGATCCTTTGTTGAAAGGTAGAGGTATTTTTTAACAAAAATACCCAATCTTTAAAGTGAGATATCTTGGGTTAGGAAAATGGTATTGAGACAGGGTTTGAAGGACATGGTGTAGAAAATTTTTGCTTTTCTTACAACACCCAGATGAAAGGCCACCAGAACATGCCTTTAAGTTATCTATATCAACGAAATGAGCCCCGTTAAAAGGCAGAGTATAGATATTGGTTAGACCTAAGTTACGGTACTACGCGTAGGAAATGAACTGTGGGCCATTATAGGCTTAGCAAAATAAATTTTCAGTCGGCCAGTAAATGCCAATAATCTAGTGCGGCACACAACAAAAAACAGAAAAAGGATAAGGGCCAGTTGCATGTATGCATGAATTGTTAGAATTCAGACCTGGAAAAACATAACTATTATCGCCTTGACGAAAAACTAGCAGGTTTAAGTGTCGAGAACAATCATCGACGACCTTTTATACTTCGAAAAAAATATTCAGAACATCTTGTAAGGTGCGTCAAATGATCACAGTGTGCAGGAATAAGCGAGTTCGGCAATTTGTTTTGGTGGCTGTATCCATGCGCAAGACTTCGGGATAAACAAACCAATCCCGCATCTGCAACATGTGTTCCAAAATTTGAGTTTATATGGAAAGTTGCCAGGAGGCATCATTCTTTCTAAATTCAACCATAACACAAGGAGGAATCATAATGTGGTTCTGTGCAGTGGTCTGTGTCTTCAATGTCTTTTTGGTGTGAAAATTTGCGCTTTAGTCTAGGCCCTATTGTAAAGTAAAACTTCGAGCTCAATTTTATATTTGTTGGCTAGATATTATTGTGTTCTATGCACACAATGACGAAAACAACTGGGGAATTTCGCACTCTACGTGCTTAGCTCGGCTTGTTGGCCACAATTGCATGCGGCAACCAATTACCGAACTCGCTCATGAAAAAGAGTCCCTAGAAGGGTGATATTATTTTCTGTTATACTAATTTACTGGCAATTTATATCACGTGAACAAAGATCAAGATACTCAACCAACCAATGTTTATCGACGACATAGCCATGATCAAGGGGATCGAAACCACGGGAGAGTGTCCTTTGGACGTTGCTGCTGTTAGCTGAATTAAGTATTCCTTGTTTGGGTCAACTATGCTAAGAACTGCTAAGGAAAAGAGTATATTGAGTAAATTAGTTTCAGACCATAATTGTTCTCAAATAAGACATAAAGTTAGTCTTTACAAGACTTATCGCGAATAACTTGGTTGGATTTGGAGTTTAATAGAGCGTTCTATTGAGCTCACGAACTCGTGTTCGTGCGTGAGACGCTTTCCATTGCAACTGGTAAAGTGGTGAACTGAGAATTTTGGAACAGATCGAGTTTAAAATGGCAGACGTAGCGAAGGACTATTAACAAACAAGATGCCTTCCTATTTGACCTTTCAACCTGCAAAAATGATACCCAGTGTTGTTGTAATATATAAGTTGTAAATACGATCAAGGAAATCATAATTCGTTGACCGATACTGTTGAATATACCCACAGAAACTGCTTCACCGCAGTTTTGATGACTGGATTGTCTGTTTGTTGAACAGTTTCATTTTACGCATACGTCGAACGCACTGTAGGCTCCGTTTAATTGCTTCTGCACAATAGAGTTATAACCATCAAATTTTACCAATGGAATGCTTCTCACAACTTGTGGAGTCGTTCATATGGACAGTGAAGTGATGGTTTGATTTTAGTCGGACATAAGTGGGGTCCGTTACCTTAAGTCTTTCAATTTCCTTGCTCACTGTGTCATGCAATGTTGTTGATTCCCTCAATTTCACTGAATATGCGGGTTTGAAATTCATGTAGGCAATAAGTGAAGACGAGTTAAGGCTGATGGAAACCAATGATGGCTACCTACAGTCACTAAATACAAGCGCTGATCGGATTCGTCTGTATGCACAAGTTCATAACTAGAGAGGTCAAACACGCGAGATCAAATTTAAAGCGTTTCAATTGGGCATTCAGGATGGAACTGATCATAGAACTGATCATTTGCAGTACGTGACTGTGTTATCTTCAGATAGTTCCCTAGAAACCCTAAGCTTTTGCTGGAAGAGGCTTAAGGTACGTTCACACTTATCCGGCAACGGCAACGGTAACGGCAACGGCAAAAATATCCCACACAATAGAAAATGAAAGACTATTCACACTAGCACGGCAACGGCAATGCGGCAATCCGGTAAAAATGCGTCCGGCAAAAAAGTAATCGCACGTGGAGCGATTCAACGCCATTTGCCGTACCCCAGCCAACATGCCCAGCTGAGCCCCAACTGGGTTTCAGCTGGGCTACTTGCTGGGTCCCAGCTGGGGCCAATCCGTGTTTGTCATGTGTTCCCACGTGGGGCCCAACTGGGCAAGCCTTTTCCAGCTGAATCCCAGTTAAAGCCCAGTTAGGCTTCATTTATTGAAGCGGGGCACAGCTGGGCTTCATCTGGGAAAGGCTAGCCCAGTTGGGCCCCACGTGGGAACACATGACAAACACGGATGGGCCCAGCTGGGGCCCAGCTGGGGCCCAGCAAGTAGCCCAGCTGAAACCCAGTTGGGGCCCAGCTGGGCATGTTGGCTGGGACGGCAAAAAACCTACCAGCCACAAAGTGTGCAAGCATCTGCCTGTCTGACCAGCGGGAGCCGATGGTACGGGGGCAGGGACGTTCTGTGATATCCCGCCCCAAACAGTGCACAAATTATTTGGGTCCGTACAACTACAAGATGCCTCAAAGATCTGACTTATCTGACCAGATTATAGAAAAACTGGCCATTCTTGTCCAAAAAGAATCATTCATATACGATGTGACAAATCATGGTTACCACGATAAAGTAAAATATTTTAACATGTGTGAAAAAAAGCAAAAGAAATGGGAAATCCCCAATTCAATGGTAACTTTTTATATCATTTACGTTGATAGCAGGTATTGTTAGTAGTATTATAACAATAAGCCATCAACCATAACTTTTGTTTTGTCCGTGATGTAACGTATGCCAGACTTGAAAAAATACAAGATTAGGCTATAAATTATTTCCTCTTAAGTACAGACCCATACTGCATTGCAATGTTTATTAAGGAACATGGGTCGCTCATTTTTTTTTCCTTAAAACGTAGGCCTATGCCTATTTTGCCTGGCCCGACCTGACTTCTAACTCAGACAAACATAATGCAGTCACGGTGACGGGGGCATTTTGGACTATGCACCTCATCCTACGCCATTGACCAAAAAGTACACATTTGATGCTGATTTTCGCATTTTCTACAAACAAGAAAGATTTTTCTTTAAAAAATTAAATGCCACACCCAAATGAAACTGCGTACTGAAAAAGGTGGGAATATTCGTTTTTGCCAGCCATGCTGTAATAGATAAGTAAGTATATCTATGCCATCTGTAACAATGCGGCAGTGGTTGAGCTAGACTTTTTCCGGGGCATTTTCTGATAACACTGTCACGAAAGTATTTGGCTGTTCAGATTTAATTATTCTGCTGTAACCATTTTTCCTCTTCCGCCCTTTCTTCTGATCTATTTGATACGCAATCGCCATTAAAAATATCAGCTCCTCATCAATGTCTGCCATGTTTGATAATCAGATAATGGAACCAGGGAGGTGTGATTAGTTACACCTCCCTGATGGAACAAATTTGTCAGGTTCAAATACCGGTCAGTATCATCCGGTAAAATTTTTACCGTATGCGGTAAAGTAATTTTTGCCGTCATATGTGAACAGCTCTGCCGGATTGCCGTTGCCGTTGCCGTTACCGTTGCCGTTACCGCTGCCGTTGCCGTTGCCGTTATATGTGAACGCACCTTTAGGATTTCTATGGATAGTTCCCACGTGACGTCATAGATGCTTCCACGTGGAGTATTCCAGTCATATTTCAGGACAACCCCGCTAGAGATGAATCCAATTAGCGCTTGTTTTTAGTGACAGTAGGCTGCCATTAGTGGGGTCCATCAGCCTAAAATCGTCTTTATTCATTGCTTACATAAATTCCAATCCCTCATATTTAGTGTATTGCAGAATTTAAGGTACAAATTAGTGTACAACCATCCATGATAGAGGTAAGCAAGGAAATCGAAAGACTTAAAGGTGACGGACTCCAGTTATGGCCAACTGAAATTAGACTATTACTGGCTGTCCGGAATCGTGTATAAGGCTTAAGGCGGGAACACACCTATCCGTTTTTGCGCCCGAGCTTCTGTTCGAATGCGTGTGCGTCATTCCTCCGGTGCACGCAAATCTCGAAAACAATGAATTATGTAAGCACATAACACACCTATGCGAATACTGCCCTTCGTCCGTTTTTGCGTCCAAAAAATTCGCTTCAACAGCGATTTTTTTCGGATGACGGATAGACGCGCTTAATGCAGCCTTGGCAAATAGTCTTTTTAAGCGACCAGTTGATTCAGTAAAGACAAGACAAACAATGACGGAAATTTTGTAACATGGAAAAATCAATTGAGCTCATAAGAGAGCTAGAGGTTTTATACAATGTAAAACACCAATATTGCAAAGATGCCTGCCTAGTTGACGAAGAATATTTGGAAAGCAATTGAAGACGTTTCTGGAGTGTCGGGTAGGTATATCTGTGGCCATCGGCCTGCTCAATGCACAATATGTATATGTTTGGTGGCTCGAAGGGATCATAGCAATAGCGCTAGTTTCATGTAGCTTGGCCAAAATAATTTCAGCATGTCTAACTGATTCCGTGACGAGTAGGAAGTTTTTAATCAACACCCGAGTGTTCTTTCCCTCCAGCGTGTTTTTGTTTGTAGCTTGACATGATAAGTATGAGAAAAGAACTGCTACCCTGTCAACCGGAATTGTTACAGGTCATTAGTTTAGGACCAATATTTAATAATCATATTTATGATGAAATATTGCTTTGGCCTAGTTAGGCCTATTCTCCTTTGTAAAATCCGTCCTAAATAACTTACGTGATCTTGAGTTCAAATTCCTTGGAATCTTTACAAATTTTCCAGTGGTAATCGTGAAAACCTCTATAGACTAAGATTTTCCCGAGTGGTAGACTAACATTGCAATGCACAGCTCTTGACAAGGGTCACTATCATATGTTCTGGAAGCGAATAGCTTTTATACGTGAGAATTACTTTAGTCTTGCGCAGCACAATGCCCAAATGGTCGAATATTCGAATTCTTTCAAATATTTCAGAGTACAAATTTTATTCAAAACTAAAAGGATCACTTCCGCTCGGACCTCCCAAAAGGAGGAATAGCCCTCATCCTTCTAAATCTGCCATCTGAAGAAGTAAAACGTGGTTTCTTCTCGCTGGGCATTTTTAAGTGTTTTCCGTTGGATTTTCGTTGGATTTTCTTTGGATCTCCGATCGAACTGGATCGAATCCTTTGCCCAACGCTCCCGACGATAAGTACCAACTTAGCTTATTTTTAGTAGATTTAAGCTCCTTTGAGTGGGTTGTTACCCATTTCAACCGCCTTTGAGCCCGGCTTAGGCCTACGGCTTTTCGTTAGCGTGGTTAGGCTTCTAGACTAACGCTTCATCACGTATAATAGGCTATAGAACTTCGTTCTCATTCCCCCCAGCTTCCGTGCCCTTTCCCCTTTCTCTACGCCGGTATAGGGGTTTTTCCTTTCCCCTTTTCACCTCAGGGGTCTCCCTGGTTGTTTAAAGGGGTTCCTTACTTATTTTTGGCCTCCTTCCAGGGTTTTTCGTCCCTTTTCTTAGGGCGAGACCTCTCGCCGTAGCCCTTCGTTAGGGTCGGGGTTTCCGGCGCATAGGTTCCCATTGTTCCTTACGTGACTTTTTATACTAGTAAGGTTCTTCCCGCGGTTTTTCCGGCGGGCTTCTAACATCGTCACGGTTTAATAGGCCTACCTGACTCTAAGCGTGGGAACTTTTAGGACATAGCCTAACTGTCATTTACTCTTAGCCCTTGAGTACTGACGCCTTACCTGGTAACCTTATTTGGTTAGGTGAGGTCTTTTAGGGGTTAAGTCTGATCTTGCTTGCATATTTTTGTTTACACACTTGTCAGTACCTGCGGGGTAGTCTTATTGGCCTCACCTAATTGTTGCCTTTTACCTTGCTAGGCTTCATGTACTTGCCTTTTTGGTTAATTCCTTTATATAATTCTTATGTCTTGGCATATGCCACCATGTTAATGTTAGTTGATGCATTAAGTTGAGTTTCGGCCCTCTTGCTGCTACTTATATTTTGTTTCCTGAGTGAATTCTTTACAGATGGCTTCCAGGAAACGACCAGTAAAGTTTTCCCAGTGCTCAGTAATCAGACCAGGACGTGACTGGGACGATCATGACACTTGCCACTTGTAGGTAATGTACTCGCCAAAAGCCATGCGCGCTCTGCATTGGGTTTACACCCCAGCATTGGGAAGAAGTTGAGACCTTGCTCACGGGAAGGAATAAAGCCCCGCAAGCTCAAAGTGATTCTGCAAACAAATCCGAGAGTAACTTATCTTCCTCCCTGGAGCCTGCCAGTGGGACTGGTATGACTATTCAGACTCCAGGTGTGGGCCAAAGTCCTTCTGCTGCTGGCACGAAGGCACCTTCAAGTGCACCCCAAAAGGGGACTAGAACTTCCAGGAAAAGGTACCAAAGAAAGACAAGACATCAAAACATAAATCTTCCCAAGGGAGTAAGGATGCTCCAAGGAGCAGTCCACAAGCAGAACAGTCTCAGAGAATAAGCCCTGTCTCAGACATTTCATCTGAAGGTTCAAATGCCGGTCACTGTGGAGGTAGACCTGTGGAGGAACTAGGTCGACCGACCATTGCAGATCCCCCCTGTCTCCGGACAGACGTGCCCAAGAGAGAAGGAAAGACAAAGAATGGCTCCTTGCCCAGATAACTTCAACCTTAGGCCCACCTTTACAAATCAGACTTCGCCAAACATGGAGCACCTTTTCCCCCAGCAACCAGAACCAGATGTTCTGGATTGCATGGCTTCGAAGAGCTTCCCAGAGGAGGACCCTTTTGACGATACCCAAGGGAGCTCCCTGGACCCCCCGCAGTCCCCTTTAGAGGATGAAACTGAAGACCTGCCTAAAGGTGCAGGATTAACAGCTGAGGCTGTCTCAAAGGCCATCCAAATTTTTAAGAAACACATAGGGTTTAAAGACCCAGTCCCAGTAGCGCCCTCCAGCAGAGTCTCTACCCTTACGTCCACAAATCTGGACTCAATACAGGCCCCATGCATACCAGTAGACGCTGTCTGCTTTGAACTGTTACATACAGTGGCTAAAAAGAAACGCTGGACAGCATTTCCGGCTTCCCAGGAACAGGCCATCAAATTGGAATATGAAACTTGGGGGATGCTCTTCCGGCCACCTAAAATGCTCCAAGAGGCAAAGGAAAAAGGACCTGCCGATCAGGGTGCCACGTTAGGCTTATTCCGTGACCCAGTCAGGAGGAAACTGGAGGAAGTGATGTTTGACATTGATCAGGCAAGCAGGGCATCTATGAAATTAGCATCAGTAATCTTACTTGTGACAGAAATCCTTATAACGGCCCATCAGCAGCTACCCAGAGACCTGACCCAAGTCACACGTCGGGAAACTGGCCAACTACTTCTCCTACATGGACCCCTAGCGCGCCTTGTGTTCTGTCAAAGCGCTAGAGTTGCAGTGAAAACAATGAAGTGTCGGCGTCAAATGTTTTGGCGACCATGAAATGGCCATCCCCAGATACGAAAAACTCCCTCCTGGAGTTACCCTTTGAGGAGTCAGACTTATTTGCAGGTTGCTTCCAAAATAAATTAGAGGAAGAAGTTCGGAGGCATGAAGCCGTTGTGAAATCGGCTTTTAAAGGACCAAGAGGTCACCTGGCGGGGCCAACACGGCAGCATAGCAAGGGGGTCCCTCCACATACTCGTGCTAAGCCATTCTCTCAATCTAGGAGTAACAACAGGGACAGGGGACGACCCAGGGGAACATCCCGACCTGTTTATCCCTACCGTGCATGGGCCCAGTCCGGACGGGACAGAAGCACTACTCGCCCCTACCTACCTCGTTAGCGTGACATTAGCAACCAACCTCCCTGATCAACCTTCGAGGCCCGGTCCTAGGGGTGCCCACCGCACCGTCACCACACTAGCGGTGAGGGGGGGACTCCAACTCCTTCCGCTCAATGGCGGGAGATCAATCCAGACCCATGGGTTCTAAACGTTATTCAGTTCGGCTACCAAATGGAATTTTCCACCAGGCCACCCCAGGGTCCTATCCAAATAGAGTAACACCTGTCCCAAAGGACCTAGACCAATGTCAGGCTCTGGAGTCCAAGATCACAACCCTGTTAGAAAAAGGGGCCCTCAAAGGGGGAGGAGGGAATTCTCATTCGGTCCTCCTTCTAACCCCCAAAAAGAATGGACAGTGGCGTGGAATTCTCAATGTGAAGCCCCTAAACAGCCTTTATGTAAAACCCGAAAGATTCAGAATGGAGACATTATCAGTTGGTCTCCGGTCTCTGTCCCAGGGCCTATGGGCTTCGAGTGTCGATCTAAGAGACGCATAATTACACATCCCTATCCACGAGAGGGACCAGCGATTCCTGTGTTTTGTATATCAAAATAAATCCTTCAAGCTCATCGCACTTCCCTTCCGTCTTTCCACAGCCCCAAGGGTCTTCACCCACGTCACCAGCGCAGTGGTGGCAGAACTGAGAAGAAGAGGGGTAATCCTCTTCACTTATCTTGACAATTGGCTTATCATAGGGAACTCTCACACTACAGTTTCCCTCAGTACAGAGATAGTAGTCAACCTCTTGGACCATCTATGCTGGCTGATAAATCTCTAAAAATCCTCACTCGCCCCCTCTCAAACAATTCAGTTCCTGGAAGGAACTTTCAACCTCAAAAAAAAGGGGGGGCAGTCTCCCCCACCCAAGAGAGGATAGACTCTCTAGTTGCATCAGTAGAAAGCGTAATGTTGCTCCCTTGCTCCCCAGCGTTAGACTGGCTAAGGGCATTAGGCATGATGGCAAGTATGGTAGACATAGTACCCTTGTGCAGACTACATATGCACCCCATCCAGTTACACCTTCTCAGCTACTTTCGCCCTGCAACAAGGAACGTTGCTACTCCAGTCCCCCTACCGCCTTCAGTTGTACCCTACCTCCAGTGGTGGGTCAACCCCAAAAATTCGTCACAGGGGAGACCTTTTCAGGACCTCAGATCCCAGACATCCCCATCACAATAGATGCCTCCCTCAAGGGCTGGGGGCATGGTGGCATGACAGAATGACTGCAGGAACTTGGTCCAACAAGGAGAACACGAAACACATCAACGAGTTAGAGCTCCTTGCAGTGTCGCTAGCAGTGGAACACTCTCTTCCACAGCTACAGGGCCACATTGTCACAGTGTTTACAGACAATTCCACTGCTGTCGCGCATATCAACCGACAGGATGGGACTCACTCTCCTTCCCTATGTCTACTGACTTGGAACCTATAGCACTGGTGCACCAAGCACAAAATAACCCTCAGAGCCTCACATATCGCAGGCAAAAACAACACTCTAGCGGATGCTCTCTTTCGGGGTAAAGTGGACCCCAACGAGTGGGCACTGGATCAGTCTTGGTGCGATCTTCTGTTCGAAACATACAACCGCCCAACGATAGATCTGTTTGCCTCCGAGCAGAACCACAAACTCCCAACCTTTTGCTTGTGGGGCATGTTGGATGCCTATGATGCCTTCCCTCCCCGCAGTCTCATACACCCCGTCCTCCTGAAGGTCCACTTCTCCAGGATGAGATTGTTGCTGATAGCACCCCTTTGGCCCAGGAGACTGTGGTTCCCAATTCTGCTTCACCTACTAGTAGACGAACCTACTTACCTAGGACTCAGGTACCTACATCTAACTGCATGGAAACTATCAGGGATACCTTCAGAGCGGGAGGCCTTTCAACAGGTGCTGCCTCTCTGGCATCCCACTCAAGGAGACCTTCCAACCTTAAGACTTACGATTCAAAAGTCTCAAAGTTTCATCAAGTGGTCGCTGGATCGAAAAACAGATCCCACTACGGCATCTTTAGCAGAGGTGTCTGAATTTCTAGCTACACTTTTCCAGGAAGGCTTGCAGGTTTCTACTGTGCGCAATTACAGCTTAGCGATAGCTGCAGTACATAAAGGGTTTTCAGATGGCTCCACCATAGGTTCTAATTCTGCCATCCTTCATCTCCTTCGGGGTATGGGCAACTCATGACCTCCTAGGAAAAAGCTCTGCCCAGCATGGTCCATTAATGATGTTCTCCATTCCCTCGCAAAGCCCCCCTACGAACCTATTCAAGATTCAAGGCTTCCAGATCTAACAAAGAAAATGCACTTTTTCGTAGCTGCATCTTCAGCACGAAGGAGAAGTTGTCTGCATGCCCTAGCTACTAAACCGGGCCACATTCGTTTAAAGCTCATGGTGTGTGTCTAATTCCAGATATAGACTTTGTTCCCAAGATTCAAACCTTAGATTTATCCCCGGTGACCCCTTCTTCCCAGAAAATGAGAAGACAGAAAGTGGTGTCCTGTTCGTTCTCTAAAATGGTACTTGAAGAGAACTAAGCACCTCAGGCACTCAGAACGTCTCTTTGTTTTGCCACGCCATCCACACTCAGCATCCTCAAAGGACACTATATCTAAGTGGCTGGTCCAAATGATCATTCTATTTGCTCATGATCAACCAGTAAGGGCCCATGACATTAGGGGCAAGGCTACTTCTAAGACTCTATTTGCCGACGTACTACTCAGTGATACCATGAAGGCTGCAGCATGGAAAACCCCATCAGCATTTGTGCCTTGCTATTTAACGGACACGCTTAGTGCCGACGCAGCCTTTGGTCGCGCGGTGTTGGCTAGCTCCATGTGCAGACCTCCATGTATGTGATACCTCCCCACCATCAGGGCGGTGCCACTCAGTGCATTAGTTGTAGAAATAGACAGGTAAGTAGGAGCGAAGTAAATTCCCCAAAACTTATGTGGTTTGGGAATTTACGAGCGACATACTTACCTGTCTACATAACCCACCAACCCTCCCCCGCATGACAGTGTGGAGGCTGCATGACAGTGTGGCGACTGCAAACTTAAGAACTTTTCACAGGATTTTAGCTCAAGTCACCAGACATCTCCTACACGACTAAGACTGACTTTCCTGCTCCATCATCCTGATGCTGCCTTCGAGCAGGACACTTCATAACGAGTAAGTTGGTTTCCCGTTAAGTAATCTTTAACGTTGGTATGGTACTCTGTTTTTAGTAATTCTGACAGTAAGGTTTCATGTGCTGTTCAGATTTGGAAGGATGAGGGCTATTCTTCCTTTTGGGAGGTCCGAGCGGAAGTGGTACGGAAGGGCGGTGCTATTTTTATGCCAGGTGCGCATGTGCAGGGCAGATTTAGTGCATTAGTTGTAGAAATAGACAGGTAAGTATGTCGTCCGTAAATTCCACACCACATAAGTTTTGGGGAACCTACGCATTTAAACCATAAGGTCTACCTAACAGAACTTTATCAAAGGCTTTTAAACATTTTTATGTTGAAATTTCCATTGAGTGACCGACTCATGGTAGCCTACAACCATTCTACCCAGGTGGCCTGTTCTTGCATTATTACTCCCCCGATGGAAATAGCCAACTTCTCTTAAGGGTGACGGACTCTCTCAAATGTGTATCTTTGTTGTGGATTTTCGGGCCTACAGGTCTCAAATTAAACTCCATCTGGTCGGAAGACATTCCGAAATATTGGTGATATCTATTAGCGTCTAACTTCAACTCTCTTACCAATCGGTGATATTCACCGTACTTTTTCGGCCTTCCAAAACCTGATAAGCCCACCATGAACGATCATTTTTCCGATTGATCTCTTTCCTCCATTTCTAGTAGCCTACATTCCCATTTTTTTCAGTTCCTCCAAATTATCTGACCCATTTCATCGCACGTGAATAGCATTGAAATACCAATGTCGTAAAGTTCTTTAAATGTAGACCTTGTGCATTGACGACACACTGACGTCGCCATCGATTGCCAAATGATGGAACACGTGGTCGCTCCAGGGAGCTGTTATTTGGAAGGAAGCAGAACGCTTTGAAATGAGGTTTACGCCTTCAAGGCCACTCAAATGCCGTCTTTTGTATCGTTTTTGGCATTTCTATTATGCTTGTACGAGATTATTAAGAAAACACAAAGAGGCACTTGTCGTCTGCTACGGTTAGAGTAGGACCGGCAGATTTTTAGCACTGCCACAGCATTGCCAGTACGGTCAGGTAAATAAAGGCAAATTTCGGTATTTCATATCTCGGATATGCGTATGAGAAAATATCAACTCGGTCATAGGTAGAAATCTCAGGAATCGTCTGATATTGTTGTCAAAAAGTTAGATTTTTTTTCCATACAACTTATATGCATATCAAGTCATCTAGAGAGAAGGCCCAATTGACTTCAATTGTTTTCAGTTGACCAGTCCCGAAACGGGGTAATTAATAAGGTCGAACGTGGTAGGATCGACTGTAAATGTAGGTCGAAAAATTGGTACTTATTCGATCATGAATTTTTATTCAACCCAAGTACTGGCATTGCCTTTTGAACAAGGGAAGAAATATAGAAAAAGACCAGAAGGAAAATTTAGCAAAGCGGGATTTGAACCCAGGACCGTTCGCTGGGTTCAAATCATTCAAAACATTTACAGTCGATCCTACCACGTTCAACCTTATTAATTAACCCGTTTCGGGATTTATACACTTCGGTGGTAACAAGGAGGGGAAATTGAGTGCGCGGTACTTGCGAGCATGAAATCACGTCAGTCACGTTTAGTGCAGTGGTAAGGCACTCGCCCGGAAAGCGAGCGGTCCTGGGTTCAAATCCCGCTTTGCTGAATTTTCCTGAGTTGAAGGCAGACGCTCATAGATATTACCAATATTTCAGAATGTCAGAATGTCTTCCGTTCAGGTGAAGTATATTTATGAGATTGGAGGCCCGAAAATCCGCGCAAGGTACACATTAGAGGGAGTCCGTCACCCTAAAAGGTGATTAATAATGAAATAACTTACTGATCAGGCTTCATGGGTAGAATGGTTGTAGGCTACCATGAGTCGGTCACTCAACGGATATTTCAACATAAAAATTTTCGAAAGCTTTTGATGAAGTTCTGTTAGGTAGCATTATGGTTTCACTGCGTAGGTCAGTTATTCTCTTCAAACGTGCTGACTGGGTGGGCTTTGAACGTTTCGCAATTTCTTTTAACCTTTCAATATTGAATAAAAATGTTACCCTAACTATGACATTTTTTTTATTTTCCATGCAAATCTTTGAAAGAGTTCGGATATTCGACCATTTAAGCATTGCGCTGTGCTGCGAAAGACTGTAAAGTAATTCTCACGAATAAAAGCTTTTTTGCGTGTCCAGAACGTATGATAGTGACCATTGCGCCAGAGCTGTGCATTGTAATGTTATGCTGCTACTCGGTTAAACCATAGTCTATCCGGAGGGCAACTGAAATTTTCACGATTACCACTCAAAGATTTGTAAAGCTTCCAAAAAATTTCAACTGAAGATCACGTACGTTATTTTTAGTACGCAATTTTTCAAAGGTGAATATAGGGAAAAATAGGCCAAGACAGTATTTTATTAGAAATATAGTTATATAGGCCTAAATTAATGACCTGTTAGAAAAGTTTCAATTGACAGGTTTTTAGTTCTTTTCTCAAACTTATTATGTCAAGCTATGAACAAAACGGCACTGGAGAAAAAGAACAACCAAGTGTTGTTTAAAAACTTTCTTCTCGTCACGGAATCAATCAAACACGTTGAAATTATTTTAGTCCCAAGTACCTGAAACTTTTACTGCTATGATCACTTCAAGACACCATGCATACATAATGTGCACAGTGCAGGCAGGTGGCCACAGATTTTACCTACCACACACCGTCAAAAAGTTTCTAATTGCTTTCCAAATATTCACGTCAACTCGGCGTCTTTGTAAATTTGGTGTTAACATTGATTAAAACCTGTAGCTCTCTTGCGAGAATAATTATTTTTCCATGTTAAAATTTCCGCCATTGTTTGTTTTTGCTTGATTGAATCAACTGATCGCTTGCAAAGACTACTTGTCAAAGCTGCATCGAGAGCGTCTATCCGTCATCCGAAAAAATCGCTGCGATATTTTTCGGACACAAAAACGGACAACGGACACTATTCGGATAGGTGTGTTATGCGCTTACTTAATTCATTGTATTTGAATTGTGCCTGCACCGGAGGAATGACGCACACTTATCGGACTGGAGTTGGGACCCCCCAAAACGGATAGGTGTGTTCCCGCCTTCATGCAACTACTTCATTGTGTTGCGAATCTCGCTGTTTTTTTCATCCAGGCGTCCGTTTTAAAACAAGTGTTACTAAGGTGCTGTCTTGCGCGCGTTCCGATAACACCACGACTCCCTTTGATCTTTTCTATCCAGTGGAACGCGCTGAACTCACGTTCAAAATCTCTGTATACAGGTTAGCCGTCAAACATGGCGGTTGCTAACGCATATTTGTGACGTCATTGAGAACCATCTATACGGGCGCACGGCAGCACCTTATTAACAAATGGTGTAAAGTAGGCACCCGGACGGAAAGTAATGCGACGCCCAACGCAGTGACGTCATTGCATGACCTATATGTCAGTTTGAATTGCGTTTTTGTTTTGTTGGTTGTACACCTTGACTATGCAGGTCGAAACATAGGTCCATCACTATCCATCAGAAATTCTTTACCGTTCCGTTTTCTATATACGATAATTTACGGTATTTTTCATTCTGTAGGGATCATGAATGAGACGTCAGCGCATTCGTTGTCTTACCGAAACGCGCGCACAACAGCACCTTAGTAACAATTTGGTAAAATAGACGCATGGATGAAAAAACAGAGAGATGCGCATCGCATTGACGTAGGTGCATAATACCTATATCTAAAAACATCACACATTTTGGTACAAACGACAATCCACAACAGGCCTTATAATTTAAGGGGTTTTTATTGAAGTCACTGCGGACTGTGCCTCTCTCTATTTTGACGGACAGGGGTCCATTTTTACCAGGACGTCGAACGCCACACCAATATGGGCGCATCATCGATGACGGTCAGCATAGACTTTACAAGAAATTCTAAGGCGACGTCATCCTTGGGAAAAGGTCTATTCCAAACTGAAACGGGTTGACGTCTAGTGAAAATCATGTAGATCTATACAGGTTATGCACTGACGTCACTGCGTTGTGCGTCTCGCTATTTTCCATGTATGCATCCATTGTGCAACAGATCTTACCAGGGTGCTGTAGTAAGCGCGTATTGGTAATACATCACATACATAATCGAGATCATGCACTTGACGTCAGCGCGTTTCAATCTTTTTTGGATGGAACTGATCACGCGCTGTTAATGTTGGGGCGCTACAGTGAGTTTGTCAATCCGTGCCGTCAGAAGTGCTCCATTGCAATTCGTGTAGTGGCCCGTAAGCTGGTGAAATGGTACAGTAAACTTGAAATTTTTGGAGCAGCAGTCGGTGAAACTTGTAAATGAGAACAAGCGAGTCATATTTTCGTGACTAATAGTGTTGAATTTTACTCACTAGACTGTTTTACTCACTAGACTGTTTTGCCGTTATTTTTATGATCGATTGTGCTCCCAATGCGGGTGCATGACAGTACCTTAGTAACTAACGATTGTATTAAAATGAACGCTTGGATGGCAAAATAGAATGGCTCGCGACATCGGTTCAACGCCGGTGCATGATCCCTTATAGAGGTTATGCACGTGACGTCAACGCCTACTACTGGATGGAAAAGATCAAAACGCGCTCACCACAGCAACTTAGTAACAATTCTTGTAAAATGGACGCCTGGATGGAAAACTGCGCAACGCAGTGACGTAGGTGCATAAGCCCTATAGATGAATCCTGAGAGCAAGTGATCGTCTGATTTTAGTCGGCCATGACTGGGGTGTATCATTTTTTGATCATTCGATATCCTTTCTTACCTGTACCATGGATGGTTGGTACACTACATTGTATCTTGATGCCCTCAATTTCACTGAATATGAGGGTTTGCAATTCACGTAGACAATAAATGAAGATTTAAAGCCAATGGACCCAACTAATGGCTACCAACAACCACTAAACACCAGAGCTAATAGGATTCGTCTACAGGTACATATGTAAAAAATAATTGTTCAACTTGCCATCTGAATAGCTTCTCCACTCAGTTTTGTTTCCTGGCAAGGTGACATTTGTTACCGTAATATTAGAAGCGATTTGAGTAATGACGAGTCTGTACGATACAATGACACCGTTACGACTCTCTTTTGGTGGGGGCTGAAAAAAGACAGATGAATAGGGTTTCACGTTAGATTGAAAATTTCTGAGAAACTTTAAATTCACTCTTTTCCGTTTAGATAACACATCTGTCAGCTTAGGGCATTTTACGATTAACTTTTATCAGGGAGCTGTTATTTGGAAGGAGATGTCACGGAAATTTTAATTTCTACTAATCTTTGAGGCCCACTTAAAGGAATGAAGATAAGCGGCGCCGCTTCAATATCATTCCTGGGACACCATCTCATTCTAGGCAACTAATCCTTAGACAAGTGGCTCATGCAGAACAATGCTTTGATAGGTAGGTTGGTACCGCCAACAGTTTAAAACAGATACAATCTCATTCGAAACATTTGGTCAACTGAAAACAAATGAATTTAATTTGCCCTTCTCTCTAGATGGCATGATATGCATTAGGTTGTATGGGGAAAAGCCTAATTTTTTTGACAACAATATCAGACGATTCCGGAGGTTTTCTGAAATAGCCAGATGAAAATTCTTGTTCAGATTTCGACGTATGACCGAGTTGATATTTTTCATACGCGTATCCGAGATAAGAAAGACCGAATTTTACCTTTATTAACCTGACGACTGCCAATGCTGTGGCAGTGCAAAAAACCTGCCGGTTCTACTCTAACCGTAGCAGACGACAAATGCCTTTTGTTGTCTTCTTAATAATCTCGTACGAGCATAATAGAATGCCAAAACGATACAAAGACGGATTACTGAGTGGCCTTGAAGGCGTAAACCGCATTTCGAAGCGTTCTGCCTCTTTCCAAATAACATCTCCCTGCTTTTATCAAGACCTGATTATGCAATTAATTAAACGTGAAGTAGTACATGTAGTAGACCGTCCTGTTTCATGATTTTTCTGTTGAGGGTCATGTGACGACAGTTTTCTTTTCAAATATGAAATTTACTAGTCTAAACGATATTGCTTGGTTTACCTTGAATATGCATGAAGTCCTAACATATGGTGAAAGATACTTTGAAGGGAAATAAGAAGAAAATTTCAAGATTTTAGCTCTTGCCTCAAGGTAAGTTAGGAGGGACTGTTCTTGACGTTTGATTAATCTTTGTAGTTCTTGGGGGTGCTGAGGTGTTCTTGCCTAAAATGTCAATGTGTGTCTGCTCAAAGTAGTATCTTTTGCCTGTTGCTATATAGAAAGAAGAAGTAAGTTGTCTTGTCTTCACGGTGCGCCTCTTGGTGTTAAAGCGGCACCATTACCAAATTCATAGTATTACGTACTTTACGTTGCAGTTCTCTGGCTGTCGTCTCGGGTTTCGTACAACCACGTACTCCCTTCAAACGACGGTAGTCTAACGCTGTCCAGTTATGAGTCACTAGATTTTGTTCCGTCACCTTCCTCTCATGTGGAGATTCACGCACAACAACACTATGTCTCCTCTCAGAGCACACGACTTTTCAGTCGGAAGGTCTGGAGTTTAAGTGCTGATCGAGTCGTACCGAAGACTTTAAAAATGGAATCAACTGCCTTTGTGTTTCGTGCTCACCATAAGCAATGGAGTTGGAAAAACAAGCCAGTAAGCCACAGCTAAAAAAAAGGCCTTGGCCGGCCGACTAAGACTAAAACTAACTGTTGAAGAAACTGGGCCGTAAATTCCATCTAAATAACCAACTAACCCCTTTAAAGTCCTTGGGATGACTCGAAATGTAAATTGTAGTCGAACGTTTGGGGAGAACGAAACCTTTACCACTGGGCCAAACACACGGAATAAGCAGCGTAACTTTTTTATGAATTACTGACATCAATTTGTCTCAAAATAATCTTGAGGTTCATACCAACAAGGAAAAAATAGAAAACACGCCTCATTTAATTCGCCACCAATCTAATACCGTCAATCATGATAGTCACCCAGTCGGAATCATACCATGGACAGTTAGGAACCCTCTCGTTCAGTTCCCGACAACTGGAAAAGGGCGGCTAGATTAAGCCAAAAGGTAATCAGTTAAGGCATAAAACCCTTGGCAAGCTAACATTGACCAGTCGCCATAATAGACTCGCTACTGGGTATTTGTATCACTGGTTGTCTCTGATTGGCATAGAGCATGCGTAAGAATACATGCGTGCACGCATAGTTTTGCTCGAGCAACGATCGCATTTCATGTTAAGAAAATGTCGGCGTATCTTATTAACTCTGATGTCAAGCAGCTGTGCGTGACGTCATTTGTTTGTAAACATGAATGCAGCTTCTTTTGTTGTAAGTGTATCATCTGCAGACTCCTGTTGTATGTGTAACATCTGCACACTGCTATAAGCGCACCTCATGGTAAATGCATGTTCTGATATCGTGGTATAGCTTTGTTGAAAAGGGGGGGGGGGGACTTAGAATGTAATTTCCCGCCATTGTAGTCGGAGTCACTCTGTCCTGTTCTTACGTTTGTATTAAATTACGAAATCCCCCTGATATTAATTTGTTTAAGAAGTACTTATAAAGCATCTTTTTTCCTTTTATTTTTCCTAAGCTGCTTCTTATATATTTTAATCATCATCATCATCGTCACCGTCACCATCACCACCGTCACTCCGTCACCACCGTCATCATCGTCATCATCGTCATCATCGTCATCATCATCATCATCATCATCATACTTACGGACCTTCCCTTGTAAAACCCCACTCTCTAACTGGGAATTAAATTAAGGCGGGACTTTTTGATGACATGTCGTCATACCTTACAAGTCAAGAACAGTCCCTAAACTTATTTTGAAGGAACACCTTAATATCACAGTTTTCCTCTTATTTCTCTTTAAAGCATCCTTCATCACATTTTATAACCTTAACTTTGCATATTAAATGTAAAACAAGCAATTACTTCAAGTAATTATCACTTTTGAAGGGAATTTTTTGTTACATGACTGTCAACAGTCATGCTCATCCAGACCAAAATATCAGTTTATTGCGTAATCGAAACACTCTCAGTATACATGCTGTTTATCATAAGCTGCAGTACCCTGCATTTTTTGAACTTGCTGTCAATCAAAGAACTCTGCCAGCTGGGAATATCAGTAGACTACATCAAATATTGTAGTTCGTGGTGAGAGTTTAGTGCCTTTAATGGTCAACTGATTATCATTTACATTGTAAAGGGAACAATAACAGTGTCGTCACTCTTTGGCCATAGCACGTGGAAGTGATACTTCATGCCTTAGGAACTTGGCCACAGTTTCTACGAACGATTTCCTAATTATCAAGTGGGTATATAGAATTTAACGTGCAGAGAGGGAGAATAATGTTTCAACAATTTTACATTTCGATGTTACAGTTATTTGTTACCGGGTCAGACTAACGACGGAAAACCGTGTTTGTTCGGTAATAATTTGAAGGGAAATATTGCGTTTAAAATGCTGCAACATAGCAATTAAAGTAATAGTTCTTGTCATTTTCAAATCATTCGGTCTCAAAAGTAAACTAGAGCAAAAGCTTCATCCCCTCATCCCTTCATCTACTCAAAATGTTATGCACAAGTAATGGAAGTTGCATCTTTTAAAATTTTGAATGTTTGGCTGAACAAATTATTCTTCAGAAACAAACAACCGAATTTCTATCCTACGGAAACTAATTTCCTGAAAAGTAGGCAACCGTACTGCCTTATTTGTACTTATTTATCACTCTTTGCCAATAAATATTAGTTTTAAAAGGATGAGATTTCCTTGTAAAACAAACACATTATTTCCTTTTACGGCTATTTGATGTGATGCTGATATAATTGCTGATTATATTAAGTATAAAACCATGATACTCAATGGAAGGTAGAAATGTTAAGATTTCGATGCTTAAAATGTCGCGGTGTTTCATGTCTCCTATCACAATATCAGCCTCTTGGTCATCAATATTTATAGTTATATCAAATCCAAAAAGTTTCCAGGTCCAGGGAAAAGACTTTGAAAGGAGAAAATTACAGATATTCCAAAAGGGAAATTTTTATCAAATCTTTGGTTTGAACTCTGTTCAATTTTTTTTAAAATTTACTTCTATTTCATTGTCAAAGACTGTTCAGATCCGACAGTTTAAGAAAAGAAAACCAGAAAACCAAAATGCTTTAGTAATTCCTTGCCCCTGAAATTTAAGCTTATCTTTTTTTTCAGAAATTCAGGCAAGTTTCAGTTTTTTCAGTTTCAATTGACAGTGCTCCGTAATTTTTTTTCAAAGTGACAGAGTTCCGTAATGTACCCACAAAGTATACATGCAAGACATCAACGCGTCCTACAGGAACTGGGGGTCTGCTCATGAGATTACATCCACATATGTTAAATTTTGAAGTATCCAAGACCCCAACAATGGGAAATTTGTGTAAATATGATTTTGAGACTTTGACCTCTTGTGAACTAAGGTGACATTTGGCGTCCACCAAAAACTATAGGGATCATTTATTAACCATGCATCATCTACATGACAAGTATGAGGACCCTACAAGTTACCTTTCTTCTAATGCTATGCAAGCAAGTTTGTCAGACTTTGACTTTGCTGACCCCAAATGTCCTTTGACCTTCACGAAAATCATCTGGGATTACCATCTCAATACAGTCAACCCACACACTAAAAATGGGCTTAGTGCATGCACATGCATTTTTCATGGATACCGTGATTATTAGGTTTTGATGTCTCGACCTCTCATGACCCCAAATGACCTCCACGAAAATAGATACAAACATCTAATTAATACAACCAATCCACACACCCAAAAATAAGCAAAGGCACCTGCACCTCTCTTGAAATATAGTGTATAAAAGGTTTTTACCTTTAACATCTTATGACCCCAAATGACCTTTGACCTCCACCAAAAACAATAGGGATCATCTATGGCCAACCCACACAGCCAATTTGAGATTAGTCACACTTACCTTTCTTGAGATACCATGTTTACAAGCAATTTCTTAGTGATTTACCATTTGACCTCGCGTGACCCCAAATGACCTTTGACCTCCACCAAAAACTATAGGGATCATCTACTTTATATGGCTAACCTACACACCAAATATGAGATCAGTCACACTTGCCCTTCTTGAGATATCGTGTTTACAAGCAAAAGCTTCACATTCACACACGACATCACCATAGCACAGATTCCTTTTGTTGATGCAAGGAATCAAAAACGAAACACTTCACCTTCCATTGTAGTATTACGACTCTGTAACGCTCTGGGTCTAAGTAGTCCTTTAAAAGAGTGACATCTTGAGGGGCCTTGGATGGTGCTGTCAGAGAGAAAAGAAAACAGTAAGTTCATTCTAAGCACCACAAATGCAGGGGGAGGGGTAGGAGTCTGTCCCCCTGATCATATGGAAGCTCCGACACTGATACCATATCAATAGATACAGGGTTGTCACCACGCCGGGCGGAACCGGACGACGCGACCCGGCTCTCAAAATCTCAACCCGGTACTCCCCATCAATATTAGCATCACCGCCCGGCACAAATTTCCTACCCTAAGTGAATAATTTTTCCTTACATTTCTTTAGAATTGAGTGATAATTATTCATTTTTGTAGGCACTCTTCAAACTGGAAAATTTAACAAAAGCGAGGTGGGACACCGACTCCTCCGAATGGTAATCACAAATTACCCGGCTCTCAAATTGGTCTTGCAGTGGCGTAACCACACCTGACTGAATTGAAGTACACTGTGTGAGTCTGTGGGTGACTCAGAACCTCAAGGAGAGTTTGTGTTGTGGACCGCTCCACTCCTCAAACAACACCATCTGGGTTTAATTGTTAGTATTTTTCACATTCTGAATGCGAACAAATTTTATGGAGTATGGCCAACACTTGCATGACTTGGTTTCTTCAGGCAGAAAGAAAAATTTACTCCGATTCGACTTTAACATTTCATATGTCAACATGATAATATATCTGCTATAACATCCAAAAAACATCTTTTCAATATACACGCTTGATGTTCTTACACGGGATATAGGTCTACTTGCATGAACGGTCTTTAAATTTGAGTTGTGTTGGTCTATAATTAAGTTCCATTCGTCAGATGGTCATTTTACTGAAAGTGTCGGAGACGGGATCAAAGTCAACACTGGCAGAAATGTCGCGTTCTATACTGAGGATAGCAAGAGAAGAAAGTCTTTCCTCCGATAAAGGGGAACTCAGATATCTTCTTGTTAACTTTAGGCGACTAAATGAACATTCACTTGAGGCTGAGGAAATTGCAATAGTGCCTAATATTTTATACGGAGTTGTCAACACTGGAAACGCATTGTTTGACCTATTTTTTAGTCAACTGCAACGTTTCAGAAGCAGACTTGGGAGGGTTTTCATGAATTTCTGAGTGTCCTTTAATAGAATGTCCAAAATCGGTGAAACTAAGCCTTTGAAATGAGGTCTAGATCAATATCATCTTCGTACATTGATGTAAGGTATTGAAATACCTCGATGTCACTGAAAAAATGCAAATGCATAAGGCATTTGAATGGAATCACAGACGTTTAAAATCTTCAAAACGTGAATGTAATTCACTAATGAGAATACCGTAAATTTTGTAAAACGCAGTTACACTAAATCTTGCAGCTGGGTCAGTAATTGGCTTATCACCGGTCTACCCACCAGACATGGGTTAGCGACTGTCGGTGGTAGGGGGTTGAGGAAGTTGTACAGGCGATGTCGATTCCGTTAGGTAGATAGATGTCGAAGACAGGGATTGCAACAAAAGTGTCTTCATCGGAAGAAATAATGACGTAAACAAGCGGGACTCGGCAAAAAATTGTCACTTTGGCGCTCGCTACGTGGCCGCACCGTCTACCGTGTAGTGTGTTTACGTATACCGTGTACTCTATGTAAACGCAACCTAAAGACTAAACTAACCAACAAATAACCGCTCTTCAATATATATACACTCACTTTAGTCACTTGGTTGGGGGAAAACTAAACTTGACTGAAAATACTCAATAACTAAGAAAGATTATGCTTAGAACTACGGATAAACCAGAATGCAAAATTGCATTGTGGTTTCGATGATACAAATTGTCTCAAAATCCCATGATGATCTTTTTCTTGCCGTTAGTCGCTAGTCACAAGTTACCAAAATGTGCTGGAAAATAGAAGGGAGTGTTTCACTGTAATCTTTACCGGTGCAGATTGTAATGCAAATGTTTGCTAACTGTTCTACTGAGCTGGAATCAATTAGCTTAAATGTGCCTCTAGGTGGGCCTTATGGTTAAAAGATGTGTAACCTATTGACAAAAGGAATGTTTCAGATAAAACATGAACACACTTCAAACACATTGCAATGATGAATGAGCACTCAATTTTTCATTTCAACTGAAAAAGGAAACAAGAGGGCAATCCACGGAGTTGCATATCTCTTCGCTAACATGTGAGCAAGTTGGTTACAGAACTTGAACTATTTATGCGCTAGAAGTTTTATCTGTGCTGTTTTTATGCTACAGTAGAATGTTATTGAAAAAAATTACCATACAACAACTCCATACCACAATCCTTTGAAATTCTTTTTTGAAGTCCAAGAGAAGGGATTTTTTTCGTTCCAAGGGACGGAAGTTTTTTTTTGTAAAATGGCGAGGGGGAAGAATATTGCACATACCAATCAAGTTCTTGGAACAGGCGCACCCTTTATTCACAAAAAAAAGTAACATCATTTGGATATTTAAATTCTGACAGCGGATTATATAAGAACTGGAAAAAAAGCCTGTCCAATCTTTGTAACGCTTGCCCTTTTAATCCAGTGGGCCTATCTAAGATTTTGGAACAAATTTATTTTTTAAAATGCTCTTATCCCCTTGCAACACTATGAAAAAAAAAACAACGAGCTTGGCTGTTACACTAATGAATAACTATCTAACTAACTAACTATGAATGGGGTAGGTCTAGCCCCAGACATAGCCTACATACCGTTTACCAGCTTCAAATTTCAAATGCAGCCCTAGGTTTGACTTTAACTTTCATACTACTAGGGCTAACAGTTACAGCAACTTTGGAGTGAAAACAACTGTCTGCATAGATATGAGAACACTCTGGACATAAGGGCCATCAAACTGAAGTGGGAGCAGGAACTTAAAAATCTCACTGCAGCATACAAACTAGTGAAAAAGAATTTGAGTTGTGAAGACGCGACTGCTACTTGAGTACTTACCTAGCAGTCTAGCTTATTTATATTAATTGATGAAAAATAGGCTAGTTACAAAACATTAAAGTGGGCGTGACATGGCCAAAGTAAGTTCCTCGGTACACCTTGACATAAAGTGGAAGATTTCCCTAATAAATTATGTCCATAAATACCGAAATAGGACGTTTTGAATTCCCAATTACAGGCCAGGCTCAGACCATTTGAAATTCGAAAGCGAAAAAACGTATGTTGACGCGTCTCAAAATGGTTACGTCTGTGGAGGCACGGTTAGCAACACTGTACCAGAGACCTCACTATCATCGAATCATGTGCATGGTAACGCGTGTTAGCGCATACATAATTGCAAACACCGGTGCTCCGGTAGCAGTGAGCGTGGCCACTGACTACATTGTGAATTGTGCATTGCGCGGTGACTGCTTAGTATTCGCAATAGCATCTTCATCAAACAGCCCATACAGTAAAGACGCGCTCGTAGTGGGGACGCGCTTGCTTTGTTCTTTCCATATTCATAGCTGTTCTTTACAGCGACCCAACCGGATTTTTCTTGCACAAAAACAGAACTATTTTTACCCGCCCGCATATACACGCGAACACATTGGCCAATGATTTGCTCCGAATCCCCAGCATGGTCCGCGCCTTTCTCTCTGTATGTTGGACTCTGTATTGTGATGCAATGGTTTTCATAAGGTTGCTAAGGTAAGATAACTTTACGGAACGTTACATTAGTTCCACATTTAGATGCGCGCGGGGTTTGTGCCGCCAATAGAGGCTTTTCACATGACGTCATAATACTCTCCGGCGGCCATGTTGGAGTACATGTAACTACGTAGTAGACCATACGGGACGCGCTTGCTCGTTGAATTTGTATACACCGTGCGTGTCACAGTGCACACTGTGCAGTGCGCTCGGCACAAAGCCACGTGTATTTGGCATGAATGTCCTCCAGCATGGCGGTTCCGTGACGCAATTGCAAAGCCTCTATAGCGTCATGAAAGTCAGGTGAGCTGTTGCGGCATTTTTCGAAATTGGATTTTGAACGCAGTTTACCTTCGAATATCATTTATGCCAAATTGCACGGGTTTTTAATGGGGTGTGAGATGATATTTGTAAAATACTGTATCTAATCTTGGAATACACAAAAGTTTTTGTGGCCGTGTCATGCCCACTCTTACCTTTGACAATCTGTGACGATAACGATGTCCTTGGTTGCCATGACAACCACACATATCGGTACAACTTACAGTATCATTCCTAGGCTATTACTCTTTAACTTTCAGATTTGTGGAATGCTTCGGTTAAGAGTTAAAGTGAATACCAACAGAAAAGTATTTGACCCCCTGTCACGTGACCTTTGACCTTTGTTGCCATGGAAACTACATATTCTGGAAGAGGGAAAAGAAGGTTGTTTTACGAACAAATTATCGCTTGAAAATTTTTTGTTCCACTCTACCACTTAACCTTTGACCTTTGTTGCTATGGCAACCACATATTTTGGTGGATCTAGATGCAGTCATCATATATGTAAAGTTTCGTGATAAGAGGACCTTTACTTTTGCAAATAGGCTATAGCAAAAAAGGTGATTTCACTAAATGTGACCTTTGACGTGTAACCTTTAATCTTCACTTCCGGTTGTGTATTAAAATGCAATTGTTGCACCTGAGGTACCATCCTACCAAGTTTGAAGAAAATCAGCCCAGCCGTTTACAAGATATTAGGAAAACAAAATTGGACACACACACACACACAAACACTCACCCACCAACACACACACACACACACGGACAGGTTTTGACCCCTCTCTCAGCCCTGGGCCCATTCCACAAAGAGTTACGCACAATCTTAAGTTTGATTCCCCATACTTAAGTCAACAGTAAATCAAACTTAAGATTGTTCGTAACTCTTTGTGGAACGGGCCCCAGAACCATCAGTCACCCCGGGGAACCTCACCACGGGTTAAACCTCGAGACTAGTAACCTAGGAAAATTTACCGTTACCATGGTAACCACTGCGATTTAAGCTGGCATTGCAATATAAAGCCCCAAAGGCGAAGTGACTACAATATCTCATCCTCCTCACGGAGCGATGAGATAACAAGAGGGCAATCCACGGAGTTGCATATCTCATCGCTAACATGTGCGCAAGTTGGTTACAGAACTTAAACTACTGTAGGTATGTGCTAGAAGTTTTATCTGTGCTGTTTTTATGCTACAGTAGAACGTCATTGACAAAATTACCATGTACTAAAACTCCATGCCACAATCCTTTGAAATTCCTATTTGAAGTCCAAGGGAAGCGATTTTTTTCGTTCTAAGGGAAGGAAGTTTTTTTCGTAAGATAGCGAAGGGAGAGAATATGGCACAGACCAATCAAGTTCTTGGAACTATAGGCGAACCCCTTGTTCCAAAGAAATCATTTGGATATTGAAATTCTGACACCGGATTATGAAAAAATTGGAAAAATAGGCTACCCAATCTTTGTAACGCTTGCTCTTTTAATTCAGTAGGCCTATCTTAGATTTTGGAACAAATTTATTTTTTAAGATGCTCTTATCCCCTTGCAACACTATGAAAAAAAAAACAACTAGCTGTGCTGTTACACTAAACTGATACGATTAGATATGGGCGCAACGATTATAAAAGTAAGACGCTTTCGGGGATGCTTTAGATAAGTGCGTAATTGTTATTTTTCACGCGCTAGTTGGGGGGTATTCTCCATTTTGATGGGACGGCAAACTTAATGTGTGTCGAGCTGATATGCACATCAACCGCGTCTCAATTAAAAAACTGAGCGTGTGCGCGATGTTGAACGTGTGGCGTTAGCAGATTTTCGGCCGCCGCACCCACAGATATTATAAACGTAGACACCAAACTCCTATCGCTACACTGTTAGACGCGCTGACTCCTCATGGAGGCTCAGTCGGAGGGGCGGAAGTGTTGATTTGACAGGCGCACATTTCTATTCGATTATCTGCGTACACAATCACGTATGCGTAACAGAAAATTCCATTGTGACGAAATGGCAGCGGTGCGTGCATTTCCAAAGCAAGTTCTTTACGCGCACAACGCATTTCTCCGTGTGCAGTCTGGTGTAACTGCCGCGTACTTCCGCGTGCTTGGAAAAAGAACGCAGTAATTGATTTTGTGTTGTAGGCGAGTAAGAATGTAAACGCGTGCATATATGTGCGCTAACGAAGATGCCATAGAAACTGACCAATCACATCAAACCAGTAAGTCGATGAACTTCAAACCAGGCGTTGTGCGTTAATGTTCAAATGCTTTTCAGAGGAAAGCCCCGAAAAGCCTTAAACTGTTTCATGTAAGTGAATTTTTTGTAGAACGGTTTTTGCAACAAATTGCAATGTTTTAAAGTCACACGTATTTACACTACCGGAAGATACCACTTTGCCTGTTGGCCCCCAAAACGACTGATCACTGATCAGCACTTCCGCCCCTCCGATTCGGCCTCCGTGAGGAGTCACCGCGCCATTTTAAGTTTGGTATCTATGTTTATAATATCTTTGGCCGCACCAACCTTTTCTACGTACTGGCCTGTGGCCAATCCTAGCCCGAGGCAAGGAAATTGTCACGTACTTTTTCTGGCGATGCTTCAGAACTGCCAGGTTTTAAGGGCACTAATATGTAAGATAGGTAGGCCCTATGTCTAATGTAATGTTAGTCACCCACAGTTTCATATCTTAGGTTATAACTCAAGCCACTGAATGGCGTAGGTTAAGCCCCAGACGTAGCCTTCATACTGTTAACCAGCTTCAAATTTCAAGTCTAGCCCAAGGTAGGACTTTAACTTCCATACTACTAGGCCTAACAGTTATAGCAACTCGGGAGTGAAAACAACTGTCTGCATAGACCATACGCGAACACTCTAGATATAAGGACTATCAAGGTGAAGTGGGGAGCAGGAACTAAAAAAAATCTCACTGCAGCATACAAGCTAGTGAAAAAAAATTGAGTTGTGAAGACGAGACTGCTACTTGAGTACTCACCTAGCAGTCTAGCTTATTTATATTAATTGATGAAAAAATAGGCTAGTTACAAAACATTAAAGTGGGCGTGACATGGCCAAAGTAAGTTCCTCGGTAACTGTTCTTTGGGTACACCTTGACATAAAGTGAATGATTTCCCTAATAAATTATGTCCATAAATACCGAAATATGACGTTTTGAATTCCCAATTACAGGCCAGGCTCAGCCCATTTGAAATTTGAAAGCGAAAAAACGTATGTTAAACATTAAAGTGGGCGTGACATGGCCAAAGTAAGTTCCTCGGTAACTGTTCTTTGGGTACACCTTGACATAAAGTGAATGATTTCCCTAATAAATTATGTCCATAAATACCGAAATATGACGTTTTGAATTCCCAATTACAGGCCAGGCTCAGCCCATTTGAAATTTGAAAGCGAAAAAACGTATGTGAACGCGTCTCAAAAATGGTGACGTCATTGGAGGCACGGTTAGCAACAATGTACCAGAGAGCTCACAATCATCGAATCATGTGCATAGCAACGGGTGTTAGCGCATACATAATTGCAAACACCTACCGGTGCTACAATATCAGTGAGCGTGGCCACTGACTACATTGTGAATTGTGCATTGCACGGTTACTGCGTAGTATTCGCAATAGCATCTTCACCAAACAGCTCATACAGTATCGACGCCTCGTATTGGGGACGCGCTTGTTGTGGTCTGTCCATACATGTTCATAGCTGTTCTTTAAAGCGCCCGAGCCGCGTCTTTCTTGCACAAAAGAAGAACTATTTTTACCCACGCGCATGTACACGCAAACATATTGGCCAATGATTTGGTCCGCGCCTTTGGCTCTGTATACTTAACTCTGTATTGTGATGCAATCGTTTCCATGAGGTTGCTAAGATAAGATAACTTTACGAGCGTTACATTAGTTCCATTTCTAGATGCGTGTCGTAGGACGGAGTTTGTGCCGCCAATTGCGTCATAAAAGTCAGGTGAGCTGTTGCTGCATTTTTCGAAATTGAATTTCGAACGTAGTTTTCCTTCAGCCGAATATCATTTATGCCGAATTGTTCGGGATTTTAATGGGGTGTGAGATGATATTTTTAAAATTCTGTGTCCAACCTTGCAATACACAAAAGTTTTTGTGGCCGTGTCATGCCCACTTTAACCTTTGACAATCTATTACGTGAATTATGTCCTTGGTTGCCATGACAACCACACATATCGGTACAACTTATCATGCCTAGGCTATTACACTTAAACTTTCCGGATTTGTGGGATGCTTCCGTGAAGAGTTAAAGTGAATATAAAAATGTATTTGACCCCTTACCATGTGACCTTGGTTGCCATGGAAACTACATGTTTTAGTAGAACTAGTCTACCGTATTATACATGTGAATTTTCATGTGAAATAAATGTTTTCTTAAGAAGTTTTAGTACAAAATAGTAAAAAAGTGGTTCCTTGCAAAATGTGACCTTTTACCTCTGATCTTTGACCTTTACTTCCGAGGATCTGGGAGACACAAGTTCCCACCCTGGGGTACCCACCTACCAATTTTGAAAAGAATCGGTCCAGCCCACTAGGAGGAGTTTTAAATACAAAAAGGTTGTTTTACGAACTAATTATCACTTGAAATTTTTTTGTTCCACCCTGCCTCTTGACCTTTGATCTCTGTTGCCATGGCAACCACATATTTTGACAGGTATAGATGCAATCATCATATGTGTGAGGTTTTGTGGTCTGGAGCACGTTTTGTTTTGGAAATATAACAGAAAATGTGATTTTACTAAATTTGACCTTTGACCTGTAACATTTGACCCCCACTTCCGGTTGTGTATTAAAATGCAATTGTTTCACCTAAGGTAACATCCCACCAAGTTTGAAGAAAATCGGCCCAGTCGTTTACAAGATATTAGGAAAACAAAATTGGACACGCGCACACACACACACAAACACACACACACACACACTTACAGGTTTTGACCCCTCTCTCAGCCCTGGACCTTCACCCCGGGGTACCTGACCATGGGTTAGACCTCGAGATTAGTAACCTGGGAAAATTCACCGTTACCGTGGCAACCACTGAGATTTAAGCTGGCATTGCCATATAAAGCCCCATAGGCAAAGTGACTACAATATCCCATCCTCTTCACGGAGCGATGAGATAAAAAGTTGTTTTACGAACAAGTTATCACTTGAAAATTTTTTGTTCCACTCTACCACTTGACCTTTGACCTCTGTTGCCATGGCAACCACATATTTTGACAGGTATAGATGCAATCATCATATGTGTGAAGTTTTGTGTCTGGAGCACGTTTTGTTTTGGAAATATAGCAGAAAATGTGATTTTACTAAATTTGACCTTTGACCTGTAACCTTTGACCTTTACTTCCGGTTGTGTATTAAAATGCTATTGTTCTATCTAAGGTACCATCCCATCAAGTTTGAAGAAAATCGGCCCAGCCGTTTACAAGATATTTTTAAAACAATTGGACACACACACCCACACACACCTTCACTCACACACCTATACACACACACCCGCCAACACACACACACAAGGACAGGTTTTGACCCCTCTCTCAGCCCTGGACCTTCAGTCACCTCGGGGTACCTGACCATGGGTTAGACCTCGAGACTAGTAACCTGAGAAAAGTTATAGTTACAATGGCAACCATTGCAATTTAAGCTGGCATTGCCATATATAGCCCCATGGGCAAAGTGACTACAATATCTCATCCTCCTCACGGAGCGATGAGATAATTATGGCATAGGTTTTGCAAGTGTGTGAAGGATTAAATACCAATAGGGGAGAAATAACTCTCCAAAGGTAAGACATGAAATGTAGTAGTTGATTCAGGTAGATGATTCATAAATGTTTTATATATTCACAGAGAGCCATAGAAATATGAAATTGTGGAAGAATTTGAACTCCTTCAGTAAGAAGAACCTTTTCAGAGAAAAAAATCCAGCACATGGTTACCTACCCAAGTATGCACCTTTGCTAGACATGAGAGATGTTTTTCAGGTCACAGAAAATAATATATATAGCCACAAAATTGTATAACTGTCTGTTGTTTTCCATACAAATGAGTATCTTTATAGACTGTTGATCTACTTAACAATGCTTTCCGTAGGCTATGGCAGTTGATGGTACATGCAATGGTAAAAATTTATAAAGAGATAACAATGGTGAAAAATTAGAACCTATCACTCACAGCACAGATTTATCTTGCAGTTTTTCGTGTGAGAATACATTAACATTCTTTGGATAGAAGTAACAAGCAATTGTAGCATCGATATGAAATTCTCTCTTTTCTTCCAAAAAGAATTTTGTCTGCATTTTGAAAGCTTCAAAAGAATGCCTGTGGGAATGAATTTCAGTTTGATGATGCCAAAAGAGACACTTCAAGGAAGGGAAACTTGTCTGCCATAGTGACTTCCTAGATATCTTCAAAACTTAACCAAGGCGTCGATGTGGTTAAGTTAGATATTCATTTTAATTAGTCAGTGAAGTATAAAATTCTTCTCTGAGAGCTGGTTACATCCATTTGATTTTGGAAGAAAAAAGAGATGCTCTCAACTGATTATTATATTCATTTTGAGATTCTCAAAACATTCGGTCATAGCTTCCTGAACCCAACAAACAAATCTTCATTCTATGTTCATAAAGGAAACAGGTACTGAAGAAGCATTTAAATTCAAAATAATTCATTTTCCTTGAGCGGCAATGAAAGTGCAGTGTCATGACCCACTGATGGTTTTTGAGCTCAAGAGGAGCTCCAATAAATAATAGAAATGCAATCCAATGATACTAAAAGTAGTATTGATCAGGACATAATTCTTTTGGGGGGTGTATGACGGAACTTATTTTCGGTAATAATGAGTGCATTTTATCTAACTGAAATACGAACTGCTTTGCGGTCAGAGTGAAAACTTGCCAGAACTGTCTACCCTTGAACTTCAGCTGCTGGGATATTTGTGTATATGTTGTCAAGACAAGAATTAATCGGAGCTCACGGCTTCGATTGTGGGATTTCCAGACTTGCTCGAGTGCTTTTCCGCCTTCTTCTGTGGATCGTCCTAAAATGCTTTTTTTTATGCCCTATAGATCGACACGCGATCACTGCAGACGTATCGACACCATTGAACAACTACGCAGGGCGATTTTGCCACGTTGTTTCGCAGTGCTTCCATACGTCCAGAGGGAATATTCGATATCATCCTCTCACATTACCTTAAATTTCATATTTATTGTCTTGATTTAATAAAAGTAACCTTTCTGTATCAACCTTTGTTCTTTTAGTGGACTAACGCACATATAAAGAATGAGAAACACCCAGATTTTACTCGCCAAATAGTACTGTCCTGTAAATTGACATAACAGTGCTGTGGAAATAATAAAATCACCCTGCTCGGGTCAGAAGGCCTAGTGAAAAGGCCTAGTCAAAGGAGACTCGTTTTTTCTCCATTGTGTTTCCATATTTAAAAACAGTGTCCTAGATTATCGTCTCAATTACCTTATTAGGGAACGACTAATTTCCATTGCTTGACTTACAGTAAATGTGATGCTGGACTAGCCTGAGGAGACTCCTTGAATTGGAAAGCTTCACTAACCTAAGTGATGGACTAACTTATTTAGCTAGACTAACCTATTGGCGCTGGCTGGACTAAGTTTTTGTCGCCAATTTCCATTTCTTTTTACATTGTTAAATGCAGAACCACACACAATGCGGACACTGTAGAAAACAGTACACAGTGCATGCCTACACAGGCAGTGTAAAATAGCAATGATGCGGTTTACATACAACACTGCCCATTGGAAATGTACTGTATAGTCGCTGCAGTATACCTCCAGTTAACAGACGACCATCGACTATTGTTTACGAGGGGAACTTCCAGCTAGCAGCCGAGTGTAAATTCTTTCATGATTTTTGGCGATGTCCTCACACGGCAGGCGGTAAGTTGTGTGACAAAGTTTTAGTAAATTAAAAGCTAGTGGACAGCTAGGCCCGCGGGTTTGTGTATATCATCCCGTTCCATTGTTTTTTCATGCGTCCAGTATTTCGTGCTTTTCATACCAATGTTAGTAATAACAGTAGCATAATGATGTCCATTATGTCCATTAAATTTATGGACATAAAATTTATGGACATAATTTAGTAGGGAAATCATTCACTTTACGTCAAGGTGTACCCAAAGAACAGTTACCGAGAAACTTACTCTTTTTTGTTTTTTTTTTTTTGACTGCCCTTAAATCTTGCGAATACCTGATCGTATTCAGGATAACTGGGGTATAAGACTGCCAAAATCGAGTGTTTGAGACATAAAGCTAACTATTTATACTTTTAACACTACGAGCAAAACAACAAAATAGTCGCAATGAACGTTTTTGCAAGTTGGAATTTTGCACTTCTTTAGCGCATCGCACAAGGCGGTAACGTAACGTCATGGCAAACACATGGTAAACTAAAGACTATTGTCATTGTCTTTTGATTCTAGGCTGCTAACTAGGATGCCAATTTAGCAATTATGCTAAGAAATAAAGTGAATTTTAACACTACTAACATTTTAGGCCTTTCAAAGGCATTAAACCACTAACAAGTAACATTAAATTTTACAGACATCCCTGGCCTAGGCCTAAGCATGCTGCACACTATGGAACATATTGATTGTATGAATCATTGAATGTGTACTGATGATTTGTGATCATGATACAGATACTACTTTACTAGTGCTTGCTAGCTGTATGAGTGAGTTTCCATTCTAGAAAAAGCTTGTAAAAATTTTAAGAGGCCTGTAGCACACAATTATTGCTTCATATGCACCTTATGAGTCGAATCAGAGCAACGTACAGTCGTACAGTACCAACAATGAAGATGAAGAAACAAAATAAGCAAATTAGTGTTACACGTACAGGTTTTGTCTGTAGGCCTTTATGAAACAATTGATATAAAGCATAAATTTATTTACACATACACTTTACCATATGGTTTTACAATTCAAGAATTTTAAAAAGGGAAATGACTTGAGGAATTATATACTCAGTGTGAATGCATGCATGGAATGCGCACCTAAGAACTCCGTCATTTCAGGATTTTTTTAATTGAGTATAGGTTATACCTGTTTTTGTTTATTATTTTGCCTGGGTCATTGTTCTCAGTTTCCGTACTTATTTTTGTACTGTTGTACCGAATCATATTTCCACAAAAATGAATTAAGTGTGCCTCAGTTCTTAGCCTGTTCCTGTTGAAATGTAATTGCCTCGCTTAGCATACCTACTAGTGCTCTAGGCCCATTGGGGGTTAAAGTCAAGATTAGAGCGTGCATTGCTACAGTATTTACCCTTTTCTTGTATAATAACACAAATGGGACTATGAGTCAGTGTATTAGCCTAAAGGGCAATTTTTCTATACACAAAATGCTAATTTACTGACTCAACAATTTTGGTTGTGCCCTGTATATGCTGTTTATTCTGATGGATGAAATCTCATATGTTCTTCTGAGACCGCCTTCTCATTTGAAGTAGAAACTGTTGTTTTACACCACGAACTGAGCAGAGACTAGATGAATAATGTAGCAATTGCCCCGTAGTAATGACATATTACATTCAACGATTTTGTAATTAACTTGGATTAAATAAATGTAGGCCTATTGTTACTTAAGTTAGGACTCTCAGTTGATATGCTTCCAGTCCAGAGGTTGTTGGTTGGGGGAGGGGGTTGTGTACTGAGTACCCAGTTCCCTTTAAAACTTAAGACATACCCAGTTCCACATGCTGTTCACAACCATTATTACCAAACAAAATCTGATCATTTCTTCGACCTCACTACCTAAGGACTGACTGTATATTGTTACCCCCAGAGTTCACTAAAAAGCCTTACGAGAGAGCTGTACCCCACTGCTTAGCCCAATATCCCTCCATTTTACTTCTACATTTGCTAGTTAATGCCACAATTTTTCTGTCATGTTATTGTTTGCAATTATTTATAAGTCTAGTACAATTACTGTGATTTACTGATTGTATAATATGGTACGTGCAAAGTGTATGGCCATATATGTCAAAAGGTTACCATGAGTTGGTCAATTAATACGTGTAAGTACATTGTGAGGTACGTTGTATATACTGTGGTGATCGACTCAAGGTACTGAGGTACTCAAGATACAGTCATATATATATATAACCCTTGCATCGGTAGCCACTAAATCGTTACAGGTTTTCAAAAAATTGGCTCTCAATGTGATTTTCCTTCCTGATATATACGTAAATTAAACGTAAAAGAAGACTCAACGAGGTTAACATGATTGATACTTATGTGGAGGATATTTTCTCGCTCAGTTTATTCCTTTTTCGCGCAACTAATGCAAACACCTCAGTACGGGCAAGCCGGCTTTTTACGTGCGATGCAAGGCAGTGTCAAAGCTTGCTCTAAACTTTGCGAATACCTGCTACCTGAAATATGTCATGGTACTGTTAGATTTTTTTGGTGGATAAGGAAATTTCTGATGTACCCTTTTTCTGGCATACCGTGCCAAAAAACTCGTTTTCGAGAAAAAACCAGATTTTCCGAACAGAATGAAAACTGTTTTTACGAGTTCGAAAAATCGTCTTAAATTCATTGCTTTGTGTCTTAAATACTCAAAAAATGTTGCGAAACTATCGGAAAATGTGTTATCTATTGATTTAATGATGATTTCGTTAGATAATGTATTTTTCATGGCCCAAATTTGGATTTAAAAAACAGCTAGTTTTTGCTAATTATATATGCAAACGCTGTGACGCCATGCATACTCAAATTAGAAAAGAAGCGACTTTTGGTGGCTGTGAGGATTGACTGCACACCCCTGCTCTATTTCATAATGCGCCACCGTAGGCAACTGAAACAAGACTAACGTGCTGACCGTTCACAGCCACTACATATTGTACACTTGGGCTGACGTGCGACTGTGTTTACATAGTTCAGTAGGTAACGCTGATCACCAGGTGATATATTGCCCGGCATATATTCACATTATTTAAATCTTGTTGCTGTGACAAGTGAGTTGCAGCTCCCTGTTGTGACGTGAAAGCAAGAGGGCAGGAAACTAAATAGAGAGCCTATTAACCAGGACTTAATACCATTCGAGGTTCGTTTATTTGGATTTGTGTTTTGAGGAAAAAGGTGAGATCGAAAAAGCCCCCTTGAATATTCTCGAAGGTGAGCAATACTATGCTTATTCTAGTGTTTTTTTTTACTGTTGATGTGACGAAATGGCGGGAGGGGGGGGGGGAGGCTGAAGCCGTAAAAGCCGTCTCAACATAGATTTTTCCAAATGCTTCGTGAATGGTTCTCAGTTCAGTGGTATTGAAGAACAACAGCCATACTAGCAGACGAAATGATTTGATAGATTATGTAGTCTCGGGAATTGCGTACGCAACCCCACAATTTTACTATCACTATACAACTGGTTAGTGTTTGCACGGGTACTAAAAATTAGGACCCGGGTACCCGATCGCCATACCCTTCGGGTACCCGGGTTACCCGGTGTTACGTACGGTGACTAAAAGATATGAGCATTTTGTAAGGCATACTCCATAAGACATGCATGGTAACATTAACATCTGTATTGGATAGGTATAGCGATCACAGTTCCCAAGTTCAAAAACATTTGATTTGTTAGAAGGTTTAATCGTCTCGTTTTGTTTTAGATCAAAATGACAAGTAAAAAAAAAAACGTAACAGGAAACAGTCAAATAAGAAAATTATACTTCCCTATATCAATTTGATATTGAATTTTGGGATGCTTTCCTACTCGTAAAGCCAGCATAGTAAGAGCTCGAAGCTTCTCCTTTTAAACCACTGATTTAAAAATATATTCAACTAATCAGAGCCCTGTATTATGGTATTCTCTTGCACGTCAAAAATTACTGATTGTAAACAAACGACGTCATGTTTGTGAACTTCCCTCATACTACTTTGCAATGTGCGTTGGAATTATCGCTAATGGGGTATATCAGTTCTTACGTAGCTAGCCTCGTGTCGACATCCAGGCACGGTAACATAACTTTCACACATAAACTTCGTAGTCTGCTCGAGCGCCATTTTGGGGCAAAATAACGTAATTTGTACTGGCCTATTTTTAAAAAAATTTTTGTGAATGTTTACGGTGTTATTACATTGATGTCGTTTTACTTTGCAGATAGCGGCAAAGTGTTGATTTGCGTAAAACTGACACCTTTAACCATTAAGAAATATTCGAGGATTATACTCGAGGTGGCATACCGTATTGATAATAAGATCGTATATACATGCAAGGCTCAGTTTACCTAGCATGCTGAACGTTACGGGCTCAGTCTTTGCGAGCTGGGCGGGGTGATACAGTATGTCATGGTATGTCTGCGTGAAACAGTACGTGATTTTGAATCGGCCGTCAGATTGCTTGCTTGCGAGTAAGTTTATAAGCGATTTACATGTGATGTGTGAGAAGTAACCCACTGTGACGATAGCGCGATCGGGCCGCACGCTGATAAAAATTTCAACTTCAGAAACGAAGTACAGACAACTATCAAACTTACACATAATTTCTAGGGGCTCTCTTCCTTCTCAGTCTCGGAGAATGTTTACCAAATTGGCAAAATATTTTAGTCCATTACCGTGGGCAATGGCGTAAATGGGATGATCCTTTTGCATGCATTTTTTTAAAGATTCGGGTAGTAGATTTGGAACCGGGTAATACGATGGCGGGCGGGTGCCCGGGTACCCGGATTACCCGTGCAAACACTAAAACTGGTGAGTGTTCTTCATTTCATCACATTTATAGGAAATATGCTCATGAACTCACCTGTCTATTTTGGATTCGCTTCTCGAGCGAAGAATCGACAACGCTGCTGTCCGTGTCAGCCACATGGGTATGCATATCCCTATCCAAATCGGCAGTTTCTTCACAAGCTCCAGACAGCCAGACATATATAGCTGTCGGCGTTTTGATGGTTTTCTTGCAGAGCGAGATCCGTCTTTAGGCTCTCCACCAGCCAACCATTCGTTTTGAAAAAACGATATCTCTAGTTTGATTTTGCAAGTTCAAAAGATGACTTTAAACTTTTTTCTACATTCTTCCACTTTTCAACGTTATCGATTTGAGTTTTGCATTGAGAGCATGGACGTCCGTAGAAATTTTTACTAGGGGAGGGGGCAAGGTCATTCATGGATGATTGAATTGGGTACACTATCTAAGCGGAGTGCCACCATCAGTTGGCGCGGAGCGTAAAAGAAAATTTTGGGTCTTACAAACACTCAAACACTCCAGATGGCCGGAAATGACACTTGACGAGCGTCATGAGCTGAATGTACCCAGCCCTGAAACAGGAATTTCATGTCTGTAATTTTTAGACTTTTAGAATTTTCAATGTAAAAAAATTGTTGAAGGGAAATCTGCATCTCGGTCACGGCCTCGCACTATGCACGATTAAACTTACAACTGTCAAAAGGCCTATGTAGGCCTATATCCGTTACTCAATTATGAATCATACCCCCCCCCCCCTACATATTCACCTTGTATATCCCAGTTACATCCTCGTGTCACCACTTGAGATCAGCACGGGGCCAGACCAAGACCAACGCATTCATCAATAGTCGGATGCAGTATGCACACTACATACCTGACAACTAGTATAAGTTTGGCATAGTTTTTACAATTACAAAATTCCAATAGATATCACGAGTGATGGTCCCCAAATTACGATTTCACGTTTCAGCATACCATCTTCTCTTTCGCTATTCCTGGTCAAATGTCCATATGTCCATATTTTTCAGTAGAAACTGAGAAACTGTGAGTGAAGATATTTTGATGATTTATTTTTAACTTTTTTATTTTAATTTTTAATTAATTTTTTGACAAGTTTGATTTTCCGAGGGGGGAGGAGCAAGTGCCCCACTTGCCCCCCCCCCCTTGCGGACGCCCATGATTGCAATATGTTAGCAAGTCTCTTAACTAACGCAAGTGGGGAAGCTGATGAACTTTTCGTAGAAGTTCACGCAAAATATTTCCTCAAAAGCAGTAAGTCTTCAAAACGTATAAAGGTAGGATTCCATAAGTACGGATGCGGATACGGAATGCGGTTGCGGCGTCCGGATGCGGTGTGCGGATGCAGACGGTTTTGATTCCATCAATGCGAATACGGATCCGATGCAAATCCGGACGTAAAGCGTGGATGATTTTGTAAACGAGAAATAAAAGTAATAATTTTCCGGGTAAAATGGTATTAAACAGGGTTCAACGTTCCAATTAAAGGGTCAAACGTTGCATTTAGTGAAGTTTGAGAACACTGAGGTAACAATAATCTGTGATAGGGCCTATAAGGATAGACATCACGTAGTTCTAGCACATGCCGCAGATAATTGGACCTTCAGCCACCAAATATTAAATGCAATAGGTGGAAATATTGTCTTGGAGGCTGCTGGACTTGTGCTTGGATCAGACCCTAATAAAACCACTTGGAAATTTTCTGGTTACCAAGCTGACTTATTTAAGTAATGTTGTTTGCCAGTTTGCAGAGATAGCAAAAGGTTCTAATTGGTAAAAAGGAGTTGTCTGGTTTTTCCTTCAATTGTTCAAAGATATTGTACAACCTTTGACCTCAATTTGTATTGAAATTTGAAGCAACACAGCTGAGGGGTATACCTTGTACTTAGCCAAGCCATGCAGTAACCCTTAAATTTCGGGCGATATTACGAACTCCATTTTTATATAACCTTCAAAGTGCGTTGCTGTGTAGAAAGTTCAGTGTCGGTACCCGCGGCTGGTCCCTCAAAGGCCTTTCCCAGAGACAAATTGAAACTTTCCTCCTTCATCAGATGAAAACTGCATCTCAATTGCATATTGCAAAATTATTTTCAAAGTACTGCAAATTTGGGGGGAATTAGTCCATTATGGGAAATATGCGATGTCATCATGGCACATTAATTTCACATTGCATTCAATTTATTTATGCTTTTGATGCCTATACAGAGATAATTAAGTAACTTTGTAGCTATTCCCAACATATGCTAGAACTACAGTAAAAGGTATCTAACATTCCAAGAGTATCAAATTTCAAGGAGAAACAGGACATTTAATTATAAAGAAAAACAAAGGGAATCTGACACAATAAACCCACATTAAAATAACTCCCTGTTGCTTTTTGAAAGGTGAAGGTATTTTTTTGACAAATAACCAGTAAAGTGAAACATTTTGAGTGAGGAAAATGGTATTGCGACAGGGTTTGGAGGACATGGTGTTGGGTTTTGTCTTTTTGCAAGACTTAAATGAAAAACACTGAAATATGCTTTTAAGTCACACTTCAAACAAATTGAAACACTTGGTCATGATACTTGTTATGAATTTGATCAAAGTTGTGAATATTTTAACTCTCCCAACAGTTTCCATCTTTTTTACTAAAGGGCTAGCGCAGTCATCCCAAATTTATTGTGAATTATTAACAGACCATTCTCACTATAAATTCTTGTTTTTCTTTATCTGAGTAAACCCTTATCATTCATTTTATTTTAGAACTTCAATATTGCAAATCCAATGCAAACAACGAGTCTGTCCTCATAAATATCCAAATTCAAAGAAAAAATATATTGCCACATGATTCTTAAGATTCATGAAATAGGTAACACTACTAGACTAACTTAAGTTAAGATAACTTCACTTGACCTTTACGCTGTCAGTAGTCATAGTGAAATTGTCATGTGATAATTTACAAGTTTAAAGGAATGACTAGGGGAATCACAACTGCTAAGGTAGAGACATAGAGACATATGATAACATTGACAGAGACTTTATTGACTTATTTGTATAGAAAGATAAAAAACAAAAAACAGACTGAGAAACAGTTTCAAAATGCTGCAAAGTTGATAATACGTGTTATGTCACAGTACTGAACTGTTACATATAGACTGTCATTGCAAATATAAAACAAAAGAAAACTATTCTAAAACTAAGTAGTGCATCATTTGATTAAAATGAGCAGCTCTTGGGAACTTTATTGTTAATTATAATAGCAAGTCCAAAGTCCAAAAGGAACATCTCGGGTTCATGACCATCCACATAACATTAGGTGTGGGAAGGAGGTCTTAGAACAGTAAGAGAATTTGAGAAAATTTATATATTTCTACAAGGAACAAGGGGATAGAAAGACAGAGTGAATTGACACAAACAATGCAGTCACCTCAACTTATTTTCAACAACCAAAACAGAGGTGAATTTCAAGGGGAAATGCAATAACCTGAACTTAAATTTGTAAAGTAGACTCTCCTGTTCTGTTTTATGATTGGTCATCGAGAGTGATTTGAGAATGTTTCTTCCTCTCAAATTAGGAAATTACTAGGAGTTACTGCTAAATTTACCTTGAATATACAGTAATGAAGTCCTGAAAGGAAAATTGTGATATATAACTGTTGCTCCAAATTAAGTTTGGGTGACTGCTCTTGCCATTTAAGTTTAATGTTTTGAAGATCACGAGGCTAAATGGCTCATCCAGGACCTTATACTACAGTCGGTGAGCATCTCTTTGTGTTTCCAATTGTACACAAAAGAAGAAGAAGAATTGATCTTATTATTCTGAGCTTTCCTGGGTTGCATCCAGTTTGAAATTAAACAAAACTGTATGAGCCAATGTTCTCATGAATTGTTTGGTGAAGTGCTACCACACCTTAATCATAAATAATAAAAAATATAAACTATTTAGCCAATGGGCTAGGTTTAGTGTAATACCCAGTCCATTTACACACTTGCACCAGAAACAGAATGGTTTGACTTGAATGATGACTCACTAACATCATTCAAAACAGTATGGACCATTGTACATCCAATCATAAATTCGATAAATGATACGATGCTTAATATGTGTAAAGTTAAACCATGGTTCGTTACTGCATACCCGCCAAATGGGTCATCTCAAAGTTTCGTATCCACATGTTGTGGCGTAACTGGATTGAACGTGAATCAAGGAATAAACAATGTTCAGCAGAAGTGCTGTCTCGTCACATTAGGGCACATTAGGAATCAAAGCATTCAATGTATCCTTACATCATTTTAGGCTAATGAAGTAATGAAGCAAAAGGGAGAATCATTTAATGTCATTGTGACATCAGACATATAAATGTCTTCCACTTAGTTACTTAGATGGAGTTTTATGGCCCAGTTTCCAAACTAAATATGTCTTCCAAAAATGCCAGCAACCTCTTTAGATCCAATTCAACATTGGCACAATTAGTAAACATTAATTTCCCAACAAGGAACTGTATTAAAAAACACTCCGAAGAAATAAAAAGGTGACTGTTGTTTCTACACTCATAAAACGCCGGGCTTACGTTTAACCAGGATCTGTGCTCTATTTACTCCAACACAATCGTGGTTAATGTTCCTAGTTACTTCAACAAGAATTTGTGTTAGTGTTACTTGGATTTGCTTTAGTTCAACCGGAATTTCATGGAAAATTTAACTAGAAGTTATGTTGGAGTAAGCAGAACAGCAATCCTGGTTAAATTCAATCCCAGTGTTTTATGAGTGTACTAAAAATGCAACAATCGTTGGGCCAGTTCTTTATCAACTGATGGCTTTCCTGGGAATTGCAGAATGCTGCTTCAAACTTGTTTGTCTCCAAGTCATCTTCTCCAGATGGCCTGCTAATATCTAATTTCTTTTCTTGCTAGATGCAGGTGTAAAATTTTGAGTCCTCCTCTAGGTGAAAAGATTTGAATAGCATGATGGTAATGACCTTGAATGCTGGCTGATTTTCGTCCCTGTGGGGATGTTAAAAGTTAAATCATCATTCAGCAGTCTCGTGTGTATAAGTGAATACATAACTAAAAGTTAAAGTTAATAAATATGTAGATTTAAGACATACTTAAAGCTAAACAACACATTTTGCTCCGCAAATGAAATAAAAAAAAACAAGTACAACCTCTATTTATAAAAAAAAAGTTTTATTGATGATATTTAGGTCCCCTTTTGTAAGAAAACAATATGCCTTACTCATTGTCACCATAAGGTCAGAAATGTAAAAACTCAACAGACTGCTCTAACATGACATACTTTACAAACACATATCGATTGGATTTCCTTCATACAAAAAAATATCAGGCAGATGAATACTCAAGTAGTGGGTTAACAAGGCTTTTGAAAGAGTTAAAATATTTTGCAAGAAAAGTGGGACTATACATCATGATGATATTTAAGGGGTAATAAAAATTTGTGTCTCTTTTTATTTTTTTTGGGGGGGGGGAGGGAGGGGCTGAGGGGGAGAGGACGTGGTTTTGGGTAAGTTCCACAGGGGTGTGGGTAAATCTCACAGTTCCCATTCCTACTTTGGCCCGGTGAACAGCTGAATAGGAAGGTCTGATCTTATGCACTTTCTAAGTGCGACCTTGAATGTGCAACAAACTTACTTTTTATGACAACAGCATTAGAAGATGTCTTCTACTGAAAGGTGTGATGTCTCTGTTCAAGATGAGTGATGCAGAGGTCTTAATCTAAATATCGGTACCACAGGTACTGTACATGATGATGTCGGCAGTCAGGGAGTTTCCATAACAGCTAATACCTGAATCTCATGACTAAAACTGACACTCCACTTTCAGTTTGATGAAATGTACTGACACAGCCTTTCTAATACTGTACCTGATGGGGAAACATGAGAAGTACAGACTACAGTCACAGTTTGGAAATACATACATGTATTGATCTTGCCTTAGTACTAACAAAGACTGAGGGCAGTGTGGGACTTTGGGAGCTTCTAGGAGAGGACATACAAGATTGCTCTTGCAGAATGAACAAGTGATCAAAAAGTATTACAAAAAGTTGTGGTCTTACCTGTATCTTTAGTTAGTTAGGAAATGAATCAGTCCAATTACATTCCAAATACATTTAAAATCATTATTAATTATTCATTCTGTCTAAAAAATGCTAAGCAACAGCAGTATCGCTTCAAATATGAATAATGCTGGAGATGCTGAAGTTGACCAATTCGACCTTTTTGAAAGTTTTGGCAAACAATTTTTCTTGAACACGAATTTTACTTACTTTTTCTGATACACTGTGAAGGTGAGAACTAGTGAGAACCTCATTTTTGAAGAAAGATGTACTGCCTCATCTTTCTATTTTACAAATGTTGATATTAAGTTATAAAAAAAAAATTTCTGTAAAAAGGTGCAGAAAAGTTTCAACCCAAACCAAAGCACTGTCTTGCTATTATACCTACTAACCATTCCAATTCCATTTCTTGGAGCTTGGCTTATGAGTTTAAACTCTTGAGACTTTTCCTTTGAACTATTTGATAACCAGGATAAGTCATCAGCCATCCAGGTATGGAGCACTGATGGTGAAATCATTGTTATGCTTCACAGATAGTCCCTGAAAAGTAATAAACAAATCAGGTAAATTACAGGCCATACATATGACCCTACAAAGGTTGATAGCATTTAATTCAAAGAAAAACAACACAGGCAAATAAAAACAGGACATCTGACTGTGCTTGAACGCTTTGAAAAGTAAATGCATTTAACAAAAATAACCTATCTTTAAAATGATACAAATTTAAGTAAACTAAGCCAGCGTTTAGCTACATTAGAAAACCACCAGAAAATATCTCTTAAATCAACGTCACACTCATTCAGTGCATATTCCCTTGTTTTGATGGTAATTTTTAATTGCATCAGGCAAAAGGGTAAACAGCCCTGATGGCTCACACTAGACTTTAAGTGCTCTCATTAAGTGACAAATTTTCGGCGGTAGTTAACATGTATACACTGCACCTATCAATTGCGTCTCTGTGAATTCTGTTAGGAGTAACAAAACACTTAAGTAATTGAAGCAGTCCATCTGTTATACAATTGACTCAACATTGCATGGAATTTTCCGCACGTTTCCTGTTCGACGCATCCATGTTGCTCCAAGCAGGGAGTTGTGCCTGACAACTCCCTGCACCACCTAGACCTAGGTTGCATCAATGCAACAAATGTAGAACTTTGACCCAACCCTGCACCACAACTTGGATGAAAGACACAGATTTATTTCTCCATGGCAGTAGGAGGCCGGTCCTGTTCAGTGAAGGGCTGAGTTTAACTTCATGTTTGTACCCTCTGCCTAAGCAGGCTAGGCAGATCTAGGCTAGAATAGGGCTAGCTTATGGAATATACATAGGCCTAGCCTAGCTCTATCTTGAACTTGAAGATGATCAGGATTACATTATAGGCCTAGGCCTAGGTGTTGGCCTATGCTACACAAAATTGACGTTACTTAGGCATAGGCTACTCATTCTTATCTGCAAATGAATCCAGCTCTTAGCCCTTGACCAAAATCGTTGTAGCTACTTTATTCATCCGACTCCCTTAGTCCTAGTTCAACAGCACAAGATAGCCTGGTCTGGCGTTTGTGCTGCCTTTGAAAAAAAGAAGATCTGATGGGACCTTCAGTTGACACTGGGCTGGGGCTAGCAGACGTTTTAGACTTGATGAAAAGCCCTTTCCCTCATTTTTAGTCAACGGTATTTGTGGTAGTGACTGACACCAATTTAGAGTCAGCCAAGTGAAAACATTGTGTTACATGCAATGCTGGCTATGTTTTTTAGGCCTAACGTTTAGTAGGGTAGACAGTATAAAAAAGTAATGACTGACTCAAAATCAAAGACGATCAACTCAGTTACCGACCATTGCTAGTCTTGGAAGTTGGAAAACTGAACGTGGCCAGCTTACTTCAACTTTGTTTACTCCGCACTACCGTTAGACGTAGGCTAGGCCTAGTAAGTTCTAACGCTACTCTTTAAGCGAAGTAAAAAGCCCTGATCATGGACTAGGACTAACGTAGTATTCCGACTCACAGTGAAGGTTACAGCCTATACTGTGCACAGGTACAACGTTAGGCCTAACGTTACGAAAAGTGCACGCTTTTCCTATAGGCTTAACATACTCTGCTTAGTTCCTCGCTGTGTCCATCACATTTACAGCACTCTGCCACATTTTGGTATAACTTTTCTATATTTGTATGGCCCAAAAAGCTCGCATCATAGAAGAAGAATGATCCATAACCAAGCTTACATATTAAATTTATTCTCGATCCAGTCAAATACGTGTTTTCGTCGCTGGATTGTGAGAGCACTGCATGGCTGAGGTGGTCGCAAGTTTACGATTATCTTTATCATGACGTCATTTCAACTGTTTACCGCATCCGATTTGCCGTACCAATCGCTACATGGTGCGGTCGAGTTTACCGCATGCGTTTCCGGATCCGACAACGTATCCGCATCCGTACTGATGGAATCAAGCTCGTTGAAACCATGTGTGAGCGATTTTTGCCGTCTCCGTATCCGCATACGCATCCGTACATATGGAATCCTACCTTAATACTCTTGCGAAATTTTTAAATATTTCTTAGTACTTCCTCTCCTATACAGTTTAACTGGAATTTTGGCATCCATTTGCCAAAGTTTAGAATTGACTAGATCACGGTACTAAGTCTTCACGCATTGCGCCATTGACATATACTATACTAAAAATAAGTGATTTGATATGTCCAAAATTCGCACAAATGACACATTCATATAAGATAAAATTGATATCATTAATTGTCAAATAATTATCACTCATGTTCAAAATATTAAATTTATTGTGAAGTTTATTTAAAAAGGCATTATATGGTTAAATTATCTACAAAAAATGCACGTGTCTCCTTCAGATAATGAATTGTCTGTTAACATTTTGAAAACTCTCCATTGGCTACAGAAAATTGTTTACTATTCATAAACGAATGCAAACGGCTTAAAAAAATGACGTCACCAATTGCAAAAGATACAAGTCTCTCGTGGCATGCCAGCTCTCCTATTGATATGGTTGTGGAAGGTAGCATAATGTATGTCGTATCATTACGACGTTTCGGTGTCAGTTTTAAGGACAGTGAGTGAGGGTGAGCAATTGTTATAGCTGCAGAGGTGTAGTCGGGCGTGGAGAATCACTTCGTTATTAGCAGGACTGACAAGGAACAGGAGCAGAGAACCGTGGCTGTGAGAGAGCAATCACGAGGGACTTGGGGCAAGTTTACCTTTACATTCACGCTATGCGTTGTATCAAGTCAAACGAAGACAGTAGTTAACATTGTCTATGCTTAAGCGAGGCGCACAGTAGGCAACTTGGTATATTCTACCTTCGTTTTACGAGCGTAAAAGTTGACAATAAATCTCAGGTATGACGCCATACCACCAACTTGTAACCCCAACCTTCAGAGTTGTTGAAGTCAAAGTGTAATGATGGACCATATCTCGAATAGGCCCTGCAGGGCTAGCTTTAACTGGACCGTCAACAGGGGCTGATCTAGAATTTTTCGTTAGGGGGGCGCTGACGGTCGATCATCTGCCCGAACGAGTATCTAAGCGGAGCGCCACCATCAGTTGGCGCGGAACGTACAGAAAATTTTGAAAAATCGCGACCCCTCAGATAGCCGGAAATGGCATTTCCCAGGCTTGTTAGCAGAACCTAAGCAGTCGTGACTTTTTTTTGTGTGCCAAAAAAATATTCCTCTCAACTAAAAGTGAAAAAAATGCAAAAACGTGCTTCATGAACTAAACCAAAATTTTAGTAGATCTTGATAAAAGCTAAGATCACTCTTTAAACACTTTTGATAAAATATCTTTCCAAAAATATTTCGTAATATTATAGGTCTGGAAAAAGTGGTCTAAAGATAAGGGGATCCTCAAACAAGGTAAATGGAGGAGAATCTTTCCCTTTAAGTTTTGAATAAAATTTCGTTACAACCTATAATTCTATGAACGTAAAAAAACTGAAAGAATTGAATTTTGGGTTCTACAACAGCTTCAAAGACGATGGTGAAAATATCTGACCAGTGGCATAGCTAGGATTTTTCGTGGGGGGGGGGGCTTAGGGGGGCTGGATAGTTTTGTAGGGGGATGGAATTCAGTATCTAAGCGCAGCGCCACTATCGGTTAACGCCGAGCGTACACAGAAAATTTGAATTTCAACACCTCCCAGATGGCTGGAAATGGCATTTGCCAGGTTTGATTGTCTTTAATTCTGGTGAGTAAAATTTGTGATTTTTCTCAGATTCAAACACACTTTTGAGATACTGATTAGCTCAGTTCATTACTCCGCTGGAACTGTGTATCCTGGGATTGCAAATCCGGAATACTGCTGTATGTTGCAAGCAGTGTTCTCCTCAGTTAGGTATTTCCATAGGCATAGAGGAAAATTTCAGTTTGGGGGCAGAGTATATTTTCCCGAAAATTTAATTCTGCCCGTAGGACAGGCAAAGCTTAGCGCCACCACTGGTTGGCGTGGAGCGTCCAGAAAATTTGAAAATTTGTACCTCTCAGACAGTCGAAAATGACATTTCCCAGTCTTATAAAGGGGGTCAAAGCAGCCGACATTTTAAGTTTCAATTGCAAATAAACGTTTACTCCAAACTAAAATTTAGCCAAAAGAGACTACGCGGAACGCCACCATTAATTGGCGCGAGGCGTACAGAAAATTTTGAAATATCCGACCCCTCAGACAGATGAAAATGGCATTTCCCCGGCTTATAGGGGTATCTTAGCAGTCGCTATTTTGAGTTTCCACTTGCAAAAAATGTTCAGTTGAAACTTCAATTCTATTCTGCTTTGAAGCGGTCTTAATGGAGCACCACCACACGTTGGGGGCGAAACGTACAGGAAATTTTTGAACAATTTGACCCTTCAGACAGTCAAAAATGTAATTTCCTATGCTTATAGGTGGGTCTAAGCAGTCGCCATTTCAAACTTCAAGACGGAATGGAAAACGTGGTGATGAATTTTACTCTTTTGGTACTGGGACAAAATTCAATATATATTGATAAAGTTATGGCTATATATTGCGACTGTATGACGATTCTATCCTTTTAAAGGCACATCTTTTCAAGATTTCAGTCACATTTAGGAATATTCTGAAAAAACCATCCCATTTTAACATTAAAGGGCTGTCCGAATTTTTTCCCAAATTCCTGTCCGATTTTGCGGAAATTTGGGACAGTATTCCCCCTGCCTCGTCTCGTACGCCACTGGGTATGTCCACTCTACCCAAGACCTAAGTGAGGTCCTGTGAGGTAATAGTAGTAAGGTTGCAACCCTTGAGACTGCATTGACCCAACATGGGTTTGGTTATTGCATTGGCCAATGACTGGCAGCAATGACCGTGCAAAGTGCGAATTCCTTCCAAATATTTGACTATGATTTTGGAACAAATTTGTGAACCCCCAGGAATTGAAAAAAAAATACTACAGTTGAATAGAAACAGGCCAGATGGTACGAGCACACTGATCCACACAAAGGTAGCCAATTTCAGCCACTCCAAATCTGCTAGAAAATTATTTATCCAGAAACACGACGAGTAAAAATTCAAGAGATTCCGCAGATATGAAGCTTGTTACAGTCTTCCGAAATTCAGAATGGGGCACAATTGCAGAATCTTCTGCAACTGCGTGGATCTATCGGAAGTGCATTTATGTCATAGTAGTCGGGTAGCCCGGATTGAATATTGTCATCGACCAGTATGAATATAATTTTTCCCAGGTCGCCAGTGGGGGGGGGGGGCTGCGGGCTGAGCGATTCAGTGGGGACTCGAGCCCTCAAGCTACCCTACGTAGCTACGCCACTGTATCTGACCAAGAATACGATGCACTGTTGTAAGTTCACATTTGAGACCGCAGTAGCTTTCAAAGTTTTTTGCTTGGTGAACTTTACCACTTTATTGTCATGTGCATGATGGACAAACATTGATAAACGCTTTGTGTTATCATTGATTCCATTAGTGGCATTGAGATTCAGTCTCCACTCCCTGGGGATAGCAGAATTTTCCATGATATAATGTTAAAGGAAAAATACTAGTTAAATTACATTTATGGCAGAAAACATTCTAATATGCACTCAGTCGACTCTCTCACTATTCTACATTTCCCGAAATTGACCAATTTTTCCGAATTCCTCGTAGTTACCTAGAAAGGAATGGGATTGCAACTGAAAACATAATTTACATTTACATACAGTTTGAAATCCCATAATCAATGGTCCGCTATACCCTATGGATATTTTCACGGTTCTATTGTTTTTCCATGACGAGTGTATGATAAACATTAACGAGGATTTCTGTTGGTTAAAAAAATCCAGATCTGATGAACCCAAATAGCAAATGGATTGTAAGAAAAAGTTTAGTGTTCTATATAAAGGGTGGTGCGAAATAGGGTTGAAACCTTTGATATCACTCTACTGACATTTTATCGGAAAATTTGAAACTGAGTGCTCTAAATTGCTATTAGTTTGTAACAATTATAATTAAATAGTTTGAAAATTATAAGATAATGAAACATTATGTAGAAACAAGAAGGCTAAATGATCTGTTTAGTGAAAGTAAAAAACAATCAACTTTGGAAAATTTTAGGGGGGGGGGCGGGTGCGCCCCCGCCTAAATCCGCCACTGGTCAATGAAAGCCGTATTGCGCTGGTTGTCGAGCATCAGCAAGAGAAGTAGATAAAAATCCCATACCTCAAAATGGAAATTTCGAGAGTATATGCAGCTTGAATGTATGCTACATGTATGTACGCTATATGTATGCTATATGACAAGCGAAGTGAAATATTGATACAAGGTTAAGACAGCTTGAGGGGTCTTGATTTTAGCTAGGGGGATGGGGGGTAGGTGGAATTCAACTTGTGAATATGGAACTATTAAGGGGATAAAAAGCAAGTTTTTTAAATTTAAAAAATTTGCAGGGCCTATTCCGAGAGAATATATAGCTACTTGACTTCTAAATCCATGGTGCTTTCTAGGACAAACTAAATAAAATAACAAGGTAAAGACAGCCTGCGCAGGCTTGATTTCAGCAGAGGGAATGAGGGGTAGGTGGAATTCTGAATATGGGAATTGAAATAAGTTGCAGGTCCTGCTTCGAGAGTATATAACATTGCTAGTCTCTATAAAGGCCCTGCAAATTTCATAAATTTCTAACAAAAATTGCAAGTTGCGTTTTATTCCGTAAATATCCAATATTTAGAAGTTGAATTCCACCTGCCCCTCATTACCCTCGATAAAATCAAGACCGCGCAAGCCGTCTTTACGTTGTGCGTTTTTAGCTTGTCAAATGACAAGCATATCTTTGATTGTCACGATATATACATATATATACTCTCGAAAAAGACCCTGCAAATTTCTTAAATTTCTAACAAATGTTGCGTTTTATTCGGTAAATATCCCATATTCAGAAGTTGAATTCCACCAATCCCTCATTACCCTCGATAAAATCAAGACCGCGCAAGCCGTCTTTATCTGGTGCGTTCTTAACGGTACCTTGTCACAATATGTAGCTTGTCATATAGCACAACGGTTAACGTAGGAAAGCACAATGTTTACCTTGTCATATGGCGACTTGTGACAGTCCGTAAGTCAAAAAGCTATATATATACTCTCGAAATAGGCCCTGTTATCATTTTGAAGTACGTAATTTGTATTTTAATCAGACGGCGTCCTTAACGATTTCAGGATTTGGCAGAGCCGGCGACAAAATAAGTCCTGTCTGCACTGAAAATTCCATAGCAGGGCCTATTTCGACATCATGCCAAATGATGTTCCTACAGCAAGAAAAGTATTGCTGTTTGCGAGGGAAAGTACACTTCTTCTGAGGTTTCGAAAATCGTCAAAATGTATTCGCCATAGTGCAACGCCTGCCAATCGGAGGCTTAACCATTGTGTACCTTGTTCTTGCATTCAAATAGGCGGCATTTTGTACAGGGCATGTATTAGACCTAAAGTTGATCCCTAGTTTATTTAGGAATAAACTGCATTTGGCTAACTATTGTTTATGAAGCCAACAATAGTTAGACAAGTGTAATTCATTCCTATTCTACAACCCAAACTTGAATTGTAGACGGAAAATCCGAAGGAAAATGGAAAATAGGCATTTTTTACCAAGAGCGTCAAAGTGAAAGTCAGTTGGGCATTCAGTGATTCAAGCCAATGAGAGATCGGATTCATGATGGCTTCTAATCACCATTTCTTCAGCCTTTTATTTTTCCCGTGAACAACAAAATGGGCGAGTCAGTACGTTGTTCTCATACATAACATAAATTGCCTGTATGGCAATATAATGTAATATTACGTAACAGTACTGTGATTCCATGTATTTGGCAAAAAAGCATAACGAGGTATTCAATAATCTTCACTATTTTTTCACTCCAAAGAACATTATTCTTGACAATTTTACAAAAGCGACTTGAAAGAACGGAAATTTAAATTAATTGATTTTTTGGAAAGCTAAAGGCTCTCAACTCCCAAAGTTCAGATTGCGCTTACTTCAAACAGGGTAACATGTCAAAAGCTCTATGATTCATGCATGTATTAATTAAGGTCATGTAACGTTTACGTTGATATATCCGCATATGCAGACATTTTCGAATTCGTACTGTAACGCGGCAAACCTGATCGAAATTGAAGATAAAACACTGAAGGTAGCCTATAATAAAACATTTCAAGATAACTTGTTGATTGCATCAGCAGGGATTTGTGGAATGTGAAAGAAAGATATGTGCTCTGTCTTTGTTTCTAAAACCGCATTGTAAGATTTGTTTTACAACCGTGGCCTATCATGGCTTATCGTAGCCTAACGTTTTTGAAGGACTGTTTCTCGCACGTGTATTCCCTGTTGTTTAGGATGGCATTGTAACGTCCGGTCTATGGACAGTGTTTGTTAACACTAAGAGTGGGCTTTTCGTAGTGAAATTTAAGCGTTGCCGACCGTAGCGCTAACGCTACAGTTTAGCGCTGGCAAGTAGAACACTCAGGCAAACTTTCTGAAAGCCTTCACTTTTAACAAACGCTGAAGCGAATAGGCTAGGCCTCAGCCTACATTAGTCCTCAATCAGGCCCTACACACTACCCTCCATTGGCACTTTACTTGTATTCGGAGCGTAGTCTATTGGAGCGTATACAGTAGTATACAAGGCACTTATTGAGGTCCTGGCCTACATATCAGGACAGTAATCAGTACACTGTTCAGTCTTAGTTTCATCATAGTTAGTATACCTTCCCCACGTACACTGTGTATGCACAGACGTAGAAGCAGTGTATTTAGGTCCATAGTTTTTGTAAGGTGCGTCCGCAACTGTCCGTAAAAGCATGTTGAGCTCTTCAAAAAAGTTCATCACCTCACTTTGAAAATGCACACAATCGATCGGTAGCGATATGGCTCCATTGAGTGATGCACTGTTTCTGCTCGGAAGTGAAATTAAAGTTGACCCAAAGGCTAAAAGGGAACTGCAAACTACCTCCTAATCAGTAATTTTTTAAGATTTTTGAATAAATGAAGAAATTCTATGTTCTCGGGTTTCATTTTCTCTTTTAAGCGTAAAATACTGGTTCAGTTCCGAGGCCTGGCCTTTGGAAACCTTCGTTGAGGACATTCAGTAGGCCCCACAGGCTTATCATACCGCAGTCAGTGTGGGGTAAGGGTTAAGTAGGCCTACTTCATTACGCTAACGTTTCATCCAACTTGTCTAACGTTATACACGATACAGTGCGATTGCTACGTGCTTCGCAATTTTTTTCCCTATTTTAATTTGGGTACAGTTATTCTCGCCTTTCTAGTTTAAGACAGAAATCTTAAAGTGTATCTAAAGTCAAAAAATTAAAAAAAAAATATATACATAAGAGCATGAAAAATGACTTCTATCAGTTTAACTTTCATCTTCATATGACGTTCTGAGATGTAAAATGTTGAAGTTTATTCACTTAATACAAATTGGTCAATTGCGCAATAATTTGTGACTCTCTTGTTGTACAACTCACAGAACCTGCTTTGTTTTCCTTTAAAATGAAAAGTGTTTTTATGACCTTGAACACTTCCTGTTTGTTTGCACAGCATGTTGAACAGAGAGGGCTTAATTAAATACATCACCTCATAAGAGTAAGAATGCTATCACCCCTTGGTACAAGGTGTAGTAAAATTCAAAGAAATACAATGATTGTAAATCGAGTAATACAAGAGTGACATCACAAATTATTGCGCATTGCACCATTTTAATTGTGGGTGTATAAACTTCAACATTTTATATCTCAGCTCAAGAATCTCCTAAGAAGATGGGAGTTGGACTGTTGAATTTCATTTTTCATGGTCTTAAATGTACATTTTTGAATTTTTTGACTTGAGGTACACTTTAATCAAACCTTTCCCAACAATATACGGTCGCCCTTATTGAAGTCATTACAGTTTGATAATTGTTGACAAGAGACTCTCGAAGAAATCAGTTTGCCCTGTCTGCGTATATACAGTACGTATGGAGAGTCCGACAACAAGGCTCTTGTGAACTGTCAACGTCGCGTGACTGGCGAAATCCTGAATCTCAACATAAACAGTCAGTTCGCGGATTTTCCAAACCAGGGAAAGGCATAATAACTACGGTTTCATTCATGTGAGTGAGCAGTGGTACTTACTGTTGTTGAATAGACCAGGGAGTTGCAACTCCCTGAATAGACATACTGCCATTATCTCATGAGTAATTGATTTTGGGACAGATTTTAAAAGGACTCCGCTTATAAATTTCAAGGTGGTTGTTGCCCTGTCATCATACTGTACTTTAAGTGTACCCCAAGTCAAAAAATTCAAAAATATATATATTTAAGAGAATGAAAAAAGAATTCTTACAGTCCAACTCCTATCTTCATATGAAATTCCTGAGATGAGATATAAAATGTTAAAGTTTATTCACTTAAAACAAATTGGTCTATTGTGCAATAACTTGTGACTTTCTTGTTGTAAAACCAGGGAGTTGCAACTCCCTGGTAAAACTCACATAACATGCTTTGTTTTCCTTTAAAATTAAAAATGTTTTTATGACCTTAAACACTTACTGTTTGCTTGCATAGCATGTTGCACAAGAAGGGTTTAATTAATTACATCACCTCAAAAGAGCAAGAGTGCTATCACACCTCGGTGCAAGGTGCAGTCACGTTCAGAAAAACAAAGAAGTACAAAGATTGTTATTTGAGTAGTACAAGAATGACATCACAAATTATTGCGCAATGTACCATTTTAATTTGAGTGAATAAACTTCAACATTGAATATCTCAGCTCAGGAATGTCCTACGAAGATGGGAGTTGGACGGTTAAAATGTATTTTTTTAATGGTCTTTAATATATATTTCTGAATTTTTTGTCTTTAGGTATACTTTAAGACCAAATTTGTGCCACTCTGGCCTGTTGCAAAGCAACGGGGGACAGTCTAAATGCCCTCCAAATATGCTGTGTTGCCAATGATTTTTGCATATGAGTTACTATCCGTTATTGAAGAAATAACGGATGGTCATGAGGACTGTGTGAGCCAATCAGAATCAAGGAAATGAAAAAAACGGTCAGTAAGGGATTGTAGAATAAATACGCATAGGTACTAACAGTTAAAGGGCAGGAGCAGTCATCCTGGCAAATTGAAGTAGTGTATTAGACTGTCCAGTTTCATGATTGGCTTTCGGGAGTCATGTGACAATGTTTTTCCTCTTCAAATGTGAAATTTACTACAAATAACTGCTTGGTTTACCTTGAATATGAAAAAGTTAAATCATAAAATGTAATGATAGATAATGTGGAGAGAAATAAGACGAAAATTGTGCTATTTAGCTTTTTCTTCAAAATGTGTTTGGGGGCTGCTCTTTACCTTTAAGCACACAGTAGGTAGGCTATACGATTTGGAAAAGTGGAAGGAGTGGAGGGGCTAGGAAGTTGACCCACGGCCCTGCTCATGTCTGTTATTTTGCTAAAATGTGGGCGGTTTCTTAACATCTATTTCTTTGGAAGGGATTAATAAGTCTATACCGTACTCGAATGCTCTAATATACAAAAATTATCGGATACCTTTCAACCCTGAAAGTTGAGTAGTCTGTTTGGACTGCAATAACATGCTCACTTAAAGAAGAAATGAGCAAATTGCAATACTGTACGATCAGATTGTCCGTGTGACGTGAAACTTCGAGAACCCTCTAGAATGTAGACTACATTCCAGTCCTTTCCAGTGTCAACAATTCAAGGGGGCTAAGAAAATTAACAGATAAAATGAAACTACAACAACTTTTCTTCCCAAACATTGGGCCCATATATGTGGAAGGTCAACAGGTAACACGTGTGTGTTTAAGCTAATGGCTGGATAAAAACACACGTAACCGAGTACGCTATGTGTGGCCAGCTCTGCGCTTTGGTGTTTTATTACCAATTGATCTGAACAGAAAGGCAATGCATGCACGCATGAGCGGATATAAACTTCGAACTTATCAATTAAGACTTTGCGGTGTTGTTAAAAGCACGCCAAATATATGAAATTTGGCGCCTCATGGGCTCGTTAATAATGCATCTGTGGGGGGTGACATGCTCTTCTCTCCAGCTACACTAGTACTATGAATACGTGTACTCCTGATACCAACATTTAAAAAACATGTGCTTAGCAATGAAACTCTTACTTTTGTGAACACCTTTAAATTCTAAATGTGTTTACCAATGAAACACTTGGCGTTTAGCATCTGAACGTGTTTACGAAGTCGAGGAAAAAAGTTTTTTAGAGAATGGTTTAGTTTCTAAAAACCTCCTTTTAGTTGTAAAAACCGATCGCGACCAATAAACGAACCATGCGTCTATACCGTCAACCTAACCCGGCCCTGCCATGAGGTTTCAATAGAGAGGTGCAATGATTGAGAGTTCGTGGTTCTAAGGAAGATGTCAAAGTTATTCGACACAATCCCCGGACACCCTCCCATTTCAAAAAGGGATGAAATGCAAAACTTTCTACATTTGATATATTCAACACCCATGACGACCAATAGAGGCCCGCGAACAAATCCCCAACTTGCACTCAGAATCCCCATGGAGACAGTTCAATCCTGCAACAAAACTTATTTTCAAATCACGAGGTGACGAGACGTTCGTCTATCTGATTATTAACAAAAAGCTTTTAACTTTTGCTGCTGTGCGTCTTCGTGAGTTTTTTGCACAATGTCAGCATTGAATACGGTCTTAAACGCGCCAAGAGTGGCTACATTTGGGTAGTTTTTGAGAGAACATGACTAAAACTGATTCCTAGTCAAAAATCGTTCATTCTCCCAGTATCTGTGTAGGTATATAACTGGTTGGTCGTTGAGTGTTGTTCTTCAGTGGACGTAATATCTTCAGTTTTGGGATGGGGAATTTCAAAGTAGAACTCCCATCCTAGCCAGATCTCTTCTCGACCTTTTGGCTAAGATCTTGTGCAGTATCTGTTCTTTTCATCCAGTCTAAAATGGAACCATACATGAAAGACCAATAATGTAAATGGTCTGAAGGCCGTGAGGTTGGTCGTTAAGTGTTGTCCTTCAGTGGACTTAATAGCTTCTTCGGGAAGCAGTTAAAGTTTGGTTTCGCCGAACGACCCTTAACTCAAATGCCTTTGGTAGAATACTGGAAATTGAGGATCATAACCCGGTGGCGGCGCCAGAATGTCAAAATTGGGGTCAAACTAAGGGCAAAAATAATGTTTGGGGAACATTTCAGGTGCCAAAAGGCCGTCACTGGGGGTGGCGTTCCAATCGGGCGAAGCTTCAGGAAGCTTTGAGGTTTTAGCATATCTCTAGATAAAAAATTAAGTCTCTGGACAGGTTTATTATTTATTTTTCGGTTAACCCAACTCGTAACCTTAGTAATGATCAGACGTGCGAATCATTACGAATGCTGAGCTCCTTCATAATGACACCTCTCAGCCTATGCTCGTGAACAATCAACCATAATCGGACTGATGCACCCAGGCTTATTTAGATGTGTTTGAGAGGGGCGATGCGCACTGTTTAACAAGAAATTTCCTGACTGGCTAACGAGAGCGCTAATCCCTTACATAATCCCTAACCCTAACAAAGAATACATTTCGATAAATCGATCGTCAGCTTCATCCCAAAAGTCGGTCATTGTTGTTAGCTGCACGTTTCAGCCTCATGCTACCGTACATAAAAATGGGTTGCAAGTAGTTGCAAAGCATTATACACTTTGCAACGCGTCCGAACAATCTCGTTGTAATGAGTTGCGTTGCATCGAGTCACATAGTGTGGACGTGGCTTTAAAGTTAGCGCTATGACATCGTCACAGTCTCAGTCAGAAGAAACGTTCTGGACCGAGTTTGAGAAAACTCCAACTGGAATTTCAGACTTTCGAACTATATCGTCGCTCTGACAGGGGGAAGCTAGGTGAGCTTTTTTCTTCTTCTTTTATAGGTACAATAAGGGGATTGGGTTTTATAGGTAGATTAAGAATGTATCCTGATCCAAGACTAATCATTATTATGGTCGGCGTTCATAAGTGGAGGTCAGATATTCGAATTATTATTAAGGAATTACGGTGGTGCTACCTTGTTCTTCAGTGTAGTTACATACTTCTGCAGAATATCTGCCCCAATTGGCGTTATATGCGTAGTATTTTATTCTGGCTTTCATACAGAGCAGAGTGTAAGGTGATAAGTCTTGGGTCACGTTGATGGTAAATGAGACAGTTTTAGTACCAAGTGAAAATAGTATCTGCAAAAGAAATAAACTATTCTTTTCAATACAATGGATTAATTGTGCAGTGACTGTACCAGATCTATTAAACGATCCCCGAAATTCTGAAGTTTAATGTATTCCTTATCTTCTGAAGAAATTCTGAAGTTTTATATAAATTTCTTATCTGTTATGTAGAAGAGATTGTAGGGTAAATTCTCATCAGTTCGATTATCCTTTTTTAAGGCTATTCGGCAATTTTTGGTAAATTACATGCTATGTAGTCTACATTCATATGCTCTTTCTCTCTTGTTATCTGCTCTTTTGTTCGTTCTAGGTTACCCTGATCTGCCGGCTTCGTACCAACTGGAGAAACCATAATACAACTGAATATTCAAACACGAAAGCTCCAAGTAATGCATCCAATCAGAATGCTCAATCTCCTATCAATGAACGCTTCGTTCAATATTGTACGCGGTGGTTTGAATGCTTTGAAGTATCTTCAAATGATATGGACATATCCACAAGCTTGATAGCGTAACAGATTGATTAGTTGTCATTTAAGTTTTCAATATGCCAAGTTCTCAAAACAATTTGACCATAACGTTTTATCTGATGACCTGATGCGAATAAATGTTTTTTTTTTTCAGGGTCGGTGAAATCGTAGAGAATGTTGGTACGAGTAACCCCGATCAGGGCAATATGGGCCTAGTCGGTAGTCTCTGTTTAAAAGTGTACTTCAAGTCAATAAATTGAAATTCATATATTAAACAGCGTGAAAGATGAATTCTAACAGTCTAACTCCCATCTATAAAGGAAATTCTTTAGCTAAGATTTAAAATGTTGAAATTTATTGCTTTAAAAGAAAGTATAGCCTGGTCCATTAATTTTTTTGAGTTGTTAATGGTGATCCGACCGAACAGGGTCGACACTTCGATGAAATGTGATCGTCAAGGGCTTTCATTCCTGACGTCTGTCAATTTTGTCAGTTGCACGAATCAGTTTTATGAGACTGGGTGGCTCGACTGCTTGCGACTAGTAGTTGGAAACAGCTTCATAGACCGCCACATTTTGCGAGTCCCGTAACAAGGAGTTGCATCGCATCGAATTGCATGGGGTTGACGTCGCCGCTTTACAGTTACAGCGCAGTTACATGGGTCTTAACGATTTAACGTACACTGCATTAGGCCCATTCGTACAAATAATAAATTTATTCGTGCAAAGAGAAACATTAAAAGCAAATAACTCGTTTTTCACTATTAGAAATAACGCTGTATGAAATTTGGACAAACTCCTTTTTCCAGAGACCGACATCAGAGACCTTTCTTCAGAGACCGACATCTTTGGTGGATTCTTGCAGTTAACATGGTCGAAGCGTATGTTACTGAGCTTGATAGAGTTGACCTAAAATTTCTTATTTTTGCATTTTTAATCATAAAAACGAAAATCTCGTAACAAGTTGACACTAATTTAAACCTTGGACACGACAAGTTTGTCCAAGTCTTTTAGGGAAGGTTTCTCTATAATGGTGCAAAAAACTTTATAAATTGATCCGAGGTCTTCATCCATGTGCAAATCTGTATGTGGACTTTTCGGTCTCGCTAAGATCTGGTGTGAAAACCTGTAACTGCCTCCTATTTAGTAGGAGAAGGAGGATGTCCTCTTTTGTGGAGCGATGCGCACTGTTTAACAAAAAATAAAAATCCTAACTGGCTAACGATAACCCTAATCCTAAACCGAACAAAGAATACAATCGATACAATACAATGGCAACAGCCAATCAAGAAACACTTTGTTAAACAGTGTGCATCTATCTTTCACATATTTGTGCATGTCCCCGTTCGGTGCCGTAAACGTGTGTGTAAATGTTTATGATATTCGCTATAATGTGCGAGAAAGGAACAAATTTTTGATGTTGGAAATTTTGAAACCCCAAATGGTGGTTTCCCTTGCTCAGATGTTGGGCAATCCTCCCGTTCCATATTCCTGTCACCTTAATGAGCTTATACATTCCAAGTTTCAGTTCTGCTACCACGATGTGAAGTACAGTGTCTCTTAATTGCCCTACTGGAATAAAGGCCGTGGCTGGCTCGACTTGAACCAATAGGGTTGGAACTGGGTCGTAAAACTCCATCTAAGTAACGAGCTACCCTAATCACCCTACTAAATACTTCACGAAATAGGTACAGCTATGTTGGAATTAGGCAAACTGAGAGCAAGAAGAATAACGTCTGGGCAACTCAAAATTGAATTGTCGCCTAGGAGAAGAAATATCTGAAGCAACCCATTCTTTCTAACCATTTTTTGAGAAACAAGCGATTAAGCTTTGAATAGTCGTTGATATTGGTATCTCAGAACTAAAAGTAGTGCTACGCCATGTGCTGGGAAGCGCCACTGAAACGAAATAGTTACTACTTACACTGTTCTGTCCATTTTTCTTGTCAGCCCCAGTTTCATTTGTGACAGTATAATCAAATCGTAATGCAGAACTTGTTATCCAGGAATCGGCAACATCAAAACTTCCTGTGAAGGTGAATTTTCCAGTCGTCTCCATTTTGACATTCACAGGTGGATCAGGAATCACTACAAATATGATAAAAAATTCCATTGCACGCTATTTATCTTCATTTCATTGTCCTCTATGTAACGCAAAAAGCAATGGTACATCACAATGGCGTAACATTGGTGTACATTCCATTATGTATTGATTTATTTCTTCTTTACCGTAATAATGATGGCGAAATATATATAACAAATGCATAACTCGGTGAAAAATTGATCAGCTTCACCAGGACTCGACCCTCCCGCGTTCAACGTGCAGATTCCTTTCCCCGTTTGGCTATGAAGCAGTCCTGGAAGTACGAATTTCAGAAAAGGATCAAACAATTATCGAGTCAAGCTCTCCAAACATATGGAACACCGTTCTTTCTACGCCATGGGTGACCCAACGCCTGTGACATATTAACTCATATTAATGTTAATCGAACAGACGAAAATGACCTAATGAGGAACACATTATGATTATGAGAAATAAAAAACAATATATATATATATATATATATATATATATATAAACATAGGTCGATGCAAAAACATGGTAATAATATTTGTTTTCTCCAGTGCATCGCAGTACCTTAGTCCTTATATATAAATATATATATATACGGAAAAATACCTGTCGTCAAAAACTGGGCTCAATCCGTTACAGAGAGCTTGTATACAATGACGAAAGAAGACTGAGTGATTACTCCATACTAATTCTAATACACACTACGGTCCGTAGTTCATGGTGGTAGCCGGCGTTGTTAAGGGTATCCTGATACGCCGGCTACCACCATGAACTAAAATACGCTGGAAAGAAGCCCCAACAGAAACGAAACAGAAAAAGAAACATTATTTGCATGGTACAACCCACCCTACAGTAAACACGTCACGACGAAAGTTGGTAAATTATTCCTTCAACTACTGGACAAGCACTTCCCAAAAGGTAACCCACTTCACAAAATTTCCAACCGAAACAATGTTAAAGTCAGTTACAGTCGTATGGATAATATGGCCCACATAATTAGCGCACACAACAAATCCATCTTGGCCAACGGGGCACGCACAAGGAAGGTATGTAATTTCAGGACACCAACCAATTGCCCACTGAATGGTCTATGTCAAACAAAGAACATTGTGTATCATGCGTCAGTCACATCCCAGGCGATTCTTTAGGAGAGGTCACGGCCTGATGTTGTTGCCTGGATTGTCGCCTCGAGAGAAAATTTGGGAACCCCTTATCAACACTATGTTAACTGTAAAATATGCCTACAGATAGTTTTGGTTTTACAGAACAAAAAAGGAAAAATACAAAGAGCAAGTGCAAAAGGCTTTGTCCATTCGTTTTCAGAAAATATCAACCGCGCTTGTTATTGCTTTCCTTTGCCTTTTTGTTTTGAGGTATTTCTTTATATATTTATTTTTTGTTCTGTAGATTAACCACATAATTGTTTACGTGAAAAAGCAATGACCAAAAGGTTCTCCAGAAATGTACCTTTTTTTGCCAGATAGAAAACCTTGTCTGAAGATGACGTTCCAAAATCATTCCTCACGGTAGTTTTTACTAAGTATGCTGTAGACCCATCAACGTGATATCTGTCTATATCGACACTGATGTTTAGCCGTACTTCATGTTGGTCATGATTAGAGAGAATTAATCCATACGGCTCGAACCTAAAATTAAAAGGAGGAAATTGCACAAGGGTAAACCTCAAAACAGCTTTCATTTCTGAGTAAATGAGAACACTTACTGTCAATTGCGTTAACGTAGCCGGGGTTGGGGGGGGGGGCTCGGTAAATGACTGATCTCCCCCTTTTAGCGTCGAAAAAATTAAAAGAAAAAACCTTTCAACATTTTTGAGCAGGAGAAAATCTATTGACAATATGATAGCAACTAGCAACACGTTGCACCAGATTGCTTAATTTGTTCAAAAATTTTCAAAGGGAATGATGGGGGTCCTCCTCTCCCTTGAGAAGTTTTTGAACACCCCTTCATTATATCAGGCAAATGTGTTACCCCTTGCAAATCCCTGCATGGCTACGTCACTGGTCAATTGAAAACTCAACCACCTTCTCTTGTAAAATAGTTTTAATAGTCAACTTAGGGAATTCGACCCTTCCGACTGGGTTGCAAGGTCAAATGTATACATGACAGCCATTTCGCTTTTGTTTACATGCACGCATTTAATTCATGCAGTCCTCTCGACGAGTTGTACACTCTGAAATCAAAAGAGTGAACTTAGTCACTATGTGATCGAGAGAGGTGTAGTTCACTCCATTTGAGTGAAATTTACTCCTGGAAGAGTGCAAATTCACCCCTCCTCGAGTGCCTGCAATTACTCTTGTTTGAAAGTGATCACTGTAAGATCTTCATAAAGAGTGTCAAAACGTCGCTCGGTTGGAGTGAATTTCACTCTTTGTTGAGGCAATTTGACTCCTCGTGGAATGAATTAACACTCCAATAAAGTAAATTCGCACTTATCACTCTTTTATAGGGTGACTTAGTTCCCTCTTCTGATTTAAGAAAAAGCCAAAAGGCATAGTGATTCCTTGCCGAAAGAAAGAAGCGAGAATTTTAGCCCCTTGACCTCAGGCGATCTCAGAAGATAACATATTGAACAGTTTTGTCTCATTTAGAGAGCCCTCCCTATATCGTTGATTTTACACCACAGTGTAGACTTGGCCAAGTCTCTTGTGAGTGTTCCGCAGGGAGCTGCAATCTTTCTCTACAAAGTCCCCGACTTCAGCATAGTACAGCATATCGTATTTTCCTTTTGTCTAATACGCCCTCTATCGGTCTATTCATTGTATCGCTTCTCAATAAGAGACTTGGGACAAATGGTTCCTATGACGTCATATTCATGGGGCTATTTATTATTCATCTTATTCACATAAAACAACACACCTGCCACACTCCTTACCTTCCTGAGGAGTGCAATTTTCAGCACACCTGGAAAATCTAAAACTCAAGGCATGCATTTGTGTGTTTGTGGGGAGGGTGATTGAAAAGAATCTGGCAATTGTTGCACAACAGTAACAAGTGGAAAGACACTGTATACATTACCATCTGTAACTGAGCATCATTCAGTGCATATGAGAGGTCACTTTGGGATTAGCAACAATCCGTCATCACAGTTAAGGTCATTGGAGGATTGTGACTAAGGCATAGCACATGCAGCCTGGTTTCAAATGATTGCAGATAAGTACCTGTAGTTGCATTACTACAGTCTAGTTCTACATTCCATAAACTCTTGAGTCAGTGTAAACTCAGCCAAAGTCCTGTGGCAGGCTTATGCACAAGGTTTCAGCCCTCAGGGACAAAGTTTTGGGGACCAAGGGCTTAAGCTGCAAGGAACTGAGTACAGTATTAAATCTGATTGCATTTATTTCTCTACCACTACTGGGGGCAATTACCAGGTTCTGGGTGAAACTAGAGAACATTTTCTTGGTGTGTGTGTGTGTGGGGGGGGGGGGCAGAGACGTAGGGCCACATAGGACGCACTGCAACCAGACAGGCCAGATAGATGAGTGGTTAATGTAAGTGGTGTAAGGTTACAGGTGGGGTTATAAGTTATCAATCACAACACTGAGACAAGATATTATTGTCCTTCATGGTTTTGGGAAGGTAAAGGTCTACCTACTACATGGTACATAATCTGACAGATATATAGGTGCTCAGCAATTTCGGGGTTCAAGCAAAATAGCCGTGTGCTCTCCCCCCCCCCCCCTCTCTCTCTCTCCCTCTCTGATCAGTAAAAGGAGGAATAAAAATTATCAGATTCATATTGAACACATGTCTATAGTGGATACAGTGTCACATACCTAATTAGTGACAGAACTGCTGTATCGACTGACTCTTTTGCTACAGGCTGTAAGAAAAAATTCATGTGGCCAATACTATACAAGATGGCTGGCAATTTCTACCTTCTCGCGTAGGGTATATGGGTTCGCTCTTAAGCCCCCCCCCCGTCTCATTGGTCCCATGTCTCATAAGTCCCCTTTCATATATTCCATCTTGTTTTGGTGCCCGTATCAAAAGTCCCATACCTCACAGCTTCCTCACCCAATTAACTCGTTTGGGATTATAAGGGGTTCGGGTTAGAGATAAGGTTATGGGACATGATCACCTGAAAATATGAGGGGAACAACGACGTGGGGAACCAATGCATATCACAGGTAAAAAACCTATATTAGATTAATAAGGAATACCATATGGGTAGTCCACGTGGGGGGATATTAATTGGGCAGCTGACCTATATTCTCCCCACATATCAGTTGTTTGCCTTAGAGCTCATATCAGTCAAGTGGATTACCTTATAAAGGCCACTTATAAATCCCGGGTGCAACTGGAATGGACGGGAATGGAAAGCTACCCACTGGTGATGCTACGGGGGCAGCCAAGAGGGGCATGTATATTTTCCTCTCCCCCGATTTTGGCCTGTGCCTCGGCCCCTAACTTAGGTCAGTTAAGAATTCGGTTAACGAAAAAAAAAATAACATACCTCTTCAGACTTAAATTTTCGTACAGAGATATGCTGAAACCTTGCAAGTTTCCGGCCTTTGACCCCCTGGACCCCATCCCCAGAAATGAGCTCTTTGGAATATGCTTTTAACTTCCAACATTATCCTTTGCCTTGAATTTGTTCCGCACACAGTCCAATTTTGACGTTCTGGCGCTGCCGCTGCTTATATCAAGGATTGTGATATACCGAAATGGGGAAGTAAAGAGATGGGACTATAAAGACAATTTTCCCCCGAGGTTTGACGGCAAAACTATCCTTTAGCCTGGAAATAACGGTACATTTTGCTCCTATCCATTTGACATATCTTTCTGTATTCTTCGTTCAGTACTTTTTTAGCTGAAGGGAATTTTAGCTTTCGTTCGTTGCATTACTTGTAGTCTATATAGTCACAGTGCAATATGCCAGCGTAACGTGATCAATTCGCATAACTGCTTCAAGTACTAATTCAAGGTGCTAAGTCGCTTCAAGGTAAGCATTGCTTCACGATATCGTGCCCGTAGGATCGATCGAATTGTCACCTATATTGTAGTAATTACTTTACATCATGCGAAATTTCCATTTGTGGAGTATTCTGCTTTTGTACGAGGGCAAAAACATTGCGTTTTCTGGTTTGCTTCAATTGGAGACGTTACTACTTTTCAGGGTTATAAAGAACGATCGTATTTTTGGTTTACCATGAGAGATATCAATTTACGCTTAAACATTTAAAATAAAGAAATGTTTACACGTATGCTTACATATTTTATTACAAAATGTATGACCAAGGGCGTTAACATTATTCACTCTCGATTCTATACAACCCTTCAATATGAACATTGTAGGCTACAGTGTTTGTTGAGAAAGTTGAATGATTGGTAGGGCTGATTAAGTTTTAACGTAAAAAGTAAATAGCCTCATTAGTGTGACGTCATAGAAACAACTTGTCCCAAGTCTCTCATTGAGAAGCGATACCATGAATAGGCCGATAGAGGGCGTATTAGACGAAAGGAAATTACGATATGCTGTACTATGCTGAAGTAGGGGATTAGGTAGAGGGAGTCATCAGCTCCCTGCAAAAGACTTGACCAAGTCTAGGAAGGTCGCGAAGCGCGCCAAAATTTGTGCTTCTCTTTTTTTTTTAAATTTCCATAGACTATCATATTCGGTATGCCTATCGGGGTACAGTATATTTCCACAGTCCATTCGTGATGTGTGTCGGGTCTGTCGGTACCTACGAAATCGGCCAATGTATACGGCCAAAACAGCCCCAAAACTCAAGTGGGGAGACCGAACCCTGCCCTTTTACTTTACGTTAGTGAATAAACTGTCTTTGAACCTTTGGCACATAAGCTAGGGCCCAATTCTCTCACCCCCAGTAGTGGGCCAATTCTCCTTACCTTCTTACTAAAGCCCCTCTCAAAATTGTCTGAAATTCATCCTCAGCCAGACACAATCTTGGTATATTGCTTAATTTAAGGGTGAGTACAGATTGAAAAACTCAATATGTATAATCAAAACACTCTCAGTACAGTTCTTGCTGTGTAATAAAAGCTTTGGTTCTTCGCATTGTTTGAATTAGCTGACAATCAAAGGGCTGAGTCAATTGAGAACTTGGTAAACCCCTTCAATAACTGAAGTCTGGGGTGAGCGGACTTGCCCTTTTAAATTTTTGTGAACTGAAGTACCGGTATTTCTTTCATGGGAGAATACTATCACTAATGTTTGATCAAAATCCTTCCTTCGATACATTTAGCAATAACGTCACTTAAGCTAAAGCGCGTATTGAAAATGAAATTTTCTTTGAGCTTGGGTTAACTTAGCTGACCCAGATCTTTCGTAGATGTCCATAGACAGTTCGGCCGCTTCGTTGTCCGCTCTTGTTGAAAAACACCAGATGGTTGTGTTAGGACTATCTAAACAGTTTGGCATGGGTGGCTTTTGCGGTTTTTCTGAGAAAAAATAAGAAAATCAAATTACTTAAACTACACTTGCGAACCTCAATTTTTTCTAAGCATAGGAGATACGCTAATCAGAGAGCTGTTAGCTCCCTTCCCTAATCTAGACTGAAAACCGGTGCCCAACTGAAGCACCGAAGTATGCCCGATTCATCAATGCTTTGGCCAATGCGGTGAGGGCATAATAGCGGCCCTACGACGTGGCAACAGGGGGAAAGACTTGACCCCACGTTTGGGCAATTAGAAGTTAGGTTAACACAGAAAAAATAATATACCATCCAAAGAGTTAGTTTGTCATTCAGAGATGTGCTAAAAACTAAGAACTTCCGGGGGCTTCCTTCCTGGACCCCTACCTCCAGAAACCGACGCTTTGGGCTCGGTTTTGCGCTGCGTCAGAAAAATTTTGCCCCAACATTATCCACTGCCCTTAGTTTGCCCCCCAATTTTGACATTCTGGCTCAGCCAGTGTGTGGGGCTGCAGCTCCCACCCCCGTCCCGTAGGGCCATGATTGACAGCATTAGTTTTTGGGTGACATCGATATTAAGTACACAAATACGTGTACTTCTAATGTTGTAACGTGTAGCCCCTCGTTTTTTATATCAATTAATATTCTCTTCTTACCTCCTACGACGACGGTGTATATTGCCTCTGTGCCCGTGTTGTTACATTTGTAAACACCACCATCTGTAAATCGTTCTGTGATAGGCGTGTAGGTCAGTCCCGTCTCATTTACAAGAACTTCGTCATTTTTAGACCAAACTATGTAAGAAGATGTGTTATGGTCCGGACAGTTAAGATTTTTACGTCTACCCCGAGCAATGGGTGTATCTGCAGAGCGGAAGATATTTAGACACTTACTCCATATTATCGTGGTTGCCTGTTCATATCAATATAATAATCTTTCACCTTACATACAATGCCGTGAGAAAGTTAACACTAATATGTAGACTCAGGCTTATCTGGATTAGGTGACATTTCTAGTGGTGTGTTCAGGCAAAAGTCTGAATCTGATGCGATTTGCTGGCTTTAAGGCCCAGTTCTATCACCCCAAAACAGTACCAATTCTCCTAACCTTCTTACTTCAGCCCCTCCCACAATTGTCAGAAATTCATGCTCATTCAGATACAATCTCAGTTAATTGCTTCAAGGTGAGTTAAGAAAAACTCAATTTGTATAATCAAAACACTCCCAGTACCGTTCATGCTGTGTAATATAAGCTTTGAAACTCTGCATCGTTAGAATTAGCTGTCAATCAATGAGCTGAGCCAATTGAGAATTTCGGTACCCCCGTACCAAAATTGTAGCTTGGGGTGAGAGGTTTGGCCCTTTAACGCGATGAGGATAAGGGAAATTTGCTAGACCTGCTGGCCTAAAGCGATGAGGATAAGGGAAATTTCCTAAATCGCCCCCTCCCCCTTTCAGTGATACGCAGCGGATGTCTGCCTTGATGTGAACGAACCTTTTACGCAGGTCAGACCAGATGACCCATAGCTATTGACCAAGGAGTTAGACTTAACGACAATTCAAGATATGTTTAAAAACGGTTTCAAGCACGGTTTTAGGCCCAAGTTTGGTTTCGAATACAGCCTAAATACGGTCCTTCCATTAAAAGCCTCTTCCGACAGGCGGGAAATACCTTTGGCGTATTTTACAATCTCCAGCCCACACTGGGGATTCTCGGAGGGGACGAGATGAGTTTCATTCTGGGTGAATATTTGTTCAGGGTGAAATGTGAAAATGAACATTGGCCCAGGAGCAACGTGGAATTTTCTAGAGGCGAATAGAGGACTCCTTCAACCTTAGTCTGGTTACGGGCTTGGCTCAGACACTTAATTCGCTTAGAGGAAGAACAGAGGAACAACTAACAAGACGCTGGAAGGAAGCGATTTTTCTCATCTGACTCTTTTGTGACTAGTTGCAAGGATTAAAAATAAAGTTTTACAGGTCACAGGTTTTCTCAGGAAATATTCTTTTACAGTGGATGTAATTATCCACCAATGAAATGAATGATCATGTATCACCTTACCACCAACCATTACGTCAAACATTTCAATTCCAACGGTGTTGTTGCAGATGTAAACACCGCTATCGTCAAACTGAGCACGTTCTATTTGGTAAATCGGTTTACCCGTCCAGTTTGGTAACAGGTTTTCATTTTTTGTCCACAACAAGCCTGGCAAGTTGCCTTCAAAAACCTGAGACGCATTTTTTACAGTACAATGTAATGTGAATGGATTGTCCAGTACTACGGTGACGTTTTCTGCAAGAAAAAAATTAAAGGAAACACTATAAGGTCTAATTGTAAACTTAAGGTACCATATAATGGGAACTGTTTTTCCCAGCACTTCTAATCGCTCATGGCTAGTAAAAGGCATGTAGGACTTAATACTTATAACATTTCCACGAAAATATCTACTCTTCCCCTTACCCCCCGGTACGCCTGTGGTTAGTACCCACGAATGACTCGACTTAAAAGAGTAACTTAAGACGTGCAGTGGCGTAGCCACCGGCTGGTTTTTTTTTTTTGGGGGGGGGGTTCAAACCCCCACTACCCCACTACCCCACCTTGAAATGCAAAAACACCTTTAATTAGCGGTTCTCCCTCCCCTTAGACTTTTTCTTCATGTCGTGACCCACCCAACCCCTCTATGACACAATCCTGACAACGCTATACTGGAACCATATGAAGTTACTGGAAGTCAACGTTCATTCATGCAGGCAATGTCATTGGTTTAAATTGTTCTCAGCATTGGGGGATTTACCTCATTTTAAAAAAGAAGTCACTGTGAAAATGGAAATGTTGTCTCATATGACCCTCTTCGTCTGGATCGCCACCAATGCACTTTTCTGCTAGCGTTCCGTATGACAGGGATCTTAGTTTCACTACGTGACACTCATTGCCCGCATTATACACGAGCAAACTACCAAACATTTCATTGACCAGTTGACGTTGACGATTAACGTTTCTACAATGATCTACAATGACAATGCATTTGAAACAACCACTTTTGTAAAAGGTTTTTAATAAATTCAACCATTTCGTAATAAATTTACCGTACCACTTTTGTAATAAAAATCTGTTTCAACCACTTTTGTAATTGTGGTAGGTTACGGCTGACGAGGGCACTTTTTTGGATAATTTTTTTTTTATTATTATTTCATTTCTCTTGCTCATAAAGACAAAACACGTTAATTACAACAGAAGCATATGGGCTTATCTTTGTTACAAAATGGGAAAAAAAATGGTTCATCATGAAGGTAAAGACAACGTGGGATCTCGCACCAGAAAAACAAAAGGGGAGGAGAAAATCAAAGAAAGGGGACAAAAGGGAAAAACAATGGGAATTGTGGGGGTAATTAATCAGTCTATAATTCATTTAATTGCATAATACAGAACCACGGGAACCAAAAGTTATACCATTCATGACTTTTCATATTACGAAACAAAATATCTTTCTGGATCATAAAGTAATCTTTCAAAAAAGTAAGTAATCGAAAATAACTAGGAAGGGCTTTCTGTTGTTTACATTTACAAATAAAATATTTAACCAGGGTAAAAATCAAATTCAATTCTCGATTAAAGTTTGACACCAAAAGCACTGTTGAAATATCGATATTGACCCCTTTAAAATCAGCATGCCTCAAAGAAATATGAAGGTTATGCCAAAGTTTATTGACGTGACTACAGCTGAATAAATGTTCAATTAGTTCTGTATATTCATGGCAAAGGTCACATTTATCGCTTGTTTTAACTTTAATCATACACAAAAAAAATATTTGTCGGAATAATTCTATTTACTACACTATAATGGAACCATCTTAACTTTGTGACTTTAGAGTAATGGAAAGGGGCACTACAATAAAAAGCCCAGTTTTCATTGTTAATCTCAATGAATTGACACCACCTAGTATACGTTTTATTGTGAACGTCTATTTACCTTATGTAAACCGCCTTAGAGGTAAGAGTACCACATGTGGTAAGACTATTTATAAAGCTGTTAATAGGGGATGCTGGTCTTATAAGTGTACCACAACAAATTTCATCCCAAACCGATTTAATAGAATTAACAATGCCATAATATTTTAAAAAGATTGATGAAATTTGGTATGTCTGTATGAAACTGTCGTAGGAAAGAAAAGAGCCATCTCCAGAGAGCAAATCTGAAATAAAGCGAACACCTTTCATATACCAATGCCTGTAATACACAGGAGAATTATTAATCTGGACTAAACTGTTATTCCAAATCGACATGGTATGTTTGTTTGAACTATGCTGCTTAGAAACGATTTCATCCCTAAGAAAATTGTAAGTGGTCTCTAACAGGTTCTTCCGAAATGGGTTCTCAATTTTTTGACTAGCCAATTTCAAACAGAGATCCCCATGGTTATAGAAAGCATCAATACTTATACCAAATACATGGAGATAGTAAATACTAAACTCCGAATTCTCTTTTTTTTAAAAAGTGACCAAAGTTCCTAATCTTTAGGGCCAAGCAGTGTTTATGGAAGTCAATCATCTTTAGCCCCTCATCTCTGTAATCTTGTATCAATTGCCCTCGGCTTATCATTTCAAGCAAATCAAAATAACATAGAATTAACTTTACTATCTATATAATCTACCGTCGGCAGTGGAAGTGATCTTATGTAGTAATGGAAACATGGTACCATTAATGACTTAACAACTGCAATACGACCTAGAACAGTAAGATTCCTCTTTTCCCATAATTTTTTAATGTCAATGCTTTATTCATTGCTTTTTCATAATTTTTAATAAATATACTTCCTAAATCAGTATTGAAAACAATACCTAATAATGTGAAGTCTTCCCCACGATTCCAGGGAATATTACATCCTCCTTTTAGAGGGATAGAAGAACCCTTTAGACTTCTCAGTCCCACCAAAATGGATTTACCTAAGTTAAGCTTCAGACCCGATTAAGTGCTAAAATAATGTTATTGTGTCATAACCCTATTAAATGATGTTTCGTCACCGTGAAAGAAAAAAGTTGTATCATCTGCATATTGGACTAGTTTAAAGCATTTACCACCAATATTAATACCATGGATATTTTCATCATTGTTGATAAGACAACTCAAGAGTTCTACACATAGGATAAAAAGTTATGGAGAGAGGGGATCACCCTGTCTACAACCCCGCTTAATAGCTATTTTTGCGAAAGATATCCATTAACAAGTATCGAGGAATTATTACCAGCATAAAAGGTATTATACCACTGGATAATTGATTGTCCAAATTTAAAAAGATTCAGTACCCTTCCAAAAAAATTTCATGAAATACTATCAAAGGCCTTTTCAAAGTCAATCCCAAATAAAATACCTGGTTCATCATTTTCTTCTAGATAATACATTATGCCAAACACTGTACGAATGCTGTCAAGGATATTACGACCTTTAAGAAAACCACTTTGGTTGGATGAAATAATTGTAGGCAGAACTTTTTTAAAGCGATTGGCAATGCAAGACGATTCTATTTTGTAGGAAACATTAAGCAATGATATTGGTCTCCAATTATTTAGATAACAGCGGGGTTTATCAACTTTGGGAATGAGGGTGAATACACTATGTTTTTGTGTTACTAATACTAGGACGTTCTCGTAAGCAAAATTCAAGGACCGTAACACAAATTGACCAATTTCGTTCCAAAAGTATTTATAAAATTCAGCGGTGAAATCGTCAGGTCCCGGAGATTTATCATTTTTCATGTTTTTAAAACCCTTCTTACTTCATCATACATTAATGGACCTTCAAGACAACTAGACTGATCGCTTGAAAGGGATATCACTTTGTCAGAAAAAAAACTGGGACAATGCATCATGACTTAAATCATTTAGCCTAGTTTATATAAATCATGACAGTATTTAGTCACTTCCCTTATCATTTCATCCTGATCATAGATATCATGCTTATCAGTGCTAATCAAATGATTAATAATCTTACTAACATGATTCCTTTTTTTCCAAATTGAGAAAAAATTCGAAGGGTTTCTCATCATGTTCAACCCAATCTGCCCGGGCCCTATCAAAAGATTCCTGTAATTTTTTATCCCGTATAGCTTCAAGTTCTTGATTTAACCGATCAATATAGTTCCTTATGTCCTCACAATCATTATAAAAAGGATTAATACTGTCTATTTCATTAACTAAATACTTTTCCCTGTTATTTTCCGACAGCTTCTTATAGGAAAAAAGGAAGATGGATCGCCCTGTACTATTGCAAGGAAGCGTTTCGAAAAATAATTAATCACTAATGACAAATTGAATTTCACTTTTTGCAATATTACAAATATTCGAACGAGAATATGGAAAACAGGCATACTAACTACCAATAATTCTTTAATCATTTTCACATAATTGTCATCTTCAAGCAAGGAGTTATTAAATTTCCATACACCCCTTCCAAGTTTAATGTTTCTTAAATTAAAGGTTGTACAAATCAATGAATGATCAGTTCTATAACCAGGTGAAATTGATGACCGTGACACAGCATTTAACAAGAAGTAATCCAATCTACCTTGCTTAACATGATTTCTTTTACGCCAAGTGTAATGCCTACCCTTAGGGTGAATTAATTACTCGCCACACGTCATACAAATTCATTTCACTTATCATATTCAACACAATCTGCCTTGCTCGTGGGTTATTAACATCAATGTAATTAAACGTATCCAAATCTGGATCCATAATGACTAGATTCCAATCCCCACAATAATACAGTGGGGGTACCAAAATCTTATAATATTGTGATGATGTTATTAAAGAATTCAGGTTTATCATCATTAGGTCCATAGATAACTACAAGTGATATGCAATAGTTACGTGTCTTTATAATATGAGGATTTGAAATTCACGTAGATAATAAATGAAGACGATTAAAGGCTGATGGACCCCTTTAATGACTAAAAACAAGCGCTAACCGGATCGGTCTATATTTTGTAAATGTACAGACACTTTGTACAGCGTACGCCTTCCGAACAATTCTAGACTAAATTTTTAATTTACGAAGCCGGAACTGAAATGGCGACTATAAATATACATTCTAAAAATAAAAAAGAGTGGAATTTCACCAGGTAGGATAGTGATATTTGTAAAGTTCAGTACAAAAGAGCGGAAATTCACTCCACGAATAGTGAAGTTCACTTCAAAAATTAGAAGTTTAACTCTTAAAGGAGTGCCGAAAGGGACTATTCCTTAAAAGAGTGATCCTTCGTTATACAGTAGTAAACTGAATATCAACTCTTCCCTCTCTTCTTGGAGTGAATTTCACTAGTCTTGGAGTGAATTAGCACTTTGATTGAGTGAATTCACAATTTTCAGTCTATGAGAGGGTTAATAAGATCACTCTTGCTTTAGAGTGCCTCTATCTGAATAACTAACTAAAAACTACACGGCCCGTCGTTGATTTATACCCTACCAGTAAGGAACTTTAGTGCTCGCCCCCCCCCCCCACCCTCCAAAGAAAACAAAACAAAACAAAAACCTTTGATCCGCCTCTTTTTCTCTTTTATGTCTACAATTCTACACGGGCTTTTATGGCTCTGGAACAAAAGGTGACTATTCTCTGTCAAATTATGATTGTTCCATTTCTATTAAAGTGTGCTGCAAGAAACACTAACGGTGCAATAAATCTGAAAACATTTGAATTAAGTATGCGGTACTTACCAATCGCTAACCCCAAGCTAGCAATGACCAGAAGGAGGAAATATCTCGCAAGGACACTTGAATCTGTAAGAAGAACAAACGGTTACGATGAACATGAAACAAGAAAAGGAAACTTAAAAGAGGAATTGTGGGTCAAAAATTTGTCTGCAACATCAATAGCTAAATATGCATTGGCGGCCCTCTGTGTATATTTATGCCAGGAGAGGAAAGGGAATTTGGTTAGGGTTTTACGCCCTAACTTAGCCTTCTGGTTTAATTCAGCCTCACCCACGGCTTTTTTTTCAGTTGTGGAGCACTGGCTTGTTATCACTACGCCTTTGCTTATGGCGTAGTGATATCAGTCACAATGGCGGGGTTGTTTCTGAAATCCCCACAACCCACGACCTACAACCCAAAACCCACAGCCTTGGTTGACTCGTAGGTCGTGGGTCTTGGGCCTTTAAGTAATGTATATATGGCTATTAATTAAACTCCACAGCCAAGGTTGTGGGTCGTTGTGTCGTGGGTTGTGGATTTGGTGCTGTGGGTTTAAGAAACAACCCAACAGGGTAGGTTACTTTCTGTTTAAAGTCTTTGGTTTGACACGGCCTAGGAATCGAATCACGAACCAATGGTAGTACGATGTAAGACCTCCTGATCTAAGCTTGGGAAAAGAAAAAAATGCAAAAAGGGCAAAAAAGTGATCACTAATGCATAAGCTCATAACCGTTTAGTGCATAAAAATGTAGTAGCTCCACAATCCCGAAGGACCACAAACCCAAAGCGACACGAGAGGCCGGACTCACTTGCCATATTTACAGTATATACACTATTTACACCCAAACCAAAACAAAACCAGACCCAAAGAGACAGAACTCGTAGCACGTACGTTTTCTTCGGGAACCCAAACTGAACCTAACTGGGCAAAATACCAGCGCCCATTGCCCAAGGATGTGGCGGGGCTGTTGTAACCTCACCATTCCCACGTTTTAACTAGCTCCACAACCCAGTGCAGTTAAATTCCTACCCAAGGTTTGGTCATTACGTAGGATACGAATCATGTGACGTTAAGTATTGAAGGATTTTGCAGGAACTGCAAAGACAGTAATGTTGGAACCTATCTTTCAGTTGTAAAATGGCGCCATCGTTCTCACCAATTGTTTCGAATGGATCCAAAAATGGGTGCCACTCAAATATTACACACATGAGTACAATTTGGGGGCTTGGAAAGACGTGTTATGATGGAATACATGAAGTAAATACTGGCAAATTTTTTATTGGGTAAACATTGCCGGCTGAATGCACTACCATACTTAGGCATAATTGTAGTTCTTTTTTCCGAAGAGGGGAGGACATCCCTTCCCTGTGGCACCTAGATCCGTGGCCAGACAAGGTTTTGGAGGGGCGAAATATTCCCAGGTGGCCAAATGCATAAAATTTATGAAGTCAATGGTAAACTTTAATCCCTCCAAGAGGGACGAAAAGTTTTTTTTTGAAGGGGCGAAGCCTCTTCGTCATCCCCTTTGCTACATGCCTGTATATATGGTCCCACCCAAGAACAGAAATAAGTAATCTTTGCAAAATCATGCCTACGGGCCTAAAATGCTACCGTATCCTATCCAGAAAACTGTACACTCTAAAATCAAAAGAGTGAACGAAGTCACTCTTTGATCGAGTGAAAAGTGTAAATTCACTCCATTAGAGTGATAATTCACTCCAAGAGGAGCAAAGTTCCCTCCAAAAAGAGTGAAGTTCACTCCAAAAAGAGTGAAATTCCCTTAAAACGAGCGAAGTTTCACTCTTGATGGAGTGCCCACAGTGATCGCTCTTAAAAAAGAGCGATCATTGCAGGCACTCGTGGAAGAGTGAATTTTCCCTCTTCCTCTAGTGAATTTCACCCTTTTTGGAGGGAACTTCACTCTTTTAAGAGGGAACTTCACTCCTCTTGGAGTGAATTATCACTCTAATGGAGTGAATTTACACTTTTCACTCGATCAAAGAGTGACTAAGTTCACTCTTTTGATTTTAGAGTGTAACGTCTCCCGATCCCGCACCTCGTATTTCTTCTTCATGGTGTCTCTGTGCTACCCCCCCCCCCACACACACACATTCTCAGTTATACGATTGGATATCACCTGACCACCCATTACATTTAGCCTCCAGATCGGCTTTATTTAAGACCTTAACAGATAATGTGCCTCCTAAATAAATATCTGTGGTATCTTTTCTTAGAATGTTGCAGAAGTATAGTAAATGACTCATCAAAGGCAAATGACGTCTTTCACACAGTCGTTTTGTTTAAAATCATCAGATAGTTAATAATGGTAGATATGACTTATTCATGGATCCAAGAAGGGTTCCTGGCTCAAACGCCTTTCGCCGAGTTGATATCAAGAAACGAATGTTCGAAACTCCGTCTGATTCTTGAATTAATCATGAAATATGAGCAATTAAGGAGATATTATTTATTTCTCCGGTTTCACGGCCATTTGCTTTTGTTGCTACTTGGCAACTTTTTCGTAAGCACATTAAGCCTTGAAGAAATACATATGCAAGGTAACATTTGCAAAAAACGTACGTCTGTATCAGTTTGACATGGAGGGAACGGTTCATACGATGTATTATTGAACATAAAAACTATATTTTCGCCAAAATTACTCTCAAATATTAGCCGAGTGCCCTACACTCTTTCTTAGAACTAAGATTTATTGGTAAGCGTTTACGTCACTGAAAATTTTCACTAAAGAGCAAGCTTGTGAAGTTCCTATTCTCATCAGGGTCGTCGATCCTTGGTGGCCTCGGGGAGAAACTTCCTCACCGATGAAAATATTGAAGGGTAAGCAAATCGTTTTTCCTAATAATTCAGTCAGATTGAAAAGCAACATGCAGAATAAACAAGATATGACATTGTGGTATATAGACGACCTTAAGGAAACGTCAATTTGAGCCATTAAAGTTATGATGACAGCGTATAATAAAAAAATACTGCAATTATCATGCGCCATCCACATGTAGGCTATATTCTGTGGGTGCCCTCCGTAGTAAGTGTATGCGTGTTTGTTTATAGGTGTACATGGTTACGTGTGTTCTCCCATTCGAACAGGTACATTGCTTATAGACGAGTACTGTCCGAAACTCGTTCAACGTGTTCTAGCTGTTGTAAAATTTTTGTGCCCAATCCACAAACCAAATCTACACCCCTGCCCTTTCCACGCGACCCACTAGCACCATAGCGTCTATCATACTCTGTGTAGCAAAGGCCTTTGATTTAGTTGCTGCATGCGCTATTACTCAGAAAAGTATTTCATTTACAGATATTTCAGTAAACACATGACCGCTTTGAATGAGAATTTCAAAACAGTCAGGCTTCATATTGAGGTAAGTGCCACCTGCAATGGTCACACTAATGCCACTATGTATTTACATCCACAAAGTCAAGAACAGTAGCGTAGCCAGCGGGGGGGCAGGGGGGCAGAGTGCCCCCCCCCCCCCCCCCCCACACAGAAATTTTGGGGACGCGATGGGCGATGTTGAAAAAATGAAGGGGAGCCAAAAAAATAAAAAAAAAATAAAAAAAAATAAACGGCAAGAGGAGGGAGGGAATCGGGGACATTTTTTTTTACAGTTTTTCGGGGGGGGGGGGCTCTTAGTCGTTACGATAAAGTATGCAGTCCCCGACGGCGACTAGTCTCCCCGATGGTTAACCTATTTTTCGCTCTCAAGGGACAATTTCCCTAATAAGAACCCCAAATTTTCGGCGCGCTACGCGCGCTGTAGATTCACTCCAGTTTTTCAGTACTTCCATTCCACATGTCTAGAAATTGTAAGTCCTCTTACCAAGTAACTGGTAGGCAGAGTGCACAGGTTATGCAGTGGTCGTAAATTTTATCCCATATCACAAAGCCTAGTTGCTGTTCTCTTGTGTGTGTCATGTGATAGGTCAGATGTTGAGCTACTCACGGAGCATAGTTTGGCTATTTTATCGGGTATTCCAGGTGGTTTCGACACAATGTATGTTATCCCCGATACGGTCTACAACCCCTACAGTTTTTTATTTTGTTTCTTTTTGTTCTTAATGATTACATAGGCTATGTTATTTTTGTGAGCCCACCCAAAAATTTCGCGCGCTTTGCAATTTCACGATTCAGATTCAAAAGAACACTAACTCGGCTTTTAAAATATTAAGGAACATTGTGGAAAGTGTGCCCAAGGCTGCAATGATATGGGATAGTTAGTCTCCTTCATACCACCCTCTCGACATAGGGGCTGTGGAACTTGTGGTCGCTGGCATGGCCCGCCCCCTGTCGGGGATAACTTGTCGCCTTCTCATGGTCGGTTTAGTTACTTTGGCTTTAAACAAGAGTTATTTCTGCGATAAAAACCAAAATGTTCGGTACGCTTTGCACACTCTTCCTCAGTTCCGTTACCTAGAGCTAATAAAGTACAAACCCTTCCCATCTTTTCATGTAAATTAATAAGTAGAATAAATGGATTAATGTTCATGTCGGGAATTTCATCTCATTTCGCTAAACTTAGTTAATTATCTCTTGTGTCAGTCGTGCGGTACGGACTCGAAGAAGAAATTACAATATAATCTGTGTCCGATAGGGAACAAATGCCGGGACAATTTATTGACTTATATAAGATTTAAATAAGTACAGATTCTTTCTAGTGTAGGCTAACCCCCAAAATATTTGCCCCCTTTTCCACGGTTAAATCAGTGCGGAAATATCTTCCTCTAGCATATACAAATTTGATGTCGTATATGGCTCGCAATGACAGGTATAGTTCACAGGTTTTCTTCAAACCTCTCTCATCAACTCATCGACTGCATCCTGGCTGTCGGGGCTTGGGTCGCTCCCCACCCTGCCCCTCCCCCGTTCGGAGAGTGGCCCTTCGTCGGGCAAATCCTGGCGCCAAGCCTGGAGGGAAGACACATTTTTCCAGTTATGACTTGTATATGTGTAATGAAGCAATGAACTAGAAATGGAAGCTGCATTTTTTGGAGAGCGGCAACTATTTTGGAGGGGCTGTCAATTTCACTAGGAGGACGTGTCGGCCCTCTAAAACTCCCTATGGAGAACACTGGAATCTAGTATAAAAAGAACAAAATATAGCACCATATTGCATTTAAGCTCTTCGAGACAGCAAAACATTCCAAAAGGGGAAGGTGACACAGGAGACAGGCCCGTGGTCAGGGGGTTCGCACTTAGTCCCGCCCATACCTAATTTTTCTTATTTTTATTTTTTTTTTATTTAAATGGAGTTTTGGCGTTTTTCAGGGCAAAATGTCAATTCCGCTGGTTTAGCCAACTAAATGTAAGCCTTATGAGTAGCTGTTTTGTTCCAGTGCGACACAATTCCCTAGGGCCCCATTGACTCGTACCGAGTAACCTTCTTACAGTCACACACTAACCCTGCTAACTCTCGAGGGAATAAGGAAAACATTGATACAAGATTGAAAATGTCCAAAAATTCCAACTTAGGTGTTCACCAGATCGCTCAATTTTTATGTAAAATCTCCTTGGGGCAGGAGGGGGAGAACCACACCTTCTCCCAGTTCGGTCGCTCGGCTCCTCACTTGGGCGCTTCGCTCCCTCAAGAAACTGCCACACCCCAGTGACGGCGATGAAAAATGAAAAAGTTTGGGCTAAAGGTATGTTCAGTCCCTCAATATTTGTCAAGTGCTCCAATTAAGAAGTGGGGAGAATTTCGAAGTTGGGCTGAACGTATTCTTGCTTAAAACACTCGGGAAGTGCCGTTTCCGGCCATCTGAGGGGTTTGTAAAACCAAAAATTTTCTTGTACGCTCCGCGCCAATCGATGTTAGAGCTCCGCTTAGAAACATGTATTAACATTTTTCATTGATTGATTTTTTTTTTTTTTTGCATTAATTGAGAAATATCAGAAATGAGATCCATATTTCTAGACTGGGAACATGCAGCATAAAACACTCGGGAAGTGCCGTTTCCTGCCATCTGAGGGGTTTCTAAAACCAAAAATTTTCTTGTACGCTCCGCGCCAACCGATGGTGGCGCTCCGCTTAGATAGTCCCGTCGGTCAAGATTGGGGACGATGAGTCGACTTTGCCCCCCCCCCCCCACAAGAAAATCCTGGCTACGCCCCTGGTCAAGAACAAATGACCCATCAGATTTTAGGCCAAACAATTGTCTTTTAAATGATATGCAGATCATGTGCATCACGTGACAAATGAGTTCAGAAGAGGTCAAAAAGTTCCGAAGTTTAATCTTTGACCTATTTTTTTGCTATGCCTTTTTAGAATGTTACTGTGTACAGTTAATGAGTCTTTTTGGCTTGTATAGACCTGAAATAGTTTAATAGCATCTATTTACACTCTGTTACACCCCTAAAGTTCCAGGGTTTTACTTATGAAGAACCACTAGCAAATGAGAAAACAACTAATGAACAAAATGCTGATAAACTTACTTCCACAGTTCAGAATTGGCAATTAATTAATTAGTGATAACAATTCAACACAGTTATTACACTTTCTTCATTTTAACATGTACAAAATCATTTCCTTTCATCGCAATGAAATTTATTGCATCGTGGCAAGTACATATTTGCAATGTTCTTATTAATTAATATTCTTGATTGCATTGTCTCTGGTAAGGTGATAAAAATGCAATTAAACGTTTTCACGATTTCAAGTCAAGGTTATTTTTATCCCGGAAGTAAAAAATATATGACACGATAACTTTTTAATCGAAGGTACCTCTAGGCTAATCAAGTGTTGAAAAACTATTGAATTACAATGGGAGGGGTATACCCGAGTTGTACAATTAATGCTAATGTTGTTAAGTAACATGCTAGTGTAAAGCATGTCTAATCAACCTAATACAGGGAGTGAACACTGTTAGGAGGTCATTAGTGCTTAAAAAATAAAATGGGACTTCCATTCAAATGAGAACGTTTGTCATGTTGTTACCAAATAAACGGCAATCACAGATAAGAAGCGGACACAAAACTAGCCCTGCATGCATCATATGCTCTGAACTGTGATTCAAATGGCATAGGCATCATACGGAACCCCTCTTGAGACGTTGGCATTACTGTAATTACCATAGTTTTAATTACTGAATAGAGTAAAAAAGTGATTGTAGACTTCAATCACAGGGAGAATCGCCAAACATCCCGTTTATCTGACATTGATATGTCGCTCGAAGAAAAGAACGCACTTATTGGTTTTCATGCATTTACTGGGAATAAATACTTTTCTGCAATTTTCGAAATGCTAAAGCAACGTGCTGGAATATTTTAATAGATAGGCCTAGTGCACGATTTATGCCAGTATTTCAAGAAGTAGGGACTGATTTTCTACCTTCGAAAATCGGCAATTAAAAGAATTCCTTTGTTTGCTGTTTGGTAGTCAGGCACTAAAAAGTTCAAGAGAACGTATGAATCACAAAACAAGACCATTTACATGTCTTTGTTGCCTCCGTGTATAAGGGCAGTCTGATCACTGCACATTTTACCTTCTTGTTACGTAACAATAGTGTGGAGACTCTCTTTGACCAGCAGATACCAGTGTTGTGAGTACTCGAGACCGGTCTCGGTCTCAAGACCGGTTTTCCCTGGTCTCGATCTGGACACTTTGTTGGACCCTTGCAGTCTTAGAAATTGTTCTGGTCTCGCTTAGTTTGAAACCGGCCAAAAATTTGACGTTTTTATTTCTTTAAGTAAGATGAATTAAGTTTTTAAATAAAAAAGTGAAAGTTTACATTAAAAGACGCACTCTTAAAACACCGGAGTTAAATTTAAACGGGATCTGTGTACTATTTACTCCAACATAATCCTGGTTCATTTTTTCATGAAATCCTGGTTTGATTTATGCAAATTCTGGTTTAACTAACACAAATTTTGGGAAACGTAATCAGGATTATGTTGGAGTAAATAGAACACCGATCCAGGTTAAATTTAGCCCCGGTGTTTCAAGTTAAGAGTGGGTATTTTTTAAGTAGGGTTCTTACCTTTATAAACTCAAAGTTTATTTTTCAAAACAGTTAACTGTTTTTAAAGAAGAGGCTAACCATTATTTCATCTCACTCCATCTAAAAGGGTTAAACTTTCGTCTGTAAGTCGGTGAGTGGGTCTTTAACTTGCCCAATGAGGATAATGTAACAGAGCGTGTTCTCTCTGGCTACTAATATACCCTAATTTGGCTTAATTGAAAAACAGGATGAACAAATACCTCAGTTCCGCATCAAAATTGCTTAAGTTATCCAGTGGCGGCACCAGGATTTCAAAAGTGTGTGTGTGTGGGGGGGGGGTTAATGGGAGACATGAGAAACTGTTGGGGAAAAAATTTTCGCTCGAAGCGCGAAATCGAGCGCAAAGCGCGAGTTGTGCGGGTGGGGTCCACGAACCCGCCATAGGGCCCTTGGTTGGGTACTGCTCCAGGGGCGAAGTTCCCGGAAGCTTCAATGTTTTAGCATATTCTTAGGTGAAATATTTATCCTGGGGATAGGTATATTCTGTTTTATAATCCATCATCCACTCAGGGAGTTGCAACAGTTGTAACTCCCTGATCCAATGCAATACCTTCATATGATTTTAATGTATTAGTCTATCCTCCTGTCGCCATATATGTACATGTGGGAGTGTAACTGGTCACTGCAACTGTCCTTGAAGTGAAATACCGTACTTCTTAAAAAAAATGAAGCAATAATCAGTGACTGAGTGAGTGTGACAGTAGTTTGGTATGAGGCTAGTGGGCGAGGGGTAGCGTAGAACGGTAGTGAAAGCTACTGGGCAAGCTTGCTCTGCCAGTGAAAAGTTTCAATGACAGGAAGTTAAAAAAAAAATATGGCTTTACCTAGTTTTACCTTGAAAACTTAAAAGAATGTTCTAACCTGTTTGCAGGATGATTAGGCTATGTCTATGTGTGAATCACTTTGCCTAGAAAACACCTACTAGGACCTTGGAAGCTTGTTGGGGGCGGCGGCAAATGGGGAAAAGGTTCTTACTGAGTGAGAAATGCCCCTTTTTCCCCCTCTTTTGCCGCCATTGAAGATGCCCCATCGAGCACAGCTCTCTGAAGTCATGCTTGCAACACTCATGTTCTTCAAGCGCAATGAAGGCATTCTGTGAGGCTACGGGTATTTATGTTCATATTTGGTCCAACGGAAAATTTGGCTTAAACTACGTAGAGTTCTGGGACTCATTTTTCTGTGGGGTGGACAAACTCATTTGGATCAATCGGCATCAAATTCCTAACACTACATAAATACCTGTAGCATTAACCTCAATTCAATGGGCAGGGTCATATAAAAAAAATATTTGGATTAGGGTAAATTATTACTTCTGTTATCGCCAATTAATTAATTGCCATTTCTGAGCTATAAAGTAAGTTTTTCAACATTTTTTCATTAGTTGTTTTTTCATTTGCCAGTGGCTCTTCATAAGTAAACCCCTACAACTTTAGGAGTCTAACAGAGTGTAAATAGATGTAATTAAACTATTTCAGGTCTAAACAAGCCAAATAGACTCATTAACTGTACACAACAACATTCTAAAAAGGCATAGTAAAAAATAGGTCAAAGGTCAAATTTCGGATTTTTCACCTCTCCTGACCTTATTTGTCACGTGATACACATGATCTGACATCATTTAAAAGACAGTTGTTTTTGGCCTATAATTTGATGGATCATTTGTTGTTCTTGACTTGGTGGATGTAAAATAATAGTTATTTAACTTTCCCATACCCCAATTTTTTTTTTTTTTTTTTTTTGAGGTTCTAACACCTTGGCTCTTAAGAGAAAGCCCCCTATATTTCGCCAAACCACCAGGTGGCACTTACCTCAATCTTGAAGCCGGACTATAACAGGTTGTATCAGATAAAACAGGAATGGTGACACCTTCATCTTTGACAAAATAGAACACATGTAAGGCTGCATATCTTGAAACACCTTGGTATATACAGGAATGTATGCATTTTATTGGTTGGGAGCGCGGGGGGGGGGGGGCTTAGGGAAAACTCTTGTGCCGGCTGTAATCCCATGTTCCCAAGGAGTAGAACCTGTACATAAAGCTCCCGGAAACGGCTCTCAAGGAGTTCCTTCACAGGGATTTTCATGTCTATGCAATGAGTGCAGTGATACTGACTTTGACCCTCTCATATAGACGAATCCGGACAGCAAGTAATGGTCTGATTTTAGTAGGCCATTACTGGGGTCCATCAGTTTTAATCTTTAAATTTCCTTCCTTACCTGTTCCATGGATGGTTATGCACTGAAATATATCTTGATTTCCTCAACTTCACTGAATATAAGGGTTTGAAATTCACGTAGACAATAAATGAAGACGATTAAAGGCTGATGGACCCCACTAATGGCTGCCTACAGTCGCTAAAAACAAGCGCTACTCGGATTCGTCTATATAGTTTCAATCTTTCCGAAAACTAGCATGGGTGCCTATTCTGTAGGGGGAGGACCATACCCAATCACCAATATTTAAGAAATGTCCCATTGCCTGCGGTATTCTCAGATAGTCGCTTATTTCAAATGAGGTTCAGCGTCGGCGTGGGCAGCTTTCTCTAGTGGGGGGGGGGGGGTGGCATGCAGTATGTTGAGACTGGAAAGGGGTCGAAGGGGGAAGAGGCGTCCTCTCTTTTGAAAATGTTCGGTCTTTTCACAGGAACCCAGATGAAAAACTGTGCAAGATGTTTGACTTTGACAAGAAAAGTCTTGACAATTAAATTGTGGCGGTTAATTGGGATAATCCTGATATTTTTTTTAATTTTATTTCTATACATGCAATCTGGTTCTACTCAAGTTACCTTTTGATGTAAAATTTGTTTTTGAATTTGCGTTATTTTAGGAATCAAAAGAAAAGGGCATCAGTGATCGCCACCCGGCATAGGCGTACTGGAGCATTTTTGTAATGGGTGCAAAATATTTTTTTTCCGAAAAATGTTATTCTGACTATAAATACTAACTATAAATACGCTAATGTTTCTTTGTTGTGACTCTTCGCTAAACTCAAGATCTACTGAATCGACGAAATTGTCCATTTGTCTGACGAACTGCCGACTATGAAAGATTTTACGTCTTACATCTTTTGCAGGATAAATGAAAAACTACTGTGTAACTCGTGACCTGAACACCTTCCCGTCTGTCCGTTAATTTGACAATTGAAGACGACCCAGAACTTCCCTTTAAACTTCAACGGAATATTTTATCGTTTGGGACAAAGAATTTGCAAACTACAGAGCGAAAAGGGGCTGATAAAAGAGTACTTTTTCTACAAGCTGCCGGACTGTGTGGCAAAAAATTGTGATCCTTTTTATTTTTGATAAAATTTCACTTTAATCAAATATAAACTTGTTTTCTGTTTTTCCTGCAATGTTTTTAAAGTTTTCAGATAACCGGTTGATTCGGACATTGTGTTGCGCAAGATTTAAAAAGGTTGAGATATGATAAGGATTTTTAAAACTCATGTGGCTACCCGAATTTTTTTCCAGATTTCATGCCCGAAATTTAGATCTTCCTGAAATTTTTGGGGCATTCTGTCCCCTGCTCTCGAAAGTCGTATGCTGGCCTAGGGAGAAACTAAGGGAAGGTACCTCTCCCTTTGAAAATTTTTGAAAGGTTACGTTTCCTTAGGTACCTGTATGCAATTTGTTGCCAAATGATGAAGTGAATAGTAAAATAATGAAATAAAATTTAGAGAGATACAAAATTGGTATATTTCAAGAAATAAAATGTCATCAGTAAGGGGGAATGAAGAGACAGTTGCAGTTAGTATGATATCATGGCCCATGAAGGATTTTTTTTTTATTTTTTTTGTAATTTTGTTTAATTTTATATTTCGTTTTGGATGCAATTTGGGGTGTCCCCGGCGTATGCCGCAGAACTAGCGTCTCTTCAATACTGAACAAATCGCCGCCCTCCAAACTGATAAGAAAGTGATGTAAAAATATGAAAAGAACAGTCTCCAGTACATCGGATCTTTATACCAAATAAAACACTTCAAAATTTTATCAACACTGTATTCGACTAAGGCAAGAAGTGGGGTGGTCTTCATATCAAGTTATTTGGAATAACGTATGCATGCTGTAATAATAATCTAAATCGTGATATATTTTTGTACTCTGAATTTTTACTAAGTACTTCAGATGAAATATTCATGGCACTCACCCATTTCACAAATCGTAATACAGCGCTTTAGTCCTCTGATTGACAAGAATGAACTTGGTCACGCTTTATCTAATCAGGACACTTCACGAAACGTGCGACTCCCTTCCAAACTTGTTCTTGAATTCGAAATATCCAAATTACAAAAAGAGATAAATCAACTTCTTCCGTCCCTCCTCTCCTCTGACTTAAGTTTGTTCCCTGTGTGTATCGTACAATCCTACACGATACCTTCGAGTGTCTTCGGCGATATGCGATGTTTTATGTAAATCGGTTAAGTTTTACAGTCTTCCAAGAAACGAACTTTTAGCCTAAGCTATGTATTAAGCTTAAATTTCGCAAAATGAATTTAAATGTACGGCTGAGGGCAAGGCAAACTGGTCGGTTATTTTATACACAAATCTTGAAAACCTCGGGTAGACCAATGCTGACCACTCAAGTTTATTTACAGTATAAAAAGACCATATCGCTCTCTACATTGACAGCACTACGGACTCTTCAACTATAACTATATACAGCCTTCCGAATTTCTTGATTGCAAAAGGAGCAAGAGAAAACATGGAGGGAATGGTAGTTGGCAAGATTTAAAAGGTATCAACATCACGTATGGATTTCACTATAAGCTTAAGGAGAGAAACCCAATCTATCCGAAAAAATAGTATGCATTCTCCCCAATTTCGCTTGATGGCAAATGTTCATGATCAAAATAAATGGTAGCCGTTTGGATCAAATTCAACCACACAGATAAAGCAACGCGCCAGCGTGAGGTAAAGGTTTCTCTGCTTTAAATATGTTTTCTTGCAACAAAGACTATCTATAAATGGAGATCTATCATTTTAAATTTTGAAAACTTTCCAACACTCAGCCCGGCCGGAAATGGTATTTTGCAAGGTTGTAAGTATAATATAAGCAACTGTTTTTAAGTTGGTTTTTGTTTGCAAAAAGAGCTTTCTACCCTGCCCAAAATTTGTCCCCCTCCGACCCCCCCCCCCCAAAAAAAAACGACTGGGCCACTCGCTCCTTGTCCCCGGTCCATATGTCAATGTATATTAAAGAAACAACCCAAGGAGTTGTAAAACGCGTGCTAAAACTGAATGGGCTTACTTAATAGTTTATTTCTATTCAGTGCTCTCCACCCTCTGGCAAAAGGCTGTTCTGCAAAACCAAACTTTAAACTGCTTGCCAAAGAAGCTATCGTCCATTGAAGGACAACTTCAGTTAACCCAAAAACTTGTTGCTATGGGGGCGTTACATTTACTGTCTAAATCGAGTTTTTTTACCCCTAAAATGATATATAAACCCACATATGGTCTTCATCTACACAAGTTATCACTAAAATGTATACTCAGACAAATACAAGTGATGTTTAACTATGGACAGATCCCTTCCTTCGACCGTTTTGGTTAAGATCATGTGTAGTATCTGGTCTTTTCATTCAGTCTACAATGGAGCCATGTATGACAGACCAATGGTGTAAATGCACTGAGGGCTGAGAGGTTGGTCATGTATGGTCCTTCAGTGGACGTAATAGCTTCTTCGGGAAGCTGTTAACATTTTGGTTTCGCCGAACGGCCCTTTGCCAGAGGATCGGGGGGCTTAAGAAGGTTTTTTTTACTCAGACAAACACAAACGATAGCCTAACTAAAATGTACACTCACACAAATAAACACATTTCTGTGATAATTTGTGTAAGTAAACATCACACGTGGGTTTAAATACCATTTGTTCGGGGGTTAAAAAACCAATAGGATAAATGTTACGACTGCACAGCAACACGTCTTTGGGTAAATAAAAACTCATTAATTTTACTAGAGTGAATTAAAGTTCTCCACGACTTTTATTCGGCACTACAACTAATATACATTTGGTTAAAACTAACACCGTACGGATGTGACCGTCAAGTCTTCCATCTGTATTTTATACACGAACAAAATTAGGAAAGTCTCATTCAAAAGTAATTTACACAGAATTAACGTTTCTTCAATTTAAAAAGACTTCTTCATATCTGTTGATTCTGGTATTAATAATCAGTTAAAAAAGGAAAGCGAAGTGTTAGAATTAAAGGACAATTTTAGCCGTCAAGCTCCGATTGCTTCTTTTAATGAAAGCATAATTTCTTTTGGTTAAGTAAAATATAATGGATTTCGCACTGATAAACGAATGACCATCTGGTGGGTATATAAACATCGTCCTCTAATAGACCAAAACCCGTCCGGCTTTTTCGTGTTAATTCGTGACGCACTTCGGAGGGTCTGATTGAAAAAATGCGAATTTATGGGGAAAAATTAAATAATAACCCATACAAATACCACAAGCGATCCGTTTGGCCAATGGATAAAAAAAATAACTAAAAATATTCCTTTAAATTCAAAATCTGGCGAAGGTGAGCTAGACACACAACTTCCACCTTTTAAGTAAACTTGTCCTCAAATGGTACTAAACTTGAACTGCAACTGCAGCCTCTGATCATATTCTAAAGGCCCTTTAATTATCTGAAATGCGCTATAACGTAAAATTTATGCAAAATTAAACACATTTTTATGCTATTTGCGGTATGTGGGATTAAAAAAGTTAAAAAGATGTGGAAAGAAAAAGGACACTTTGTCGCGAACGAGGAACTGTAAATGTCCCTGCTACGTCGGTTTCGTGCGTAACGTTAACTGCGCCGCGGAATGGGTAACTCGAGCTGGATACCGATCCAAATTGTATAATCTGCGTCACTCCGATCTCTAAAAAAAGAATAATACCCTTCAACTCATCTAGTATCATTTTTATTACGAGCGAATGCGAAGTATAGCAGTCGCTTAATGGACTTGTTACAGTGTTTTCAATCTGTACCTTGTTGGTTTTGTTACTTTGTAAGTGTTTGTAAATTAAAAGGCGTTAACCATGAAAACAGATAATTTGTTTAAGGATGTATCTGGTTTCATTACACGTTGAGGCATATTATTTGAGGGATATTTCAATCACATGGTTCTTGGAACGACTGTACAGGGTTCTCAGAAGCCCTTTCTATATTTTTTGTCAACTGCCGTTCTTTATGACATGGTCGTTACCCTTCATTTCTTACAGTTTGAAACATCCTAGCAACCTGTTGACGTGAAACTTTCGGCGTTGTTTTAAGAAAAACATTGAACGAGGGATTTCCTTTCATAATGAAGCAACTTATATCTGTAACAAGAGCGACAAACTAAAGTTATATTTTATTTTGTTCAGAACTGAAGACCGTCAAAGAGGGTTAAGAATAGAGAACGGATAAGAAAACGTAGTCTCCCGGATGCGAAAATTGCGCAATTTTAACTGCGTAGTTTTCTTCTGACCTTGACGTTTCAACTGAAACATGAATCGCCCTTACGAATGGGCGCATGCTTTGCCGGTGACCACAAGATCAGCCGAACGACATATGATACAGTTGATGATATCAACTGCTACCGTAGTTGAAAAATCCATTTCGAGATTTTGATGTGTTTCAGTTGAAAGTGAAATATATGCCATGCGCAGGACCTGTATACCCGTATGCCTAAACGCTTCTAACTAACTTAGTTAGCATCAACCGAAGTTTTTTTTGCTCTGCATTTTGTAAATATTGTCACATTAGATTTTTTTTTCTTTGGTGGCTGTACTTGACGGCTTGGTATAATTAGATTTAGCTATCTTGTAAGACAAATTTCAAACGGTTCCTTTGAGCAACCGTACTGTAAGGGAAAAGACTACAAGCTGCGCACTTATCCAACCAAAAGAAAGAGGAGGCCGGTGAGAAATTCTATACTTTTTAGCTGAAATGCACAATTTTAGTCGGGAATGGGAAGAGAGATCTCTGAGGAGAGGAGTTGCAAAATAAAAGACTGCGTAGTTATTTCTCACTACCCTTAAACCTCATTAGCCAAGATGATATCGAAGTTACATCTTTTCTTATGTGGAAGCAATATGCCTGCTTTGTTGGTGATCATGCGATGCATTCGCAGGTGATCCGGTTGAACTGCCGAGCCGTAACAAGCAATGCCATCGAACAATATTGAGAACACTAAGGAAGTTAAAAAATCCTGAAATTGTCATTAGTGAGGAAATTTTGATATTTTGAACTTCCAATAATATGCGTGAAATTCTGACAGTTTTGGCTACGGACGGAAATTATCAATAAAATAATTCTTCTGTAATCTACTTCTTGTTTTATTCGGTCAATTTTAACATCATTATACACGTATAACTCACATATACTTTTCTAAAACTCGAGCTTGTATCATAAACATTTCTCTTTCCATCACCTCCCATCACTAATGTTTCACCTGTATAAATTTTCAACACTGATATATTCTTCTAAAATGCGCAAACCTCCTCATTATAAAAAAAAATCACGTGTTTGGTCTAACGGTAGAGCATCCCCCTAACACGCGGAGGGTCTGGGTTCGATTCCCAGGTCGAGTCATACCAAAGAATCTAAAAATGGAACCTACTGCCGTCTGGGAGTTGCTAAGTTCAGCAACTTTTTGTTCATATCACTAGAACCGGTAAAGACGGCCTCCATTCTAGTGTATTGAGGAACGACGAAATCTGGAAGGTGAACGACACGAATATGGGCGAAAATGTCACCAAGCTGTTTTTCGTGGAATTGGTTCTAATTGGCACTGGCATCTGGGGGCGTGTTGATTCTCAAGTTATAGGTGAATAGTTGTAGCTTTAATTCGGCTTAGCAGTAACTTTCGTGCTATGTGGTGCGGTGGATCCTCACATTCAAAAAGGAGGGGCGGCTGACCTAGGAGAAAACAGGAGTGTGAGGGAGCTGCAATGCTAATTTTCCATATGCTTTACTGTTGAGTCCCCCGTAAGCACCCCCCCCCCCACTTGTATTCGCGCCTGAAGACGGATGCTGTAACCCTTTACCGTTGTGCTCCAATCGGGGCATATTTGCGCGCCTCGGGAGTGGGCGGAAAAGCGGACGTAGCACACCCCGCATCAGCTTCCGTTGGCTATTGACCCCATGACCTTAAACTATTGTCTCTCTCGTTGTTGCGGCCGAATTTTCGGGTAGCTACTCGCAGTTTCGAGCTCCGCGTGAAACAGTAAAGATGGGTGACAGCCGCGCTCTCCGTCTGGGTCCGAAAGGACCCGAACAGCGATAAAGGGTTAACTACTTGACCATGCCGTTGGTTACTCTATCATAAGTCAACAGCAAACCAGAGATGACTGAACAATATCATGTCAATCATCTATTGATATCCTTACTGAACGCATCTCTTCTCTCTTTTTCTTGTTTTTCCATGTCAAGTGTGTTTACTTTCTTCCTCTTTTCTGTTCCAAATTCTTCATGCTGGGAAAAGCCCAGCTATTTTTCAAATTTGGTACCCCCCATAGCAGGCACATGGCAGAAAAAATGGATTAAAGTCAATGGAGTATTGTGTGTGTGCATTGATCCATGCAGCTGCCCGTAAACTCCAGTAACCAGCACAACAGAGGCTTTGTGATTGTATTCTTCTGTGACACTGACCACAAAAGCAGTGATGACTCTCATGACTCTTTATTTTGCTTGGGTACTTCACATTTTTCGAATGAGCCAAGGGGAGTTTCTTCTCATGTTATTCTTGTTTTCTTCTATTTCATTTTCCTTCTTCGCTATCCCTTCGCTATCCTTTCTCGTTCCTGTTCCTGATTTATTCAACCTTTTCCTCAGAGGAGGGGGAATTCGACCTACTCCCCTGTTTTCCGCCTCTCGTCAGTTTAATAATTGACATAAAAGTTTATGCCTATCAATTTCACTGACTACTGCACTGTGCACTATGCACGGAATGGATAAAGTATAGATTTTGTAAGTGTCAGAAAATTCCTGGAACTAGTATATACAAAAACCAACAATTCACCCTCAAATTTCTCGTTAGCTTGTGGTAGTTGATATTTTGTTCGAAAGGTTAAAATTGACCTTCGTGGGTAATTTTTATGCCGACCCTCAGATGTGCGTCACGAATTAGTTAAAATCGAAAGCACTTTTTCGTGTACGGCCCGCTGCCTCTGACTTTAACAAATAGCAAATAGAATGCTTTTTTGGAGAATTGTGATGTATGGAGCCTGCTAGGTTGGTCAATGGTTGTCCTTTGGTGTACGTATAGCTTCTTCGGGAAGCATTGTAAAGTTTGGTTTCGCCGAACGGCTTTTTGCCAGAGAGTCGGGAGGACTTTAGAAAAAGCAAATAGAGTTCACTCTTCCAAAGTACTTCTTAAAATTTGGTATGCTGCATAACACCCAATTAAATAATATTTTCTAGTCAGGTCTACTCTTTTGCAAAATAATGGATGAAAATCATTATCCTTTTTATTAATACCTTACTTTTTATACCGCCAAAGATGACGAATGCGAAAGTTTTATGTTCACTTATCTATCCATTAACAAACAAATCGACCAATGGAATATCCTTATGGAGGGGATTAACATTCGATGTTTAACATATGAATATTCACGTCTTAAATTTTGCATGCACAAGTTTCCATGCTCAGAAACGTACCCATCAAGTTTGACTTCACAGGTTTCCCACCACTGTGAGGTTAATTTGACCTTTGCATCGCATTCACTGAGCTTTGGCCTCACCCAAGGCTTTATTCGACACCCTGCCCTGACATGTTCCGAAACATGACTTGCAGGTTTACTTTCCCCACCCCCTGGAGATGCCGCTATCTAACCAATATAGTTTATCCAGAGACCATTAAAGGCCCAATTCTCTCACCCCAAACAGTACCAGCTCCCCTAACCGTCTAAACTAAGCCCCTCGCACAATTGTCTCAAATTCATCCTCATCCAGAAACAATCTCAGTTTATTGCTTCAGAGTGAGTATAGAAAAGCTCAACGTGTATAATCAAAACACTCTCAGAGCAGTTCAGGCTGTGTAATATAAGCTTTTGTACTCTGCATTGTTTGAATTAGCAATCAATCAATCAAAAAGTTGAGCCTATTGAGAGTTTCGGTGGCCTATATTAGAAGTGTAGTTTGGGGTGAGGGGATTTGCCCTTTAAGGACGATGAACACCTCAGTATATTACTCTATAAAAAATATGGAAGTTAATAAAGCAATGGGCTATTTAACATATCCGAAATATTCCTGGACGGAAGACCAGATATCTGTTTTTTAGAAATCAATGGGAGCGAGTGATAACTTAGATGTCACAAGCAGGTTAGATCATGCAAATTTCGCCGAAGTTAGTTCATAAAGGAAGCGACAAAAGGTGCAGAAAGCCAAAGTTTACTAAATAAAACATAGGTTTAAAAGAAAACTGTGCAACCTGCAAACTTTCACAGCATAAATAATGAATAACAGCCGCATCGCCTTTCCTATGAAGATTAATGGGAAATTTTGCCAACGCGATATGAATTAGTAAACGATATATCCACGAGTAGATATCCCTTATCCTTTATATGTCTCCTTTTAGTTTTCTCTGATACACTGAATTATTGAATCCATGCAGAATATGTGATTGACTTACCAACAATAAAAAATACTGTTTTTATCTTTAAAATTAAAAAAAATCATAATTTATTCTTCTTTTAGCGCCTTACATGGAGTGATGACGTCAAAGTGCTTTACAAAAGTAAAACAAAGGTCAGAATAAAAACAAAGTAATACAGTAAATGAGAGATACAAGAAAATAAAACAGTAAAGAGTCACACCATGCAAAACATAGGCAACTTTAAAAAAAAAACGATTATCACTTTAAATTTCGAAAAAGAATGCTTGGAAAATCCTCTTAGCTCCTTTCAAATTTGGTACCTGTCATAGCAGGCACATGGTAGGAAAATTAGATTAAGTCAAGTTCAATGGAGTATTGCGTGTGTGCATTGATCAATGAAGCTGCTCAGGAAATTTCTGTAACCAGTGCAAAAGAGGCGTTGTGATTGCTTTCTTCTATGACACTGAACACAGAAGCATCTATGGCTGTCGAGATTTATACGCTTTTCTGTTGTTTGGGCACTTCAAATTTTCAAATGAGCTACTGTACGGGTATTTTTCCTTTTGGTTGGTAAGTCTTAAGACGGGATTTAAAAGTAAGAAAAGGTGGCGCATTTCTGATGGAGTTGGGAAAGGAATTCCAGAGAAAGAATGCAAGAGTAAGAAAAGGCCCTTGGTCCAGGGAGCTGCTGCCTGCTTGTTCCGAATATTTATCGAATAAATCTGTTGGGTTCCAAAAGAACTTCCACTAGTTTGTCTACTTCTGTGTAAGATAGAGCTGGTAATATGGAGAGTTCAGGGACTCGAAACGATATAAGGAAGCGCGGTACCATGAATTTTTTTTTAAGCAGTAATTTAACATTTTAATTCAATTCGTGCAAAACCATGGAACCTGTGGTGGTAATGCGCACTGTTTAACAGGAAATTAAAAATGTGGAAGACAGAGTTAAAGCGGATCACAGTAGGCTAAAATTTGATAAATATAAACAAGTGGGTTAACAACAAATCATGCGTAAAACTGACTAATAACGGTGTAAGGTTTACTTTGTTGGAAAAAGTTTAACACTTTTGAATTGAGTTTCCATTTCATACCTTTGTACCTATGTATTTACCGTTACGAATTATGATAATGAGCCCTAACATATCGTTAATACTGTACGTAAAATGCGGTTTACTTTGTTCGAAAATGATTTAAACTGTTGAATTGGTTTTCCATTTCATATGTATTTAAGTTTACCTATGTACTTGCCCTTATGAATAATGATAACGAACTTTAACATACTGTAAATATTGTTTATATGATTGCCTAAACTTAAATAAATTTGAAGTTTTCTTCAAAAAAAGAAAAAAAAAGAGGGCAATCCACGGAGTTGCATATCTCATCGCCAACATGTGAGAAAGTTGGTTATAGAACTGTATTTATATATGTGTTCGAAGTTTTATCTGTGCTGTTTTTTATGCAAAATTCATAAATACTTGTATTGATTTCCTGCATTCTGATTGGCTGAAAACCATTCGAGACCAGTCTCGAATGGTTTTCAAGAAGTAAGGAGAATTGAATTAAATGTAATCACTATACTTACTGTGTACAATATTTTAAGCCCATGCTAGGTTGCCATAGCAACATGCCATATTCACCCCATAGTTTTGCACAGCACATGTAGGCCTACTGTAATGTCATACAGTAAGCCAAGTACATGTTAGCAGGATAAACAGTAACACTGAGACACTGTACACTGTGTAAAGTTGATACCCAAGTCTTCAGAGTTACCATTCCAGAGAATAATAACTGGCAGTGATAAAGACATAGGTTAGCCTAGGCTTAGGAATCATTGCTCCCCACAAATGGGCATTTTGATCACACTCACATTGTTTTATAGGTCTAACAAGTTAGGTCCTAGGCTAGAACTGCATGCACTGAGCTGTGATGGCTGGCACTGTTGTTAACGTTTTAATCCATCCCTAAATTTTTTTTGGGGGGGAGGGGTCAAATAAAACGTGCCTATAACTACAGTATTGTTACGCCTACTAAAGTGTCTAAGGTTAGCGACAATATATACAGCCTTTGGTACAGAGACAGTGCTGGGGTTACTAATTCCGCCGAGACTGTCTAAACAGGGAAACAACAGTAACGTTACTCGTTTTGCCCACAGGCTAGTAAAGTAATCGTCAAGTTCAGTAGCCTGAGTGGCAATTCCCTACGGAAGCCTGGTATAGTTTACCTGTAACCTCAGTCTCTTTAAAGGCTAAAGCGCATTTTAAAATTGCTTCCACATCTTACAATGAATTTATATCACCGTGTCTGACCCATAACATCAACTAGGCTACGTGTGCATGTCCTTCTCGCAGTGTGATCTGCCAACCACACACAGCGCTAGTATTGCTGCACAGTCACTCACTCTTACTGCATATATAGTATGTAACGTTAGCTCTTCGCACAACTGTAAACACAGATAACGAGAAGTTAGTAACTTTCCTTGACTTTTCGCTCAACCTCATCTCCAAAACGATGCGATACCGTGATCAGTGTTTTTCTGTTAACCACATTTGCTTGTAAAATAGCCCATATAGTTCTCGAAAATGTAGCAAATTAAAGATGATACTGAGCGTATCGGTCGCGACATGCAGTTCAGAATGTTCGTCTTGCTAGCATCAATTCAAGTTCAAGATATCGATACGTCACAACGGGGGCTTAAAATCTGAGGCGAATTAAAACTTGATCTCTAAAATTTGACCAATTTTTTTAATTTTTTCATGTTTTTCACCCATTTTTCTCAAAGTATTTATGAATGGGGATAAAAGCAGGGTGCCCCGGTCTTAAATGTGATTTAAGATCTCCGATGCCGTCATCACTATCGCCTCGGTCCGCTCAGCCTCTATGATGACGTCATCGTCGGTCTTAAATCACATTTAAGACCGGGCATCCTCGCATTTATCCCCTAAGTAAAATGCCATTGACAAAAATTACAATACTAAAAGTCTATGCCACAATCCTTTGAAATTCCTATTTGAAGTCCAATTGGGGAGCGTTTTTATTTCGTTCCAAGGGACGGAAGTTTTTTTTTTTGTAAGATATCGAGGGGAAAAATATGGCACAGACCCATCAAGTTCTTGGAACTATAGCAGTATAGGCGCACCCCTTATTCCAAAGCAACATTTGAAACAACGATTTGAAAAAACGCGTCCGAGCCTTTCTGCCGTCCGCGCCGTCCGCGTCCGCCTCGTGCAAATGGCTCCATTGAAAATAACGGCGAGCGTTTTCTTTTCGCCCGCGTCCGAGTCCGCGTCGTGGAAACACAGCTTAAAGGTTTTCTGTGGTGGTCAAATTTATGCGGGCGATGTACTATATGATGTGTTCAGTTCACACGGTCTCATGTTGATTCTTTATAGACTAATCCAAGCGCACAGCCTATACTGTAGGATGACCGTCAGTGGCGGCCACAAGGGTTTATATTCCTAATTTTTTTTATTTCTTTTTGAATAATTGTACTATAAGCCCTTCCCTGATACTCGTTTTCAATTAGAGTTAAAAAGGAACTGTGGGACAAAGTTTTTGTAGTCTACAGGCATACAAAAATAGGAGATAAATGCTGGATGGCCCCCAGTAATGGCGGACTTAAATCTCACCATCACCATAATTTGACTGCACGCTTGGATTTGTCTACAGGTCTATGAAGGTGGTCTGACATCAGTCGCTGACTGTCGGTAAACTCTACACAGACTAAACACAACATTTTTTCGGACGTCAGTCGCCCGACAAACTAAATCCATCAATGGCTTCATGTTGCGCAGTTCCATATCTACAGTAATGTTAAGCCTAGGCAGATTGGAAATGATCATACGAAATAGCTACACGTAAGTACGCGCGTTAATAGCATGCACTGTATAGGCCAGGCTTCATATATTCAGAGACATTGCAATATTAGATATTTCCACTGGGCATGCTGTTTCCCAGAAAGTCAGATCTGTTTAATTTTCCGAAGAAAAAGTATCGGAAACAAGAAAGCACAGATCCTTCAGTAAGTTTGTAAGTTAGAAGTTAACATAATCAGAAGGGATGGCTCACTAAACTGATATGGATATGGACTAAACGGTTTTAAAAGTAAGACGCTTTCGGGGACGCTTTAGACAAGGGCGTAATTGCGTATCAATTGTCCTTGGTTCCCATGACAACCACACATATCGGTACAACTTGACATGCCTAGGCTTTTACACTTACACTTTCATATATGTGGGATGTTTCAGTGAAGGAATATATTAGATACAAAAAATGTTTGACCCCCTGTCACGTGACCTTTGACCTTGGTTGCCATTGAAACCACATATTTTGGTAGAACTAGTCTACCCTATTATACTTGTGAAGTTTCATGTAAAATGAATGTTTTCTTTTGAAGTTTTAGTTCAAAATAGCAATAAAGAGTGGTCTTTTGCAAAATGTGACCTTTGAACTCGGACCTTTGACCTCTACTTCCGAGGGTCTGGGAAACATTCTCTCCCTGGGGTACCCACCTACCAATTTTGCAAAGAATCGGTCCAGCCCACGAGGAGGAGTTTAAGGGACAAAAACGTTGTTTTACGAACAAATTATCTCTTGAAAAAATTTTTCCACTCTACCACTTGACCTTTGACCTCTGTTGCTATGGCAACCATATATTTCGGTAGGTGTAGATACAATCATCATATGTGTGAAGTTTCGTGTCAGGAGAACGTTTCGTTTTGGAAATATAGCAGCCTAAGGTGATTTCACTAAATTTGACCTTTGACCTGTAACATTTGACCTTGACTTCCGGTTGTGTATTTAAATGCAACTGTTCTACCTAACGTACCATTCCACCAAGTTTGAAGAAAATCGGCCCAGCTGTTTACAAGATATTAGGAAAAAAGTGTGACTTTAAAACTGACACAAGCATCTAATTCCATTATTTTTCCGAGGACATGGAGTTTAATAACACACGTTCTTCAGAGGACCAAAACACGTACCGAGGACCTGCACACCGTGTGTTTACGGACTTAGTTATTTTGCGAAAAGTTGGGTCCTCGGTCAGTATGCAAAGCATTTAGGTGTATTAAATCTAAAAATTACCTCACACCAACGGCTCGTATGCTGCTCATTTCGCCTTTGCTCCTTCAGTTCAATTTTCTTGTTTGAAATTATTAGTCTGATTCTACAAGCGAGACGTTGCAGAGCCCGTCAGTTATGCTGTTTCAGCAATCACCGTCTAAACACATGCAGATCAGTGCCCAAACTTGCAGCAGTGGGTCGGACCTATAGAGGTTCTTCACCGACGTCATCAAACCACGTGACTTATTGTTTACTTTTGGTCTGGCCGTCGCAAATTCCTCAACAGCTAGCTCATGTACTGTACGAGTCCACACACTGTAGACGGCATTACTGTTCGCTACTTAAAGTTGACGCCTCCCGGGTTAAGGTAATTGATGAAATAATGGATGAATCTGAGCATACTGTTTTATCAGACATTGGTAATAAATTGGATAACGTTCACAAAACGCTACACTGAAAAGCTTCGATTAGTGGGCGGTACAATCAACCCTTATCTAATGCCAAGATCGATGTTCGCTGGGTTAAATAGTGCTACAAATGTACCGGATCTGCGATACCCAGATATTTACAATTATTTTGTACACTCTTCATCGGCTTACAGCCACCGGACACTTAAAGCCTACAAAAGTTCAGAAGGGTACAAGTACTTTGTAGCTGGCTTTGTAAAGGAAATTTTGGTACAGAAATCCTCAAGTCACGGTGTCTACATCGTTATAAACAAGGTACAGTATGAGCATTTATTTTAAGGCTTGTTTAGGACTATTCCGAGTGTTAATGTTTATGATTAAACTTAGTACTAAGTTTAATAGACCGTGTGCATAACTTTAGTCCATGGAATACAGGGCGTCTAGTAAGGCTTATTTAGGTCTTGAAAGTGATACACCTCGGGGTGGTACACCTTGACATAAAGTGAATGATTTCCCAACTAAATTATGTCCATAAATACCGAAATACGACGTTTTGAATTCCTAAGTACAGGCCAGGCTCAGACCATTTGAAATTCGAAAGCAAAAAAACGTATGTGAACGCGTCTCAATACGGTGACGTCATTGGAGACACGGTTCGCAACACTGTACCAAAGAGCTCACAATCATCGAATCATGTCCATGGTAACACTTGTTAGCGAAAACAAAATTGCAAACACCGTGGCCACTGACTACATCGTGAATTGTGCATTGCGCGGTGACTGCTTAGTATTCGCAATAGCATCTTCATCAAACAGCTCATAGAGTTAAGACGCGCTTGTAGTGGGGACGCACTTCTTGTGGTCTGTCATACATATTCATAGCTTTTCTTTACAGCGACCGAACCGAGACTTTCTTGCACAAAAGCAAAACTATTTTTACCTGCGCGCATGCACACGCGAACATATTGGCCAATGATATGCTCCGAATCCTCACCATGGTCCGCGCCTGTCGCTCTGTATGTTGGACTCTGTATTGTGATGTAATCGTTTTCATAAGGTTGCTAAGATAAGATAATTTTATCGAACGTTACATAATTTCCACATCTAAATGCGCGCCGTAGGGAGGGGTTTATGCCGCCAGTTGCGTCATAAAAGTTAGGTGAGCTGTTGCGGCATTTTTCGAAATTGGATTTTGAACGCAGTTTACCTTCGAATATCATTTATGCCAAATTGTACGGGTTTTTAATGGGGTGTGAGATGATATTTGTAAAATACTGTATCTAATCTTGGAATTAACAAAAGTTTTTGTGGCCGTGTCATGCCCACTCTTACCTTTGACAATCTGTGACGATAACGATGCCCTTGGTTGCCATGACAACCACACATATCGGTACAACTTACAGTATCATTCCTAGGCTATTACACTTTAACTTTCAGATTTGTGGGATGCTTTGGTTAAGAGTTAAAGTGAATACCAACAGAAAAGTATTTGACCCCCTGTCACGTGACCTTTGACCTTGGTTGCCATGGAAACTACATATTTTGGTAGAACTAGTCTACCCTATTATACTTGTGAAGTTTCATGTGAAGTGAAGGTTTTCTTTTATAGTTTTAGTACTAAACAGGAAAAAAAGCGTTTTTTGCAAAATGTGACCTTTGACCTCTGACCTTTGACCTTTTCTTCCATGGGTCTGGGAGACACAAGTTCCCACCCTGGGGTACCCACCTACCAATTTTGAAAAGAATCGGTCCAGCTCACTAGGAGGAGTTTGAGGGACAAAAACGTTGTTTTACGTACAAATTATCACTTGAAATTTTTTTGTTCCACTCTACCACTTGACCTTTGACCTCTGTTGCTATGACAACCACATATTTTTTGTAGTTCTAGATGCAATCATCATATGTGTGAAGTTTCGTGTCAGGAGAACGTTTCGTTTTGGAAATATAGCAGAAAAGGTGATTTCACTAAATTTGACCTTTCACTTGTTACCTTTGACCTTCACTTCCGGTTGAGTATTAAAATGCAATTGTTCTACCTGAGGTACCATCCCACCAAGTTTGAAAAAAATCGGCCCAGCCGTTTACAAGATATTAGGAAAACAAAATTGGACACACACACACTCACAAACCAACACACACACACACGGACAGGTTTTGACACCTCTCTCGGCCCTAGACCTTCAGTCACCCCGGGGTATCTCACCATGGGTTAGACTTCGAGACTAGTAACCTGGGAAAACTGATCGTTACCATGGTAACCATTGCGATTTAAGCTGGCATTGCCATACATAGCCCCATAGGCAAAGTGACTACAATATCTCATCCTCCTCACGGAGCGATGAGATAATAACAACTCTAGCATGACGTAATCCTAAAGCTGGCATGAAGACAAGATTAGTGTAACTAATATGACTTGTCAGATGTTTATGATCCGACCTTCACCTTAGCATGCAAACAGCATAACACCATATAATTCATAAGTTTGAGAAAAGATCACAGAATAAAAATATTTAAGTTAATTTAATAATTTGCACTTAATTAGTTAATTAACTGAATATAGGCCTACAGTACGTATCACACCACGTCTACAGTATATATGCAATGACTTTGTCAATTTCTTTGCAGATAACACTTTCTCAGCGTCTCAGTGATACACCACTATCCGTTTGGATCTCCATAAAGGAAGATGGTGAGGTGGTTTGTGCACACTGCTCATGTATGGCAGGTCTTGGGGAAGCGTGCTCCCACATTGCAGCCATTTTGTTTTCCAATGATACGAATGTGCGCATACGAAATGGTGAACTGTCTTGCACGTCAGTTGCACGCAGCTGGCTTGCCCCACGAACGAAAAATGTACAATATTCAGAAAATGCCAACATTGATTTTCGAAGCCCACCAGCAAACTGAAGGAAATCAAGGTTCCAACAAAGAGTAAATCAACACATCAAGACTGTCACCCCAGAACAACCAACTATAAGGCTTTCTATGAAAGCCTTCATCAAGCTGGACAGAAATCTGTTGTTCTTGCTGTCACAGAACCATATACCAGAGCCCCTCTATGGCTTGTACTCTGAGGAACAATGCAACAAAGAACTTAAAGATCTTTTTCTGGAGGGCCAAGAGCTTATCAGTTCTCTCAATGTTAATAAGCAACAGGTTATTGTTATTAAACTTATTAAATCAAAGTAAACAGTATATTTGAACACCTGCTGATTAAAATCAGTTTCACTATTAAAAGTATGATGTGTTACTTCTAGATACATAAGTATACAACAACAGTTCCCTTCAAGGCAGTAGAACTGGGAACCCCCCCTCTTTGAAAAAATGCACTGAGTTTGGGAATAAATGCCAGTCAAATAAGTAGATTAAAGGCAGTCAACTCTCATCCCAAACTACAATTTTCGTAGTAGTCTGTAGAAATTCTCAATTGGCACAGCTCTTTGTTTGACAGCAAGTTCAAACAATGGAGAGTACTGCAGCTCATATTACACAGCCAATCCCTATTTATCCCTGTTTTCAGCCAAAAAATTCACCGGAACCATAGCTGCAGTGATTCAAAGGAGGTGGTATACCTTTTTGGAGATTGGGTGATGGAATAGGGAAGGGAAGTACGGAGCGTTTAAGGTGTCATGCAGATGTTGAAATATTATGCCACTTTCTCGACTTTTTTCAGTAAAATATTTAGATATTGACATCCGAGATCTTTTCATCTCAATATTTTAGCGTAAAATATTGAAACATTACTTGCCAGGATCTCAATATTTTAATATCTTCACTGAATGATATTAAGATATCGACATCCGAGTTCTTTTCATCTCAATATTTTCGTGTATAGTATTTGAAATATTACATTACAGGATCCAAATATCTTTAAATCTTCACTGAAAGATATTAAGAAATTGACATACCGTATCTCAATATCTTAATATCTTCACTGAGAGATATTAAGATAATGACATACAGGATCTCAATATCTTAATATCTTCACTGAAAGATATTAAGATAAATTTTTATCCGAGATGGTTTCATCTCAATATTTTCGTGTAAAATATTGAAATATTGCATTACAATATCTCAATATCTTAATATCTTCACTGAGAGATATAAGGATATTGACATACAGGATCTCAATATCTTAGTATCTTCACTACAAGATATTAAGATATTGACATCCGACATCTTTTCATCTCACTATTTTAGCGAAAAATATTGAAATATTATCTTCACAGTGAGATATTAAGATATTGAGGTACCAGATTTTGTTATCCAGTGGCATAGCCAGTGGGGTAGGGGCAGCCGGTCCCCTGAAAAATCGAGAGGGAAAATCGGAAAGAGGACGGAGGAAAAAGGAAAAAGAACGAGGAGGGAAAGAGGAAAATGAGAGAGAAGAGAAGAGTAGGAACAGAAAAGGGGAAGAAAAATAAATGCACCTGTGGCAGCCACTCCTAGTACCGGGGGACCGTTCCACAAAGAGTTACGCTCAATCTTTAGTTTGATTCACCATACTTAAGCCAACAGTAAAGCATACTTAAAATCGTGCGTAACTCTTTGTGGAACGGGCCCCGGGTCTCTCCCAAATGCGCCAATTGGCGCCGCCCGGGGGCACGACCCAATCTATCTCTAAAAAAATTGTTTAAATTTGAAAATGATCACAAAAGGTGTTTAAAGACCCAGTTCTCTCACCCTAAACAGTACCATTTCTCCTAACCTTCTTACTGAAGTCCCTCCCACAACTGTCTGAAATTTATCGTCATCCAGATACAATCTCATTTTGTTGCTTCAAGGTGAGTATAGAAACTCAATTTATATAATCAAAACACTCAGTACCGTTCATGCTGTGTAATATAAGCTTTGGTACTCGCATTGTTTGAATTAGCTGTCAATCAAAGAACTAAGCCGTTTGCGAATTTCGGCACCAACGTACCAAAATTGTAGCTTGGGGTGAGAGGATTGGCCCTTTAAGCTATAGATTTCTGTAGGGGTAGGGTGGGGAGTGTTTTCGACCAAGTGATAGATCTGCTGTAATTATTTTCTATCACAAATGGTTCTGAAACTATCAGAATTTTCTCAAATACTTTACATACGATAAAAAATTTTGCGCGATTCAAACTTTTAAAATCACTATACGAGGGCAACCCTCGTACGATTGGACAGTAGAAAAAATCGTAAGGTACCGTGACATCTTTGAAATCGTACGGGCACCAAAATCGTACGTCTCCGTAGTACTCATGGGGGACAGGCTTTAAAGACACACACGCTCCTGAGTTGCGAGTGAAAGACCGCATCCACACTTCCTGTATAAAATCTTGCGTGTTTCATAGTTCTGATTATCTCTTGGGGAGGGGGGGGGGGCGGTAATGCCTTGACGTGACATTTCAATCTGAGCTCATGAAACTGAAACAAACTCTTTTGTTAGGCGACATTCCTTTCCTTACATCCATCCACAAACAGCTTTTCTAAATGTTAAGATTGTCTACAGTACACACATTATCAGTTCAAGGCTTTGCCGAGAATGAAACTATTTCGCACTTAAGCTACCTTAAAGACAGATACTCCTCACCATGAGCATGATTTTTACTTGGGGGAAGCAAAAGTCTCAATTAGTGACTGTTCTATGATCGACATCAGAGTTACAAATACAAAAGATGCATAGTAGCTCATATTACACAGCAAGTAAGAAGAGTGTTCTGATAACTCATTAGAGCCTTGTGTGCTCACCAGGATATTGCCTTAAGCAATAAACTACGTTTGTTTCTGCACAAGGAGAGGCTAAAGACAGTTGTGTGAGGGACTAGAAGTAACTTAGTGTGGAGAACTTGAACTGTTTGGAATAATGAGTATCTGTATTTAAATACAAGCAACATTCACTTTGAACCCTTTCCATAATGACACACCCGCTGAACGGAATTAGAATCAGAACCAGGTTCAAACTATACTTGGTGCGCCACTGATACTGTACCCCAAAATACTTCTCCCGTTGCATAGACACACTTAAAAGATAAATGTAGCACAACCAGTTTGCGTCTATTCTCTCTTGGGAGCAAGATATTCTCGGGCAGTGGCGCCACCAGGATTTTGTAATGGGGGGGAGGGCACAACAGATAATGTCCGAATGCTACCTCAGTTAAACTCCCAAGTCTGCGTAAATCGCAACTTTTTATGCGCCCCTGCGTTTGAAAACAGCAGAGGGGATCCTACTTTTGTCACTACATATAGCTGACCTGGGAGAGGGGTTTGAGAGTAGGGGTGAAAATTGTTTTTTTTTTAATTTAAGGTTGCTCAGATGCAAAATGGTGCTATCTTTAGGACATTTTTAAATAAGATCATATGGCTAAAACCTGTCCATAGTATAAGATAATTCTAATTTTTGGTTGGGTGAAAGAGGAGAGCATGTTGTCTAGGAGAAGGATCCGTTGTCAACAAATCTTCTGAAGCCCCCTTTTGGCTACTTTACTTCCTTCTATTCCGGAAAAGTTTTTACGCAAAAACACATGCGTGGATTCCACAAAAAAATTCTTGGACTATTACGAAAAATTTCCTTTCTTCCATCGTGTATTACAAAAAGGCATCCAAGGCTAGCAGACACCTGTAAAGGGCCCAATGGAAGCTCTGGATTAATTATGTACCATGGGGCAATGACATAAGGTTTACCTAAAAACCAAATGCTAATATAGAGTATGGCGCTGAACACTTCACAACTGTCGTATTTTTACTAATTATGAACGAAAATCCAGATGAACAGCTTCCAGCAATGAAGAATGGGAGATCGGGAGAGTACAGGCGCAGGGAGGTGATGTAGACCTCCCTGATAGGTAAAACAAAAGGGGTGTAGGGCACGTTTCCGAATGTGTTTTCTTCGTAAGTGTATTAACAACCACCATCCATACCGATAATGGCTGCGCGCATAGCGCTTGGTGAAAATTTTTGAAAAATGTGTAACGCAAATACGTAATTTCAACCTTCCTCATCATGTTACAGATAAGATAAGAAGATCCCATATTGATGCGAGGTCCCTACAGATACTGAAGATGTTACTCTGTTTTTCGGAAAAGTGTCGTGATCAGAATAGCTCCATTGTATTATAACCTTAATAATGGTCACGAGATGGAGCTCAAACCGTGACGGATGCGCGCGGAGCGCGCAGAATCCTTTTTCGTAAAACAAAATTTCCTCGACAGAACCTGCATTAAGGTTCTGCATCGAATCACTTTCAATTCCCTTACAAAACTATATGTCAATCAAAAGCAGTGGCGGAGCTGCCATATGGTCAGGGGGGCGGTCGCCCCCCCCCCCCCCCGACGGACCAAAATCGTCTGACGGCGCCCTTTTTAGGTTTTTAACATACTTTGCTCTTGCACCATTATCGGCAAAAGACTAATTTAATAGCGTTGTTCTAAAGCCTAGCTAACAACATTTTCAAAACCACCAGTAAACTGTATAATATCCCCTGCACTTTATTCTAATGAAAAAGGGTCATCTTCAGTAATATACGGATAGGTTTTGCCGAAACATATTTTCATGCATTATACGCACTAAATGAATGTTGTCGCCGTACTTAGTTGCTTCGACACCAAGCGTGATTATAAGCTTACAAAATACACACACTGTAAAATATTACGGTAGATTTGCAGAACAACAAAATAAAGAGATAAATAAGGATAATAGAAAAGTTCTGGAAACTTATTAACAAAACGTTTCTGTAATCTTAATGTTTCTCTTTATTTCTTGTTCTGTAAATTTACAGGGGTTTTGTACCATTTTTTACAGTGCGTGCTGATATTTAATTCACCCTCCCGGCCAATAAAAGATGTTGCAAGGGGTGCAACATTAAATTGTAGCTAAAATAGCCCTTTTGATAATCGTCAACACAGACAATAAAAAAGTTTATGAAGATACCAAAATAGCTTTCACAACATTTTTCAAAATTATTTAAAGAGAACATTCAGGTTTAAATAAAATAAAACTGTTATCATAGTGGTAATGATTTAAGAGTTTCGTGGTCTCAAAAGCCAGAAAATTGCATCTAATGAGCCTAGGTTTAGGCTACTTCTTCTATTTATTGTGAATTCCATATCTAGAGAGCCAAGCAGACCATTTGTCTTGGCTATGTCTTGGAATGTACTTAATTAATGGCTAGTTCAGGGTGATCACATGATCTAAATTACGCAAATTAATGTTTCTTCGTATACTTATCTTGATTTCCAAGTGCCAAAAATGTACACCTACTGTAACGGTGATTAATTTCCATAACTATTTAACCCTATGTAAGATTACTTGCCAGTATTTGGCTCTAACAGGTTCAATCTTTATCTTCACGAAGTAGCTCATTATTACATTTAAATCTTTAATCGAGACCTGACAATCATAACACAAAATAAAATGACCGCCTCCTTACTAGAATGTGAAAGAGAGGAATAGAAACATGGGCATCCACAGGTAGGGGCAAGAGGGAACTTGCCCTCCCCTGGAAAGTAAAAAACCTAAAAAACGAAAAACATAAAGAAAAAGACGAAGAAGAAATTAACATCAACATTTCTTAACAGTTCACACAGTCTTTTCCCTATTTACATGCGGTAAATAGGCTTTAGAAAATGTCATTTCCCCCCAGATTTGGGAGGTATTTTGGGCTAAAATTTTCTTGCGCTCCCCGCAAACTCATGGCGGCGCGGAGCTTTCCCCCCTTAAAGAATTTTGTCCTCCCCCCCCCCCCCCCGAATTTTCTTCTGCGGAGGCCCATGGATAGAAAATTTAAACGTGTTTCCATTGAAAAACTTGCTGAGGAGAAATGTCAGTAGTCTTCTAACAGGTGCGGAAAATCAAGTGGAAAGCCTGAAAAGCCGTGGCTTCGATCGTACTGAGGCTCAGGGAGGTTACTTCTTCGAAGCGCCCCTGCAGACCATTTTCGCCTCCTCTGACCGAGATCCCCGGATTGGAGGTCCGCACAGGCCTTCACAACACTGTTTTGAATTTCAGAAGCAGAAATTTGCGACAGATAATAATGATAGCCTACAACTTGTAAGGGTTACATCCCTCAAGTTACAATCAGCTCGATAGCAGAGTATAGGCCTACACAAAGGATATGAGTTGATCCTGCAGAATAGAAGGGTACTGCCTACAAAAGAGTACACAACAGCTTGAGACTAAGGTCTCACTGAAATGGAAACTCATGTAATGTTGTGTTACGGAAAATCCAGTCAAAACTCTTTCTTTGGAGTGTTTGGAAGATTTAACAACCATGAATCTAAGAAAATGGGTAATAATTCTCCAGGGCTTATTGGGAGTCCAAAGGGAATAGCCTATTAAAGCAAATTTAACAAAAAATGCAAAAACAGACTATTTCAAAAAAGCAGAAAAATTCAAGGGGGGGGGGGGTTAAAACCCTTACCCCCCTTGGATCCGCCACTGAAATGATTAAGCTATAATAAAGGCTCCCAAGTTTAAGTTCAACACATAGTTGATCGAAATATTGAGCGGCATAACATAATTTACGTTAACCATAACACGGAGGATTTTTTGGCGCTGTTCCTTAATAATAAACACCAGTTCCAACAAAAAATCCAATGTGGAACACCTGTATCCATTAAAATGCGACTAACATTGATTTTTGTTAACCTGTAACAAACGAACAAATAAATTACCAATTTCCTTCGGCCTACAAACGTGCCCCCTGGTTACCGATTTTTTCCTGTCTCCTGATTCTTTTAGACTAATCATAGGCGTAGGAGTCGGGGACTGGGGCCGCAGCCCCAACCAAAAAAACCTGTGAAAATTTGGGCAATACGAAGGGAATTTTTCAGGCACCTACTGAAAGAAAAATAAATTGCAATGATGTAGCTAAAGGTAAGCAATAAAAATAAAGTTTTGACTTGAATTGCACCAGCACCTATATATTCGGTAATTCACCAGTGTATTTCCCATGGTTAAACTTTTATAATTATTATCAGTGGCGTATTGGCATTGCCATTGAGTCACATCCCCCTCCCTCACTGATACTGTTTTTGTTCTTTTTAAGTACCTAAAATACGCAAATTTTTAACACAAATTTTATTTCAAAGGTAGCAAATGTGCACCAGATTGCATGTAAGGACACCTAATTTTCCAAAAATTTTCAGAGGGGAGCGGGAAACCTCTTTCCATTAGTCCCCACCCCAAGACCAACAATCACACATCATATGTCATGGCCCCCGGGCCGTGGGATAAATTCTGGCTATGACACTGATTATTATCATTATTATTGCTGTAAGAACTTTCTCAAAATATACAACGATAATAGAAAACACGGCAAAAGTGATTGAATGGAATTGACATTCGATCATTGTGATGTAATAACCGATGCATGTCTATATAATGCCATGTACATTTACTGGTTGAATGCGCGCGGAGCGCACGAAAAATTTTGGTTACATTTTTCGGGCAAGTCGCTACAGCCCTCCCCCCACCCAAAACGAAAATTGGTTTACGCCCATGACAGTAAAGATAACATTAAACATCCATTCCCTACCTCACAAAGCCGTTCTTTTGATACTCAAATGTGAGCAGTAACTAAACCGGTAACCATAAGAGGTAACCACAATTCGGGGTCTTGGAAGAGAACACATGGCGCTGTTGTTTGAAAACATGTAAAACTGCCAAATTGTAATGAGCAGGGTTGGCGCCGTGGGGGGAGGGGGCAGGGGAGCTACAGCCTAGCCCCCATCCCGTTGGGGCTAAAAATGGGCGTCGACGGTGAGGAGGAACCTCGATTTTTTTTTCCCAAAAAAAAGCCAAAAAAAGGTCCTCGAAAACTGGGCCGACGGTGGTCGGTCTCCAAGAACTGAAGTGCAAAACAAGCAAAAAGAAAGTCATAAAAAATTTGGGCTCAGCCGGTTCAGCCCCCTGTCGGGGAACCCAGCCCCTCCCCCCCCCCCCCGTAGGACAAATCCTGTCGCCACCCCTGTAAACGGGTAAACAGACAGTCTTTCGGCCAAATGTACCACCATTTTCCACTTAGGCATAATCAAATACTGGGCCAAAGCCAAAAATGGTCATCTCCAAACCTAAAATTTGAACGATGTCGAATGGGTTCAATTCACCAATGGTAATTTAGCTTACAACCCAAAGTTTGAAATCTGAAGAATGAGTGAAATTGCAGCAAATTGCACATTCAGAGTTTGGTGGGACGGGATTAGGAAAAAGGGACATGTCAACATATATATAAGAATTTGAATTCCCTTCTTTTTCTGTGTCAAAGTGCTTTAGTAAACACAATTTATGCACTGAAAAAAAGGTAAAAAACTTAAAAGAAGTATGCCCTGACAGATTTACTGATAACTTGACTGTAGCTGCCAGAGTCATGTTCTGAAAGCTTTTGTAAAAAACATGGCATATTTCTCCACCTTGAATTTAGTGTTGAAGGTACATCATGCATACTTCCAATCTTTGGGCTCTCAAATATGGTCCCCCATGGTTTTTGTCGAGTTTCCTTCTGACTTTTATGTATATTATGCCCCTTCTTCCTCTCTGCTAACCATGAAGGAGATTTAAAACCTACTCTGCTTCTCGAAAATATTAAGAGTAAATGTATATCTTTCCACACTGAAAAAGTAAAACCTGTTGAACATTGCTCATTGGGTCAACAATCTCCTTGTTCGAGGCCCATTTTCCCCATATTTCCTATGAGACCAATTTTGGACCCTATCAAATCAGTCTTTGAAGAACGTTTTTTGGTAATGCTTGCCCACTGCTTATCGCCCTGTAACCAGATAATGTTGAGCAAAATTATGAGAGCCTCGGACCACTTGGTGTAGGGCCCAGATGGGCCAAAAGTTTGAAAAAATCACTTTCGGAAAGTTTAACTGCTTTTTGAAGACCTACATTTTCATAATTATGGTCTTCACTTCGGTTTTTACATCACACACTGTTAATATGGCTATAGCTCACTAGACATACAAATTTTCAGCCTTTTTCTTATTCCTGTGAATTGTAATGGGCGTGCAAAATCATGCAAAATGACAATGTCAGCTCTCACCTAAAAGAGCAAGATATTGCGCAATACTTTTTAAGAGGACTATTACTATTAAACAGGTCAAGCTGTGGAACAGAAAGTTTCCATTAATTAGTTTTGTCTGTAATGTAAAGTTCTGAGGAAGATTCATGAAAAGCTAAGGGGGTGTCTTTGGAACCCATAAATAATGAACAGGCTTCACTAGGTTCCGTCCCACCACAGTGACACACTTTTGAAAAATTTGCATAGCTCCTTCAAACGAAATGTGATTTATGCGATTGTTTTCATAATAAAAGAAGAATAATCAGACTTAATTTCAATCTTGAAATTTTACCTTATGTCCCACTACTTTTCATAATAATTAAATATTGGTCACATGTTTCCGATTGTGTGAAACTTATCATTCCGTCCCGCCACGTCCATAAATTTGTATTACTATCGTTACACCTTGAAAATTATGTTGGTTTTTATTGTGCCTTTTAATAGTCCGTAACTGACCAGTTTCTATGGAACCAATGAATTATTCACAGAAGCTACATGTACACAGGCACTATTTAAAAAGGCTATCAAATTACATCCCACCACAATACGGTAATTTTGGCCCTGGCCCTATACCGAAAAATTTTCCAAAGGGGAGTGGATATCCTTCGACCCCTCCCCACGACACAGGTCAGTCACACGTGATCGAACTCCTTCGCAAAATCCTGCGTACGGGCCTGTAGTTCATAGTTATTACCTTTAAAATGGTCAAGAGATGAAGTTCAAACCGTGACAAATTACGCGCAAGGCGCAATAAATTTTTCTTTGAATAAGATTTGCATGACAAAACCCGCATTCGGCTCTGCATCGAGACACTTTCAATCCATCAAACCACCGACCACTCTAAAAGCCAGTCTTTTACCTGGGAATTCGTAAATAGCTTACAACTTTTGCTGCTATGCTTCTCCGAAAGTTGTTATCGGAAGATAATGATAATAAGATCAACGCTGAGGAAAGGTTTGAAGCGCGATCAAAAATTTTGATAGTTTGCGAACGATTTGCGAAAATTTTGACAGTTTGAGAAACATTTGCGAAATAGAATGATTACAATAGATCCATCAATCGGTCGAAGACACACCTCACCCTACCCCCACTTACACCCTCAAATAGTAGCAAATATTAGTATCGTTGACCATACTTCGGGGGACGAAAGGGGGTCCATCCTTTAAACAGATTCTTGGGTGAACATTTTCAGCCCCCTTCCTCCCCGCTAAAATTGTCGTCCTTGTAAGAAGTTCCGATGTTGGGAGACTGGGACTCTTCTGTGTTATTTTATAGGCATTAGTATTCAGGTCTCGAACTGCAGTCATATGCAGTGGCGTCGTTAAGTGTGGGGCAGGGTGGCACGTTCCCCCAAGAGTTGTCTGTACCCCAGTGTGTCCCAACGATATTTTGGGTATGTAAAAAAATATGCACAATCAAGATGTTATGTTCGAAAGTTCGAGGTGCAGCCACGCACTACATCAGGGATCATAAAGTGGGGATACCTAAACTTAAGAGATGAAAGGACTTGCACAAAATTTTCATAGAGGCTCATATCCAGAATTTTCTGGCCACTTCGCTTGTGCACCTGTCAGCAGGTGCTACCCACCCTTTCCCATTTATTGGTAAAGAAAATGCCAAACCATATATTGGTCATAGTTTTAATTTTGAGACACCACAAAGCCCACTGAACTGCGTTCAAGCGGACTTCTTTTCCACATTTTCCCCACTAGCCCCTGATCTGTAGCCGTCAAATAATTCGATGTGTCTTGGTTGCTCCAATGGAAGGTTTCACCTCAGTGGTATACCTGGAAGGCAGTTGTCTCAACATCAATTACTATTATGCAGCAAGAGTGGGTTTATTTTTAAACTCAGTGCAAACGTTAACATGAGCCGCTGTCCCCATTCATACCCCCTCCCAATCATAAAATCGTTTGTGCGAGTAAAGCTAACAAATTGGTCGATTCTGATTTCAATTTTTGTGGTCCGTTTTAGTGCGCTGCAATGAAATTTTGGAGATTGTCAAATATTTTATTGTAATGGTTACATTTTTACAAATACACCAGAGCCTCCGCATGGGCTGCACCCCTGGGAGGAGTATTTTCCCTGGACCCCACTAGGGACCCTGCATTGGGTCCTTGGGGTTTAACGCCTATATCTGAGAGTGATTCGCGTCACTTAGTGGCTAAGCCTTCAGTGACGTCCAGCTCTTCATTTTGATGTGCCCCTCCGGCGGACAGCTTTCACCGAGTGCCTCTCCCACACCGAAAAGTCTGGCGGCGTCACTGGTCACATGACTACGCTAAGCAGCCAAAAATATCTCTACAATTGGGTATCAGACAAAAGTCAGAATTTAGATCAAATTCAGATCTAACTTTCTTGTGAAACTTTGAATGTAAGTTTAGATTTGAAAACCTTTAGACTGATCTTAGGTGAAAACCCCACCTTACTTTAAACAGCTTTAGAGATTCATATGTTTAATGAAGTTTTTTCGTTATACTGGTTTGTGATCGCTGTGTTCTATTTTCATTGATTGCCATTGGTAAAGAGTACGTTTATTTATGTTTCAATTTTTTGGAATGTTATGGTTTCATTGTAACGCGCCTTGAGCACCTTTTGAGGTGGATTTGTGTGCACTATAAATCCACATCATCATCATCATCATCATCATCATCATCACCATCACCACCACCACCACCACCACCACCACCATTCATCGTCGTCATCGTCGTCACCGTCGTCACCGTCGTCACCGTCGTACTACCACTACCACTACCACTACCACTTCCACTACCACTACCACTACTGCTACTACTTTGACACAGCCCTGGGATCAGACCTGCTATCCACTCTACCGCAACACCTTGATAAACATACTGAAAGATAATTGGTGCAATTTCATTCACACTGAACTAGCTCCAAACTTCCATTTTTTTAATATGTCTAATAGGCTTACAGAAGTACAAAGCTAAATCAAAATGATTTATGAAGTGAACGGGGTGAACAAATTAAGACCACTTCATATAGCTTGAAATGATAGGAACATTCTTCACAAAGTTGGCCTAAAATCTGTATATAAACAACTCCGAGGAATTGTTGGTACACACGTATGAAAATGGGCAGTGGGACTGTCCCCACATTTTTTGGCAAATCAAATTTTTTTGGCAAAACCGTAGAATCAGTACAAAAATAAGGTAAAAATTCTTCTGAAAAAGCTTAGGAATTTGAGCAAAAAAATAATGTAGTGGCCCGCTTTAGTGGCTGCACCAGGGTTTTGAAAGTGAGGAAAGAAATGGACGAAAAAGGAATGTGTTGGGGGGGGGGCAATTTTTGTGCGTACCGCGAAATCGAGTGCAAAGGCGAGCTTTAACGGGTGGGGTTCTAAGTATCGCCTTAGAGTCCTTGATTGGGTCCGTGGGCGCAGCTTCGGAAGCTCTGACGTTTTAGCATATCTGTGGGTGTAGTTCAGGAGCTGAGAGTGGGGCCAACTAAAGGGCAAAGGTGCTGACGGAGGGGCTTTCCCCCTGCCCCTGCATCCGGCGTACCCCCTTGGTGTCGCTACTTAACCTTTCAAATCTAAATGATTCTATACGCCTATGATCAGATGATTGTTGGAAAGGGTTTACTATGTAATCTTCTCCCATCAATAATTGTTCTTGAGAAAGATCTCTCTTCTTACCACTTTTATATAGTAACAAAAATGAGAGCAGGATGGAGGAATACTGAGATTTAAAATTTTGAAGTTCTCTGGTTTATGTTAACACCAACTTGCAGACAAGTGTTGGACGCGTTTTGTGATATTTTGAAAGACGCTAAAATAGTGATGTTGGATGTCAATATCTTAATATCGTTCGCTGAAGATATTAAGATATTGAGATCCTGTTATATAATAATTTAATATTGTATGCCAAAATTTTGAGATGGAACGATCCCGTATGTAAATAACTTAATATCTTTCAGTGAAGATATTAAAATATTGAGATGTTGTAATGTAATATTTCAATATTTTACGCTAAAATAATGAGATGAAAAGATCTCGGATGTCAATATCTTCATATGTTTCAGTAAAGATATTAAGACATTAAGACCTTGTAATGCAATGTTTCAATATTTTACGCTAAAATATTGAGATGAAACGATCTCGTATGTCAATATCTTAATATGTTTCAGTAAAGATTTTAAGATATTGAGATCCGGTATGTCAATATCTTAATATCTCCCAGTGAAGATATTAAGATATTGAGATCATGTAATGTAATTTTTCAATATTTTACGATAAAATTTTGAGATGCAAAGAGCTTGGATGTCAATATCTTAATATTTTATTGACAAAAGGTCGAGAAAGTCACACAATATTTCAACATCTGCATTACACCTTAAAAGCTCCGTAGGGAAGGGTGTTAGATTATTTTAAAATTTAAATGAAGATTATGGGCTCATGTTATTTAACATTCATGCACAGCTTCACAGGATCATTGATTTCATTTAAAATCTTTAGGCCTAAGCAGGATTACAGGTAGCAATTTGTGAGTGAGGGTTTTATTTTCTGGAGTAGTGATTGTTCAGATTGCATGGCCTGGGGAAGGGGAAAAAGGGTTCATGTTAAATCTACATATACCAATTTAAATCGACACATACCAATTTAATTTGAAATGTACCGGTTTAAATTGACATATACCGGTTTAAATTTGCATAAGCAGTTGTGCTCAGATAGCACCATTTTGCATCTGAGCACTACTACTTATGCAAATTTAAACCGGTATATGTCAATATAAACTGGCATATGTCAAATTAAATTAGTATTTGTCGAATTAAATTGGTATGTGTCCATTCCCCCATGATATGATACCGATTGCTCGCCATAGGACTAAAGTGCTGGTTGCACAGGTATTTTTTCTTTAGTAGGAGTCAGCAACTGTGAGTGCCAACTAGAGCTGACCACTGCAAAGAACTGTAGCTACTGTACATCCCTGGCCTGCCTAATCATTGACAGTGTCTGCATTTATACACATACACAATTAAAGGTTTAAGTTGTAGCCCAACTGTGAGCTATGTGGAGAACATGTGTTCACACATAACATTCCAGGGCATTTAAGTATGTTTTGACGAGAGAGATAATAAGCAACACAACATTTTTATCGAAATATTTTAGGATTTTTATGATTTACCCCTCACTTTTATGCCATTTTATGCTACATGCTCATTTTCAACCATACAGGATTTTATGATTTGATGCTACTCTGGGAGGCCTGCTAATATGTTTCTCAAACTACCAGTGGGTGTCACTATGGTGGGGGAGGGCTGGGGAGATGAAAAGTCACTCTGGAAAATGGGCTGCCCTTAATAGGACTGACTTGTGCCCTAGAATTATATTGTAAAGCTAGAAAAAGTATTGTAGTTCTTCATTGTGCCCCACCCCCTTGCAGAGCTGCAGTGCCCCCTGAGTACCTCCCTGCAATGAAATATCTAGAGGTAACCACAAGAGGGCATTAAATGGTTTGATGAGTTATGCATTACTTAAAAACAAAAAATTTAAGTTTAAATGCTTGCTTAATCTACACTTTACAAGAAGACAACAGTTCACTCAGTAATACAGGTATTTAGACATGTATTTCATAACTGGTTATGGCACTGTTACTTAGAGCATATTGAACAACATCCAGTCACTACAGTAAATTAGTAAACACTTAATTTAAAACTTAATTATAAAAATATTATTTTATAGCAGACCCTGTAACTACATTTTCTCGAACAATAAAAAATATGAGAAAATGAACATTTTTTGAGTCTTAAGTGACTGAGCCATCTAAGGGTCTTATTGGCGAAACAGGGGATATCCCCTTGCCAATGTCAGTAAGGTTCCCAATTTGTCACCCTAAATTCATTATTCTGTTGCCTCTTGAAACTAATTTGGGTGATTTTTTTTTTGCCAAAGCGTGTTTGTTTTAGCCATCAGTTGTGGTGGGAATAAGGGAGCATGGTTTTTAATAGTTGTACCCTTGAATCCACCCCCTACATTACTGTAGTAATAGGCCTGCAGTTACTGTCATTTTCCTTGAAAATGAAAATACTTTTGAACAAAAGTTGTAAGCTACACATGTGAAACACTTTTTATGTAAAAAGCTGTGTGAAGATAATTTTTGTCTGTATTAAGTTTTTTTTTACTTTTATCCTGTCGATATAGCCCACTTAAGTATTACTGTGGAAGAATAGAAGGACATGCATTACAAAGTGCACAAGCAACATGCACAACTTTATCCAGAGTAGTTAAAGACTCATTTTCTGTTTGTAACATTCTTATTGGAACAATGCTATTTAGGAATGTATAACGCTGTCGCAGAGCTCCAGCAGCACGTTCAACATGGATGCGGACTGACGCGATTTTCCTTGTCTTTTCTACATCCATGACATCCAGTTGTGTCTTCCCTTTTGTGAAAGCTGGTATTTCCACTTTTGCATGTGTCATGGCAACAGCGTCAGAGATTTCAAACCCTCTGTCTGCAAGAACTGTGTCCCCAGGTGACAAGTATTTCATATACCCAGAGTGCTCTGTGATGAACTTGTCTGATGGACGACCTCCCCACCCCTTGCAAAAGAATGATATGAAGCCCTGATGAGTTATGCTAATCAGATATTTTATAGTGTTGTGACTCTTGTACTGTGAATAAGTTTGTGCTCGTGCTTTAAGGTCACTTGGTCGTTCACAGAACACCTCAAAGCAATCAGTAATAGAAACGCAATGGCTATACACTGTTCGAAATGGTGTAGGCATGGTACGTCTTATAAGCAAGCCATCAGGCCAAAACACAAGTGGTGGAACAACATGAAAGTACATTTGATTTATACAGTCAAGAAATATACGAGATATTGTAGAGTCACTAACACCAAAAATAATGGATAAAAATTCAATGCTGAGATTATCTTTTATTCTCAGCAAAGCAATTACAAACTGCTGAAATCTCGACAAAGATCTTGATGGTGATTGTGGCTTTCAATAAGATTAAATATTGCAGTTAACACTGTAAAGGATGGCAACCCTGTGAGGATTTTAACTTTGTTGCCATCACAAAACAAGTACTCGTCAAAGTTTAACCTTTCAAGTTTTTGCTCGAGACAACATTTTTGACTTCTGAAATTCTGATTATGAGAGATTAGCTGACTAATAAATTCAGAGGTAAGTTCAGTTTGACTGCTTTTTCTGGTGTCTAGTCCTTCCCTTACTGAATGAACTACATTTTGCTGATCTGCACAGCTTGTTCCAATACTGCACAAAGCTTCTGCTGCAGTCGCTATTTTTATCCTTTTCTTTAGCTGAATTAAGGTTTCAGCAGCAGCCAATGCTTGCTCTTCATTTGTTTTGTTTTTTTTGTTTTGTTTTTGTTCTTTTTTTTTTTTTTTTTTGCTGCAACGCAATGAATATCTTTGATATTTTTCAAGTCTCTTCTCATTTTAGCGTTTCAGCAGGGACGTCATGAGTAGTTAGAGCCAGCTTTATGGACCCGAACCAATCAGAAGCCAGCATGGGAATGACGTCATCGTTGCTAGGCAACGGTCAAGGTCATGGGCATCTTTGTCAAAACCCTATGATTCATCGAAGTGAAGGTCAATGCCGAAAGGGCAGGGTCAAGTTCAAAGTGATTATCAAGGGTCAAGGGATGTTTGAAGCTCAAGATGGCGAATATGACTGTTTGGGGTGGGATAGAGGGTAGTTGCTAGGCAACATCTAAACATCCTTGTGGCGGGTGAATGAGGATGAAGGTATTGTACGTAGACAAGACGTCTACCTACAACAACTTAGGTAAGTTTGGGGTCATAGGACATGTTGAAGTGATGTTGCTAGGCAACGAATCAACGTTTGACTGATGACGGACAATCGAGGATGGGGATATTGAATGACACATGATGCGTAAAAGGAAAATACAGAAAGTTTGAGTGCAGATCTGTTTATTCATATAACATTACAAAAAGATACTCTTTCTCGTAACATGCACTACTTTTGTTAATACATGTCATAGCGACGAGGAGACAGGTCTGACCTGTTCCTGTATAAATCATTTCGGATTCTTACGTTACGGAAAGGGTCTTTATGGCCCCACCCAACGCCCCAAAGCGTGCAGAAACAACCAACCATGATTCTTTTCTCCGATCATTTGTTTCAGTCACCAGAAAATAGGTCGCAGCCTATGTGGTGCTGATTGCAATAAGGTCTAATGGGCGTTTTGAGACTGCCACTCTTTTCTCTTTTTTTCACCTAAGCTACCACCGAAAAGTACACATATTTACAGAATTCACAGCAAACCAATTAGTCATCTATTTGATAAAATAATACATAATATTGAAATAGCAGAAACGTTACGTTATCTTTAGATGGGTCAAGAAATGCAAAACAAACCTATCGTTTCTCTGTTGATCAATATTAAATCGGCCAGTGATAGTTTCCATGGACTGGCCTCTACAACGATGAAGCAAATAATAGATACAATAATGTCCACACACAGATGAGGCATGCCCTTGTAATGGTTTTGGATTCATCTTAACACTGTCACAATTTGTAGCTAAAAATGTTCGAATGGAATTCAGTTCAGGCGGTTGGCCGCATGAATAAAAGTATTCCACAGGACCACGCTTTTGTTGGTAGATCCAATGTTCTCCCGGTCGACAGCTCGGATCCACGAGCGGCGAGGGCAGCAGGGCGCTGATTCACAGGCAGATCAAGGGGGACGTGGAGCAAGGGTCGAAGCATGCGTCGTAAAGCATCGGAGCATATAAGCATGACCACTATAGCGTCCTTTTGAGCAGGAGAGCATACGCGAAAGAGTGCCATGCACTACGGGTCGGAGCATGCGTCGTAGACCACCGGAGCATACTATCATGAAAACTGGAACAGCTTTTGAGAATAAGAGCATACACGGTGATTGTTTCATGAAAAAATGACAGCCCATACTCAACTGTAGGTAACTACTTTAAGTCGTGAAAAAGGCAACTGGCATACTATGTTTTTTAAACTTTTTATATAAACCGAAAAGCACTCGGCCTCCAACTCAATCGCTGACTGGATTTAAGGTTCCACTACTGTAAATAACAATAACAGCATGAATTAAAAAACAAGAAGATAATGACGTGGGGAATAATGGCGTCAGGATGCTAACATGGAACACGGGTAGGAGCGCGCGTGGTAGACCAACGGAGCATATGAACATGAACACTGGAGCAGCTTTCGGAGCAGAAGAGTAAACGCGGTGGAGTACCCTGGAGCACGGGTCGGAGCACGCGTGGTAGACCACCGCAGCATATGAACATGAACACTGGAGCAGCTTTCGGAGCAGAAGAGTAAACGCGGTGGAGTACCCTGGAGCACGGGTCGGAGCACGCGTGGTAGACCACCGGAGCATATGAACATGAACACTGGAGCAGCTTTCGGAGCAGAAGAGCGTACGGAGCAGAAGAGCACACGCGGTAGAGTACCACGGAGCACGGATCGGAGCATGCATGGTAGACCACCGGAGCATACGAACATGAACACTGGAGCAGCTTTCGGAGCAGAAGAGTAAACGCGGTGGAGTACCCTGGAGCACGGGTCGGAGCACGCGTGGCAGACCACCGGAGCATATGAGCACCATTCCAAAGGAGTTTTCGGGGTAGGGAGGAGCATACACGGTGAAGTGCCATGGAGCACGTGTCGAAGCGTGCCTGGTAGACAACCGGAACATATGATCATGAACATTGGAGCAGCTTTCGGAGAAGAAGAGCATGCACGGTGGAATGCTAATTAATGAATAAAAAAGCTGAAAGCAAGTTTCAGACTACCATGATGTAATCAGAATGTAAGGCAGGTCTTCAAAGGCACCAGGAGCCTTGCGTGGTTTTTATGCTGCTGGCTATTTAGCAATAAAAATAATGATTTGATGCGCTTAAAAGTATTATGAAGGTGCTAAAAACGCCGGTTTCGATAGTACATGGTTCGGCATATTCTTGGCATATCTATACTTTCCATAGGTCTACACTAGACTTACTAGGAGGAGATCGCATTACAAGCCAAAAGTTCCTACTTTGTGATAACGTACGGCATCAGTTGCCGTTATCTTTAGCAACGCAACTTTAAAAACTAGTTTTCCTTCCAGGTCATTTCAGTGAAAAGTATTAAAGAAAACGTTGTTTTAAGAAAACGAAGGGAACAAATACATTTTGAACACAGCGCCCATCTAAATAAAGCCAACGACATGAAATCTCTTTGTACAGTAATATATATAGATTGCATGCTGAATCGACATTCGTTATGGTGATTAACACCCTTTTCTTAAAATATGTACACATTGCGCCTTACAATGTGGTTTATTTCCGATTTTCCAAGATTTTCGAGAACCCATAGGTAACTAACTTTAGTCGTGAAAAAGCAACTGGCACCCCATGAATGTATTACGCTATTAATATGACCCGAAAAGCACTGTTATCGTTGAGTTTATTTAGCGTTCGACCACTACACATGAAATAACAATAACAATAACAGCAATAATGAAAACAAAAAAGCCGTGGAGAATAATGAGGTCAGAATGGGACGGACGTATCTTGCTATTTTGCGTTTAATCGCTTGTCAACTCAAAAATTTAGATCCCATCCGTTTCTTTAAATGACACTTTATCCCTGTCCTAAACACTTTGTAACCTGGTCTAGGAAGCGCTTGAAACCCCCATTTCTCATCCGTTTATAGCAATTCAAACCCTTTACGCATCACAGTTGTTCGTTTTCTCACATTGCTATGAGTTTATAAATCACAGTTCACAGAAAAAAGTAGTGGTCAAGAATGAAAGACAATGAAATGTTTTAGGTTACATGACTATTTCAGGTTTTCCAACACTATTCTTGAATTAATGGTATCAGCACTCGGTGTCAGTAGAAAAAGGTTTTACAACATACAGTTCAACTTCAGTAACCACATGGTAATGTGTAGCCATGACTCACTGTACGCGTTTTGTGTACACTAGGCGATACTGTCGAGCCTAAGTCGACTGCCACTAAAGGACTGTTTCGGGTAAGAGACGGATGACCTTCAACACCGGGAGTTTCGAGTTGTCATACTTTATCCTTGGTTGTACGACATTTAATGTCCTCGATTTAAAATGACTCCCATGGCCTTATGCAATTTGACTAGATTTTCCCAAGTGTAGATCGGACAAGACACATTTCCATGACGATCGTCTTCCTCTTCATCATTATCGGTCTCAGTGCCGGCTTCTTCGGACTCCTCTTCGCTGCTGCCAACTCCCTCGGTGTCGCTGCAGACATCAGTGTTGTCAGCTTCGCTACTGCCAGTCATGCTGTCTTCCTCCAGATGCTCTGATACTGTTGCTTATGTCACTCTCTGAGATATCATTGTATGAGGCCTCGTCTGGAGAGTCGTATAGTCGCTTCGCTATACCTTTCTTAGAGTTCCCACCGTCCATCTCAAGGTCCCCATGAGGGTGCTTATGGACACGCTCTATATGCCGACGAAGATTAAAGCTTCTTGTAAAAGGCACCCGACAGATATGACAAAGGTGAAACATGCTTAAGGTGTTGCATTCACAAAGGTGTGTTATTTAATGTGGGAAACACGAGTCTCCATGGACTTAAATATAATCCATTCGCTTAGAGCAGATGATCAAGCGTCAAAGAACACTCGGGCACATGAGCATATGGAACACACGGAATGAACAACACCATAACATCTACTTCTCTGCTCCGTCATACTGCAAGCATGGACTTGGAGGACAGAAGTCCTCTGCTCCGGCGCTTCATGCGTTGCTCAGGAGAGCATTTCTAGATATGTTCTTCTGTTCCGATTGTCCCACATACGCAAGGAGCGCCTGACAGATACCAATTGCAAAGGCCAGTCAGTCTTTGAAGACTCGTAACGTCAATGTAAAGAGTGTTTTTTCTATGTGGAAAACATTTAGGTTTAGCCTATAAGTTGTCCCAGTCGTGAATCGTTTGCTTGGACCTTGTCAACATTTTTCCAACCAAGACATATTGGTGAGCAGTTTAACAAAGATAAGGAGACTGGGGGAATTACCATTTGGTCAGGTGTATTACAATCGGACAACGACATAACGATAAGACCTCAATTAAGACTCCCGATAAGGGGCTATACCGAAAGCTTGCCTACAAACATGCACTCATAGACTCGAAATTATCAAAAAAATCATAATAGTTCTTCACTCGTCGGAAAAAGCGTGTCTGGACGTGTTAATGACATCAAATTGTTGCGACTTACACAGACCGATTAGTCCGACCATGGCTGAGCTTGCCCTCACGTGCTGCTCGTCTAGCGTCAAGCCAACTCACACCCAGCTGGTAGTGCAACGTCTATAAAGTTTATCGACTGACTACGTTTCTGGCTCCACATCGAGAAGTCCCGAGAAATAAGAGCACTGCCCCGAGCACTAGAGATGCGACCAGTAGCACCACATCGATTTTCCGGAGCAAGTTCGACCGCTGGGAGCACGCTTGATTAGGTTACAGTATGAATATACTATTGAACAATTTGTTCATTGAGTTTACTTTGGCAGCGATTTTTGGATATGACTGAAAACGAATATGCCTCACAACCTGGTATTCAGGGATGGTGTCCAACAATTGTTCGGCCAAATAAATTGAGGGTTCTTGCCGTGCTTGGCCCTTTTTGAGTTGGGGATGTGAATTTTAATTTTTCAGAAAACATTTTCAAATGCAAATGAGGAAACTAAAAGTTTATTTTGGACTATTTTTCTTACTGTTATAAGTATGCCACACTTTCCCATGGATCATGGTAATACACGGCGTGGAACTAACTACCCTTCACTGCACTGTACCCAATCACGACCATTGTCACAGATCATTATTGTGATTGAGCTAACATACGGTCTGATTCGTTCCCGTCATACCGCTAACTTTGTTGGTTTCACTGACGTAGTAAAGTACAGTGGCCTACACTCAAAAATAACAACCTGAAAAACATCATATCATGGCTGCACTGTTTTGCTGAAAGGATTATGGACCTACATTTGCAATTGAGTTGTATGAACATTGGCAATGGCGAACACTTGGCAATATGAACATAAGTAATGTAAAACTAAAGCAAAATATTATAGCACAGTACCAGGGTGAGAAAAAATCAACATATTACAACCAAATCACTAGCCTAAATAATGTATCCAAGCGGCTTGCATGCCATAGTTAAAGGCACTTCAGGCCAAATTGTCATTACCTAAGGCTAGGAGCAACACCCTTTACTTCCGAAAAACTAACAAGTGTTTCCATGACGACAAAAATTATAAAATAATGATTCAAAAAACTCTCGGAAAAGGTACAGTACGCCTTCAATAATGATATTTTATTAGGCAAAGTCTAAACCAAAGGTTGGGTCTGTCTATGTCATGACATTGCTGAGGCTATGAGCTGCCGGTGAACAAGTATGGACACCCCCCTGCCAGCATACCATATTGGGTCCCATTTGGGGCCACATTGGGCGCCCGATTTGGGCTCAACCTGATGACAATACCAACTTTAGCCCAAGCCCAACTAAGTCCAAGCTTCCCAAGTAAAACCCACTTGGGGCCCAACCGGGCTTGCTTGCTGGGCTGAGATAATCGAACCCTCGGATCTCAAAGATCCATCCATATGGTGTTTGTGATATGTAGAACCGGTGCTTACAGCTTACGACATTGTCAATGTTTGAGGGTCATGTTTACCATTTCAAAGCTAAGTTACTCACTCTGATCGTTCTTTATGGTCCCAGAGAGAAATCAATATTTGCACTCTTTACAATAGCAATTAATATGATGTGTCTAAAATCTGTCCAAACAGTAAACAAATAACACTTACCTGTCACGACGTTTAAATATCGAGGTGCACATTGCCCCCTAAAGCGATACCGATCAACACTGAAAAAAATTACCTTTGCTAAATCCACATTACAATTTCCATTTCAAGTTAATAATAGTAATAAAAGAAAAAAATACTATCGTACTGCGACTGCACTGTACTAAATATTACATAACATAAAGTAAAATATTAGCACAGTCACCTGGTGAGGAAAATTATTATGGCAATTCTTAAAATGACTGGCCCAGTATTATGCATTCATGAGATCTACCTTTTAAAATTCCAGCTTGTTATTACTTAAGGTAATGATTAGCATTCATTACATGGAAAAAGAATGAGACCAGTGTTGCCATGACGACACGAGTTGCAGAATGATAATACAAAAAAGAGAAAAAAATTCGGCACAGCTAAGCCTTCAATGTTGATATATTGCGAGACAAAGTTTAGAAAAATGTCCATAGCAGTATGTTTAAGTGATGACATTTTGCACATGCTTATTAAGCTGACTCTACAAGTAGGGACACCTGAGGGAATCGAACCCTCGAATCTGGAAGATCCTACCATTGCGGTGTTTGTGATCTGTAGAACCGACGCTTACAGCCTACGATAATGTCAATTTTGGATGTGATTTAATGGATGATGGTGGGTCATGGTCGTCATTTCATAGTTGCCAGTCGTCAAAACAACACTGGTCCTTCAACATGACATATCCATGGCAAACGTTAATGGACTCAGAAGGGAAGAGGTATTTCTACAATCCTCGCTCACGGGAAACCAGCTGGCAAAAACCTATTGAGGGAAAGCCCATGCAGCTCCAACTTCAACCAAACCCGAGGCCTCCTAACGCTTACTCAAAAGTGACTAAACGTATGAAGCCTTCTCAGCCGCTGCTTGGCTTCCCGTTAAGCAAGACTGCATCTGTGACTGTGAAACATATAGGTCCCAGTATATATGTTTGTATACAACGAACCAAATCAAGAAAGAGCCTCTCTCGACGAGGAAAATGTGTCTACTTAAACCCTGATGAATGGCAACAATTGCACCGTACCGGTAAAGACATTCAAGACCTACTACCTGTCATATCATGTGATATAAAAACAACGGAAAGAAGCACTTACCAGTCTTGAAGAGACGAGTTAATCACAGAGAGCATATAGTAAAAACACTGTTTTCTGTTGTGTACAAAATTGCCGTAACACCTTTATTGCAAACATAAGTTTGTTCTTAAGCAATTGCTTTATGATCTTGACAATTGTCATCTTCCGATAACTTATACGTGTAGGTTACATCTTTATAACATCCAAGGATATTCGCAACTTTTATTTCCTTACTCTTGATACTGGAAAGTGCCCGTAGTTCACACAGAAAACGCATAACGGACAGTCTTCATTCATTCGAAACGTTTAAGTGGTTTACGTCGTAAGTTCCTCCGATTGCGAAGCAAGTCACCACAATAAATTACACCTTTCCTATTAAACAGCTAACTAATGTACCTTGGTCTTTTTGTGCACTATGAATGAACTATGAATGATGCTGGTTCAGCTCCTTGTAATGCCCACCCTAGTACAGTGTCTACAACTAAGTATTACGTCTGTACATCTAGGACTATGTACACATGGAAAATGTGAGTGCAGCTTAGAATCGATATCGATTTTTTGTGTCCACGAGTAAATAAAGTCTTGTCACCCCTCATACCAGACAGCCTTATTGAGTGGTCATTTTCTTTCTGTGTGCCTTTTATCGATCGATCGGGGCTAGTACCTTTATAAAATAAGTATACACCAAGTATAATTAGACTGTCGGTTAGCCGGCACTATTGTAGTGGATGTTGTGACAAATGCACGGGTCCCGAAGCACGGGTTCGAGTCCTTCTGCCAACTTGCCTACAGAATATTTTCTGAATGATATTCACATCAAAATCAAATGAACATAACCTTGACGGTGGCAATGACCTTGATCGTTGCCCATCACCAATGACGTCACCCAAGAACTTTGCAATGACCTTGACCGTTGCCTAGCAACAATGACGTCATTCCCATGCTGGCTTCTGATTGGTTCGGGTCCATAAAGCTGGCTCTAACTACTGTCATGTAGTGAAAAATCGATGGCACATAGTCTGGTAATAATTTGCCCTCACTCTTAGCACCTGAATAGGAGAACATATGAGAATTCTTAAATACCATACTGTAAACAAGACTGGGGTCACAGCTTTCCAATGCTATCTGACTTGAAATATTCCTGAGGAATTTCACATATTTCAAATAACAAATTGATTTGAGTTAATGACTTGACATGAGTCTCATGAATAGTTGCAACTGACTTAAATTGCAAAGAAAAGTGATAATGCTGTATAATCAGAGGCACCACCAGGGTCTGGGGGTATATCGCCATACATCTATGGTACGACATACTTTCCACACTGGCTTTCTAGGACATACTTTCCACACTGGCGTAGGCAGGATTTTTGTTTGGACCTGACTGCCAACTGGGGAGACCCCTGAATTTTTTCATCCCCCCTAAAGAGTTAGAATCTTGCCATGGACTTAATGCATTTGCACACATTTGGCCCACCCAAATTTTTTTTGCCTGAAAATTTTTTTGCCCCCTGGAAAAAGTTTGTCCCCCCCCCCCCCCTCCAGTACCTTGTTTGGCTATTGGCCTGTTAGATATGCTGAAAAGTAGACTGAGACGACAGCTAGCTTGGTGGACAATAAAAAAAAACAAACTTGTCAAAGCCAGTGCTTGTATTTATTTTCCTGTGTCCCATACTTGCACCTAAGCTTGCTAAAGGAGATTTGTCATACAATTTATACAATTTATAAATTAAATTCATAACACTAATAGGCTTACAATTAGACCGAGGCCGAACTTAGGTCTGCCTAGCGCCAAGTTCTGTTGGTTTAAAGACGGACATTGCCCAAAAAGGTGGGCCATCCTTGTTCAGTGTTATAAGACGTTCAACTTTTTGATGGTCCTTATGAAAAGTATGAAAAGATCCTAGCTACCACCAGAGAGCCGCAACTCCCTGATAAAATGAACATGGCCAATCGCCAAAGTAATCATTAGTCAACCCAATTTCCAATACCATGGTTCAGTGTAGCCCTCAATAATTCATTTTCTGGTTTGCCTGTGGAAGAGGCTGTGACTGACAGGGAAGAGTCAAATTTGGGTTTTAGTATAGCGGTCTGTGCGAGGGTGATTAAGTTAAGGGGAAGGCTTTGTTGATAGGAGATTCAATTGTAAGGTATTCAGACAGGGAGTCTTGTAAGAAGGATAAGGGTATAAGAGTTAAAATTTGCCTACCAGGTGCCCTAATTGAAGATATTTCAGCTAGGGTCAATCAAATTGTGGGAAAGGAAGAAGTTGTCGCTGTTCAGGTTGGTACCAATAATCTCCGTAGCGACAGTCAAGATTTGCTGAGGTCAAAATTTAAGGAGCTGATCAGTAAGCTTAGATCAAGTCCAGAGGAGAGCCACAGATCTTAAACCTGAGGTGAGAAATCTACCTTATCACACTAGACTTAGGCATCTCGGACTTACCACCCTGGAGTTGAGAAGGATTAGGGCCGGGTGACATGCTTCATGTTTTCAAATTTCTTTCTGACACAAATCCTCTTTTGTCTTGTAGATTTTTAAGGGTTCAAAGTAATTCTCAGGTTCGTGGTCACTGTATTTCACTGGGTTTCGTAAGCTTAAGGCTTGATATTAGGAGTTGTCAATGAGTGGAATAGTCTGCCGGTATGGGTAGTAAACTCCCCATCTGTGCAATGCTTTAAGGCAATTTCTTCCATGACTGTGGTAGAAATTAATTATACTGCAGGCTTGTTTTCAGAAGGTATTGGTTTAGTTGCTTACTATTGGGTATGGACTACAGGGCATCGGACTACAGGGCATCTTATGGGGCCTTCGCTCCCCTTTGCTCTTTAACCTGTTATGCTATGTTATGTTAAAGGACTAACGTTAGGCCTATGTACAGACGGTCGCATAATTGCTCCCTATACAGTGTATAGTAAGTGGCGAACGATCACATTCCTTTACTGAGGACTAGGTTCAGTAGTGATTTAGCCTAATGTTACGTAGGCCTAGACCTAACTGTAGTGTTAGTGTTAGGCCTATAACTTTGCTTACCCGTAATAAAATGAGCAGCCACACAATCTTGTGTGTCTTTTGGGACTCCAACTCCAATCTTTGCGACGTATCGCTGAAATCCATAGCTCTTCGAGTTTTGTCTAATGTCTGAAGGAATTCTGTAAAAGTGTAGATTGGATGAGGCTATTTGACGGTTGTTGCACCCTACGGCACAGCAAATCTTAACCATGGTGCTTCGAGGGAGCCTTCGACTGAAAACTTTTTCAACTTTGACCCATTGCGCATAGCATACAAGCAAGCTGTGTACGCCTTGCACACGCTACATCCACTGGACGGCACCTTGTAACCACAAGAAACTGGATTAAAATCCCTTTGAATAATTTGTGTTATCATGTAAAGGTATAAGAATCGGCTTTTAAATCTTATTGAAAGCCCCGGGTCATTTTCTCCAACTTAATTCAGAATTTTAGGGAAAAAACTTCATAGGATCCATCCGAAACAACTTCTCCGATACAGTTTGTACATACACAAATACGTAACGTATATCCTCACTTGAATTGACGGTACGGCCAGCGAAGTCGCCATTGAAGAAACGTCTGAGCAGTGACGTCACGGGAAGAACCTCCGGCCCGCCGGCGGAAGTCCGGTGGCAAGCCAGCGGTCCGCCGATGGCAGCGATGCTGATTGGTTAAACAACTGTATGACGTCATGGAAGTTGGGATTCAGCTGGCGGACCGCCATCGGCCCGCTGTCGGCCATTTTGCCACCGGCGGACCGCCGACTTTTGCTAACAGGGACGTGGGCTCTAGAAACCGCTTTTTTATATTAACCTTTAAATCTAGATCAGTTGGAAGTGTGTAGTCAAGGGGTGGGTAAAGTGAAAAATTGCACAAATTGCAGAACTTGAAAGACAAAACTTGCATAATATTTACGTTAAGTACCAAGACAGTTTCAATCTAACGAAACCTTTCAGATGATCAGAATGTGAGCCTTCTTGTAAAGATCTTTTTAAGGCAGTTGCACACCCCTCAGAACTATATTTTATCCATGGGTATACCAAAATTGCCAATCGGTATCACTCAATTGACATAAAATTCAAACAATGCAGAGTGGTTCATATTGTACAGTATGTACACTGAGAGTGTTCTAAATACATATAAAGCTCACTAGGCTGGGTATGGTCTGAAGCAGTACACTGGGATTGTATCTGGACAACAAAGCAGCTTGGGAAGTGGTGAGACTTTAGCATGCATTTGGGAGAAATGAAAGCGGGGTGACGAATATCTGCCATTATTTTTTGCTTCAAGAAGAATTGTGATCACAAACTGACAAGGTAGGCCTACACCCTAAATACGGGTCTAGGACTTAAATGCATTTTGTGCCCGTACTTTGGAAATAGACCTTGTGCATTGACGACACACTGACGTTGTCCTTTGGATAGAACAATGTAGCACGCGGTAACACGCATACGAATTAGTCCTACACCTGCAAGAGACTAGGCGCGTATTTGACTGATTGACAAATCAGCTGTCTGCATTTGTCTATGTTGGTTTGTTTTGCCCCAAAGGAGGGCGTACATTCCGCTTAGGGACATCATATGCACATGGTCTATGGGTAAAATTTTATGGAATAGATTTCATATATTGTGAGTATGGTACATCTTATAAGCACCCCCCCCCCCCTTACATACAGGAATTTGGCCCGTCCAAAACCTGTGTTCATGTAGAACCATAGAGGCTCGTATATTGAATACAATAGGAACCATAAATACCAAGTTGAAAGGCATGTTGTATCAAAACGGGCAGAGCAGATGTTTTCAATTATATGTTAGAACTGTAGGATGCAGTCTGATACTCGTCATAAACTGCAATGTGCAACTCATACACCCGATCACCATATAATGAACACAAGATATTAATCTGAGCTACACCGTTTCCATACATTTGATAAAGGGAGTGGGTTGGACTGAATTAAGTTTGATATGTGTATAAATTTTTTGGTAACTTTGTAAAATACTTAAAGCATCTATTTTGATTTTGTGCGTTCCGTAAGTATGATATATAGTCAAGCCCTCAAGGATTTTTAACACACTCCACTTTTACGACATTTTTGGCTTATATGATGCAATAAATATCTTTTTCACATGTACGATATATTGTTGTGTAATTAAAGAAACATTAATTGCAACTGCAATTGCATAAAATGTCCTGCACATAAGATATTAAACTGCATGGGCTGTACCGTTTTTATAGCTTTTGCTACAGGAGTTATAGGTCCATTCCACCGCACCGAGACAGCACCGAGACAGTACTAGCTAAGGTTTCATCTGACATTTTGCAGAATATGGATAAGAAGCATGTCACTTTCTTGGTGATGCTGGATCTAAGTGCTGCGTTCGACACTGTTGACTATTAAATACTCCTTAATATTTTAGCAAATGACTTTGGCATTAGTGGACAGGCTGCCGCATGGCTTTCTTCCTATCTCCTAAATCGTACACAATGTATTAGCATAAATGATTCAATTTCCAGAGACTTCCACTTGAAATGTGGTGTCCCACAGGGTTCCTGTATAGGCACAGTCTTATTTGTTCTCTATGCCAGTAGGCTTTTTAACATCCTGTCCTCTCACCTCCCAAGGGCCCATACGTATGCGGATGACGCACAATTGTACTTATCGTTTAAACCTGATGACAAGCTATCAGAAAATGAGGCTATTAATGCCATGCAGTGTTGTATTCTGATGTTCGAAAATGGTTAATTAAGAGTAAGCTTAAGAATAATGACAGCAAGACGGAGTTTCTAATTATTGGTTCCCAAAGAATGCTTTCCAAGATTTCAATTAACTCTAGGCTTATTACTGTTGGTAATGCATCGATCAAAGCTGTAACTGAAGTCCTTAATCTTGGTGTATGGTTTGATAAAAATTTTCAGTTTGACTATCATATCAGTAAAATTTGCAGTAAGTATCTGTAGCACTTGCACTTCAAATAATTGCATTCGAGTGCAAAAATATACATATTCGTAGGTTGTCCCAGTACAACTTATTATTTACATAAGCTACGTGTGCAGTGGACCAGACTGACCAATTAAGCGTATGACTCTCGTGGTGAGCAGGCATGTAACGGTCAGGTGGTCCTCACTAGCATCAAGTCAGGGACGCAGGAAAAACGTGGACACCAACTCCGCTGAAGTTCCGAATTAACCGTCCTCGACTTTGACACGACAGTACTTACTGCACTTGGAATTACCTACCAAATCTCGGAGATATCTACAAGAAATTATTCTTCTCACCAACACATCAGGCCTGTTTAGTCGGGCAGCAGCTGGCAGCTCGACAATTTTTGCTTGGGACTGAGGTGTTGCGTACGGCGGTAATATCAGTTCCACTACATCGCCGAGCACGAGGTCCTTATAGCTACGCCATTTTGTTGCGGCCCTGGCATTAGAGTTTTTCGTAAATGGAGGTGAGACCATTTCAATTTACATCTCTAAAAGTCATTTGCTCATCTATTTAAGATTAGACAGGTTAGGAAGATGCTTTCTGAGGATGCTTGTAAAACTCTGCTGCATGCTCTTATGTACTGTAATCTCGATTACTGCAACTCTTTGCTGTATGGGCTTCCTGACAATCTAATCACCAAACTACGAAGGGTCCGAAATACAGCAGCCAGACTTGTAACTCTTACCCCGAAGTTTTGTCACATTTCACCTATTATACAAGATCTCCATTGGCTTCCGGTTTTATATAGAATTCGTTTTAAGGGTATTCTTTTGGTTTATAAAGCTCTTAAGGATTTGGCCCCTAACTATTTTTCTGGCTTATTGTCAAAGAGAAAAGGATTAAATTACCACCTGTGATCGGGTTCTTGTATTCATTTAATTGTCCCGCGATTTAATACCTCTTTTGGTGAACGTGCTTTGAAAGTGGCTGGTCCTCGCCTTTGGAATTCTCTTCCACATGAACTTAGACAGTGTGTCCCTCCATTGGCATTTTTAAATCAAAACTTAAGACCTACCTTTTTAGAAAAGCTTTTAATGTGTAATATACTTTTATTTTTATCTTGTTCTTAGTATTTTGTTAGTTTTTTTATTGTACAGCGCAACGGATTATATTTTTATAGTTGTGGCGCTTTATAAATTTTTATAATAAATAAAATAAAATAGGTCACGGTAGGTTACGGTTGAGTTTAACTTGAAGCCACCACAATGAATCAGTAGCAGCGGCCCGGGTCACCTTGAGTTTCAATTCCATTAGCAGTGCCTATGATTTGTATTGTGGGTTATCCAAAACTGGGGAATGTTCCGACAGTGCAGGTCACTGGGCCCGCTTACAGGCACATTCTGTTGGCTGTACACCTCGGTCTTGCGAGAAAAGCTAAAATATTCTACAACGTGTCCTTCAAATCCTACCTCAATACCTTTTTCCTAACTGACGATAGGAATGAATATTTAATAGATCGAAATTGGTATCGAAGATAACCTGAGTATGTAGGGCGGAGGTGTATACAGTAGTCCTATTGATATTGATCTAAATTTAAAGCAATCGTGAGAGGATCTCACTTATCAAATAAGGAAAATGAAAGTATATGTGAGAGATCACCTCGAGAGGCTTAAGAGCATTTCTGTTTTGTCTCAGGAAGCAAAGATGACATTTTGAATAGTTGCATTCATAGGCGGGATAAGGGGGGAGGCGCTTGCCCCCTCCCCCACTTTTTTCCAGAACTTAGTTTTTTTACGTCTTAGTCTGGTTGCTTTTGCTACAAAAATCAAACTGGAACTGACAGAGCTACGCGAGTGATACTTAATTAAGTTGTATAATGTTTGCACAGGTCATATATACTGCATTGAAAACTAAACAAAAACAATTCCTTCAATAAATGTTTCAACGCTCCTTCTTTTCGACACGCTTCGCGTGCGCCCGTTTTTAATATTTCAGGATTTAGGGTTACTTCTTGAAGAACACCTCTTCCATTGTCACTGAAACTTTTCACTAGTGCCCTGCTGAAGCTCTACAGTAACTAGTGAAACGGGAGGCAGGGATGCGGTCATCTTCTGGTCCCCTTCTCTGACCAACTGCTCCTAAGCTCTCTGAAAGGACGATGATCTTATTTTACTCTAATCTGGAGCTCCACCTTTTTTCGACTGAAGTGAAAAGGGACCACCGTTCTTCTAATTTCCATTAATTCTCTTTTGAGATATCTCAAAACTAGTCCCTTTTTGGCGTGTTCTGCGCCTCCCATCACAAATAAGAACTCTGTAAAAATCTCACGAAAAGGACTCTATAGGAAACCAACGGTACGTTTTTGCTCAGCACAAATATCCTCAGGGGTCACCTTTATTCAGCTGTGGTGAAACAGGGACCACTCTTTGTCTAATATTATTTCAATTTCACTATTGAGATGAAATAAAAGTTCATTTTTGGCGCACTCCGCGCGCCCCTTTGCAGGGAACGGCTCTGTGAAAGTCACCTGAAAAAGACTATATAGGAAACCACAGTATGTTTGTACTTCAGAAAGAATGTCTTTGGGGGGGGGGGACCGTTATTCAGCTCAGGTTAAAAGTGGCCCATCCTTTCTCTAATATTCATTCAGTTTCATTTTTGAGATGTCTTAAACGTTAACCTTAGACGCGCTTCGCCCGCCCCATCATAGACAAGGGCTGAATTCACATCATATGAAAAGCCCCCCCTAGCTTTCTGAAAAGAAGATCTGGGGCACCGAGGAGGGAGTCCCTGAAGAACCTCAAATTTAAGTTATCCATTCCCCCCTCCCCGCACCCCCTGCTTTATCGATTCCGGCCGACTTTAATCATATGGAGTAAGGATATAATTGAAGAAAGTCAAATTGTGATATTTGTGTTCTGTTAAGTGCCCATCTTATGTAATCTAAAGTTGAAGATAAAATGCATCATTTGAATGCCTACAATTTCGTAAATACCCAGGAGCTTCCGGGGGCTTCGCCCTCTGGACCCCAACCGGGGCTTTGCCCGTGGACCACACCAGGGGCCCTAAGGCGGGGCCCTGGACCCCACGCGGTTAGGGGGAGCGCTTCGCGCTCCCGCGGCGCCTTCGGCGTCGTTTGGAAGTCTGCCCGAATCCCCCCCCCCCCCCACTTTCAGATATCAAATCCCGACCCTGGTTGCATTGTTTTGTTTACACTCTAAACTAAAAAAAAGTGTAGCACTTAATTTTGGTCCACCTAAAAGTGTATTTTTTCTTTTGTAAAGAAGCTTATGTTGTCCCCACTTTGTAAACATGTATGAATTATACAACATCTTAAGCGATTAAAGACTAAGTGTTTATCTAAAGTACTTTCTTTAAAAAAGAAATGTTTAGGAATAAGGCAAGCGTGTTTAGCCCCAAAACAGGTCAACGATGTGGGGGTAAAAAGTAGCCTAGTTTTGAAAAGCGTCATAGTTCCTATAAACACCCTTTGAGAGTGTATTTATTTTGCCTTTCAAATTTAAATGCTCACGTAGTACAAATCTGTAAGCATGTTATACTGGAGTTTTATCTATTTCAATTGTTTTAACTTTGTTTACCATTATCCATAGTGACGTTTAATACATTAAAATATTATATATTTTACTATTTATAGTATGTATACCACGGACTTCCTATACATGGACAGAGCATGCTGCACGGTACATTGTTGCTACCGCACGTGTGAAGAAAAGCGCAGCAAGATGTTCGTTTGCTATGTTAAGTGTGAAAGTTTGGACTTGCTAAAGTATATCAACATATTTTGCGAGAAAGTCTTAAATTGTTTTGAAATATGGCAAGGTAAGGTCAAAATCCCTTCACTAATTGCAGGAATATGATATTGTTTTTCATTCAAGTTTAACTTTTGCTTAAAACATTACAGTGTCGTCGTTAAATCAGACGACTTATAGCTTCGCGGTGGCAATCGTGGTGCCCCTTTTTTGTCCCAGTCGGTGGTGACCATCTACGGATAGGACGTACAAGTTACATGCTATGTCCATGTATATAAGTTCGTGATCTGTACACATCTTTAATTAACCCAGTACAGGGTGCATTACACTTTGTGAGAGAGCGTTTTTACCAATAAAACAAAGACAAAACAGTTTCGAGTGCAATGTTTCAATTCGTGTTGTATGGTTAAACTTTACGACCAGTTCTAGCAAATTCATCGAAGCAATAGCTACCGTAAATCTCAAAATTTTACTTCTTATTTCTATTCAAAGGATCATTCATTATTTTTGTAAGACTTCGGCATTGTATATTCTAGGCAAAGCAAGTTATTAGTTCTAGTGATTTCCCATTTAAGGAGAAAAAATGTTCATGTCACATGACTCCCAGGAGCCACTCATGAAACAGGTCAGTCGACGATACTTCAAGTTCTTCAATTTAGGGTGAATGCAGTTTACCTTTACACATTCATTGTACATAACCATGGTTCCCACAGTAAAATGTTTACAGTAAAATGTTGATAGTAAAATGTTTATAACTATGAAAACCTAAAACTTAAGGTGAGCGTTTAAGTTTTATTTATTTAGAAATGGTTAATGAAATATATATTAACAGCTAAATGTGTGAATCAGCTATGCAGATTATGGCAATTATGACATTCGATGCGTAAGTATGACTGTGCAAAAAAGGTTTTAGTTAGTTACTTCTGAAAGTCTGTCGTATCTGCATTAAAACTGTTGTAACCAGTCACCGAGGAAACCCCAGAAGAGCGGAAGTATATGGCTATTTTTCAAAACTCTGCGCTCTCTTTTGTCCATTTTTCTCTCCTCTGGAACCTCAGTTCATCTTCTGGAAATAACTCTCAACGGAACTTGATTATTTTTGTTTCCAATTCTCTCGTTATCTCTCCAGCCAGTGACCCTTCTAGCAATGACCACCCACTAACAAACTAAAATTTTGTTAATATACTTAATCTGCAATCATCATTCGGAAATGTTCCATTCATATTTCAAATTACATCTGGTAAAAGCAATATTTGTGCCAGAAATATTACTTAATGGCGGCAAAAGGCTGTAAAATGTAATATTTCTTTTTACGTAAATCCGTCTCCAGCCTCGGCTTTACACCTTCCGTAGTCGTCCCTCCTCGACTACCGCATATAAAAATGACTCATCTTACTCACAGATATCATTTAACTGAACCATTTAAGAACTAAACGTAAAATAATTGTTTCCATAGATTTTCCATCATCCGAGTCAAATATTAGAAGACTCCATATAATGCTAGAACCATTGCAAACAACGCTGACAAAATTTTCACTGGAATAAAAAATACTTGTTGGACACTTTCTCGTTTCCCCTGCAGACCGTCCGACAAGGATTAAACATTCAAGTATGCACACAGAGTATAACATATGACATTCTTATAAGTAGCAAATCTCTAAACCCTTTATGGACCCATATGAGTGAACCCAAATGGAACCCATTAAATTTTTCAACCAAGACCATGGGCGTCCAGAAGGGGGGCAAGGGGGGCACTTGCCCCCCCTGGAAAATCAAACTTGTGAAAAAATTAATTAAAAATTAAAATAAAAAAAAAATTAAAAATAGATCATCAAAATATCTTCACTCACAGCGTCAGTTTCTACTGAAATATGCGGACATTTGACCAGGAATAGCAAAAGAGAAGATGGTATGCTGAATAGTGAAATCGTAATTTGGGGACCATCATTCGTGATATCTATTGGAAATTTGTAATTGTAAAAACTATGCCAAAATTGTACTAGTTGTCAAGTATGTAGTGTGCATATGGCATCTGACTATTGATGAATGCATTGGTCTTGGTTTGGTCCCATGCTGATCTCAAGTGGGGACGCGCGGATGTAACTGGGATATACAAGGTGAATATGGGGGGTGGGGGTGATTCATAATTGGGTAACAGATGTAGGCCTATATAGGCTGTTTGACAGTTGTAAGTTTTATCGTGCTCAGGCGTGCGAGGCCGTGACCAAGAGGCAGATTTACCTTCAACAACTTTTTTAGATTGAAAATTCTAAAAATCTAAAAATTACAGACATGAAATTCCTGTTTCAGGGCTGGGTACAGGCAGCTTATAACACTCCCCAAGTGCCGTTTCCGGCCATCTGGAGGGTTTGTAAGACCCAAAATTTTCTTGTACGCTCCGCGCCAACCGATGGTGGCGCTCCGCTTAGATAGTGTACACATGCAATTCAATCATCCATGAATGACCTTGCCCCCCCCCCTTGTAAAAATTTCTGCGGACGCCCATGACCAAGACTCCTGAGGGGACCACATGGACAGCCCACATTCTGGTGCACTTTACCCATATTTTGACTACAAACCAGTTGCCCGTAATTGATCTGCCTCAGAAGTTACCCATACACATGATGTCGGCTGGCTCATTTGGCCAATTGTGAGGTTTAGGCACAAAGTAATATGGGTTTCATATGTTGATCCATATGGGGCTTTTAAGAATTTCGAATGCGAATATACTGCCTTAATATATTCTTTTATGGAAAGGACGGGAACCTGGGGCCCGTTCTAAAAAGAGCTACGCACAATCTTAAGTATGATTTAGTGTTGACATAAGTATGGGGAATCAAACTTAAGATTGTGCGTAACTCTTCGTGGAACGGGCCCCTGCACGTAAAAGCAGGAGAGTGGTGTGGGAGAATGCTGTGAACAATACTGCATATAAAAGACGAAATGCGACAGCTACCGGTATATAACACTGAACTGTGACAGCAGTAGTTTCTTCAGCGGGCTTCCCATGTACCCATTTGGAATATTGTTTCGGGATTCTTAATCCTGTAGGATCCTGTAGAACAGTGCTTCTCAACCCGGATCCAAGTTCACCCCAGGAGTGAATTCGAAATGCTCGGGGTGAAATTTGGAAAATTGGAGAATTGGGGTGAATTATACACAAAGGAGGGAATTTTGTAAAAAGAGGAAAATTTGCATGAATTGAGTTTTCATGCTCGAAATTGAAAATTCATAGCTTCATCTGACCGGTGGCCATCAGTCAGAATATAGCGAGTATAACTGTACATAGTTGGTGTTTAGAGAGATATTCTAACATCAGCTTTCTAGTTGTATGAATGGATGGAGACCGATGGCAATGATCATCTACGAATCTAGTTTTAAGTTTTTAGTAATTTGATGTTTTATTGTACTATAGGGGTGAATGGTGGAAAAAATTTCCCCAAGTGCACTGTAAAAAATGTCTGTAATATTACAGAATTTTTGTACAATTACAGAAGAAAAAATAAAGCAATACAAGAAGAATACATAAAAAGTGCTGTCACTGAGTTGACCGCACTTTGTATGCATTCTTTTGTTTTTCCTTATTTTATTTTCTGTAAATGTTCAGACATTTTTTACAGTGTGGGGAAGTGGATCAAAGAGGTTGACAAGTACTGCTGTAGAACATTCCACATAGCATAGTGATTAATAATTAGTTAAAAATTATTCCATCATCATTGCAATCACCTCTGTCCTATTATCGTCCTAAACGGATTGGCAGCTCAAACCACCACCCCGCCCGAAGTGATGTACTCTGCATGACTGATACATGACTCTTGATTTCTTTTCCGGCAGTGAGTGTGGCCACCCAGCTATGACGTCACCATCTCTTACTTCCAGATCTCCCATCTTTAAAATATTTCAAAGTGATCAGGATTCATTTTAGATATAATGCATTCTTACTTCCTTTCTCCATGGAAGTACTACCTCCGAGGTAGTACTTCCGTGCTTTCTCAAGGTTCTCAAGGTCATTACATTGCCGGTCCCTTCTGTCTATATAGTAAGAACATCACTGAAAAAGTCCGCTTAATTGTGTTTATTTTAAGTGCCCACGCAACATTATTTCAACCTGATGTCGAAAACATCATTCAGTGTCTTTAACTCTGGCACTGAGTCCCTCTGTCTCCCTACCAGAGACCTTACGATTAGCCGCTTGATCCGTCGCCAATGACTCTATCGTCAAGTCATTCTCACAATTTCCTTTGAAATAGAGAAAAATGAAGACATTGATATGTTTATATCTTTGGGTTATGTTTAGAAGCTAAAATAAAATTTAATGTAAAACACGCCATCCAGTTATTCCAAAACGATGGCAATGCAACCTGGCAAAACACCAAATCAGTAAGCGAGGTGTGCAGAAGAGCTATATATTGTACTGTGAACTTGTCAGAAGACGTTGCATAGCAGTATGGAATTCCAGTCAAATTTGATGGATACTAAATTTCCGTGGGTGCTTATTAGAACCATATCACAACGAAAGAGTAGTAACAAACTGAGTTTAGTAAGACCATGACTACCTTGAAATTAGTACTCTCATAGTAAGATCCTTTAGGCTGCTATTTTAGGTAAATGGGCAAGAAGCATCGATAGTTCCTCAAACCTATCATTCTCCGACTGACGACTTTCTAGTGTTTCGTCCTGTTCCATTCAGTTTCACTTGTTCATATATATATATAATAAAGTGCACACATAAAATATATTTTTCAAAATATTCTTTAATCCAATAAGCGCCTAGCAATATTAAAAATAGGTATCAGTTAGTCCCCGTCTGGTTACTCACGCTATTGATGTCATTCTACCAATAGCGAATGCCGATTCATACTTCTTTGTTTACTGTCAGAAAGCCATTAGCTGCTATACTAATCAACTTTGACCATCAAACTAAGACCGTCATATATGGTTTTTACAGCTATGCAGCTCATGAAAAGATGGGAGTATTTACCGGGGATTACTTCTTCGAAATTTTACAGCACATGAAAAGGTAATCTTCTATTATAAACACTCAGGCGTGTAGCCAGGAATTTGACGAAGGTGGTGGTGGGGGGGGGGGGGGGTGAAAGACGTAGTAGATAAACGATATGACTGTAGCGCCACTATAATAAGTGTGAAACGAAAAGAACTATTCCAAATACTAGAACCCTGAAAATTATCAATTTCCGGATCTATTGTACATTATACAGATAGGTCCATACTAGGTGTATCTTAATACAAGAACAATAGAGATACCATGAAATTTACCCCATGGGCACCGGATACAGTGCCTCCTCTACCTCTCCTTCCCCCACACCTTACCTACGCACCTTGCACACAGAACTTAACCCTTTACCGTTGTGCTCCAATCGGGGCATTTTTGCCCGCCGCGGGAGTGGGCGGATAAGCGGACGTAGCACGCCCCGCATCAGCTTTCGTAGGCTGTTGACCCCGTGACCTTAAACTATTGTCTCCCTCGTTGTTGTGCCCGAATTTTTGGGTAGCTAATCGCAGTTTCGAGCTCCGCGTGAAACAGTAAAGATGAGTGACAGCCGAGCTCTCCGCATGGGTCCAAAAGGACCCAAACAACGGTAAAGGGTTAACAGTCTTTTTCTCTTGAGTGATTTCGCAAATGTAAATACTAACCTTTTGAAAACGGAGGTAGGGCAAGGAACGCAATTGGAGAGCTCCCTTTGTTATTCCATACCGATACCTTTGCAACGTACGTAAGATCTGCTCTCAACATATCTGGACGAAAAGATGTAATAATATAAATATTTGTACGTTTTTTATTCCAATGGATATTCTAAAACTTATTGAAAGCAATAATCGGATTTTTAAAACTTTTCAGCAGAAAGCTATTTCAGTAATTCGTTGGCGCACGGAATTATGGCGCACATCGTGGGATATAAAAACTGAGCTCAGCACATACAGGTAGTGTACGGCGTTCCCTTTTTCCGTGCACTAGGCATAAATCTGAATTGTCAACCCAAACAAAAACAGAAACTAAGCTCTACTTTACAGGGGTTTGAAATGCATATTTTTTGCACCAAAACAGGTAATTTAGACAGAGCCCACAGCACAGAACCAAAGTTATGATACCTCATTATGTAATAGTTGGATTAATTACGTAAGAATGATGTCACAAAATTTTCACGTAAACTCAAATTTTGGAACACTTGTAATAGGTGCGGGGGTTGGTTTGTTTATCACGATAATTTGGAGAATGTGGCCATGAGTATAGCCACCAAAAAAAAAATAGAAAAAAATTACCGAACTCGCTTATTAATCACCTATTTGTCCCCACTTTGTAAATTCTAAACATAATGGCATTGGGGTAAGAACAGATTATCTAGACTGAACACGCGTGTACTACAGGTTGCAAATTTTAATTGACACTGGAACGATAAAATCTAGAATCCACTCCAAACAAAAATTAGCCAAGTGGTGCCTGAATTGACTAACCACGTTGGTCACTCTTATTTGACCAATTTGTGATGATATCCGACTAATTTTGTAGTAAAGGACTAAAGAAGATCAGTGAAAATTTGGCCAAGGAGGCTTAATATTTGTTATTAGAAAACTAATTTAATTGGGTCAAACATAACAGTAGTCAATATTGTTGACTAACGTAATTGGTCGGTTCAGGCACTGCTTGACTAATTTGTGTTTATGGTGGAAGGTGAATGATATAGCATTGATAAACTTTGCATTGTCAACCCCCACCCCAACCATAAAAATGGTTTCGTAGTAGGTACCGGGCCCAGTATTGGTGGAAATGGTGGAAATGGGAAGGGGATAGTTGCCTGCATTTACTTCGCCGTTTTGGTTTACCTTCATAGCAGGTGTCGAATATTTACCTCCCTTTTGAACTATTACGATTGCAGTCAAATCAGAAAAACTCGTTTAATGAGTAATGCACTTCTGTTTAAAGGGTACTTGCAGTTCTGGAAGTTGAATTCCCAATTCTCTTGTTCAAACAGTACCTCCTAACTTTCTTACGTGAGCCCTTAACACAATTGACTGAATTCACCCTAACCCAGACACAATCTCAGTTTATATTGCTTCAGGGTAAGTATAAAAAAGCTCAATGTGTATAATCAAAACGCCCTCACTCTCAGTTTAGTTCATGCTGTTTAATATAAGTTTTGATGATCTGCATTGTTTGAATTAGCTGTAAATTAAAAAGCTGAGCCAATTGAGAGTTTCTGTTACCCCCTACAAGAAAGGTAGTTTGTAGTGGAGGATCGGCCCTTTAAATCGCACTAAAAAGAATTTTCTTGCCAAAATATGGAGCATACTCCCCAGGCCCTTTTGATATGGCCTTGAGAGAGATCGACCAGTATGACTTCAGTTTACTAAGAAATTTATGTAATTTTGTTTAATTAAGGGGGAGGGCACTCTATTGTTTCGGTAAAATTTCAAGGCCCTTATGCTAGGAATTACTGCAAAACTTTGAGTTAACATTGAAGTTGAGACTGCAACACCACGCTCTCGACCTTATATGGACCTTATGCATTGGCGACATGCTGACGTCATCCTTGGGGGCAAACAATGGAACACGTGGCCACACGCATAAGAATTCGCCTTGTGCGTGTATCAGACTATACGCGTATTTGACTGCATGGTTTACACAGCACTAATGTAGCTGCATTTGTCGGTGTTCATTTGTTTTGCCCCCAAAGGAGGGCGTACTTTTTGCTCTGTGACATGTGGTATGCATAAGGTCTATTGATATAACCGTTCTTACCTTGATCAAAGTCAATACTCGTTTCATTGGCAGATAAGGACTGGTTAAATTTCACTACAGGTTGAAGGCATCGATTGACTTCTTCAATTTCAAACCAAGTCCCTTCAAGAATGCCGTTATGATACTCCGCGGGAGGTTGCTGTAAAATGAAATGGGAATAAACTAGTGCCAACAACTTTCTTTGCAGGTCGGTTTATACTTCAGTATAGCTTAATAAAAGCCTGATCTTCTTGCCCCAAACAGGTTCAGTTCACCTGAGCTACTAACTTAAGACCCCCCCCCCGAACAGCTTTCTAAAATCTGTTCTCATTCAGATGCAATGTCAGTTTAGTGCTCCATGCAGGTAAGTATACAACACCTCAATGAGTAGTGAAACACATATTATGAACCACGGAACTCTGCTTTTTTAATTATCTGTCAATCAAAGAGCTCAACCAATTAAGAATTTCTGTAGACTACTACAAACATTGAAGTTTGGGGTGTGAAGATTTCCTTTGAGCCGTCATTACCGATGAAACGTGAACACAAAGCCATAAAGGTGTGCATTCGATTTGGTTCTCCTTATGGACCCTCAATGGCGGCGCTACGGAGGGTGAAGAGGATATGTTTTCCCCCTAAGATTTTGTCCTTGCCCCTCTCCAAGTTAGGTCATTAAGGAGTTGGATTAACCGACAAGTAAATAATAAAGGTCTATACCTATCCTGAGACTTAATTTTTGATCCAGAGGTATACGAAAACCTTAGAGCTTCCGTGCTTTCTCCCCTGGACTTCTACCCGGGGAAACGGACGGCTTGGGCTCGGTTCCGCACTGTGCATGAAATTTTTGCCTCACAGAATTATCCTTTGCCAATAGTCCCCCCCCCCCCCCATTCCAATTTTGACATTCTGGCGCCGCCACTGTGGATCCTATTGGGGTCGTCTTTGGAAAATAAGCCCTATGTTGCATACGAAATGCAAAAAGAAAACAAACAAACAACATTCTTCTATCTGATAAATTTTGTAGCAGTTGTACAACCTACATGCATGTGACCTGTGCCTTTTGAGGTATCCAACTCTCCCCTTAACTACAATTTCTGTAGTAGTCTACAGAATTCTCATTTGGCACAACTCTTTGATTGACAGCAAATTTAAAAATACTGAGTACTGTATAACTCATATTACACAGCATCTACTGCGGGTGTTTTGATTACACAAAGGGGTTTTTACACTCACCCTGAAGCAACAAGCTGAGTTTGGGTCTAGATGGGGATGAGTTTTAGACAGTTGTGGGAGGGGCTTGTGGGCGAAGCTGAAGTAAGTATGTTAGGAGAATTTAAATTTTTCGGTTTAAAGAGTCATGCCCTTAGGGTTTGCGGGTCTTTGCTTCACTTTTATTGCCCGTTTCTTAGGCAGTTCCTTGTAAATTTGGTTGTCAGTATACATTGAATTTTCTCTGCCTCAAATAAGGCGAGACCTATCTCTGACTAAAAACTTTGGACTTGAATAAGTTAGTGAGATAGAGTTTTGCGGCCCAGTTTCCAACCTATTGATTCAAGTCGAGCCGGCCAAGGCCCTTTTTCCAGTTGTGGCTCACTGGCTTGTTTTCCCTACTCCATTGCTTATGAGGAACGTCACGCACAAGTGCTTGACTTGAGTAATAAGCGCGTACGCAAAAACGCATTAATGAAGAATCATAGCTAAAATAATGGAAAACAGGCAGAGGTGTAACCATTCTGTTTCATTTTGAGGAAGGGGTAAGTGGGAAAAGCGTTGGGTGGGGTTGCAAGAAAGAATGACACCATCTAAGTTGAGCGCCATCATCAATTCCGCGTGCTTTTAGTTTTAGTTAAATGGAGTTTTACCATGTATACGGCCCAGTTTAAAACCAATTGATTCAAGTCGAGCTGACCACGGCCTTTTTCTTCCGTTGTGCAGGGAGCTGTCTCTAGTGGCAGCTCCCTGCTTACATGTAGAAAATTTTGGTCACAAATGCCCCTAAAATTGCCTGAAATGGCACTTACGGTTTCTTCTATACAATTAAGAATAAAAGCAATACTTTTAAGAGGTGCTTTTAGAGTTTATTTCTTTGACAATTTTGCACAATAAATGTTTTCCTTCAAAATTCGTGGGGGGGGGGGGGAGCACCGGGAAAGCCGGGAACACGGAATTGGACCCAGGAATCTTGTGCCCTTACTCCCGGTCCCCTCTGGTAACACCTCTGGTAATAGATTCCTTTCTAATCGTGTCTGCCGTCCATGACTATGTGCGTACTTATATCTCTACAAATCAATGCAATCCATGGAAACAAATGACTCACCGACCACGCGAATTTTACATCCCTAAACGCACCGTCCCGAACATCTTTCACTATGCGAAATGCTTTAGGAGATTTAGAGGGCGCTGTCATGGGAAAAAGACCAGCATGATAAATGGACGTAAAAATTTTTAAATATTAATTAGCTCTTTAATTTGAAGAAGTCATACATTTTGCAGAGTGAGTAAAATACTGTTACCTCTGCTATGTCCAAATAAATAAAGGCAGAGTGATTTGGAGCAATGACACGTAACAGACGAGAGTTTCGAATTTGTTCATGATTCAACCTAAACTGACCTCACTAAACTAGAATGAAGAAATGCATTTAGAATTCTATGGATTTATTTTCAGACAAAAATCCAGTCTTATAAAGGCTTTAAATTGGTAACGTTCTGGACAAATAGCTCGCCATTTGTAACGACGAGTTGCTACGTTGCTACAGTACGAGGTACCTTCATAATTTAGTTCAAAATGTAGCGTATGTGGCACCATGTTGATAACATTTTTTTCTTCCCCTTAAATCCCTTCACCTAATACCCCCTCCGACAGATCATACCACATCCTATTGCCCCCTCCTCCATTGCACCACTGTATAAGGGTATAATGCTGATAATCTTCTCGGACTTGGATTTCTGGTGACTTGAGAAGTCACACAAACATTTCTACAGCAATATCAAGTTAAGCTTAGTTCGCACTACAACCTGACAACTTGAAGAATTCGTATTGTTTCCAATATTTCGATCAGCCTTTTGTGAGTGTTTACACTACTTCTCCATTTATAGTCGAAAAAAGCCAAAAATATGCCAACCAGTGTAAAAAAGAAAAATTTCGGCTCTTTCGGACCACAGGTGGAGAAGATTTAGATAAACTCACAAAAATCGGATCAAAATCCGATCCGAATTCGTTGTGTCTGGATAAGGATGAATTTTAGACAGTTGTGAGAGGCTTAATTAAGAAGCTTTGGAGAATTGGAACTGTTTAAGGTAAGAAGATTTGGTCTTAAATTCAAACTTTGTGATTACCCTGAGTAACTTGTACTCTTAGTAAGTAGCAGTTAGATCTCTTCCTTCAAATGTGCGAGTCTCAACGTCATCGTAAGGAATCAACCTAGTCTGGGTGTCAGTATTTATACTTAGCCCCCCCCCCCCTCCCCACGGCTATAGACGAATCCGATTAGCGCTTGTTTTAGTTACTGTAGGCAGCCACTTGTGGGGTCCATCAGACTTAATCGTCTTCATTTATTGTCTTCGTGAATTTCAGATCCTCATATTCAGTGAAGTTGAGAAAATCAAGATGCACTTCAGTCCACAACCATCCATGGAACAGGTAAAGAAGGAACTTAAGAGATTAAATGGGATGGATCCCAGTAATGGCCGGCTAAAATCAGACAGTAACAATCTGTCCGGTTTCGTCTATATCCCACCAATGGCGAAATCTATATGGAGTGTTAGGTAGACTTACCTTGACTCTCAGTATATGTGCATTCCGGTGAACTAAAATTGCTCCAACCTTTTGAACGAATATAGCCAAACTTCATTTTGACTTGTATGCAAACTAAGGTAAACGGTCTGGGAGTTTCGTCCAATTTGAATCGAAAGTTAACCTTTCTTGTGTCACTCGAATAGTCGCTAAGCTGAAAAATAATGTTTGCATAGTTTTGTCCCTGATATCCAAATGGGGAATATTTTAATGACAAAGAAATAAGAATGCGATGTTTACCATTTGTTCATGAAACTTATCAAGAGAGAAACGCCAAGTGGGTTGGATCGTGAATGGGTCACGCCCCCCCCCCCCCCCCACTAGGAGAAATTTTTCAGTTTAGAGCGAGAACCTTCGTGGGCGAACTAAGTTCTTGCCGTCCCCGTCATGACCAATCGATCGGTCGTGCAGTTCTGATCTCAACTTAAACAGGTTATGGCTTCAATACACTCTGAAAACGTCGATCTGGTGAAATTCACCAGGTCCATGTAGATACAGCACCTACACAATCCTGGGGGCCGTTCCACAAAGAGTTACGCACAATCTAAAGTTTGATTCACCATACTTAGCCAACAGTAAATCATACTTAAGATCGCGCGTAAGTCTTTGTGGAACGGGCCCCTGATTACTTTTTAACGCGAACAAAGGTCACACAAGTCATTACATTGGAAAATTTAAAAAATAGGTGACTATTCTTCTGTTTTTTTAACCTGTTTCTTCGCTGATTGAATACTTTTTCTTAAGTCCTCCCGACCCTCTGACAAAGGGCCGTTCAGCGTAACCAAAACTTTCACTGCTTCCCGAAGAAGCTATTACCTGATTACGTCCACTGAAGGACAATATGTGACCAACCACGCGGCCTTCGGACCATTTACATCATTGGTCTGCCATATATAGCTCCACTTTAGACTGAATGAAAAGAACAGATACTACACATGATCTTAGCCGAAGTGCCGAGAGGATTATTCCTAGCTAAGCCTACCAGCGTTGTGTTCGTGCTTTACAGTACGTGCATAAAACGCTATCTATATAAGTGCATCGCCAACTTGGACGAAACTAGGGGTGTCAGTCTTACTTTACGGCAGATTAGAATGCAACTTTGCACACCAAAGAGACAATCTGGACACAACCCAGTGCACTATACATCACTTGAGATTCCTATTTATGTTATGGATGGACTAAGAAGATATGATTCCACGAAATATTTATGTAAATTTAGATTTTGGAACACGTGTTGTAGATGATGCGGGGTTGGTTTGTTTATCCCAACGATTTGGAGTAAGCGTGCGCGTGCACAGCTACCAAAACGAATTACCGAATTCACTTATTGGTAAATCATGGTCAAAATCATCGTTTACGTCTAATTCATCAATGTTATGGTTGACAGGTTCGCAAATAATGCAGTTGAAGTTTTTTCACTGATATTCGCGGCAAGAAAGTCATTACAAAAAAAAATACTCTATCTTGATTGGAAATTTTTAATCAAAATGATTTTATTAAAACCACAGAAATCACTTCATGTTAATTATTCAGAACAAACAGAACATGAAAGCTGAAAACCCCTGACAAGTTTAAAATTTTCAACACGTAGCAACATGTCTGCACACAAATCTTTTACCCTCAAAACTTGGGTTTTAATTAAGCTAACATTCTTGTTGAAAGAAATTCAGCATATTAAAACAGTAATGCAAAGGAATTAAAAGAAAAGCCATAGTCAAATTATTTTTGATATGTTAAAGAAGAACATATTCTAAGCATTCTGGTGAAGAGTTGCATTCATTTCCCATGTTCGGTTCCCGAGATATTAGCAACTGAAGTTGGCACATTTTCCAGAGAAAGTGAACTTGAAGCAAACAGGTGTGATGTCATGGATTCACATTCTTGGCCTGTGTTTTGTTTTCCCCTATTTTTCATCCTATTTGTTTGACTTTGAATTGATTAGGCATGCTACTTTGCCCCTAAGGTATATAAAGATTTTAAAACTACATTGCTCAGGACGCACCTATGGTATCAATATGTTTAAGTTTAGTTGCATAAAATTTGTGGCAAATTATGAAGAAAAACAAAATATCAGCTAAAAACGTGAATCCATGACATCATTCCTGCTTGCTCCAAGTTCATTCTGTGCTGAAAATTTTGCCATATTCAATTGCCAATATCTTGAGAACCGAACATGGGAAATAAATAAAAATTTCGCCAGAATGCTTAGAATATGTTTCTCTTATTAACATATCAAAAATAAATTTGGCTTTGGACTATCCTTTTAAGCACAAAGTTTAAAAATTCATTGAATGTAGCATTAAGCATACCCCAGCACTTATTTCTAAGCCACAAGTTCTTACGCAGATCAACTTAGTTACATTTGTGCAAACTGTGTCGCCATTTGAATACTTCATTGGAATAAATAATGCCTATAAAATACTGCGATCTTTATCTGAGAATAAACCTTGTGCATTGACCACACACTGACGTCATCCTTTGGGCAGAACAATGGAACACGTGGTCCCACGTATAAGTATTCGCACGTGTAGCAGACTGTGCGCGTATTCGACTGGTAGTAAGCTTTCTGCGTTTGTCTGTGTTAGTTTGTTTCGCCCCCAAAGAAGGGCGTATTTTCCGCTCTGTAAAATCATATGCACAAGGTCTATAAAAAAGGATGGCGTGGTGGTTAAATAAAAAGAAAATGTAGCTTACGGTTTTTGTGGTGTTGTCATATTTAATTACAAAGTAGTAATCGAGAAGTGATACAGTTCTCCAGGAGTCCGGAACATCAAATGAGCCTTCAAAGGAGATTGAACCGGTTGATACCAATATGACGTTCAACGGTGTCTCGGGAATAACTGCAAGAGCAAGAGGATGATTAAGAATCCTTTCAAAATATGTTAGACTTTTATAATGCTTATTCATCCTTACCTTTTATTGAACCATCACGGCCATGTGACCGTAGCTTAATCCGAGATAAACTCAATGTAATGGATAAATATCTCATCTTGGGCTATTCCATTATACAAGGGGTTGAGCTTAGTGATTATACTTACAAAATTGTTTTTCTTTTCTGTCTTTTAAATCAAAGTAGTGTTGTGTACGAACAAAAACTCTGGCAATCACATTAGAACAGGGTAATGCACACCTGGGATTATGTTATTCCATGATGAACTCGGACTTCGCGTTTGCAATAACCCTCTAACTTATCCTAGGCTAACTAACGACTTATCGTTGTCTAACCTTTAATTACCTTGCAGCAGGAAGGTGTTAAATAAGAAAACTCCCTGCATGAAGAGTTATTGCACGACACGTTATTCGGAACTTTTGGTCATTAAACCACCCACCCCCAAAAATTTTCGCCGGGCTTGCAAAATTTCAAGTTTCCGTTGACACATACAACCTTTACACAGTTCGTCCCTCTGTCATTTCAAGCCAGCGAGCCACAACTGGAAAAAAGGCAGGAGCCAGCTCCACTTGAACCAATAGGTTGGAAACTGGGCCGTAAAACTCCATCTTATTAACTAACTAACTAACACTCTGTCATTTCGCTCCTGTCAGTCTACTTTGTCTGCAGACCAGGCTTCGATAAATTCATTTCTTATTACTTGTCAATCGGGCTAAGGATTCCCAAAGTCTACTTGTTCGCATGAATATGCACTGAGTCTATATCTAATTATCTAGTACTAGCCATTGAATTCCTATGTGAAGAAGACTTCTGTGCTGCTTGCCCAGCGGGCTATAATATTGAGCAGTTCACTTGTCCGAGTCAATTTTTACTTGTCCCGGACTGTCGGGCCGGAATTTGTCGAAGCCTGCTGCAGACTAAAGGAAGTGGTGCAGTGCAGTTCCCATTCCCACTCTCTCCCCAAAAATGCTCTAGATATTGAAGAAACTCTTAGTAGTTTATCCCAACAACGAAAGGGGCAATATCATTTTAAACCTTAAATCTACTTCAGTAATAACCTCAGCATCATTTTTTTTCTTTCATGATTTCAATGGAAATTCCCCCAAATCGCCTCATTTGTCTTGAGAAAAACATCTGCGTCCCCCTCTTTTATACCGCCACAACTACCTCAAAATTGAAACTAACCAGTAAGCAATTATTGTACTTTCATGAAGGAAATCAGTGGTCACAGTAAGGAAGTTTCGATAGCATTTAAATTCGTTCTTGAGCTTAGAAGGAAAGAAAGGGGTCATTCCATTGCCAAAGATAGGTAATTGATTTATACATAGAGAATATGCTAATAACTAAGCGTCGTGTTAAGCGGGGAACTGTCCATGTTTGTGGATCAACGTCTGTGTTTGGACAAGTTAATTGAGGCAATATCGGAAGGACGAATTTTCTACATGGTAAAGACACAAAGTTTCAAAACAAAACTGAACTATATAACCTATCATATTTAGTCACCTATTGCCGATTGACGGAACTTCAACTTCCCAACTATTTTTCAATCGACTACCTGTGCGTCTTTCAGCCTTTGGTCGTAGATTATTAATAAATGTTAACCATTTCCTATTTTTGGACTTGATATGTCAGACATCTATTTAAAGTATAACATACGATAAACAAAATGATTTTCGTCAAGCTTCACCCTTGAATTGCACAGGATTCTGAGAATACATGCACTCTAAAAAATATTTAAACGATTTTGTTTAAAAATTAGGATACTCACAAAAATGAGTATTTCTACTCGAAATAAGTGAGTACTTCAATTTGTGCAAAATTTTACACAAATTGAGTTGAAGTACTCACTTATTTCGAGTAGAAATACTCATTTTCGTGAGTATCCTAATTTTTAAACAAAATCGTTTAAATATTTTTTAGAGTGTGATAAAAAATGAAACTGTACAACTTCTCAAAATTCCCATTATACTTGTGGATGTAGTCTAAGGCAAGTTTCGTCGAGCCAGGAAAAATCAAAACATTAGATTACTTCCTCGTCGTATAGTTAGTAAGTTGCGGGGTTTCGAGCCAGTTTCTAACCAATTGTTTAAGTCGAGCCGACCACGGCTTTTTTTTCAGTTGTGGCTCACTAGCATATAGCCGCCGCCAAAACAAATGCAGTAAAATCCCTCCAAAACAATCGACTCATTACTTCTCATCTTCCTGTCCTCGCTCATGCTAGCCGCCCCTCTTCCCCTAGTTCAATTTTGGCATGGTCAGAAGGTGCACTGTTAGAAATTTCTCTGTAAAATTTACATAATTTTTATGGCAAATTTTTTTCCAACCAAATAATGTTTTTTTAACAGCCAGACTGTAATCATGAAAAAACATTTAGTGTTTGTTTTTTCTTTACAGTTTTTGCATGTAAATTAGTTTACAAATGTCTACTGTAAAATCGAATAACAGAATTGTTCTGTTTTTTTTTTTACCTTAATTTTATGTGAATTTAAAGCCTACTGTTTTCATTCTCGGCGTTTTAATATTTATTTTAATATCGCTTTTTTCCTTTCATATGTTATTACGTAACATACACTTCACCATTACGTAGATCAGGTATTTGCTTATCAACGTAATGTGTCGTTACGAAGTTATTTTCAATCACTTTTTCTAAAGTCCTCCCGACCCTCTGGCAAAGGGCCGTTCGGCGAAACCAAACTTGATACTGCTTCCCGAAGAAGCTATTACGTCCACTGAAGGACAACACTTAACGACCAACCTTGCGGCCTTCAGACCATTTTCATCATTGGTCTGTCATGTATAGCTCCATTCTTGACTGGATGAAAAGAACAGATACTACACATGATCTTAGCCAAAAGGCCGAGAAGCGATCACAATGAGGATACTTTTTTATCACATTGTTGTCCAGTAGACTGCTATCTCTAGGAACTTTGTAATTGGAAAGTCACATTTTTGGTACAATATAATAATTGTTTTTAAAATAAATAAGACAAAGAATGCAAATACATTGGTTGCAAACATTTCCAGACAAGGTAAACAATAAGTTTATCACTTCCTGATTAAAAAAAGCCCAAAAAGATATTATTCAAAGCAACAGCAATCCTTTTGTTAGGAAAATGCCTACAAAATAAGCTCCACCCATTTATGCAAAATGAGATTTACGTCATAAAGTGGTAAATTTACAGACTCTTTCAAGTAAATTTGTGAAACGTTTTTAATTCGATCAAGTGCATGAGCACCTGTGGCGATGAGTTCACATCAGTATACCAATTGTCAGTATAATAAATGTAAGTTAATTTTCAAATAGGGCCATAAATTTGCCAAAAATGTTTTCTTTTTTAACTAAACTTCGCAGAACGATGCATGTTATATATTGAAAATTTTCTGGCTATTTCTTATTTGTTTGTTTGTTTGGGCTTATTTTTGTTTCTTTTTCAGCGTAAAAACAAAATGAATGTTTGTTAAATGACAGTATATTTATGTGAAATCAGAAAAATAAAAAATACTGTTAAAATTTCTGTACATTTACAGAAAAAGTTTTACAAAGCAGTAAAATTTGGTTAAAAAAGCAGACTGAAATGGTTTTTCAATTAAACAGAAAATACATGTTAAACAACCTTTTTTTATTGTAGAAATACAAAGTGTCTGTAAAGATACAGAAAATATCTATTAAAAGTAAAATACAAAAAGTTTAAGTTAAAAAAAGTCTGTAAATTTACAGAAATTTTTAACAGTGTGGGGGAAACTGAGTAGCTCTGTGCATAACAAAATTGGACCTAGGGAACTAAGTTTTATTTCATTTTAATTTTGTCGGCGATTGTAGGTACGATAATTATAAGTACCAGCGCTGGATGAAAAAAAATGAGGTAGAGAATCTACGTGTCCATTTTATAGGACCAGCAACAAACTCGGGCCACAAAAGATTGGGAATCTTCTAAAATGATTTGGATTTTGTGAATTTGAAAGTGATTTGTTCCTCAAACTGAAATGAACGCAAGTTTGCAATTCAAGGTCTAATTAAAGTGGCAAGTATGAAGTTTCAGGCGTATGGTACATTCATACACAGAATGTATAGCGGCATTTTTAAATATTTTGTTTCATTTTGAATATTTCTTTTTGGTACTAAAACATGTAATGTTCTCGAATGATTTCATCTTTTGCCTTGGGCTGGGATTCATTTCTGTGAGCCCATGGTCTAAAATTTCAGCCATTCTGTTAAATTCAACAATGTGCCGCACACTACACGACTTTGCCTACCGCAACTCAACTCGATCGTCGCTACAACTGTGATTGGCACTGTTTAGGCAAGTTTTAAATCGAGCCGACTTCAGTCGGGAAGAACCAACATGTTGGTTCTTCCCGACTGAAGACTGCGCGAATTAAAACTGGTCTTGCAACTGCCAATCGAGGTCGTTAAAGGGTTATTCTGGTGGGTTTTTGCCTCTGTGTTGTAAGAAAAAACAAAAATATTCCACTCCATGTCCTTCAAACCCTATCACAATACCATTTTCCCAACTCAAGGTATCTCACTTTAAAGGATATTAAAAAAAGGTTGTTGGAAAATACCTCTGCTTTTCAACAAAGCCACAAAGAGTTACGTAATATGGACACATTATTTCAAATTCCTTTTGTTTTTCTTTATGATTGTAGGTCTTGCCCTTGAAATTTAATACTGTTTGAATGTTTGAATTTCTTTTCCTGTAGATCTAGCATTACCCTTCAATATACATAGAGTACAACCAACAAAATTGTCTAATATTGCCTGCAGCTGCATCATAATTATAAATAAATTGAAGGCAATGTTAAAATAGTGTGCCACGATGACATCACAGGTTTCCCATGGTGCATCAAATCCCAAGAAAAATTTGCAATACTTTAAAAGTTTATGTCCTCTGACTACTATAAGCTATCGAGATGCCGTTTTCACGACATGTCATCATGATCATTTTTTCAGAAATTTTTTTTCCTTTTTTTAAGATAAAGAATTTTGTCTCCAGAATATGCCTTTAACTCACGCACATTAAACGACTGTTGGAGATCCGACCGTCGAGTTGAGTTGCGATGTGCAAAGTCGTGTAAGTGTGAGGCTATAATCCTCGACAAAAATACATGAGACAAACCCCGCTCCCCGAATCAATGTTGAAGTTTCCGGACGTCTTGGGCTGTCGCAACATTGAACGGGGGAGTGGGGGTAGGTGATCCGGTCATTGCTTGTTTTGTGCCAATATTTTTGTCGAGGATTGTAGCTTTAGGGTCACTTGAGGCTTAATCCGGCACTGCAGCAGATCTTCAGCCTAGTTTGAAGACGCGTGGTGAAGAAAGGGGAAACCCCTTGAAATATTTTGTTTTAATTTCTCCCATAGCTTTATGTGTATGATCAACTTTCATTTGTATGGTCAACTTTTCGGTGTAAAATGTGGTGGAACATTACAAACATGTCCCCGAAATTACTGCTTTGTGCAAGGATTTCTTTAATATAGATAATTTTCGTTAACATTTTGTGTAATAAGAAATCTTGGTTGAAAATATTGTAAAAAATTCCCGCGAGTCTATTATTCATTTCATCGTAAAGTCCTCTGCATCTGTCATCAATCTGGGAGTTGGTTAGTCTATAGTAAGACATGCTAAAGGTATATCTATCTCCATTTTAATTAACTATCTCATCGATCGCAAGACATTTTCAACACGCTTGAGGCCTACCCCCTTTAGGTCCCCCCCCCACGAAACGACATTTTGTAGTGTACCCGTGCTCATCTTCGTAGTTTGCATGATTAAAGTAATACATATTTTACCTTTCTGTGATAGATCGTATGTGTCTTTCGAAGGATCAAGAGACTGTCCAGTTTCGTTGACCACAATGACTTCTAATTCGTACATGTGGGCTAAATCGTAGTCTAGATCAATTCTGGCATCCAGTTGTTGGTCCCGTGGTTCACAATTTCTCACTATGCGCCATTTAGATCCATATCTTTTATAAAGGAAAAAACACGGTCATTATCAATAGAATCACACGATTACGTCATTCGTTGTACTGGTTGGCATATAGCAGGCAAAGGAGCATATGCGCGCATATTAGGTTTTTGCGCCTGCAGATATCTCCCGATTGCACGCAGGATGTAAAAGCAATAGAATCCACATTTAACTGTGACGATAATGTAAGAACACTTCATTGGCAAGCAGCTGTGACGTCATTTGTTTGTAAACATGAATCTACAAGTTTCTTATTATTTTTTCTGCCTGGACAATTAACCATTTAGTTTAAACACTCCGGATTAAGTTTTTGTACATCTCCATCGATCGAACACCGTCGTCGGAATTAGATTCGCTTGCTCTAGTCAAGCGATCCCGGTCTAACGGTAACAGCATCTGCCTCTCATGCGGAAGGCCCGGGTTCTGTTCCCAGGTCGAGTCATACCAAATTCTCTAAAAATGGAACCTACTGCCATTGTGCGTGATGCTCCGCATAAGCAACGGAGTAGAGAAAACAGGCCAGTGAGCCTCAACTGGAAAAAAGGCCGCTGCCGGTTCGACTTGAATCAAAAGGTTATAATAGGGCGTAAAACTCCATTTACCTAACTAACTAACAAGCGATCCCTGCAATAAAGAGTATGCATTGACGTCACGCCGACTTCATTTTTGGGCGCAGTAGACTTTGCACCGCAAGTGTAACAGCGCACATCCGATAGGCTGACAAATCACCTGCCTACAGTTGTTGATGTAACTTCAAACAGGTGTACCCTTTTTCCTTCAAACGAGTGAGCACGTTCTGTGGCATATCCCTAGGGCCTGGTAATTTTCTGAGATAACTTATGTTGGGAGCATTAATCGCAAATTTTGTGGTTGGATTAAGGTCGGGTAGTATTAAATAATCAGCCTCAGGTAAGATCGACATCTCTGTAACTGTATAAGAAAGAACCGATGTTTTTTTAAAATATGGAGTAAAGTTGAGGTCAGAAGTTGCAGTCAGGGCCGTCGTGACCCCCACCCAAAAGAAAATATCTTCAGAGCGACGATCGTTGGAAATCTGAAATTCCAGATGTAATTTTTTATACTCGGTCTAGCGCTGTTGTCCTACTGATTCTTTCTCGACTTTGTACATATTTTCCATCTATAAGGTGCACTAGACTTTTCTGTATTTTATTATTTAAGACAGCACAACAGAGTTCCAATTTTACTCACCCTTCACGGGATTGTCAAAATTTTCGCACGCTTCTCGCGCCTTAGTCTCATTGATGTATTAATTATCAATGTCATTTTAAACATATTTAAATTATTATGAGAATGGTATCTATAAAATAAAAACATGGCTAAGATTGCTCAGTCATAACTATTTTTTCGTATTACAAAATTGGTCAGTTCTCATTACTTCTCATTTTTATTGTGAAATTTTTCATTTTTTTTTCAATTTTCCAAAAAAGGCGAGGGAACACCTCGTCCTCTAAGACCCATCCTCTAGGCTCAAATCGGTAAAAATTCATGTTTATCCCATACCCTGCTTAAATGACTGCCTACGGAATTGGTGATAAAAGTCTGTTGAATGGAGCTCTCGCCATTTTCCCCAAACTTTTCTGAACAATCTTCTTACATAGTCGTTTGACCCATCACAGAACGCACTTCTGCCCCTCCTTGAAAAAATCCTGGGTAGCACGCAGCTGTTTTAAACCCCTTCGCGTGCTTCCATAATTGCTTTGGTAATTGAAAGTCCTTCTCATTATTGGTATGTGTACATGTTCAAGCGTAAAGACGGAAAAAACGAAGTGTACTTCAAAATTGGCCACCATTTTGGATTCCGGCCTTTTTTAAATGCAAAAACTTTCCCAGGTAAGGGGGTACACTTAGACCCCTCCCGTGGGGGCGCCTCCTTTCAGTTAGAAAAAACATAAAACAAATCGTATCGCCTAACGACTGCCTTGAAAGTCGTTATCGGTATCGTTGTCGTTGTCGTCGTTGTCGTTTTTTCTTCTCTACGATCTCCAATTCGAGTCATACCAAAGATTTTAAAAATGGACCCAACTTATATTATACTTGATGTTCCGTGTAAACAATGAAGTATATGGAAAACAGTTCAGTGACGCAATATGCAGTTAGTTTCAGTTTTAATAAGGTCGAATCGCTTACCTTGTCGACGACACATCATGACATAAATAACCCAAGTTTTTTGGTCAGATTTTGTCCCAAATTTCACACCTATCTAACAAAAAGTATTTACCAGCATCATCACATTTGAAAAAAAAAAGAACTAACCTAGAAATTATGTAAACATTAAGACATGCACTGTCCAATGTGACGTTATCTAGCTGTACAAAACACCAAATCGTCGTGTTAGGGCTATTTGGACACACTGGTAAAGGTAGTGATCCTGGGGACAAATTAAGAGAAATACTCCATTAAAAAATAATTAATGTTCGATCTTTCGTTATACTCTTAAAAACAGACAAAGAGTGAATTTTCCTCCTCTTTAATAGAGTGAAAAGTGTGAATTCATTCCATTAAAGCCTTTTTCACTCCATGAATAGTACAACCCACTTCAAGAAGAGTGAAAATCACGTCGTGAAGAAGAGTGAAGTTCACTCAACGGTGACGTGAATTTCATTTCACGAGGAATGAAAACCACTCTTTAATGAGTGCTTGCAATGATCACTCTTTTTCCAAAGTAGTCCACTGAGTCACTCCATCAAGAGTGAAACGTCGCTCTTTTGGAGTGAATTTTCGCTCTTTTGGAGTGAACTTTATCACTTCTAACGAGTGAAATTTCCCTCTTTTTATCTGTAGAGTGCACAAACTTTGTCACACGTATCTCTCGCAGAGGAAGAAGAGTCTCACGGGTACTACCATTTCCTCTCAGTATATATAGACCAGCCCGGACAGCAAGTGATGGTCTGATTTCAGTCGGCCATAACTGGGGTCAATTGCCTTTTAATTTTTCCCTTTCTTTGCTTACCTGTACCATGGATGGTTGTGGAGTTAATTGTTGTGATTGGTTGTTGAGAGTCATTTGTAAACAACATTTCTCTTCAAATGAGAAATTTAGTAGAAATACTTGCTTGGTTCACCCTGAATATGCAATAATGATGTTATAAAATGTGATGAAAAATACTTTGAAGACAAAATAGAAGAAAATTTTGATATTTAGCTGTTGTTTCAAAATAAGTTTGGGGCCGGCGGCTGCCCTTGACCTTTAATTCAATTGCTTTCATCAACTGTAATGTAGACACATCGGGTTTCTCTACTACATTGTTTGGTGATACAAATACACAAAAGGAACGACGTACTAGAAGTTGCCTTGAAACTTGAACTCTGCTGTTTTACTTTAATTTCATTTAACTGCTTCTATTTTATTTAATGCCCTTATACCAGGAAAAACCTGAAGGGTCAAAAACCGCCCAGGGGTGAAAACTTCAGGGGTGAATTTCTTTAAAATATATGGGGTCGATGGTGAACTTCAAACCCTCTTTGGGACGAAAAAATCAAAGGCGCGTCATCCCTTTGGTCCTCTGTGGCTATGGGGCTGTTTCATCTACAATATCAGTGTTGTAATCGAGTCACTAGATTGGTTACTCGAGTCACTAGTTTTCAAACATTTAAGTGACTCGAGTCGAGTCATCATTGAATCGAGTCACTGTACTATTTCAATGGGGAAATTACTCCTGAATTCTATCTAGTCACTATCATTTTGAGAGGAAGTGACTCGAGTCGTGACTTGTTACATCACTGACAACTATAAAGGGTACTTACCGGGATCTGGTGTGCTAGTAATGTCAGCATTGACAGATAAACAGAAAGCTTCAAGGCAGGCTACTATGAGCAGTAAAGTTGTTGTATGAATCTGGAAAGAATAACAAAAACAACAATCAAGTAATTAATAAGCAACGAAACCTAACGCGATTCACCACTTTACAGTTGATCGGCCAATATGTCACAGTTGGTATCGAAAACGTGGGAAGGGGTTTGTGAAGTTGAAGCGTCCCAGTCAAATTTGAACTGTGTCAACAGGTTAGAGCATGGAAGTACAACCCCCGAGGTAGTACTTCCATGGTTAGAGTGTGCCTTAGTAGCTAAAACTTTTCAAGGACAGAAGCTAGAAAGCCCAACTGTAACTGTGACGAAATATTTGGCTTTAGGGAAAACCGCCATTGTGCTACTCCAGTTTTAAGGGAAAAATTACTGGACTACTGGTTCATTACTCCGCTGATCTGATTTATTAAGCAGTAGCTTTGATTACAGTTCTAGTGGAGGACGCTCAATTACTTATCGTTTTAGAAGCCTAAACCTCTCGCCTAAATAAAATTCCAATTCTCCTCACCTACTTACTTAAAGACACGGTATCGTGGCGCGAAACGGGGGCGACATTTGGACAGCCTTCAAAAAAAATTGTTATCCCACCCAAAATCCCGGATGTAGCCCATAGACACCGTATGATAACAGTTCATACGATTGCGTGGGATAGCGTACTGCTACATATGCCTGTTTGTGTGAGCGTTAACAGGCGTAGTATCTGTGTTAATTTGTATGTAGCAGGGATTGTTTTCCTGATACAAGTGAGTACCTTGCTCAGTGACAACAGAGAGACCCTTGGGAATTTTCCCAATATCTTGGGAATTTTGAACCGTCTCGCTCATTCGATCTTTTCCTTCCCACTTTGAAAAAAAAAAATATTGTGTGATTGTTTCTTTTTTCTACTTTTTTAAGTCACTTATTAATTAGTTATGAAATATGTGAATAAGTTCTAATAAGAATGCCAAGGTGGCTAATTTGTATTAAATTTTCGGCTTAATTGTTTTGTGTTTTAATCATCAGTTTGACTGCGATGCTCTTATAGGCTATCATTACTGTACTGTAGTTCAACGTTTAGAGGCTATACGTTGTTATTCGAGACGTGATCTTGGGAAAAGGCGAACTGGCCAAGGAAACCTGCATTGAACTTGAGAGATTGGTCGAAGCGAAGGGGCTGGTCTTTGTCTTACGACAGCCAAATGTCTTCCTGTTCAGAACTTCAGAAAGAAAAATCGAAGGACAGCGCGTTTGCACACGTTGTCACGAGAAGGAGAAATCAACGAGAAAAATACAGTAGCAAACGAAAGACGGAGTTCCCTTTCTCATTCTCAGGCGGAATAGGCCCTACCTAACGTTAGCCTAGATCGCCGCAGAAAAAGCAGGTTGATTGGTTGGGGAATAACAAGTCTCTTGTTTATAACGGCGATTTTGCGAAACATCATCTCACAGATCATGCTCAAAGGTAAGTGAAATGTGTTTGTTCAGTTACTGATAGTAAAAAGTAAACAGGATTCCCGTCTCGTTAGTGATCCACATACCCATCCCACACGCGTGTTTAGCTTATGTACAGCACAGAGTATGCATAGGCCTAACGTTTGGACAATTTTATTAGTATATGCCTACTAAAACTTTTGACGAGCTAGCACAGGTTACAACAGAAGTGATCAGCACTACATTTACCACTTCATCAAAATCTTAGCTCCAGAATAAGACGCACTACTCTTGAAAATGTGACTAGCCTATGTCCTCAGTTTGCTCATATACATACCCCAAATAGTTTACACTTATGATCTCTCAGAGGGCGTGGCACGGAGTTTGCACTTTCCCCCAATATTGTCTTCTCAAAACTTTCTCATCAAGCATAGACCTACAATATGCTATCACTTAGATAATCCTAGGTGTTTCATTAGCCTACAGTCCACTTGACAATGAGGATTGTGCTCAGCTTTGCTGGATTAGTAATTTGCCAAAGAGACTTGATGAGAACAACAGTTCTGTACTAAGCTTGAGCATATTGGATTTACTGTATAATATAAATGAAGATTATCTGGTGCAATCAGGTGCGCAGGATCAAGGCGCCATTATCCAGTAATTGATTTCTGTAACTTTGCTTAGGGACTGTCTCCAATTCTTCCCGGGGTTTGCTGAAGGGCAAAACTCCAAGCCATTGTTCAGCTTGTGCACTCTTCAGTGAACACAGCCCAGTCCACACACAGCTTAATGAGCTAGCAGGAGAGCTGTGAGTTTTCACTAACAAAAGCTTTCCTTCGTAACTGCTTTGAGTGGCAGACTGGTATGAAAAGAAGTAGCTCTCTATGCATCATTGAATTCAGAGAAAGAGCTACACTGACTGAAACTGCATCCCATATAAGGCACAGTTAATCAATAATCCATTGAAGGTTTTCTGAGCAGCTCCTTTTGTTACCATAACAAAAGGACATGACAACCATTGCTGAAAGATGAGCCTTTACTGTCCACAGAGTCACTGAAGTGTAGTCTTAAGCCACTCCCCTTTTGCATATCTTTGGCTGTGAAGAGGAGAGCCAGCTACACACTTGCTACACCATCTGAATAGACCCATTGTTGTGCTCGCCCGCCAGTTCCCATCAGTAAGATAAGTCTACAACCCCTTATGCTTTAGTGACATCCAGCTGCATTGATACTAGTTATATGAATTGCAAAAAAAGGAAATGAAGGCTTTGATAAGCATTCATATCATTCATGTGTGAATGCATTCCAACACATTAAAAAACTAATGAATGCATTCAAACAGTAACTGAAGGTTTGGTAGACTTCAAAGGAAATTATGAAGGCTTATTTTGAATACAAGGAAGACTTCATTTGAGGAAGAAAATAAGCATTCCAACTCACTGACAGTCCTTCGAATGCTAAATGATACATTCAGAAGGCATAATGAATGCTTATTGAAAGCATTCAATAAGGGTGATGAGGGTCCTCATCCAAATGCCAGTAGTGGTTTGCCAGGTATGTGGTAAAAAAGAGTTGTAAGGCAACTGCCTTCCTAATGTAAGGTATTTAGGCCCCATATATAGGCCTAGGCTTTCAAGTACGTACATCATAAATTTCCCCCCATGTGTGGAACAATGCTATATAGTATAGAAAGTTAACTACAGTAGGCCTTCATCAGTGGCCTAAGAAAACCTGGATCTGTAGATTTTGGGCTCAGTCGCAGATCAAGGATTTTGAGAAAGAGGGGAATTTACACAACGTCAACAAACCATACACCGAGGCATTGGGGGTCACCTCCAATAAAAATTTGAATTCTGCTTATATGCTCATATATACAATTTGGCATAAATAATTACCAAATATTCAACAATTGGTTGTACCTGTATGCAATTGAAAACTGATGCTGATCTCCTTCCCCTCAATCACCACCACCCCACAACCCCCTCCTCACAAGGGAAATAAGAAATGTGCATTCTACTAAATTCAGTTCAAGCCAAAGTACCGTTGGCCTACTACCAGTAACCAGTTGGGCTACAGGAATCAATTTTCATGGCTGTCAGAGTATCTGGGACAACAAAAACCCATACGGACAACCAGGTTGGTTGTCCCATGGACAACCATTTTCCTCTCGGACTGAAAAAGTATACTGCTGATTGATAAATTCTTTCACCTTTTTCCATAATAGTTTCATAACCATATTTCAGACTTGGAGTGTTCCTGTCTCTCAAACATCACACCTTTTTATTCTTTAAGACCAATATAATACATGAACATGCTAGGAAAAGCCCCTTAGCTACTTTTCAAATTTGGTTCCCATCATAGCAGGCACATGGCAGGAAAGGTGGATTAAGAAAATTTCAATGCAGTATTGTGTGTGCATTGATCTATAAAGCTACTTACGAAATGTTCTTTTATGACACTGAACACAAACGCAGAGATAGCTCTCAGGATTTACCTTTTTTCTGCTTGGGTAATTCAAATTTTTCAAATGAGCTAAGGGGAGTTTCCTCTCTTGAACATCAAGGGCGGATCCAGCCCCTAGCTGAAGGAGGGGCAGTTTGAAAGAGGGGGCGCCAACATCATACAGGGGCCACATACTCTTGAATTTGACCGACCTCATTTCTCAGACCAACTCCCATTGCCGCAGTTATATATAGCTATACGGTTCGAAATTCTGGGGACCTTTGTTTTTTTTACTTTTCGGGCAGTTTTTACTTTATTTTAAGGACTCAGGGGCGCATTTTTCTTGTATTGAGGGGCACTAGACTGGTCATAGGGGGGCAGTTGACCCTAGTTGCCCCCCTGGATCCGCCCTTGATGAACATAATAATAGCCTTCTGTTTTGTAATTATAAGTGAAAAATATTTTGGACAACCAAATTTCCTTCTGAACCAAAATGAGTGAAATGGTTGCCCCAAGACAACACTAAATGTTTTAAAAATGGAGGCCTGGGCTATGAGGGGTACTGTAAGGTAGCTAGCTAAGCATAGTATAGCTGCTGTACCTGTACATACAGTATTAAAAGTTGTTTTCCCCAAGACAGGAATGGCATGTAAATGCTATTTCTGGGTTAAGTTTCCAACCAAGTAGTTCAAGTCAAGCTAGTCTTGACCTTTTTTTCTGTTTTGGTTCACAGGCTTGTTTTCCCTTCTCCATTGCATTTGCAAGCACAATGGCAGTAGCTCCATTTTTAAAGTCTTCAGTGAGACTGGGCTGGGAATCTGTACGTTGAGTGTACATGAAATGCAAAATGCAATAAAAATTAGTGCCCGAGCAAAATTTATGTCCTCGGTTATTGACAGTGGCATTACTAAACTTTTTCATTGGGAGAGGGAAATTAGTGCTGAAGTGGTGGGCCAAAGAAAATGCTCCTACTGTATATCGAGTGCCACTATTGACCAGCACATTGCATACAGAGGACACTTTGCCTGAAATGTGTTTCAGATTGCATAAAATGGTACTTCCCAGCTGTTTTTTTTACTACTAAAAAGTGCTGCTTTCAAGAGATGTTTGTGAATTAGTTCTTACACATACATTTTGCCCAATATACTTTTTACATAAGGGGTATACAAGAGCCACTGCTGATGCCACTGGTAATCGGTATAGGTTGATTTAAAATTCCTTTAGACAGAATAGATTGCAATCCCCCCCCCCCCCTTGTCCCTTTCTGTTTTAATGGGGCCTATTGTTCACATCATCATCAATCATCATTATTATGACTCTTATAACAACCAATTTTGACACCACCTCTTATAATCATTGAGGGACATGTGATTTGAAATCATGGAAGTACTTATATATGCACTCTTCCCTAAGATAAAATACTGTTTCATTGCAAGTAGTCTTGATTTACTTTTCAGGTGTTCTTCAAAGTACCGCACATGCAGTGGGCCACACAGACAGAGCCAAGTGAATGACCAACCTCACCTCAGTTGCTAGCTGTTACACCCATAGGTGAGTGAAAATAACTGCAGAATGTATTAAAACAAGTCTTTCAATTTCCAAAAGCATGTTTTCCCAGCTAACTTTCAGGTAGTATTTCCATGGTTCACAACACTATAGCACAGAACAATCTACCTTGTGCTGTTCAGAATTGGTTGTAACCTTTTCACTGCTTTAATTAGCACCATGAATGGTGGCTCTATGTTGAGGCAAGAGGGGGCATTTGCCCTCCTCCTCAATCCACTCCCCCCCCCCCCCAAATGTTAGATGGTCAGAAAGGAGTTGGGTTTGGGTTTACTGAAAAGAATTTAAATAACATACCTCTGGAGAGACTACATTTTTCATTCAGAGATACAGTATGCTAAAACCTGAGAGCTTCCAGGGGCGAAGCCTGTTTGATCCTGCCTACTGTAAGAGGTGACTAACGGGAAAACTAACTTGTACTTGAATTGTACTTGAACTGTACTTGAAAGCAAATTTAAACTTTGAACTTTTTATTGAGTTGACTGACACAATACTGTACATGACATGTTCATGTTGGGTATAGTTAAATCTCATCTTTGCTATCTAGAAACTTTATAACTATATTTACTAAAATATTGCACAGTTTATGAGCATTGTTAGGCCTTTATCCAATATCTTGTTTGATAATGATGCAGATCGAGTTGCAGTATCAATTAATTGTCCACAAAGCCTGAGTGAATATTATTTTCTCCCAATTGCACAATATACCCACTATGGTAATGTTTTGACATTTCCAACATTTTCAGAATTATAATTGTAATGTGCTTGATTAGTTTACCTTTACAAATTGGGCTAGTTGCTCTATTAATATGATGTGCTCCCTTCCTTGAAGACAAGAGCATTCATCCCAGTATACAGTACAGAAGTGTACAGTAGTTAGACTGCCCTGTGTCATGATTGGCTATAGATTCAAGTGACAATATTCTTTCCTGAAATGTGCAATTTACTTAATTGCTTGGTTTGCCTGAATATCCAATATTATGGAATGAGAAGAAAATTGTGGGATACCTCCTTAAAAACAAGCCTTGCCCTATTATCAAGTTTACAGTAGTGTGGTTATAATAATTGAAAATCATCCATACAGTTCACCCTTTGCTGCAAACTTGCATCACCAGCTGTAAATATGATAATCCATTGAATTGCAGCATTGACATCTACTCCTGTCAAGGGCCACTATGACAGTATATTAGAGCCAGTTTGTCCCTCATCAGCAACTACAGGTAATTATGGAAGCCAAACACAGGGAGGATTGCAAATGGCTGTTCAACTTAAAACCAATAGTTATTGCCCAAGACTAGCTGCACTTTCATTGAGTTCAGACAAACATCATACATGTCCTATACGCACGATTCCCTTATACAACATGTATTACACAGACGGTGTGTTTGGTCTAACGGTACTACGGTAGAGCATCCACCTCTCATGCAGGAGGCTTACTTCCCAGGTCGAGTCATACCAAAGACTCTAAAAAAGGAACCTACTGCCATTTTGCATGATCGCTGCTCTGTATAAGCGGTGGGGTAGGGAAATCAAGCCAGTGAACCACAACTGGAAAAAAGGCAGTGGCCGGTTCGACTTGAACCAATAGGTTGGAAACTGGGCCGTAAAACTCCATCTATAACTACAACATGTATTACAGCCAGGGCTGGAAAAAATATTTATTTTCCAGGAAGGGAGTTGCATTATTTCCCAGAAAGAGAGTAAAAGTTTCCACAATTCTCCCTGCATTTTCATGAAAAGGGAAATTTTCCTCCAGATGTCCAAATTTTCTGGGAAGGAGCTTCTCAGCTTCACAACTCGTTTCACCCATGATTATAGCATTGTAGTACGTGCTGTAATAAGTCACAACATCCGGTATGGTGCCATGCAGTCTCTTTCCAAGGGATGAATCCCCTGTCCCACCTCACTCCCCTTAGCACCTCTCTGGCACTCCTGGTTTACTGAACACTTATGGCAAAATAAATTGCCAAAACACAAAGGGTCATTCAAGATTTAAGCATGGAGTTGTTTTGCCCTCTACCTAAACAAAAAGGGATGGGGGTATTGGATGACAGTCTTCCCATGCCTTTCTGCAATGGAAGTGTGATGTTTTTGTCACAGTGTGGGAGGGGGTGCTATATTTACTGTAATTGTTCATAAATTTCTAAAGCTTTGACTATTTTCATGACAGTAAGCATTTCTTCTGGAGTACAGTACCGTAGCTTGACTGTCAGATATGCATCTCTCTTCTATACTCACAGTAGTTGTATTTCCTTTTATTTTTTAACCTAGCTAGGCTATACTCTCATCATTTCAAAATGGATTTATGAAGTCAGAAGTCCTATGTTTTTTTATTATTACTTATTTTATCGATTATTCCAACAATATGTACTACCCAATCTGTTTCTTTGGGTGTTAATTCTGAAAATGCAAGTTTTTTTCTAGTGGTAACTGATTGACCACTTTCAAATGCAGTCAAATGCCTGCAAAACATATATACCTGCTTTACAACGTGCTTTTGAAATGTTGGATATTAACATCAAAAAGCTGACCAGGAAAGAAAAAAAACCTTTGTTAAACAGAATTTGTTTTGTAATTTTTTAATGTGCTATATAGGCCCAGTCCTTGCAGATCTGCAGTCACTGGGTCTTCCCATTTTAACCATACTACCCCAAGGTACATGACTGCTGTTGTCATTTTTCCACATTGAAAGGCAAAAACAGTCATCCCAAACTTACTGTATTTCGAAGAAAAGGCTAAAGCTGATAATTTTCTTTTCACTTTTCTTAATTTCTTAAAAGTATCTTTAATAATTTTTACATATTCTAGGAAAACCAAGCAGTGACTCCCCCAAAAATGGCACATGACTGTGAAGAGCCAATCATGAAAAAGGAGAGTCTACTACACTACTTCAAGTTGGGGAGACTGCTCTTGCCCTTTAAGCTTTTCATTAATCATGCTTTTATATCAAAGGGCAGAAAAGAGGATCTGAGATTTCCCTAGATTGAAACAGTATCATGAAACTGCATGGTAGGAACATTCACCATTTGCATTTGGCATTAACACATCCATGGATAAAAAATACCTTTACCCAAGTTGCAAATTTTTTGCCATTTGTCAGTTTGTTAGTTTTTTTCTTCTTTCATTTATCTTCAAAATATGATATAAAGGATAAAATGTGGTTTTCAAACTTTGCGAATTGATCCATTATTAATGCCTGCTTGGACAAGAGGTGACTTGAAGTACATGTCTAAGTGCAGTACAATCTATTTTGTCAACAGTTCAGTTGAAGATTTCCTGGATTGCCACAATGAAAATGACACTGATGAGGCAGAGGCAGACAATTTAATGTGGGAGGAAGCAGTCAAGTCTAAACATGAAAGTAGACTATCTAGGTAAATTCACTATGCATTTGTTTCAGTTTCTTTGAAAAGAGAATCCTTGTACCTGATGGAAAAATATCAAGTTTTTGTTATATCTTTTGAATTTCCATTTTCATCTGGATTCTGCTCACAATATTTCCGGAATGGTAGTATTGCCTATCCCCAGTTCCAAGACCCACTGACAGTAATACCAACCTCACCTCTGAAGCTCTGGCCTTGTCCAGTTAATCAAGTTTTGGCACCACAAGTTTGAAAGAAATCTTTTATGAGTTGCTCTCTCTTCAAGAAAGTGAGAAATATGAGAAAAATTTGATTTTTTGGAATTTGTGACAAGGAGAATAAAGAAAAAAAATTGTAAGTGTTTTTCATACATTTCTAGTTCCAGCTGAGCCTGCTTATTACATTTAATTTGAAGAAGTACCAATGCAGATTACTAAGCAATCCAGAAAAATTTCAAGTAAGCGAGGAAACAAAACTCAGACAGAGCAAAAATATTTCTGTGGGCATTTCATATATTATTCTGTTTTTTTTGGCACAGGAGGACCAGCCCAAGGATCCACCCAAAGTTGTCAAGTTCACCTCTGCATATGCTATTCATGTACAGTGTCATGTTCAACTGGACTGAAGATTCAAAATCTCAGCTACAATTGGGGTGTAAAAGGCACCTGGTTGATACTTCCCAACCAGGATGGATTTATGCATGATTTTGAGTAACCTGGCAGAACCCAGAAAACCACATCAATACTGGAAAGATTGCTTGCCTTGCTTGCCATTTAATGGTTTACATCACAAAAGCAATTTTTATTGGTCAAATGTGTACTGAAGCCTTTCATTTATATGTTATAACATCAGCTATACCTGAAACTTTAGGTCTGAATTTTATTCCAGCTACTAAAAAGCATGAAAGAAATAATGGGACTATCATATCATGCACAATAAAGACAACAAGAATATAGGAACAATTTTGGTGCACTCAGTGGAGAATGTGTCTTTTGTAAGCTTCAAATGAATCATAAGTTGAAGCAGGGTTCCTACATTTCTGGAAACTAAATTTTCACTTTTCCAGGACCAAATATTAAAAGAATTTGCAGGGGGGAGGGGGAGGGAGCTGTTACATCAAATTATGAAAATTTGTGAAAATTTCCATGAATTTTTCATGACTTGGTTAACACAACTTTTTGAATTGGAAAACTTTACCAGGCCCTGGAAAATATTTTTTCAAACTTCATGACTTTCTAGGTTTTCAATGATGGCAGGAACTAGGGCTGCCACGATATCGCGATATCACGATATCGTCAATACAGTTTTGCCCCGACGATATCGACCAATGTTTTGTCAAGATGTGATATCGCAATAAATCAAATAAATGACTAAACCACTGTGAAATCCCTATTTTTATTGTCTTATGTCAGTAATCTAAAATGATCATAATTTATGGTGTCACAAGAAATGAAATCTGCACTTAACACACCACAAGAAAACATGATATAAAATCGGAAGCTGTTTCAAAATGCAGTGAATACTGTAACAGTTCACGTACGTGCTAGACTTGTGAAGAGTTCTGCACAATCAATATTGCTACATGCATGCATAGTCAATCTCCCCTCACTTTTGGTATGAAATCAGTAGTGGCTGCATGCAATAAACAGCTGTTTTGCTTCCTTGACGCTGATGGAGAATGTTTAGACTAATGCGCGATATCATCGCGGAAATGCTGGCGACATCGATAAACGAAAAATGGTTATCGTGGCAGCCCTAGCAGGAACCCTTCTAAAGGTGTTTAAGTCATTTGTTTAATAGAGACATTGGTATGCCAAAGGAAGTGGAAGTTTGAAACTACATGTTCAGGATATTCAGATTGATAAATATAGATTATTTATTTGTAGTAACTGTACTGTGTAAGAAATAGCCATGCATCATCCTGATCTGTGATATCAAATTCAAGAATGCAGAGTGGCTCATATTCCGACAGAGAGTGCAGTCTGATTCAACAGGGTTTTGTGTGCTCACTTTGATGATATACCCTTCAAACAGTAGACCAGGATTGTGTTTGCGCAATGAAAAGTTTTAAACAGCTGTGGGTGGGTAGAATTAAAATGGCTGGGAGAATGTATGAAATAGTGAGAGGACTTGGCCTAGCTTGAATATTCTACCTCCAGAAGTAGACCCTAATTCACATTTAAAAATATCCTGTAAAAAAATGTTTCAAATAAATTTATGTTTAATACGGTGAAGTAGAGTTTTGTGATGAAATTATTAAATCAATTCTTCAGATGCTCAAAATATATGCAATTAAAGTTTTCAGATTTTTAATTCAATTTTTGTGAACTTGGAGCAAGCTTGTGTTACATATCCTACACTTGCACTGATCAAATGTGTTTTCTTAAACTTCTTGTGCAAATGATCGAAATATTTCTTTTGTTAGATTTGAATATGCCATGAGCAAAGGTGCCAGTGGAAAAACCAGCAAAATGGGAAGCTCCTTGCCAAGAATTGTTGAAAATTTGGAAGAATATTTTTTTTTTTTTTATAGACGAACATTTAATTTCCAGTGTAAATTTTATTTGTGCTAAAAATACACATTTCCTAGCTACAGTATCATCATGTTTGGAGCCCTCGCCATGGTTAGTGGGACACAGAAATTTTCCAATCTTGAAATTTTCTATGAATGGGTTAAACCAAATCCCTGTGTTTCATTTTGAATAAGAGCAATTGTAAAATCAGGACTTGATACTGTAAGCATTGCCCATCTGTCCTAAAACATTGATATCACTCCTTGAACAGTGCTTCCTTCAGGTTCAGTACTTCATGAGGTGCTTTGGGTCTGTGTTGCCACATTCATGTACCTTATGCCAACATCCCAAGGACCAAATATGACTTGAATAAAACTTTTGATTACATTTACTTCAAGCATTTAGCAATCCATGAGAACTCTTTTATCAGCTCTCTTCCACTAATTTCGTTTAATCCTACACCTGATCAACAAGCTTGTTTATATGTGATATTGTGCAGTACTTTATGTGCCCCCACCTGAGTGCCATTTAGAAACCAGCCTGGTTGTAAATGGTGCGCATGCTGGTGCATGCATGGTGCCTTTTAAATTAGAGACTGTGGCACTGCTTAGATGGGTCTCATATATGTCCTAGCATCCATCATTGTTTGCTCTTAGTTATGGAGGGATGATGCAGAATTAAGTTGTTGTCATAAGCAGGAGAAAATATATTTGTGCAAATTACATGCATACAGTATGTGCACTTGCTTACTGTACAAACAGCACTGCTACACTTGAAGGGAATGTACTGAGCGTATCCACAAAGATAGTTAGGAATATATAGCACTTTATGTACATGAAGATCAGTACCAATTGGTTAAATTTTGATATGAATTGAAACAATTACTCCACTCTTATTGATCAATGTTTTTGGGGTACTGGTAGTTGTGTACTCAATCAATGGCATAAAAAAACCTTCTAGATGCATGGGGAAGCTAGACAGCATGGGGTACCCAAATTCATTTTTCTAAAAGCCTCTAGCTCCAATATTCATGGGTGGGGGTGGGGGTATGGGATAGGAATGAAACCTTGCACACACAAGCTCTGACGTGTTTGAATTCTCTATGGACCCCTGTGCATTGTCCACCCAGGTCCACCCTACTGCTACGTAGAAGTCCCCAATAAGAATGAAGTTGTATGTAATTGTAGACTTTTGAAATTCAATTCAGCTTTGCTGAACTTCTACTGCAAAGGTGCACTAGGCTGGTGTTCTTGTTCAAATCGAAGAAGGTACTAGGGTGTGTAGAACACAGCTTTTAAAAGAGGGCTTCATTGTGATCCTTTTGGAAGTCTGAAAACTATGTAAAAACTTGCTGCCCTTCAGAAAAAAGTGGAATGTGATCTATTGAAAGTTTGACCATACATTTTCTATGGATGGATTTGTAAATTTCAATAAGTAGGTGGACTAGTTCTTGTCAGCCTTTCAACCTGCAGGACAGTGTATATGGTAAGTATCACCTCCTCCTTTCTCCCCCTCCTCCTCTCCTCCCCCCCCCCCCCCCCATTTTGGTCCAGAATGCTAGTAAAATATGCTAGGTGCATGCTAGATTCTATATGAGAATGAACAGCTCATTAATTGCAAACTCAAAATCATCAAAACAGCCACTGTTATTCTCATTCAAAAGAAATGGTAGGTAGGCTATACATCTGTGCTACAGGTCCTTGCTCCAGTGAATGCAATTTACAACACTACCATAACTGCTGTAAACCACTGGAAATAGATTCCTCTACATCCTGTGAATACCCCATCATTTTTCTGATCTACCTCTGTAAGTGAATAGCCTGACCCAACTAGTCTTCAAGACATATGTAAAGGTATAGGAAATATGTAATTCACTCATATCTCATAGTAATATTACATGATTTTTTACAAAATTATAATAATTACTGGAACTCCTAAAAAGTCAATTGACAGAAATATTACATAAAAGAAAAGATGAAAATCAGGTAGAGTACCATATTCTTACTGGAATCTTGTACCAGCTGTTTCACTTTATTGTTTTACACTTAAAATTTCCCATCAACATGCCGTAATACATTTCTTGACCAACAAGCACGACAGTGGAAAGCACTTATTTTTTACAATAATAGACACTATGATTAATTCCCAAACAAAACATAACTCTTGTATTTTGCATGTTGTTATGAATTCACTTCAAAAATGATACAAAAACTTGTTTTTTCTAAAAAAAAGTTTATATTTCAAATGATATGAAAACTGCTACCATCTTTGTAAATGAAGTTTTTAAAATGTAGGAATCCGAGGCTTTCATGCAACTTTCATGATATATCTTGCATCATAGTTTGGGTCTACAAGTTCATTTTTTGTCACTGATATCATGACATGAAATTCCCATCTCAATGTACTTCTGGGTGGCCTTTCCACTCCTATACTTGCACTCCTGTCACTGTATCCTAACATGATGACACCGGCCGTCTTCCCCAGTCTCGGAATATTGCATTAAGTAAATATTGACAGTCATACGAAGCAAGTTTGAATAGTTGAGTTCTCTAGGCAATCAGCTTGCAGTGGAGATGTAGTTCTCAAAGCCACCATACAGACCAGCTGGCCTGCACTTTCTTCTTTAAAGAGAAGACATCAATTTTCCTTCCAGCCTAACAAGAAGATAATGGTAGGTTCCCATGCATGAGTTCTGCCATAGAGTAGGTATTGTAGGTGATTTTTTTTCCAGAAAGTTGATGCAGTTCCTGTAGTGCTAGTGCCTTCAAGGATACAAAGAAGAGCATAATATAAATAAGTAATATGTCACATGTAGTAACAACCTTTTAGTTTGAGTAAACTGTTGAAAATGTTGTACTCTCGAAGGTTAGATTACTCTGGTATGATATTTTAATTTACTTCATGCTATGTATATATAGCCACACTGAAGATTCTTGTGACAGGCAGAGGCTACTGAGCTGTTACATGACTGACACAGGCCTGGATTAATATGATGTTTATTTCATATGATGTTCATTAAAATGCAAAATAGTTAGCATATGAAACATGAGAGATGTACGCTAGCTTGTGAAGGGAATCTGTTTAAAAAAATATGGATACTCATGTGGATTAGTTATGAGAGAGTAACCTTTGTAATAAGTGATTGCTCTTCCATTGACCAATTCAGAATAAGCAGTAGGGAGCTAATGCTTTCATTACAACAGGCAGTTGCATGCACTGCAATTGTTCTGTTTTATTAAACATGACAGCTACTTGACAGGGTTAGTTTCTTAGCAACAAAAGTCTGTATGCTTTTTGAGGAGCTAAAGATGTTAGCCATTTTACCAGAACTGGCTGGAACCATCTGGAATGAAGAGATTCACCCTTTAAAGAAGCCTAGCAGTGAGAAACATAGTTTGATGAAAAACTTTGTCATGTGGGGTAGCTAGAACCTTTTTTCCCTAATTTGGAGGGTAAGGGGGGGGGGGGCTTTAAATGATTGATAGACTTATATTCAGTTACACTTCGGGTATCAGTGGAGAGTTCTAATTGCCACCCCCATTCCCTAGTTAACAGGGCTGCATGTGTATTCTGTTACATGTAGAGAATTTCATTAGGCCATTTAACTGACGACATAGACCTGTTTGAGGGCTATTTAATACCCTAGCTGATGTTTTAAAATGAGGTTAGGTAATGGATTATAGCAAGCACCCTGAAAAGTCTTAAAATCTTTGGTCTAGTAAACTAAGTTCTCCTGAGGTTGGGTGTGGAAGGACTGTTTCAGACAACCATCATGGCAAGACTATCCCTAGATGCAATTTGCTGTCACGTGTCAATTAAGCATTCAGTGGAAATTGTTGGCATTATTACAACAGTACTGAGCTGGTTGGATAGCATTCTTATCCTTTAAACATGGTCAGTCCAATTTATTTCTAATCATACTGTATATAATGCTTTCATCAAGCAAACCCTTCCTTAACTTTTGTGCACCACACAACTAGTCTTTTTTGATTTTGTCCTAATTTAGGGGGTGAAAAGCCAATTGTCGAGCTAGATAGGCCATCATATGTGATCAGAGTGTAGACTGAAATCTGTCAATTCATACAAGTCTTTCTAATTGTGGGATATATTTTACTATAACACTATGTAACTCAATTGTAGGACAAAGAGTGTTGTGCTTGAAGTAATTTCATACTGGCAATGACTAAAATTTTGTCCCTTTCACAGCTGTTTAAGATATCAGCCTTAATTTGAAGGTGTATCCCGGTAGAAACTACTGTAGCATTAATTATACACTCAATAAAATAACAAGGATCCACATGCAACGTGATGGAAGTTGAATTTGTTTCTTTCTGTACTGCATCGGACCTTGGGAATTTGTGCCCATAATCTTGGGAAAATATCTCCCTTGTTCAGTTTTGTATGGCATATACACGTAAGTAATACTACACATCGCCAAGCAAAGGATTTTTCGCAGAATTACTGTCAATGTCTACTAATTTCCATCGTATTTGTTCTTATCTCTTTTCCTTACCTTCTCGCAGCTTTAAACATCACAAATTTCTCGTTAATTAAAGTTGATAAAGCGTTCCCAGGATGTCGTGCCGTCAATCTCATGTTAATTTTGGGAAAAGTTGCCCTCGCCGACTTCTCTTGTTATTGCCGACGATTGTTCGTTGTATGTGGTATTTGCAAATGTCTTGCAGAAATCCACATCACCCAAATGAGTACCGTCTACTACTTCCATGCTTCAACTTCCCTCCGTCGATTGCACGAACATTTTTCACGGCTAAGGAGGGTGATGGCGCTGTAACAGTTTTTGATTCGCGAAGGAGAACAGAATAATTCTAAAAAGATGCTGCCGCCCCCGTTTCGCTCCACGATACAGTGTCTTTAAACCCCTTCAACAACTAGCTAAAATTCATCACAATCTCAATTTATTTCTTCAGGGTGAGTCACACAAGACCCCAATAAGTAATCAAAACACTCTCAGTAGAGTAAATGTTGTATGTCTCTTGATCCTTAGATCTTAAACCTCTTATAACAAGGGTCATGTCATACGTGACCCCTTTCTAGACTGACTGAAAGGAACAGCTACAATTCACATGACCATTCAACAGTATTGTTACCAGACCATTTTAAGAGCCGGGTAATTTGTGATCACCATCCTGCGGGAGCGGTCTGTGGGGAGTCAGTGTCACAGCTCCCGTTTGGTAAAAAAAATTGCAGGTTAGAGAGCGCTGACAAAAATCGAGGAGATGTCACTCAATTCTAAAGAAATTTAAGAGTTTTATTCATTTAGGGCAGGGTTGTCCAACCTTTCGCAGCAGTGGGCCACATGTAATGGTTATGATGGACGAGGGCCGCATTCTATACTCGTTTTTCTTCAATTTTTCCCGAAGTCCAAGGCAACAAAATGCAATCATTGAGCGCAGGGAACACTGATTCATTTTCGTTTTTGATTGAACAAATAAATAAATTTTAGCAAAAATTGATGGTGTTGGGCAGAATATTCAGACAAAGTTTTTTATTTCATATTCCTCCTGAATCATTCTTTACCCGCCCCTGTGGACAACACTCCAATGTAGCTACATGTAGCAGACATTTGAATGAATTATTTCATTCAAAAGTAAGCATGCCATAGCGGACGGCGAAGCCTAAAATTGTCATCAATTAATATGCTTATTGAATAATTTTGCAATATAGATTATTTCTGACGGGCCGGACGCAACGTTTTTGCGGACCGGACCGTGGCCTGCGGGCCGTAGGTTGGACAACGCTGATTTAGGGTAAGAAGTTTGTGCTGGGCGGTGATGCTGATATTGTTGGCCAGGACAGGATGAATACTTTGTGAGCCGGACAGCATCGCCCGGTGCCGCCCGGCGTGGTGACAACCCTGCCCGTCAACCAAAAGACCGTGAATCCCTTTAGTTGCTCTTTTTCATTATCTTACTCAGTCCAGTTGGCAAGCACCAAAAGGTAGATATTTACACACAACACAACATGACAAATTCGATACAATGAAAAAAGTTCCCGTATGGTTTCCATGTCGTGGTTAGGCTATTGGCCAAGACTGTAGTCATAAAAAGTGATACTTTGTGTTCGACAATACGAAATACATCAAATTATTCCGACCAAACTTTTCACAGAACGTTCACACAGTCCATACCAACAAAGAGGACGAATAAACAATCCTCAAGGTGAAAATTCTGCCACATTTTTGCTCAATTTCCACAAAAATAACCAAAGAATATATACAAAAAGGTCAATTAGAGGCAGCAAACTTTATCCCACTTCATATGATCATGCACCAGTCAGTATCCCAACCAATAAGAGTGCACTTACGTGGAACATTCAGTACAACAATACGACACAAAAACAGAACGAGCACTGTACCAGAGGTGGTAATGCTAATACCACCGTATACTCGGCTTGTTACGCAAACGACTCATAAATGAGGGCGCTTGCCATGTGGACTTAATGAATTTCGTGTTCACTTGATCACTCGACGGTGGTGAACAGTATCATATATACACTCTAAAAAGTGTTTAAGAATTAAGCGTTTTTCAAACACGTTTTTTCCCCACTTTGTAAACATGTTTAAATGCTGGGCACTCGCGTCTTGTTCCTGAATATCTCACTTTTTAAACACTTTTTTTTTTTTTTTTTGCGAAACATTTAGTGTTAAATAGCTAAACATGCATGTTTAGAATTTAAACATGTTCACAAAGTGGGGAAAAATAAGTGTTTAGTCGCTAAACATGCTTTGAGAGTGCTGAATGCAAGAGAACACAATTGTCATCTAAATTAACGAAAGTCCGAGTCAGGACACGGTTATAGAGTCCATGATCATTCGGGTACATTGCATTGAAATTGCATTGAAATTGCAGCTTTCATCATTATTGTAAAAAGTAAAATCTTTATGGGATAGAGTGTGTCATTGCTGCTGGTATGAAAGGGGCTTAATTCTTTTTCAATACCATAAATTTTGAAAAACCTCGAATTGGGGCTTAACCACGCTCGGATGGGGATGATGGTAGTTGTACCTATTTCCCCATATGTTAAATACTTAAGGGCTCAAATAATTGGGCACGGATATGAAAAAAATACAAAAGTCTCTAAAAAATTCTCAGTCTCAAAGCGTCGTCTTCAGATAAATTAATCTGCATGTACTTTAAAATCGAGCTACAAGTCTCACCAAGTGGCTGTATAATTTCATTATTTACTTATAAAACATAAAGCACAAGCTATTTCCAAGTGTGACATTACGACAGGACCCCTCTGCCCAGCTTCCTGCATCAAAAAAACTAGCAAATTCTTTCATTATCTATGCAAGTGCAAGTTATTCCAATAAGTTCTAAAGACTTACCGCCATGGTTTTCAAGTTCGCATTAACTTTGTTCTTCGTTTGAAGTCTAAGTGAGAATTTCAAGTTCGGCATTCACCACCACATTCAGTTGCGATCTGATTTCAATTTTTCCATCAAGAACTTTAATACTTTTTTTAGACTGAGTGGGAGGATCTATAACGTGATAACGGATGTAATGGTTAACCATGAAAATGTGCAGCTAATAGTAATGATAGGGACAGAAGTTCTGGGAAATCGAACAGGGGAGGGAACAGCCACCTAATAGTGATTCGCATTATATCATATAGGTGTAAAATTCTGTAAGGTCAAATTTTTGAAGTGGTGTATCATTTTACTTCAGTGAGACGTCTATCCTTGTAGTAAATTTTCTGCAGTGGCTACGCTAAGGTGAGGCAAGAGGGGTAATTATCCCCTCAGGTTTTGTCTTTTCTCCCCAACATGCCCCTACCCCAAATTAGGTCAGGCAGGAGTTGGGATAATCGAAAGAAATATTCCTCCCATAGACTTCATTTTTCATCAAGAGATATGCTGAAACTTCGGAGCTCCCTGGGGCTTCATCCCCCGGATCCCCAGAAACGGGAACTTTGGGATCGTGTTCACGCGCGTCCCTCCCTAGTGTTGACATTTTGGCACTGCCTGTGCTTCTCTGCCAGAAAACTAGTGTGAATGCTATGATTTTTCTTAGCGAAACCCAATGGTAGGAAATTCATGAACCAACATAGCCTTCTCCTATGGACAATATCATTGTTTATCGGTTATAGACTAGTTAATTTTTTTGATGAGGTTTTACAGCTGCGCAGTTTCTTCGGTTTAAAAGCAAACTCTTCTCAACCCTGATATATCCAATTTTCTTAACTAACTTACTTAAGCTCCTCCCACAACTGTCTAAAATTCATCCCCATGAGACACAATCACATCATTTTATTGCTGAGTCAGTGTGAGTATACACGATACAAGACAGTATAGAACATTCCGTGTGCCAATATGTTCTACAGTACACTGCATTTTTTGAACTTGCTGTCAATCAAACAGCTGTACCAATGGAGAAATTTTGTGGACTCCTACAAAAATTGCAGTTTGGAGTGAGATTTGAATGCCTTGAGGTCTTTAACCTGTGTTAATAATGATAGTTAGTTTCTATATATGACACTTGTACGTGACAACGTTTAATTCTCAGGGGTTATTAAACAATTATTGGTGCAGCACTCTACTACGAAGGAATTTTATAACCTTTGAGTTTGATCTTCAATGTGATACATTGCATGCATGGATTCTGCCAGAAACTCGCAAAAAGGGGTAAAGATATATTGCCGACAAGTCCGCCCAAGTCCAAGTTAATGGCACACTTGGTCAAAGTTGCCGTGAGTTCAGGGGACAAAAACTTGCTTCAAGACTCCTGTAAGGTGCGAAGGATTTCAAAAAGATTGTTTAATTTGTATAAGTTCAAAAACTGTTGAAAAGGTGCCATCTTCTTACTAGCGAAACCAAGATACTGATATTTTTTCTATTTTTGTGGAAATTAAAAGGGGGATTTTATCCCCCTTTTTCTGAAAGGGGGGTCGCCTTTTACCCCCCCCCCCCCCCCCCGGAAAGACTGCATTGGCTTAGAATTACAATCAATATTTGCACCAAGTTTCATCCTTTCGTCAGTTCGTGCTTCCCCTTTTTTTAAGTTTGAATCTTGCGCCAGATATTCATGGTGAGTATACAAGATCCCGGTATAATCAGAACATTCTTAGTACGTACAGTACATACTGTGTAATATGAGCTACAGTATTCTGTATTTTTTATTTGCTGTCACTCAAAGAGATGTGCCAATGAGAACTTCTTTTAGACTACTACAAAAAGTTGTAGTTTGGGGGTGACTATTTACTGTCTTTATGTCGCGCCAGCCACTGTCTCTTTTCCAGTTTTGGCTCACTGGTTGTTTTCTTTACTCCATCTAATACCAGGGAGCAGAGAGAGACTTGAACGAGCCATCTGAATGTCTTCGATCTCCCTGCTTATACTGAGCGTGCACAAATGGCAGTAGGTTCCAATCCGTTTTTTGTCTTTGGTATGACCATGTCAGGAGTTGAACTCCACACCTCTAGGTTAATTATGTGTACCCGGTGATGAATGTTACCACATCTTATAAACAAAAAAATTGTGTCAGTCAGTGTGTGCACTTGGCTTCGACCTCTGGGTGTTCAACAAGTAGGATACGCAGCAGTAGGATGCTTCCTTGTTGATCATTTTCCAAGTGAAAAGAAGCTTTTATGACTTTTAATGTTCCCTTGGGATCAGGGGTGTGTTGTTTTCTGGATAGGGAAGTAAAAATGTGTCACTACTTGGAAAGTGTCATTAGTGTTTTCCATATATTCTAATGAGTGCGTCATACAAACATTATGTTCTCGCCTGGCCTGCTTCAGAATTTTCACATCCTTGTTTGAAAGGAAATTTTTTGGTCTTTCTCTGTATTAAGCAGTAAATATTTGTCAGGGTTGCCTCCGAGTATAAATAAACAGTTCATGACCAAGAACGTAGCAATCGCCCTCTCTTCCAAAAGTTTTCAAGGTATATTTTTTCACGATTTTAAAACTACTCACGAAAACACGGTAAAACTGCCTAAAAAAATTTTCATGTACGTAGTGATTGAGTAGAAGTTTGAAAAATCAAGGTTTTTTCTTCACGCGTTAAACCTGTTATGAAGCATATGACAGATGACCTAATCCATTGAAATATCTCAAAACATTTTGATCCTTTATAAGGAAAACCTTCATTGCATGAGTTGAACCTCCGTGAGGTCCCCTCCGGGATTTAACATCAACGCACATGACAACAATTTATTACTTTGCGAAGTGTGCACTGGTACAATAATGTGATGTTTGTTGTCAGAGAAGGTCGGCGAGGGATTACACGACCCCAATTTCCGAACTGAACTGAACTTCGGGTATGATGGTCTAGAAAAATTCGGACAGCCATTTGAGTCAAGAATTTCACGTTTTTCATAACCTGATTACTAAGAAAACTCATCAGCGATTTTTATTTCAAAATGAAATGTCCCAAAAGTTAACAAGGCATCGTACTGACGGTAACATCATCATCATCAAGAATACAAAAAATTTTGGCAAAAAACCAAAACAGTAGAGCAGCTTCTCACTAAATATTGGGAATATTCTTGCTCAAATACGTTTGGGAATGTTTTCAAAACCATATTTCACTTGAAGAAACGAGAGCATACCGGTGTATGAAAAATTTATTGCACCGTTGGGGGGGAGGGGGCACTAGGTTTTCCCCAAGATCACATTTTGGCCCCGAAAATAAATTTAATGTAACGCTTAAGCGACATTTATTTGTAAAAGTCAGATGAGACGAATGTAAGCAGAAGAAAGTCCATGACAGGGATTGAAATGTTATTCTGATGATCTGGAAGGTGTTGACGGGCAACGAAAATGGTGGCTTCCCGCTCAGATAGTATAATTATTGTAACACCACCATCATTATATCCTAGCGACACTACTGTGTATCAATGTCCAAAGTTTTCCTCGGAAATAGTAGTGGTATATTTTATCTGGTGAATTCCTATCAATTTGTAATTTGATCATTCTTTGTTCTTTGTAAAAAAAAACTCAAACGATTATTGTTTAGATGCTACTTCAATACAAGGCTTGCAAATGTCGTTCCGTACCAACCGATGGTGGCGATCCGCTTAGATAGTCTTGAGAGATCACCGTTTCAGGTTAACTCCCCAACCCCACCCCCAACCCCAACCCCAACCCCACCCTTCGGATATACATATCTGTGTTCGACTTTTCTGATGATTTCATCAGAAATACGACTGTCACCGGTCCAGACGAAGTAGTCTTGATTGCCACGGGTGCCATGGGTTGGTTGACCAATGGGGAACGGCCGAGTGTGATCACACAATAGACTTATCCGATCAGGGTCTGTGTTTAATCCGATCAGGGCCTGTGTCTATTGACTGTAGGTAGCCATTAGTTGGGTCCATCAGTATTAAATCGTTTATTGTTTAAATGTAATTTTGACCCCTCATGTTAAGTGAAATGGAAGGAATCAATATATAGCTTTTTTCTAAAAGTCCCCTCGACTCTCTCAGGCTGGCGAAGAGCCAAGGGGCGAAACCAAACATTTACTCCCGGAGGAGGTCTGCTCCCTTAAGGAGCTTAACGTCCCAAATGGACAAGTACGCCCTCTAAAGGGCAAACATGTGTGGGCCTGCTCTAGACTGGCTGAATAGAACAGAAGCCACACCCTGGAGCCAGCATTCTTTTATCTAAAAGTCCCCTCGACTCTCTGGCGAAGAGCCAAGGGGCGAAAACCAAGCCAGCATAATGTTAAGGGCTCTCTGAACAACTATAACAAAGGAATCAATATAAAATTTAGTGTACATCCATCCATCATATCATGATGATGAAGATAATCATGGAACTTAAAAGATTACAAGGTGATGGACCCCAGTTTCGGCAGACTGAAATCAGACCATCGCTTGCTGTCCGGATTTGTCTATAGGACCCATTCCTAAATTAATTCAAACACTTCTTACATCAAACTCAAAAGAATTCAATATAGGAAGATAACTGTAGATCTGCCACCATTCAGGCGAGAAGCGTATTATTGTTGTTTTGAGTTAAAGAGCCGTTGCCCCATTGCAACTTGAAGTTGTGTAGTAGATTGGCCTTCATGATTGGCTGTTGAGAGTCATGTGACAAAATTTTTCCTCCCAAATGTGAAATTTACTAGAAGTAACAGCTTGGTTTACTTTGAATATACAATAATCAAGTCATAAACTGTGATGAATGTGAAAAAAAAGTACTCTGAAGAGAAATACGAAAAAGATTGTGAAATTTAGCTGTTGTTTCAAAATAGTTTGGGTCGACTACTCTTAACCTTAAAACTGCTTGAAAGATTTACAAAGTCATTTTGAAGATTTACTGTAAATCACATCTACCTTAATGATATTTTCAGCCGAATGCCGATTGATATAGCTCTGGGGAGATGATGGCCAAAAGTATCCATATGTGTCGTTTCTCACCACTCTTGGACACAGGTAGAGGGGTCTGCAAATGGTCAACAATTGCAGAGGGTTACCTGCGTAGATTGCTATACGGCATTAGCCCGTTCAGCTCATCGCTACGAAAAACCTAAGGGGCTGCAGCCACAGAGGCGCTACGCAAGCTAGCACGGCAGACTCGTTGTTCACTCATATAAAGCTGAGGAGCTGCAAAAATGGAGTTCATCCCGCCGAGTATAGGAGAGGAGCCTCTCTCTGTTTGAGAAGTTTTGAATATTTTGGCATATTAGGGATAACCTCAGCTGCAGTCTGGTGCAACATTTAGCATCATTTATCATTAATTCTGATGTTCCATCAACATCGAAATCGATCGAAATTGTCATGGTCCCTTGCCACTGGCAATGGTCCCTTCTCCCAATCCTGGCTTAGTCAATACACGAGCAGTTGCTGCTTAAAAACTATTGTTGAAGCAAAGTGTTAATTGAGAATGAATTTTAAGTTGATTTACGCCCGTCAATTATACGTACGGTTATACCATTTATTACCAAACCATTCTGTAGAGCACATCTTCAATAATTCTCTAAAGCTAGGAATTTTTCCTGATGAAATGAAAAAGGCAAAAGTTGTTCTAATTCACAAGAGTGGCGATGCCGAGTACTTTGTTATCTATCCCCCTGTTTCCGTTTTACCAGGTCTTTCAAAAATTCTAGAAAGATTAATGTTTAATCGAGTACAATTTTTTTTACAAACAGGGGCGTCGATTTGAGGGGCAGGGGGGACATATCCTCCACTTTTTTGAGTGGAGTTTACACTAACGTAAAAGTCCCCCACTTTTTGTGACGTGAAACTTAAAACTTAGGTACCACCGAAAGACTATACATGTAGGTTATGAAAGGTGTCCTCTACCGATTACGATTGACTAGCTTTCTGTATCAATAATTCCACATGTGTACTTTGCAAATCCCCCAAACTTTTGCGCGCTCGCAATTTCATTGATCTTCTTTTTTTAACATGCATATCAAATATACATTGTTCATCGGTCTCTATGATTTTGTCGATTGTTCGTGTGCACAGGGCAGCTGGTGTTGTTATGAAGGAGCAAAATATTTAGTTAGGAATATGAAGAAGATAAATCTGTGGTCTTTAGTGAATGACCAGCCTAGCAGGCTTAAATTGGCAAACACATTTTAAGGAAACTGAAAATGTCACAGTCTGCATGCGACATTTTTAGAAAAATGTATGATTTCTAATGCAAAATTTCGACACGCTCACATCATTCCTTTGAAGAGCGATTCGACCATTTCGTATTTAGACTATTAACAGAGAAGTAAAACCACACTGACGTTTGCTAAATAAGAGACTTCAATCAGGAATTAGAGGTACACGTCCATCATGTCTATTGATAGTTTATGATGAGGTGTCGTTCGAAAAACATATTTTTATGTTTTTTGTATCAAAAATCTCACACCGGGGTCTCAGTAGCACCGTACCAGTGGGTACTATTCCCCTACCGCTCGATCTGTGATTTTCCCGTAGTAGATTGAAGTCCGCTTTTGATCAAGCCATGGATTTTTTTTACCTTCTTTCCATTACAAATGGTTCCTTACTATTAGAACTTTTGCACGAATCTTTCGCAAACTATGAAAATTTTCGTTGTGATTCTAACTACTTATAGATTACACCAGGTAGTTAAATTGACAGTATAGTCCGTTGAAGTAATTACCCACAGTTTCAAGACCATGTTTTGAAATCTTTGGAGTCTCCTAGTAACTAAAAATATTGGAACATTTAGCACCTTTTGTATCTGGGCCCTTTTTCATAAACGTCCAGTGGCGTAGCTACGGGGGCCGCTCTGAAAAACGAAGAATTTGGAAATTTGTTATTTGTGAAACCAGTCTACTGTGTGGTTTTGGCAATTCATGAAATTCCGATATCTACCCATTAAAAGCTCCACATTCGTCATTATTTTTCTTCAAAAAAGCAAAATTTTCCGCGCGTTTCGCGGGCCACAAACGATTCCTTAGTAGAAGTGCTCACTCATACCTTGAGTAAAAATTTCCGAGCTCTGGACTTTGTAATTGAATAAAAAACGGAAATTTGCTGTATGTGACATCAGATCAACACACACCCTGTCCTAAAAGCATATATAGAGACGGCCCATATAAACAAGAATAAACAGCAGTAAAACGGCATTACATGTATTTAATACCATGTTCATGTCACAGACTGTCATCCTCAGGTTGGCAAGACATACTGAATGTATCCCTATCCCTCCAGACTTGCCATCTCTGCTTGATGTTGCATTAAAATGTGCAGAACGAGCTTTCATATTCTAAATGATTAATCCATGATGAAAAACACAAACTGTTGACCCAACACTACGCCAACATCTGCAGTATTTTTACAGCAGTTTAAACTTAAGTTAAAATTGGGTTCTGTTTTGGTCGTTTGGCTCTGTCCATGTTTTACAAATTCGAAGGGAACCATTTGTAAAACATGGCTAGAGCCAAACAGAGGCAAACAGGGTCAAATCTAAACCTTCCCTTAAATAACTTTGGTAGTGGCAATCGCTTGATGTACGGTTATGGGTATAGCTTAAACATGATGCGCAAATTTGTACTTGACATAATTTGGCTCTGTTTGGCTCTGTAGTTGGTCCCGTTTGGCCAGGCTCTGTTTGGCTCTGTCGATGTTTTACAAATACCCTTCTAACAGTTCCAGAAACTATTAACAGAGAGTTGCTAAATTTTAGCAACTCCCTTATACGAGTAACAGGTAGTAGATGACCAATTTGTTATGATGAGGATTTCAGTTTGCGCATTTCAGAAAAGGATATCAGTGTTGAAAATTTATACAGGTGAAACACTAGTGATGGGAGGTGAGGGAAATAGAAATGTATATGCTACAAGCCTCGAGTTTTAGAAAAGTATATGTGAGTGATACGTATTATAATGATGTTAAAATTGACTAAACAAAACAGGTTGTGGATGATATTATCTACGGATCTACGTTACTAGCTCTAGAAAATAGACGTAGTATTTAGATTGCAGAAGCCTGAGAACTGTTTTTACGAGCGAATGCGAAGTATAGTAGTCGCTTTAAGGACTTGTTACAGTGTTTTCATTCTGTGTCGTGTTAGTTTTGTTACTTTGTAAGTGTTTGTAAATTAAAAGACGTTAACCATGAAAACAGATAATTTATTTAAGGATGTCTCTGGTTTCATTACACGTTGAGGCATATTACTTAAAGATATTTCAATTACATGGTTCTTGGAATGACTGTATGGAGTTTTCAGAAGCCCTTTCTATAGTTTTTGTCAACTGCCGTTCTTTATGACATGGTCGTTACCAGGTTACCCTTCTCTCCTTACAGTTTGAAACATCCGAGCAATCTGTTGACGTAAAAGTTTAGCCGTCGTTATAAGAAAAACATTGAACGGGGAATTTCTTTTCATAATCAAGCAACTTATAACTGTAACAAGAGCGACAAACTAAAGTTATATTTTATTTTGTCCAGAATTGAAGACCGTCAGAGAGGGTTAGGAATAGAGAACGGATAAGATAACGTAGTCTCCGAGATTCAAAAATTGCGCAATATTAACTGCGTAGTTTTCTTCTGACCTAGACGTTTCAACTGAAACTTGAGTCGCCCTTACCAATAGGCGCTTGCTTTGCCGGTGACCACATGATCAGCAGAACGACATATGATACAGTTGATGATATAAAGTACTACCGTGGCTTAAAAAAGCCATTTTGAGAGTTTGACGTGTTTCAGTGGAAAGTCAAAGATGTGTCATGCGCAGGGCTATGCACTGTTAAAAATTTCTGTAAATTTACAGACCTTTTTAACTTTAACTTTTTGTATTTTACTTTTAATAGAGATTTTCTGTATCTTTACAGACACTTTGTAATGATACAATAAAAAGGTTGTTTAACATGTATTTTCTGTTTATTTGAAAAACCATTTCTGTCTGCTTTTTTAACCAAATTTTACTGCTTTGTAAAACTTTTTCTGTAAATTTACAGTTTTTCTGATTTCACATAAATATACTGTCATTTAGCAAACATTCATTTTGTTTTTAAGCTGAAAAGGAAACAAAAATAAGCCCAAGCAAACAAATAAGAAATAGCCAGAAAATTTTCAATATATAACATGCATCGTTCTGCGAAGTTTCAGTTTAAAAAAAATACATTTTTGGCAAATTTATGGCCCTATTTGAAAATTAACTTACATTTATTATAAAAGCATACTTAGCTTTTACGTTCTTAGTTATAAATATCATACAACTGGTGTTTTGTCACACATTTTTAAGTAAAAAGAAATTGTAAGGCCCTAATTTCAGAGCACTGACAATTGGTATACTGATGTCAATTCATCGCCACAGGCGCTCATGCACTTGATCGGAGCAAATTAAAAACGTTTCACAAATTTACTTGAAAAAGTCTGTAAATTTACCACTTTATGATGTAAACCTCATTTTGCATAAATGGGTGGAGCTTATTTTGTAGGCATTTTCCTAACAAAAGGATTGTTGTTGCTTTGAATAATATCTTCTTTGGCATTTTTAATCAGGAAGTGATAAACTTATTGTTTACCTTGTCTGGAAATGTTTGCAACCAATGTATTTGCATTCTTTGTCATATTTATTTTAAAAACAATTATTATATTGTACAAAAAATGTAACTTTCCAATTACAAAGTTCCTAGAGATAACAGTCTACTTGACAACAACGCATCCTCAATGTGTTATGATTGAAAACAATTTGAATTCGTAATGCCACATTACGTTGATAAGCAAATACCTGATTTACGTAATGGTGAAGTGTATGTTACGTAATAACATATGAAAGGTAAAAAAACGATATTATAATAAATATTAAAACGCCGAGAATGAAAACAGTAGGCTGTAAATTCACATAAAATTAAGGTAAACAAAACAGAACAATTCTGTAATTCGATTTTACAGTAGACTTACATGCAAAAACTGTAAAGAAAAAACAAACCTTTAATGTTTTCTCATGATTACAGTCTGGCTGTAAAAAAAAAATATTTGGTTGGAAAAAAATTTGCCATAAAAATTATGTAAATTTACAGAGAATTTTTTTAACAGTGTATATGCTTTACGGTATAACTTAGTTAACCTCCACCCAAGTTTTTTTTTCTTGTTCTGCATTTTGCAAATATTCTCACATCAGATTTTCATTGGTGTTGGTTATACTTGGCGGCATGGCATAATTAGATTAAGCAATCTTGTAAGACAAATTTACAACGGTTTATTTGAGCAACCGTACTGTACGAAAAAGACCCTCTAACTGCGCTCTTATCCAACAAAGAAAGAGGAGGCGGGTGAGAAATTTTAAAGTGTTTATTTTGTTGACAACTTTAGTAGGAAAGGGAAAAGAGATTTCTGACGAGGGAGTAGCAAAATAAAAGACTGCGTGGTTATCCCTCTCTGCCTCATTTGTCCACGTGATCGCTAAGTTACATCTCTTCTGATCTCGAAGTATATGCTTGCTTTGTTGGTGATCTTGCCATGCGTTCACATACAGGTGATCCGGTTGAACTGTTGCCTGCGTAGCAGATTGTAGGGCATATTCCTTGTTCAGTCATATCCCCATGTGAAGCCTTAAAAGGGAGTGAACAAACCGAGTCCGCTCCGAGGGTAAGTTGAACTGCCGAACCGTAATAAGCACTACCATTGAGCAATACTGAGAACACTAACTTGGAAGTTAAAGAAACCGAAATTGTTATTCGTTAGGAAATATTGACATTTTGAACTTCCAATAATATGCGTGAAATTCTGACAGTTTTGGCTAGGGCCGGAAATTATTAATAAAACAATTCTTCTGGAGTCTACACGCGTCTATGTTCTAGATCTAGTAGATACTATCATCCACTACCTGTTTTGTTCCGAGTCAATTTTAACAATTTTATATACATATCACTCGTATATACTTTATTGAAACTCGAGCTTGTAGCATAAACATTTCTATTTCCCTCACCCGTTCACTAATGTTTCACCTGTATAAATTTTCAACACTGGTTTCCTTTTGTAAAATGCGCAAACCTACTCATCAAAAAAATTACCATCTACTACCTGTTACTCGAAACAGGGAGTTGCTAAAATTTAGCAACTCTCTGTTAATATATATAGAACCGTTAGACCGCCTCCATTCGCGAATATGAATGCCTTGCATTCTGGTTAACTTCCGTAGTGTTCTCGGTATTGTTCGATGGCAGTGCTTATTACAGTTATACAGGGCGGATTGACTATGAATAAACACTATAAAATTTCTCATCCGCCTCCTCTTTCTTTGGTTGGACAAGTCAGAAGTGCGCAGCTAGAAGGTCTTTTCCCTCACAGTACGGTTGCTCAACGGAACCGTTTTAAATTTGTTTTACAAGATTGCTAAATCCAATTATGCCATGCCGCCTGGCACAATTTGACTTTCCACTGAAAAACACATCAAAATCACGGAAAGGCTATTTTAAGCCACGGTAGCTCTTGATATCATTAACTGTATCGTGTGACCGTCGGCTGATCATGTAGTCACCGGCAAAGCAAGCGGCTATTGTAAAGAGCAATTCAAGTTTCAGTTCAAACGTCTAGGTCAGAAGAAAACTACGCAGTTAATGTTGCGCAATTTTCGCATCCGGGAGACCACATTATCTTACCCGTTCTCTATTACTAACCCTCTGAGACGGTCTTCAATTTTGAACAAAATTAAAAATAGGCTGAACTTTATTTTGTCGCTCTTGTTACAGTCATAAGTTGCTTGATTATGAAAGGAAAAGAATCTTAACTTCTACGTCAACAGATTGCTTGGATGTTTCAAACTGTAAGAAAAGAAGGGTAACGACCATGTCATAAAGAACGGCAGTTGACAAAATCTACAGGAGGGGCTTCTGAGAACCCCATGCAGTCCTTCCAAGAACCATGTAATTGAAATATCCCTGAAGTAATATGCCTCAACGTGTAATGAAACCAGAGACATCCCTTAATAAATTATATGTTTTTTATGGTTAACGCTTTTTAATCTACAAACACTTACAAAGTAACAAAACCAACAAGGTACAAAATGAAAACACGGTAACGAGTCCATAAAGCGGCTACTACTTGTATACTTCACATTCGGTCGTAATAACAAGACGAACGTCTAGACGAGTTGCGGTTCCGACAAACCAAGTCGTCTTATACTTTTAAGGTGATTTGACGACTGTTAGCTACTAATAGCTTTTGAACTTTGGGCATGGACTCTACTACTGTAACAAAGAAGTATATTTGCCTTTTTAAACAGGATATTCAACGAGGTTTCCCTTCATGGAATACTTCATTTTCTGTACAATTCGCGCCAACCTATGGTGGCGCTCTGCTTAGAATAATCATTCTTCTCTCAGAGAGGTTGAATCCCACTCAATACCACAGGGTGCACTCTAAAAACACTATGGTCAACTATGCACCGACTCAAACGTATGGTAAAAAGTGACCAATTAATGGTTAGATTTGAGCATAAATTAGTGAATTTTGACCAAAGTTGGAGGTGAATGGTTGGACCATTGTTTAGGTCGGTGCATAGTTAATTAAATCAATGGTCAATTTGAGGCAAAGAGATGAAATGAACGAACGATTTGGCTAAAAATTTACATGCTTTGTTTCGTTATTTTCACCATAAATTGGCTGGGTGGGTTTTAAGAAGTACTAAACTGCAACCTCTTTGCAAAATTTGTACCATTCCATGAATTGAAAATGCTAGCAACGTGCTGTACTCTATACCAATGTAGTTAATTTTAGCCATTTCAAATTTGTTAGAAAATTATCTCTCAAAAACTGACAAGTAAAAAGTCAAAACATTCTGAAGATACGAAGCATGTCACAGCCTTCCTGAATTTATTCCGAAATTCAAAGTGCAGTACAATTGCAGTATATACTATGCACCTGCATGGATCTATCAGTCTATCGGAAGTTTATCTATGTCATGGTAGCCGAATAACCCGAATTGGTTAAATGAGAATGAATATAATGTTTTGCCAAAGTTGCCAAGCGGTGGGGACTTGGGCGATTTATTGAGGGGGGCCCCAGCCCACCTAAGGCTACACCTCCGCTTCCTCCGTAGCAACGCCACGGAGGCCATGTCTTGAAATCGTGTGAAATAGCTCCGTAATATACCGCTTCAAATTGGTTATTTTTATCGGCCAGCATGAATGTAACTTTTTGCCAAAGTTACCAGGCGGTGGGGAGCTGGGCGATTCATTGAGGGGATGGAGGCTCCAGCCTTCTTAAGCCTACACCCCCTCCTCTCCGGTAACAACGTTACAGCGACCATGTCTTGAAATCGTGTAAAATAGCTCCGTAATATACCGATTCCAGAGCATCATTAATTGAAAAAAAAATTCTACCATAACCTATTAAAAGTTTATGCATTTCATCTTGCCATGCTAGCCCCTAGGCTACGGTATAATACCTGCATGAATTGCTATGGTTGGCGTAATCCTAACAATCCCCTGCCCCTTCCAGTTTTCTTAAAGATGATTTCTAATGATTAAATAGTTACAAATTACACCTACCAATACATTACATTTAAAATACCCATAACCTAAAAAATGCCCACCATCTCTTCTAAGACTACTTAAAGGCCCAGTTCTCTCACCCCAAACAGTACTAATTCTGCTACCCTTCTTACTTAAGCCCTCCCACAATTGTCTAAAATTCATCCGCATCCAGATACAATCTCAGTTTATTGCTTAAACTAGGGTATAGAACAAGACGAACGTCTAGACGAGTAGCGGTGCCGACATACCAAGTCGTCTTGTACTTTAAAGGTGATTTTATATTTTAGGGGGACAAAAATACCATTCCAAAATACTTGTATTGTGTTTTGCCCAATAGCAGCTAAGTTAAGTTCCACACTTGTAACCCAGGAACATTGTTCATTCACTTTAGAAATGTGGTTGAGGTGGAACGTGAAACACACCAAAGAAATACTCGATTGCCGGTATAATGAGGTTTGCTCATTTTCAACTCATAGTTGACAGAAAATCAGGAAAAGATGATACAGCAGTTGATTTAGAACTGTAGAAAGAGCAAAATGTCACATCAGATAACATTTCAAACGTCATTTACAAGCTGTTTCTTGTGCATTCAATATAAGGTATTCCTAATGTCCCGGCTCCTTAGTAACTCCTTGTACAGCATGAGGGTTTCTGATAAAAGATGGTAAAGCGCCACAGGCTCAAGACAGACCATTCGACCAAACAGACGTTAGTCAAAATTGTATTTTAAGTAGTGCAGTTAATAAGGAAAAACATGCCATTTGTTTAGCTGTTTAGTGAATACAGGTGGAGTACACTGTTATGACGTAATGTTGGAAACGACAATGAGTCTGTATATACATGACAGTAACGTTGTAGTCACTTGGTTGAATATGGATTTATGTTAATGAACAAAAGGGGAAAAAAATTCCAATGTTGAACATAAAGACTTTTTAAAGATTAATGGTTTTTAAAAAGTTTTGTACGCTCCGCACCAAGTTTACTCTCAGCTTTCCTAATAAAAATTTTTTGTAAGTAACATGTAATAACAAGTTAACGAGAATCAAAAGAAATGTCGATATCTCAGATTTACCATAATCTTTACAAATGATGAAATAAAATTAAAAAAATATAAAACAGCAAAGTAAAAATTCCTTTGTCAGCGTTACCTACACCTACATTCCCTCAACATAAATGTTAATATGATGATATTTCACTCTAGCCTTAGGCCTATTGTCACTGTTTCTCCAATTTATATTAATCCCGCACACATACGTCACTACTAACCCTTCGCCGGTAACTTCTTAGTTTAGTAATGTATAGACACTTGAACGACGTTGACCTCCACAAATCAGAGAACCGAATCAATCACTTTCAAATCATAAAAGATAAATTGCAACATCTATGCGTCCCTTCATGAAACCCGAATACCAAAAATATCGATGTCCCTAGTTTATAACTATTAGCGGCGATTCGTCTGTCATCACATCATTAAACAGTTTCGCTTCTTCCTACACTCTATATCAAGAACTTCTTGTCGCCTTTCTGACAGTGACTTCTTACTACGGAACAAAACTGTTGCCATTGCATAAAAATTGTTTTAATAATTTCCATGCATTTCTTTTTCTAATAAAAATAATAATATAGCAAGTTTATGTATGGCCACGACTCGCAACTGATCAAGCGATAACCTAAAATATGTAAAAGCAATAAGAAAGCCAGGTCTATGAATAAGACTGCACTGTCCAGTAAAAAACTCCGTAAAAGACAAATTTCATCATTCCAACCACCCATATGCAATAGCTCAACAAATCACTTTCAAAGATGAAACGGACTTCATGAAAAATAAACGTTTCGCTAACGTAAAACGTAACACCACAGCCAGTGACATAACAAAAAGAGCATGACTAGCTTATTAATAAGTGTCTTGCTACTTTACAATTTACGAAATGAACCCCTGGCTAAAAATTTACAATTGGGAATTTTCTTGTACCTGTTCAAAACTTCGTTGTGTAAGCCAACAATCTAAACCCTCTACAAACGGTACAAATTTAATGTTTACGTTCGTTTAACATAAATATAAAAAATTATAAGGCAATCATTTGTAATTGTTTTACAGTGACGTAAATCCCGGAGAAGGCAAGGGATGTCTTTGCTTCCTCAAGTAAAAAAAGGAAAGCCAAACTCACATGGCCCCCTCAAAATTTTAAATAACCATTTCAAAATCAACACATTTTTGACAAGAGATGAACTATCCATGGCCTTTAAAAAGACCAAATCAGTTGGTTTTCAAGGGCTTCTCCCCAACAGAAGACCCAAAGCAGTCCCTGAATGATTGTGCAAAACCTTCATTCATGCAGACCTCTTCCCAATATCTCAAACAGATCACCGCCCAGCGTAATAAAAAATGGTTGCTCTCATCACATACAAATATAAAACAAGATATGAATGAACATGTTAAAACCCTACCGTGACTACTCTTTACATTAAACTATTTGTTCATGTTAACACTTCTTCATCTTATGATGTGCACTTCTCCCTAAATGTATAAATATCCCCAAGAACATTCCCCCTGAATTTGGTTTTTAAGCATTCTTCTTTAGTGGAGCTTCTGAGCAATGGCAACTCGTGGTGTAAATATGTGGAGGGGTACATAATGAACTTACAATGACTTGTGTTAAATAAAGATCATCATCTTCCCTGTAACCAATAATGCCAAACACCGAAAAAACAATTACCACCCACAACAACGAAAAAATAAAATGTACATGTAGATCTTTCGGAACGTGTAAATAATACATTACGATCGTCATGTTCCCTACTGTCCCCATCATCACACCTCTGACTATTTTCATATCCACTAGAGCCTTTTTTTGTTTGATCCCAACTCTGACATCATCATTTTTCCCCCCTTCATAACTTTTATCTTGAAATTCACCCCCATACTTTCGTTTTCTTTGTTGCCAACCTTTCCTTTCTACAAAAAAATCTTTGAACGGCCCTTCTTGGGCATTGTTATATTCTCCACATAGTTTTAAACTTTAAAATAACAAATTTACCATAACCAGACACCTTGATATAACACAAATATTAATACTCGCCATCTTATACAAATAATATTTACCTACCAATAACAATGTTTCCCTCCAACAGAAACTTACTTTATGAAAAAACAGTGAACAAAACTCCTCTAAACTATCAAACTTTTTACTCCACAGCAACCCCGACCATGTCACTTGAAAAGAATAAATCTCTACAAAGAAATCCTCATATAAATACTCCAAATTCACGTAACACCTCGATGAATTAAAAAAACAACCAAAATGATGGCGCCGTGTTAAATTAAACAACATATTATTCCCCAGAGTACACACGGACCTGGTTTTTCCGCAAGATTGTTACTAAAAATAGAACACGTTTGCAAATTTTACGTGAAAAAACCCCAATTTTACACTCTCACGAAAATCATATTTCCACCAAAACTTAAAAACACGAAAGAGAAGTACCATCCCTACAAATTGCACTAAACCGTATTTCGATACCACAAAGCATCTAGAAGGAGATAGAAATAAAGTGCCGAAAAAGTCAGAAATTGACATCTCGATAGTAACTGCATTAGTTGCGGTTGCCTGCAAGGCAGGCACCGCAACTAAAAACTAATCAAAACACTCTCAGTACTACTCATGTTGTGTAATATAAGCTTCGGTACTCTGCATTGTTTGAATTAGCTGTCAATCAAAGAGCTGCTCGAATTGAGAATTTCGGTACCCCCGTACCAAAATTGTAGTATGGGTGAAAGTTTTGGCCCTTTAATACGGGAAGTTGCAACTTTCTGCTTACTATAAGTTGACCCTTATCAGGTTATGCTATGTGACGTAGACACTAAATTTAGACCGTGCACAGAGGTCAAATTGTTGGTTTGCGGACGAAGATTTGAACATTACAAGACATTTCGTAACTGTAAATTTCTAGCTAAGTGGCTCGTTCATTTCATCTCTTTGCCCTTTTCGGAAATGGAAAGGTAGCAAGACATTTATGAGCTAATTATTCTCTAGTTTGTTGTAATTATGTCAGGGAGTTGTGGTGTTATCAGGAAAACGTTTAACTTATTCATGATAAAGTCCATTTTTTTCTCTTTAAAGTGATTCGTTCAACTATTGCAGACGGGTCGTTGGAATGATGAAATTCGTCTTCTATGGAATCTTTTACTCGACAGTATATTCGTATTCATAGAACTGTCTTACTTATTGCTTTTATATATCTTAGGTAATCGTTTCATCAATTGCGAGTCATGGCCATACATAAACTTACTACAATGACAATATTTTCTTCCGTAGTAAAAAGGACATTGTCAAAGAAGCGACAAAAAGTCCTTGCTATAGAATGTAATAAGAAACGTGTCTGATTAATAATGTGATGACAGACGGATCGCAGCTAATAGCTATAAATTATAAACATCGACATTTTGGTATCCACGTTTCATTTTAGGACGCAAAAATGATGCAATATCTTTAGGACTGATTACTCGATGTTTCGAAACTCTGATTGTGTAAGACAATATCGTTCAAATTTTATTAAATACTGAACTTAGAAATAATCTGGTAAGGGATACTAGTGACGTATATGAAGGGGACTAATATCACGGACACGGATGAGTGATTTGTATGACTTTGCAGTGAAGACAAAAGGTAGCACACCACTAAGTCAAGGGGTTTCCCAGCGAAGGAGGTTTCCCTACGAATTTAACACCCTAGAGAAACTTTTTGGGAGCAGATTAGACCATGTTAGTGAAGGGATGTGTTCAATTTGTGATCTCTGTGTGGTAGAAAAGCAGTTGAAGTAATCAGTCTGCAAACATAAAGAAAATTGAAGGTATTTCGGGCATTTTTTTTGCAATATATCCTTCCGCGATGCAAAACGGCATTTTGAATGAGTCAAAAAACAGGAACCACTACTCTATTATACAGGCCCTTCTAGCGCGAACTCAGCATTGTGTAAGCAAGTAATGGTGGTGTTAGTAAAATAGGGGCAGCAGAAAATAGCATTCCCAGCCAACATGCCCAGCTGGGCCCCAACTGGGTTTCAGCTGGGCTACTTGCTGGGCCCCAGCTGGGACCCATTCGTGCTTGTCAGGTGTTCCCACGTGGGGCCCAACTGGGCTAGCCTTTCCCAGCTGATACACAAATGAAGCCCAGCTGGGTCCCGCTTCAATAACTGAAGCCTAGCTCCGCTTCAGCTGGGAAAATGTCTCCCCTCTTCAATATGTTACATTCAACACCGGAAAATTCTTCACAATTGTCATTAAAGGGAAGCAATTGTACAGCCTTCTAGACAGCACAGAAATTCAATATAATTATTCCAAGCAATGTGGCATCATTAAAGACCAATTTTATCCCAAGTCAAACGTAGTATGAGTTTTTCCGAGGCAAGTCTGGAAGGCAGTTGGGCAAAGCAGTGCAAAGCACCATATTTCTCCGAAATTACCCATAGTGCAACAGAACAGTGATGTAAAACCTGCACCTAATGTATACTTTTGTTTGCTATTGCGGAATATCATATATACTATACTGCACAAACGTTCGTAACACTACTGAAGACTAGCACAACTGCCCATCCTTTCATTCATTTTACAAATGTTTCAACGGTTGAGTTTGAGATAAAGGTTCAGAAATCAAAAGATTAACTCCTTAAAAGCATATGGCTGCCTCTTCCGGGCCAAGTGCATATGATTTTGAGCCAGTTCGACCAAGGAAAACTCGAGCACCTGCGAGCGATGTGACCAGCACCCGCAGCGAACCAGCCGTACAGTCTATACAAGCTAACGTTAGACCAAGGGTCAGTACGTTACGTATAGGCTTATACTAGTATAGCAATACGTAGCCTATGCCGTATAACAATAACACCGATCGATGTGTATGGTGTCTTTGCCGATTTCTCTTCGCGATTGCCTTCTTTTAACGTTTAAGTGTCCACAAATATCCTACATTACTTACGAGAATTACAAAAGGTTCGACTAAATCGAATCTTTGCGAAAATGAGTGAAAACGAACCTGTTGCACCGAAAAGCATGCTAAAATACGGTCTCGCTAGTCCCAGCTTGTTGTTGTTACCGCTTGTAGTTTCAGGGTCTACCGGAAGTAACTTATCTTGGTTTGAACAAAAGCAGTCAGAAATAGCGAGTATTTTTTATTTGAGGGATGAAACAAAAAGAAGAACAAAAAATTATTGGGGTATCAAAAATTTTTATCAGTAAAGCAAAAGCAACTATGTCAAATGGCCACTATTGCTCCCCTTTACCACAACCCCTGTTCAACCAATTCTCTATAACGCTGCTCTCATGTACAGACCCTTTTACTTCTATTTCCAACACTACGTCATAACGTACTCCACCTGTGTTGACTAAATAAATGGCACGTTTTTCCCTATTAACTACGCTACTTAAAATACCACTTTGAGGATAACGTACCCATTTCCATGTACCATTGTATTCTATAAAAGTATATGTATCAGTTTCCGCCAAAAGTCTTGCAGCTGCAAATATTTCAACCTCTGTAGACCATACACTATCCCCATCCATTCCAGTAGAAGTAACATATTCTTCCTTAGTCATTATTGGTACCGGCAACTCACTTCTATACAATGAACTTACAATGACTTGTCTTAAATAAAAATGATTATCTTCTACCCTGTAACCAGTAATGCCAAATACCGAAAAAACAATTACCATCCCCACGTACTTTTCTCACACGAATCGGCCTACTCTCAACTGAAATACATTTTCCTATTTCAATGGACGGCAAATCAAACTCCCCAGTTTTCACAAAAACCATGTTTGAATCTATCAACACAAGCTTCCTAAACATTTTTTCTCTCCAACAGCTATCAACAACGAAAAATAAAATGTTCATGTAGATCTTTCGGAACGTATAAATAATACATCACGATCGTCATGTTCCCTACTCCCTAATATTTACCTACAAATAACAATGTTTCCTTCCAACAGAAACTTACTTTATCAAAATTTTCGTTAGTGTGAGAAATTCACACAGCTCTTTAAAATCACAAAAACAGTGAACAAAACTCCTCTAAACAATCAAACATTTTACTCCACCGCAACCCCGACCATGCCACTTGAAAAGAATAAATCCCTACAAAGCAATCCTCATATAAATACTCAAAATTCACTAAACACCAATCTGTAATAAATATAATACGATGAATTAAAAAAAAAAAACAACCAAAATGATGGCGCTGTGTTAAATTAACAAACAACCTTTTCCCCAGAGTACATACGGACCTGGTTTTTCTGCAAGATTGTTACTAAAAATAGAACACGTTTGCAAATTTTACATGAAAAAAACCCTAATTTTACACTCTCACGGAAGTCATATTTCCACCAAAACTTAAAAACACGAAAGAGGAGTACCATCCCTACAAATTGCACTAAACCGTATTTCGATACCACAAAGCATCTACAAGAAGATAGAAATAAAGTGCCGGAAAAGTCAGAAATTCACAACGCGATAGTAACTGCATTAGTTGCGGTTGCCTGCAAGGCAGGCACCGCAACTAATAAAAACTGTTCATTTCACTCGTACAGCACTACTAGAAATACGTCACTCCTTCGACCGTCTACGTGGAAAATCTCACTACATACAGTTTGAGATATCGCGCTGTGAAAGTATGCATGTGGAACAACCTTTCAGACCTTCAGTAAAATCTGTTAGAAGTATCTTTTGGTCGGCGTTACATGATAAACATATACTAAGCATCCGTTTCGTCACTGTTTATTTTCATTCCCATAAAAAATTAAGCAAATTGCATAGAAACAATATTTACAACAGGAAAGTGTGGAAGATCTGAAAAAGCAAAGCTTATACAAGGCAGATCTACCAGAAAAGAAAATAAAGTAAGGTTACACCTATACAAAAAGGACATTTAGGAAGAAATTAAGAAGAAAGAAGAACAAAAGAGTCAGAAAAAATAGGAGGAAAGAATTGGAAGCACATTTTCAGAAAACAATTGAATATCAAATACAGCTAACTGGCCTTAGTCTAATTATCAAGTTAGAAGGTCTTCATATGTCTGACAAACGTTTTCAAAGAGGTTATTTTCTTAACGTTGGGGTCAAGTCTATTCCACAGTAAATTAAAGCTCCGGGTGTTCTGACAGACGTTTTATTCTTTTCTATACGAGAGCACTCGATATGAAGTGATGACGATTGTATAGTGAAATGGTCATGGCATAAGTGTTTTCTTAACCCTTTGCCGTTGTTTGGGTCCCTTTGGACCCAGGCGGAGGGCGCGGCTGTCACCCATCTTTACTGTTTCACGCGGAGCTCGAAACTGCGAGAAGCTACAAGAAAATTCGGCCACAACAACGAGAGAGACAATAGTTTAAGGTCACGGGGTCAATAGCCTACGGAAGCTGATGCCGGGGCGTGCCACGTCCGCTTTTCCGCCCACTCCCGAGGCGCGTAAATATGCCCCGATTGGAGCACAACGGTAAAGGGTTAAAAGAAATTGTCGAAGATTGGTGGAAGAATACCACGAAAATATTTATAGACAAATGTACTAAGATGTAAAGTATATATATCAAAGACAGGTAAAATTTGTAGATCAAAAAACAAAGGTGCAGTATGATCAAGATAACTAGAACCAGATATGAGTCGTATCAGTTTCTTTTGCAACAAAAATAATCTGCTCAGGTATGTAAAATGCGTATTGCCCTAAAGAATATTACAATAAGATAAATGAAGAAAAACCAGCGTGTAGTACAATGACTTCAAGATGTTCTGTGGAACAGAGAATTTAATTTTATGAAAAATACCAACAAATTTAGCCAGTAACTCCCTTAGATGAGGACGGGGTAAGGTAATTGGGGAGGGAAGAAGAAGAGGATGGGCTGGTACTGCAACTAAGTTAGACATAAGTGAACATTTTATAACTTTGGTAACTACTGTATACTTAAAACACTTACTTTGATTCAATGCTTTCTGAGGAGTGTGTTCTAGTCAAACCCTCAAGGGGTTTTTAATACACTTCCCTTTTCACGACTTCTAATGTGATGCAGATGATCTTTCTCACATTTACGACTTATTGTTGTGAAAAGAAACATCAAATGAAATGATTAGAAAAAAATTTCCTTAAAGAGAACAAAATATCTATTTAGAGATCCGTACATAGGCCTAAATGTCGGTTTCGCAACAGTGGGTGCTTTTAGTACAGAACAAAACTATTTTACACTTTGATGTCTGGAGTTGCAGAACTCGAGTTTTCTTTTATGGATTGACTTGCATAAGGGAAAGCCCTTGGAGAGTATCCGCGTTAAGACTTACTACTATAGAGTGCCGGAAAATCCGGTGTACGATGGCTTCTCCCAGTACTTCCACTTTTGAAAAACATACTTTTTGACAAATTGCGGTTCTCACCAACGCCTGATAGATGCATGAAATTCATTTAATCCGAGGTTAAGTGCAGATGATTTAAACAAACATCTGTTTAATTATTATACGTAAATATAATCGGGCTCGCGTATTGAAATGACTTGTTAAAGGAAAATATTGCGTTTGTTTTACCAGAAAATTTCACACTTTTAAAACCAATATTTATTGGCAAATAGTGATAAATAATATCAAATAAGGCAGTACTGTAGCCTTCTTTTCAAGAAATAAGTTTCCCTCAGAGAGAAATTCAGTATTTTGTTGCTCAAAAATAATTTGTTCACCAAAATTTTCAACATTTCGAAAGATGCAACTTCCGTAACTCTTCTTTGACATAATATTTTGAGGAGATGAAGCTATTGCTGGGGTTTATTGTTGAGACCGAATGATTTGGAAATGACTACAGCTATTTACTCTTAATGCTATTTTGGAACACTTTAAACGCAATGTTTCCCTTTAAGTCTATACTAAAACCCGGGTAAATTCTTTTGCATACAACTCACTGAATGGAATCTTGATCTACGTCAGCGGCTTGTTCATTGGTGCAAGTCGACCAGTACAACTCAGTTGCATGACCCTAAATACTGTTCCAATCAGGCCCATAGCCAGGGGGCGAGGAGGAGCCCTCCTTTGAGAAAATGTTGTCTCAGAGAGTTTGAAGTTTGCTATTGATTCAATACAATTTTCACATTTGTCCTCGCGCAAACAATTTTGTTCTCCCTGGAAACGTCCGCCCCCTCCAGAGTTTTGTCTAACTAAGGGCTTAATTTTCATTCAATAAATATTTGACTGCGTAACATTATGTGACATACACTAACGTCTTACATTCCATGAATCAAATAAGGCCAAATATGTTTGAAAAATAAGGGGTTAAAGAAATGAATAAAACTTTTGATCACCCACTACAAGTTCTACTAAGGTATCATTTTAACAATCCATTACATAAGAATATATTAATGATATGTATAAATGTTCAAGATTACTTAAGTTGGCACTATTTGCTGATGACACAACCGTCTATTGTCATAGTTCAAATGTCGATGAAGCTCTTCAAATTGCATCTTTAGAAGTAAATCGTGTGGCTGATTGGTTAGCCGCAAACCAGTTATCGTTAAATATTGACAAAACAAAGTTGTTGGTTTTTGATAACAATAGAGGTGATAGTCCCCAATACATCTTAAACTTTAAAGGTATCGTTACAAAAAGTAGTAATTTTACTAAATTTTTAGGGATTACAATTGGCAGCAAACTTTCTTGGAAGTATCACATAGATAATGTCGCCAAGTCCGTTTCTAGAATGGTTGGTGTTTATTAACAGGTTAAAATATTATCTTCCAAGTAAACTCCTATTAACCATTTATAATTCTCTTATTGTCCCTCAGCTTACTTATAGTATTTTGCTATGGGGTAATTCCCCTCAAACTTACATCGACAAACTTCTTGTTCTTCACAAGCGGGCTGTTCGTATAATCTCAAATATCCCACCTCACACCCATGCACTTCCGTATTTTTATAACCTTAACATGCTAACTTTAACCCTTTACCGTTGTGCTCCAACCGGGGCACATTTGCGCGCCTCGGGAGTGGGCGGAAAAGCGGACGTAGCCCGCCCCGCATCGGCTTCCGTAGGCCATTGACCCCGTGACCTTAAACTGTCGTCTCTCTCGCTGTCGTGGCCGAATTTTCGGGTGGCTACTCGCAGTTTCGAGCTCCGCGTGAAAGAGTAAAGATGTGTGACAGCCGAGCTCTCCTCATGGGTCCAAAAGGACCCAAACAACGGTAACCACTGTCTCTGCGTGCGTGCACGTAAACCTTTAGCCGAGTGGTGCAGATATTTTAGATTAACCCTTTACCGTTGTGCTCCAACCGGGGCACATCTGCGCGCCTCGGGAGTGGGCGGAAAAGCGGACGTAGCCCGCCCCGCATCGGCTTCCGTAGGCCATTGACCCCGTGACCTTAAACTGCCGTCTCCCTCGCTGTCGTGGCCGAATTTGCGGGTAGCTACTCGCAGTTTCGAGCTCCGCGTGAAAGAGTAAAGATGTGTGACAGCCGAGCTCTCCTCATGGGTCCAAAAGGACCCAAACAACGGTAACCACTGTCTCTGCGTGCGTGCACGTAAACCTTTAGCCGAGTGGTGCAGATATTTTAGATTAACCCTTTACCGTTGTGCTCCAACCGGGGCACATCTGCGCGCCTCGGGAGTGGGCGGAAAAGCGGACGTAGCCCGCCCGCATCGGCTTCCGTAGGCCATTGACCCCGTGACCTTAAACTGCCGTCTCCCTCGCTGTCGTGGCCGAATTTTCGGGTAGCTACTCGCAGTTTCGAGCTCCGCGTGAAAGAGTAAAGATGTGTGACAGCCGAGCTGTCCTCATGGGTCCAAAAGGACCCAAACAACGGTAACCACTGTCTCTGCGTGAGTGCACGTAAACCTTTAGCCGAGTGGTGCAGATATTTTAGATTAACCCTTTACCGTTGTGCTCCAACCGGGGCACATCTGCGCGCCTCGGGAGTGGGCGGAAAAGCGGACGTAGCCCGCCCCGCATCGGCTTCCGTAGGCCATTGACCCCGTGACCTTAAACTGCCGTCTCCCTCGCTGTCGTGGCCGAATTTGCGGGTAGCTACTCGCAGTTTCGAGCTCCGCGTGAAAGAGTAAAGATGGGTGACAGCCGAGCTCTCCTCATGGGTCCAAAAGGACCCAAACAACGGTAACCACTGTCTCGGCGTGCGTGCACGTAAACCTTTAGCCGAGTGGTGCAGATATTTTAGATTAACCCTTTACCGTTGTGCTCCAACCGGGGCACATCTGCGCGCCTCGGGAGTGGGCGGAAAAGCGGACGTAGCCCGCCCCGCATCGGCTTCCGTAGGCCATTGACCCCGTGACCTTAAACTGTCGTCTCTCTCGCTGTCGTGGCCGAATTTGCGGGTAGCTACTCGCAGTTTCGAGCTCCGCGTGAAAGAGTAAAGATGTGTGACAGCCGAGCTCTCCTCATGGGTCCAAAAGGACCCAAACAACGGTAACCACTGTCTCTGCGTGCGTGCACGTAAACCTTTAGCCGAGTGGTGCAGATATTTTAGATTAACCCTTTACCGTTGTGCTCCAACCGGGGCACATCTGCGCGCCTCGGGAGTGGGCGGAAAAGCGGACGTAGCCCGCCCCGCATCGGCTTCCGTAGGCCATTGACCCCGTGACCTTAAACTGCCGTCTCCCTCGCTGTCGTGGCCGAATTTGCGGGTAGCTACTCGCAGTTTCGAGCTCCGCGTGAAAGAGTAAAGATGTGTGACAGCCGAGCTCTCCTCATGGGTCCAAAAGGACCCAAACAACGGTAACCACTGTCTCTGCGAGGATACAAGTAAACCTTTAGCCGAGTGGTGCAGATATTTTACATTAACCCTTTACCGTTGTGCTCCAACCGGGGCACATTTGCGCGCCTCGGGAGTGGGCGGAAAAGCGGACGTAGCCCGCCCCGCATCGGCTTCCGTAGGCCATTGACCCCGTGACCTTAAACTGTCGTCTCTCTTGCTGTCGTGGCCGAATTTGCGGGTAGCTACTCGCAGTTTCGAGCTCCGCGTGAAAGAGTAAAGATGTGTGACAGCCGAGCTCTCCTCATGGGTCCAAAAGGACCCAAACAACGGTAACCACTGTCTCTGCGTGCGTGCACGTAAACCTTTAGCGGAGTGGTGCAGATATTTTAGATTAACCCTTTACCGTTGTGCTCCAACCGGGGCACATTTGCGCGCCTCGGGAGTGGGCGGAAAAGCGGACGTAGCCCGCCCCGCATCGGCTTCCGTAGGCCATTGACCCCGTGACCTTAAACTGTCGTCTCTCTCGCTGTCGTGGCCGAATTTGCGGGTAGCTACTCGCAGTTTCGAGCTCCGCGTGAAAGAGTAAAGATGTGTGACAGCCGAGCTCTCCTCATGGGTCCAAAAGGACCCAAACAACGGTAACCACTGTCTCTGCGTGCGTGCACGTAAACCTTTAGCCGAGTGGTGCAGATATTTTAGATTAACCCTTTACCGTTGTGCTCCAACCGGGGCACATTTGCGCGCCTCGGGAGTGGGCGGAAAAGCGGACGTAGCCCGCCCCGCATCGGCTTCCGTAGGCCATTGACCCCGTGACCTTAAACTGTCGTCTCTCTCGCTGTCGTGGCCGAATTTGCGGGTAGCTACTCGCAGTTTCGAGCTCCGCGTGAAAGAGTAAAGATGTGTGACAGCCGAGCTCTCCTCATGGGTCCAAAAGGACCCAAACAACGGTAACCACTGTCTCTGCGTGCGTGCACGTAAACCTTTAGCCGAGTGGTGCAGATATTTTAGATTAACCCTTTACCGTTGTGCTCCAACCGGGGCACATCTGCGCGCCTCGGGAGTGGGCGGAAAAGCGGACGTAGCCCGCCCGCATCGGCTTCCGTAGGCCATTGACCCCGTGACCTTAAACTGCCGTCTCCCTCGCTGTCGTGGCCGAATTTGCGGGTAGCTACTCGCAGTTTCGAGCTCCGCGTGAAAGAGTAAAGATGTGTGACAGCCGAGCTCTCCTCATGGGTCCAAAAGGACCCAAACAACGGTAACCACTGTCTCTGCGTGAGTGCACGTAAACCTTTAGCCGAGTGGTGCAGATATTTTAGATTGACCCTTTACCGTTGTGCTCCAACCGGGGCACATCTGCGCGCCTCGGGAGTGGGCGGAAAAGCGGACGTAGCCCGCCCCGCATCGGCTTCCGTAGGCCATTGACCCCGTGACCTTAAACTGCGGTCTCCCTCGCTGTCGTGGCCGAATTTTCGGGTAGCTACTCGCAGTTTCGAGCTCCGCGTGAAAGAGTAAAGATGTGTGACAGCCGAGCTCTCCTCATGGGTCCAAAAGGACCCAAACAACGGTAACCACTGTCTCTGCGTGCGTGCACGTAAACCTTTAGCCGAGTGGTGCAGATATTTTAGATTGACCCTTTACCGTTGAGCTCCAACCGGGGCACAACTGCGCGCCTCGGGAGTGGGCGGAAAAGCGGACGTAGCCCGCCCCGCATCGGCTTCCGTAGGCCATTGACCCCGTGACCTTAAACTGCCGCCTCCCTCGCTGTCGTGGCCGAATTTTCGGGTAGCTACTCGCAGTTTCGAGCTCCGCGTGAAAGAGTAAAGATGTGTGACAGCCGAGCTCTCCTCATGGGTCCAAAAGGACCCAAACAACGGTAACCACTGTCTCGGCGTGCGTGCACGTAAACCTTTAGCCGAGTGGTGCAGATATTTTAGATTAACCCTTTACCGTTCTGCTCCAACCGGGGCACATCTGCGCGCCTCGGGAGTGGGCGGAAAAGCGGACGTAGCCCGCATCGGCTTCCGTAGGCCATTGACCCCGTGACCTTAAACTGCCGTCTCCCTCGCTGTCGTGGCCGAATTTGCGGGTAGCTACTCGCAGTTTCGAGCTCCGCGTGAAAGAGTAAAGATGTGTGACAGCCGAGCTCTCCTCATGGGTCCAAAAGGACCCAAACAACGGTAACCACTGTCTCGGTGTGCGTGCACGTAAACCTTTAGCCGAGTGGTGCAGATATTTTAGATTAACCCTTTACCGTTGTGCTCCAACCGGGGCACATCTGCGCGCCTCGGGAGTGGGCGGAAAAGCGGACGTAGCCCGCCCCGCATCGGCTTCCGTAGGCCATTGACCCCGTGACCTTAAACTGCCGCCTCCCTCGCTGTCGTGGAAGAATTTTCGGGTAGCTACTCGCAGTTTCGAGCTCCGCGTGAAAGAGTAAAGATGTGTGACAGCCGAGCTCTCCTCATGGGTCCAAAAGGACCCAAACAACGGTAACCACTGTCTCGGCGTGCGTGCACGTAAACCTTTAGCCGAGTGGTGCAGATATTTTAGATTAACCCTTTACCGTTCTGCTCCAACCGGGGCACATCTGCGCGCCTCGGGAGTGGGCGGAAAAGCGGACGTAGCCCGCATCGGCTTCCGTAGGCCATTGACCCCGTGACCTTAAACTGCCGTCTCCCTCGCTGTCGTGGCCGAATTTGCGGGTAGCTACTCGCAGTTTCGAGCTCCGCGTGAAAGAGTAAAGATGTGTGACAGCCGAGCTCTCCTCATGGGTCCAAAAGGACCCAAACAACGGTAACCACTGTCTCTGCGTGCGTGCACGTAAACCTTCAGCCGAGTGGTGCAGATATTTTAGATTAACCCTTTACCGTTGTGCTCCAACCGGGGCACATCTGCGCGCCTCGGGAGTGGGCGGAAAAGCGGACGTAGCCCGCCCCGCATCGGCTTCCGTAGGCCATTGACCCCGTGACCTTAAACTGTCGTCTCTCTCGCTGTCGTGGCCGAATTCTCGGGTAGCTACTCGCAGTTTCGAGCTCCGCGTGAAAGAGTAAAGATGTGTGACAGCCGAGCTCTCCTCATGGGTCCAAAAGGACCCAAACAACGGTAACCACTGTCTCTGCGTGCGTGCACGTAAACCTTTAGCCGAGTGGTGCAGATATTTTAGATTAACCCTTTACCGTTGTGCTCCAACCGGGGCACATCTGCGCGCCTCGGGAGTGGGCGGAAAAGCGGACGTAGCCCGCCCCGCATCAGCTTCCGTAGGCCAGTGACCCCGTGACCTTAAACTGCCGCCTCCCTCGCTGTCGTGGCCGAATTTTCGGGTAGCTACTCGCAGTTTCGAGCTCCGCGTGAAAGAGTAAAGATGTGTGACAGCCGAGCTCTCCTCATGGGTCCAAAAGGACCCAAACAACGGTAACCACTGTCTCTGCGTGCGTGCACGTAAACATTTAGCCGAGTGGTGCAGATATTTTAGATTAACCCTTTACCGTTGTGCTCCAACCGGGGCACATCTGCGCGCCTCGGGAGTGGGCGGAAAAGCGGACGTAGCCCGCCCCGCATCAGCTTCCGTAGGCCAGTGACCCCGTGACCTTAAACTGCCGCCTCCCTCGCTGTCGTGGAAGAATTTTCGGGTAGCTACTCGCAGTTTCGAGCTCCGCGTGAAAGATTAAAGATGTGTGACAGCCGAGCTCTCCTCATGGGTCCAAAAGGACCCAAACAACGGTAACCACTGTCTCTGCGTGCGTGCACGTAAACCTTTAGCCGAGTGGTGCAGATATTTTAGATTAACCCTTTACCGTTCTGCTCCAACCGGGGCACATCTGCGCGCCTCGGGAGTGGGCGGAAAAGCGGACGTAGCCCGCATCGGCTTCCGTAGGCCATTGACCCCGTGACCTTAAACTGCCGTCTCCCTCGCTGTCGTGGCCGAATTTGCGGGTAGCTACTCGCAGTTTCGAGCTCCGCGTGAAAGAGTAAAGATGTGTGACAGCCGAGCTCTCCTCATGGGTCCAAAAGGACCCAAACAACGGTAACCACTGTCTCTGCGTGCGTGCACGTAAACCTTCAGCCGAGTGGTGCAGATATTTTAGATTAACCCTTTACCGTTGTGCTCCAACCGGGGCACATCTGCGCGCCTCGGGAGTGGGCGGAAAAGCGGACGTAGCCCGCCCCGCATCGGCTTCCGTAGGCCATTGACCCCGTGACCTTAAACTGTCGTCTCTCTCGCTGTCGTGGCCGAATTCTCGGGTAGCTACTCGCAGTTTCGAGCTCCGCGTGAAAGAGTAAAGATGTGTGACAGCCGAGCTCTCCTCATGGGTCCAAAAGGACCCAAACAACGGTAACCACTGTCTCTGCGTGCGTGCACGTAAACCTTTAGCCGAGTGGTGCAGATATTTTAGATTAACCCTTTACCGTTGTGCTCCAACCGGGGCACATCTGCGCGCCTCGGGAGTGGGCGGAAAAGCGGACGTAGCCCGCCCCGCATCAGCTTCCGTAGGCCAGTGACCCCGTGACCTTAAACTGCCGCCTCCCTCGCTGTCGTGGCCGAATTTTCGGGTAGCTACTCGCAGTTTCGAGCTCCGCGTGAAAGAGTAAAGATGTGTGACAGCCGAGTTTTCTCCTCATGGGTCCAAAAGGACCCAAACAACGGTAACCACTGTCTCTGCGTGCGTGCACGTAAACATTTAGCCGAGTGGTGCAGATATTTTAGATTAACCCTTTACCGTTGTGCTCCAACCGGGGCACATCTGCGCGCCTCGGGAGTGGGCGGAAAAGCGGACGTAGCCCGCCCCGCATCAGCTTCCGTAGGCCAGTGACCCCGTGACCTTAAACTGCCGCCTCCCTCGCTGTCGTGGAAGAATTTTCGGGTAGCTACTCGCAGTTTCGAGCTCCGCGTGAAAGATTAAAGATGTGTGACAGCCGAGCTCTCCTCATGGGTCCAAAAGGACCCAAACAACGGTAACCACTGTCTCTGCGTGCGTGCACGTAAACCTTTAGCCGAGTGGTGCAGATATTTTAGATTAACCCTTTACCGTTCTGCTCCAACCGGGGCACATCTGCGCGCCTCGGGAGTGGGTGGAAAAGCGGACGTAGCCCGCCCCGCATCGGCTTCCGTAGGCCATTGACCCCGTGACCTTAAACTGCCGCCTCCCTCGCTGTCGTGGCCGAATTTTCGGGTAGCTTCTCGCAGTTTCGAGCTCCGCGTGAAAGAGTAAAGATGTGTGACAGCCGAGCTCTCCTCATGGGTCCAAAAGGACCCACACAACGGTAACCACTGTCTCTGCGTGCGTGCACGTAAACCTTTAGCCGAGTGGTGCAGATATTTTAGATTAACCCTTTACCGTTGTGCTCCAACCGGGGCACATCTGCGCGCCTCGGGAGTGGGCGGAAAAGCGGACGTAGCCCGCCCCGCATCGGCTTCCGTAGGCCATTGACCCCGTGACCTTAAACTGCCGTCTCCCTCGCTGTCGTGGCCGAATTTTCGGGTAGCTACTCGCAGTTTCGAGCTCCGCGTGAAAGAGTAAAGATGTGTGACAGCCGAGCTCTCCTCATTGGTCCAAAAGGACCCAAACAACGGTAACCACTGTCTCTGCGTGCGTGCACATAAACCTTTAGCCGAGTGGTGCAGATATTTTAGATTAACCCTTTCCCGTTGTGCTCCAACCGGGGCACATCTGCGCGCCGCTTCAGTGGCCGGAAAAGCGGACGTAGCCCGCCCCGCATCGGCTTCCGTAGGCCATTGACCCCGTGACCTTAAACTGCCGTCTCCCTCGCTGTCGTGGCCGAATTTGCGGGTAGCTACTCGCAGTTTCGAGCTCCGCGTGAAAGAGTAAAGATGTGTGACAGCCGAGCTCTCCTCATGGGTCCAAAAGGACCCAAACAACGGTAACCACTGTCTCTGCGTGCGTGCACGTAAACCTTTAGCCGAGTGGTGCAGATATTTTAGATTAACCCTTTACCGTTGTGCTCCAACCGGGGCACATCTGCGCGCCTCGGGAGTGGGCGGAAAAGCGGACGTAGCCCGCCCCGCATCGGCTTCCGTAGGCCATTGACCCCGTGACCTTAAACTGCCGTCTCCCTCGCTGTCGTGGCCGAATTTTCGGGTAGCTACTCGCAGTTTCGAGCTCCGCGTGAAAGAGTAAAGATGTGTGACAGCCGAGCTCTCCCCATTGGTCCAAAAGGACCCAAACAACGGTAACCACTGTCTCTGCGTGCGTGCACGTAAACCTTTAGCCGAGTGGTGCAGATATTTTAGATTAACCCTTTCCCGTTGTGCTCCAACCGTGGCACATCTGCGCGCCGCGGGAGTGGGCGGAAAAGCGGACGTAGCCCGCCCCGCATCGGCTTCCGTAGGCCATTGACCCCGTGACCTTAAACTGCCGTCTCCCTCGCTGTCGTGGCCGAATTTTCGGGTAGCTACTCGCAGTTTCGAGCTCCGCGTGAAAGAGTAAAGATGTGTGACAGCCGAGCTCTCCCCATTGGTCCAAAAGGACCCAAACAACGGTAACCACTGTCTCTGCGTGCGTGCACGTAAACCTTTAGCCGAGTGGTGCAGATATTTTAGATTAACCCTTTCCCGTTGTGCTCCAACCGTGGCACATCTGCGCGCCGCGGGAGTGGGCGGAAAAGCGGACGTAGCCCGCCCCGCATCGGCTTCCGTAGGCCATTGACCCCGTGACCTTAAACTGCCGTCTCCCTCGCTGTCGTGGCCGAATTTGCGGGTAGCTACTCGCAGTTTCGAGCTCCGCGTGAAAGAGTAAGATGTGTGACAGCCGAGCTCTCCCCATTGGTCCAAAAGGACCCAAACAACGGTAACCACTGTCTCTGCGTGCGTGCACGTAAACCTTTAGCCGAGTGGTGCAGATATTTTAGATTAACCCTTTCCCGTTGTGCTCCAACCGTGGCACATCTGCGCGCCGCGGGAGTGGGCGGAAAAGCGGACGTAGCCCGCATCGCATCGGCTTCCGTAGGCCATTGACCCCGTGACCTTAAACTGCCGTCTCCCTCGCTGTCGTGGCCGAATTTGCGGGTAGCTACTCGCAGTTTCGAGCTCCGCGTGAAAGAGTAAAGATGTGTGACAGCCGAGCTCTCCTCATGGGTCCAAAAGGACCCAAACAACGGTAACCACTGTCTCTGCGTGCGTGCACGTAAACCTTTAGCCGAGTGGTGCAGATATTTTAGATTAACCCTTTACCGTTGTGCTCCAACCGGGGCACATCTGCGCGCCTCGGGAGTGGGCGGAAAAGCGGACGTAGCCCGCCCCGCATCGGCTCCCGTAGGCCATTGACCCCGTGACCTTAAACTGTCGTCTCTCTCGCTGTCGTGGCCGAATTCTCGGGTAGCTACTCGCAGTTTCGAGCTCCGCGTGAAAGAGTAAAGATGTGTGACAGCCGAGCTCTCCTCATGGGTCCAAAAGGACCCAAACAACGGTAACCACTGTCTCTGCGTGCGTGCACGTAAACCTTTAGCCGAGTGGTGCAGATATTTTAGATTAACCCTTTACCGTTGTGCTCCAACCGGGGCACATCTGCGCGCCTCGGGAGTGGGCGGAAAAGCGGACGTAGCCCGCCCCGCATCGGCTTCCGTAGGCCATTGACCCCGTGACCTTAAACTGTCGTCTCTCTCGCTGTCGTGGCCGAATTCTCGGGTAGCTACTCGCAGTTTCGAGCTCCGCGTGAAAGAGTAAAGATGTGTGACAGCCGAGCTCTCCTCATGGGTCCAAAAGGACCCAAACAACGGTAACCACTGTCTCTGCGTGCGTGCACGTAAACCTTTAGCCGAGTGGTGCAGATATTTTAGATTAACCCTTTACCGTTGTGCTCCAACCGGGGCACATCTGCGCGCCTCGGGAGTGGGCGGAAAAGCGGACGTAGCCCGCCCCGCATCGGCTTCCGTAGGCCAGTGACCCCGTGACCTTAAACTGCCGCCTCCCTCGCTGTCGTGGCCGAATTTTCGGGTAGCTACTCGCAGTTTCGAGCTCCGCGTGAAAGAGTAAAGATGTGTGACAGCCGAGCTCTCCTCATGGGTCCAAAAGGACCCAAACAACGGTAACCACTGTCTCTGCGTGCGTGCACGTAAACCTTTAGCCGAGTGGTGCAGATATTTTAGATTAACCCTTTACCGTTGTGCTCCAACCGGGGCACATCTGCGCGCCTCGGGAGTGGGCGGAAAAGCGGACGTAGCCCGCCCCGCATCGGCTTCCGTAGGCCATTGACCCCGTGACCTTAAACTGCCGCCTCCCTCGCTGTCGTGGCCGAATTTTCGGGTAGCTACTCGCAGTTTCGAGCTCCGCGTGAAAGAGTAAAGATGTGTGACAGCCGAGCTCTCCTCATGGGTCCAAAAGGACCCAAACAACGGTAACCACTGTCTCTGCGTGCGTGCACGTAAACCTTTAGCCAAGTGGTGCAGATATTTTAGATTAACCCTTTACCGTTGTGCTCCAACCGGGGCACATCTGCGCGCCGCGGGAGTGGGCGGAAAAGCGGACGTAGCCCGCCCCGCATCGGCTTCCGTAGGCCATTGACCCCGTGACCTTAAACTGCCGTCTCCCTCTCTGTCGTGGCCGAATTTTCGGGTAGCTACTCGCAGTTTCGAGCTCCGCGTGAAAGAGTAAAGATGTGTGACAGCCGAGCTCTCCTCATGGGCCCAAAAGGACCCAAACAACGGTAACCACTGTCTCTGCGTGCGTGCACGTAAACCTTTAGCCGAGTGGTGCAGATATTTTAGATTAACCCTTTACCGTTGTGCTCCAACCGGGGCACATCTGCGCGCCTCGGGAGTGGGCGGAAAAGCGGACGTAGCCCGCCCCGCATCGGCTTCCGTAGGCCATTGACCCCGTGACCTTAAACTGCCGTCTCTCTCGCTGTCGTGGCCGAATTTTCGGGTAGCTACTCGCAGTTTCGAGCTCCGCGTGAAAGAGTAAAGATGTGTGACAGCCGAGCTCTCCTCATGGGTCCAAAAGGACCCAAACAACGGTAACCACTGTCTCTGCGTGCGTGCACGTAAACCTTTAGCCGAGTGGTGCAGATATTTTAGATTAACCCTTTACCGTTGTGCTCCAACCGGGGCACATCTGCGCGCCTCGGGAGTGGGCGGAAAAGCTGACGTAGCCCGCCCCGCATCGACTTCCGTAGGCCATTGACCCCGTGACCTTAAACTGCCGTCTCTCTCGCTGTCGTGGCCGAATTTTCGGGTAGCTACTCGCAGTTTCGAGCTCCGCGTGAAAGAGTAAAGATGTGTGACAGCCGAGTTTCTCCTCATGGGTCCAAAAGGACCCAAACAACGGTAACCACTGTCTCTGCGTGCGTGCACGTAAACCTTTAGCCGAGTGGTGCAGATATTTTAGATTAACCCTTTACCGTTGTGCTCCAACCGGGGCACATCTGCGCGCCGCGGGAGTGGGCCGAAAAGCGGACGTAGCCCGCCCCGCATCGGCTTCCGTAGGCCATTGACCCCGTGACCTTAAACTGCCGTCTCCCTCGCTGTCGTGGCCGAATTTGCGGGTAGCTACTCGCAGTTTCGAGCTCCGCGTGAAAGAGTAAAGATGTGTGACAGCCGAGCTCTCCTCATGGGTCCAAAAGGACCCAAACAACGGTAACCACTGTCTCTGCGTGCGTGCACGTAAACCTTTAGCCGAGTGGTGCAGATATTTTAGATTAACCCTTTACCGTTGTGCTCCAACCGGGGCACATCTGCGCGCCGCGGGAGTGGGCCGAAAAGCGGACGTAGCCCGCCCCGCATCGGCTTCCGTAGGCCATTGACCCCGTGACCTTAAACTGCCGCCTCTCTCGCTGTCGTGGCCGAATTTTCGGGTAGCTACTCGCAGTTTCGAGCTCCGCGTGAAAGAGTAAAGATGTGTGACAGCCGAGCTCTCCTCATGGGTCCAAAAGGACCCAAACAACGGTAACCACTGTCTCTGCGTGCGTGCACGTAAACCTTTAGCCGAGTGGTGCAGATATTTTAGATTAACCCTTTACCGTTGTGCTCCAACCGGGGCACATCTGCGCGCCTCGGGAGTGGGCGGAAAAGCGGACGTAGCCCGCCCCGCATCGACTTCCGTAGGCCATTGACCCCGTGACCTTAAACTGCCGTCTCTCTCGCTGTCGTGGCCGAATTTTCGGGTAGCTACTCGCAGTTTCGAGCTCCGCGTGAAAGAGTAAAGATGTGTGACAGCCGAGCTCTCCTCATGGGTCCAAAAGGACCCAAACAACGGTAACCACTGTCTCTGCGTGCGTGCACGTAAACCTTTAGCCGAGTGGTGCAGATATTTTAGATTAACCCTTTACCGTTCTGCTCCAACCGGGGCACATCTGCGCGCCTCGGGAGTGGGCGGAAAAGCGGACGTAGCCCGCCCCGCATCGGCTTCCGTAGGCCATTGACCCCGTGACCTTAAACTGCCGTCTCCCTCGCTGTCGTGGCCGAATTTGCGGGTAGCTACTCGCAGTTTCGAGCTCCGCGTGAAAGAGTAAAGATGTGTGACAGCCGAGCTCTCCTCATGGGTCCAAAAGGACCCAAACAACGGTAACCACTGTCTCTGCGTGCGTGCACGTAAACCTTTAGCCGAGTGGTGCAGATATTTTAGATTAACCCTTTACCGTTCTGCTCCAACCGGGGCACATCTGCGCGCCTCGGGAGTGGGCGGAAAAAGCGGACGTAGCCCGCCCCGCATCGGCTTCCGTAGGCCATTGACCCCGTGACCTTAAAACTGCCGTCTCCTCGCTGTCGTGGCCGAATTTGCGGGTAGCTACTCGCAGTTTCGAGCTCCGCGTGAAAGAGTAAAGATGTGTGACAGCCGAGCTCTCCTCATGGGTCCAAAAGGACCCAAACAACGGTAACCACTGTCTCTGCGTGCGTGCACGTAAACCTTTAGCCGAGTGGTGCAGATATTTTAGATTAACCCTTTACCGTTGTGCTCCAACCGGGGCACATCTGCGCGCCGCGGGAGTGGGCCGAAAAGCGGACGTAGCCCGCCCCGCATCGGCTTCCGTAGGCCATTGACCCCGTGACCTTAAACTGCCGTCTCCCTCGCTGTCGTGGCCGAATTTGCGGGTAGCTACTCGCAGTTTCGAGCTCCGCGTGAAAGAGTAAAGATGTGTGACAGCCGAGCTCTCCTCATGGGTCCAAAAGGACCCAAACAACGGTAACCACTGTCTCTGCGTGCGTGCACGTAAACCTTTAGCCGAGTGGTGCAGATATTTTAGATTAACCCTTTACCGTTGTGCTCCAACCGGGGCACATCTGCGCGCCTCGGGAGTGGGTGGAAAAGCGGACGTAGCCCGCCCCGCATCGGCTTCCGTAGGCCAGTGACCCCGTGACCTTAAACTGCCGCCTCCCTCGCTGTCGTGGCCGAATTTTCGGGTAGCTACTCGCAGTTTCGAGCTCCGCGTGAAAGAGTAAAGATGTGTGACAGCCGAGCTCTCCTCATGGGTCCAAAAGGACCCAAACAACGGTAACCACTGTCCCGGCGTGGGTGCACGTAAACCTTTAGCCGAGTGGTGCAGATATTTTAGATTAACCCTTTACCGTTGTGCTCCAACCGGGGCACATCTGCGCGCCTCGGGAGTGGGCGGAAAAGCGGACGTAGCCCGCCCCGCATCGGCTTCCGTAGGCCAGTGACCCCGTGACCTTAAACTGCCGCCTCCCTCGCTGTCGTGGCCGAATTTTCGGGTAGCTACTCGCAGTTTCGAGCTCCGCGTGAAAGAGTAAAGATGTGTGACAGCCGAGCTCTCCTCATGGGTCCAAAAGGACCCAAACAACGGTAACCACTGTCTCGGCGTGCGTGCACGTAAACCTTTAGCCGAGTGGTGCAGATATTTTAGATTAACCCTTTACCGTTGTGCTCCAACCGGGGCACATCTGCGCGCCTCGGGAGTGGGTGGAAAAGCGGACGTAGCCCGCCCCGCATCGGCTTCCGTAGGCCATTGACCCCGTGACCTTAAACTGCCGCCTCCCTCGCTGTCGTGGCCGAATTTGCGGGTAGCTACTCGCAGTTTCGAGCTCCGCGTGAAAGAGTAAAGATGTGTGACAGCCGAGCTCTCCTCATGGGTCCAAAAGGACCCAAACAACGGTAACCACTGTCTCGGCGTGGGTGCACGTAAACCTTTAGCCGAGTGGTGCAGATATTTTAGATTAACCCTTTACCGTTCTGCTCCAACCGGGGCACATCTGCGCGCCTCGGGAGTGGGTGGAAAAGCGGACGTAGCCCGCCCCGCATCGGCTTCCGTAGGCCATTGACCCCGTGACCTTAAACTGCCGCCTCCCTCGCTGTCGTGGCCGAATTTTCGGGTAGCTACTCGCAGTTTCGAGCTCCGCGTGAAAGAGTAAAGATGTGTGACAGCCGAGCTCTCCTCATGGGTCCAAAAGGACCCAAACAACGGTAACCACTGTCTCTGCGTGCGTGCACGTAAACCTTTAGCCGAGTGGTGCAGATATTTTAGATTAACCCTTTACCGTTGTGCTCCAACCGGGGCACATCTGCGCGCCTCGGGAGTGGGCGGAAAAGCGGACGTAGCCCGCCCCGCATCGACTTCCGTAGGCCATTGACCCCGTGACCTTAAACTGCCGTCTCCCTCGCTGTCGTGGCCGAATTTGCGGGTAGCTACTCGCAGTTTCGAGCTCCGCGTGAAAGAGTAAAGATGTGTGACAGCCGAGCTCTCCTCATGGGTCCAAAAGGACCCAAACAACGGTAACCACTGTCTCTGCGTGCGTGCACGTAAACCTTTAGCCGAGTGGTGCAGATATTTTAGATTAACCCTTTACCGTTGTGCTCCAACCGGGGCACATCTGCGCGCCGCGGGAGTGGGCCGAAAAGCGGACGTAGCCCGCCCCGCATCGGCTTCCGTAGGCCATTGACCCCGTGACCTTAAACTGCCGTCTCCCTCGCTGTCGTGGCCGAATTTGCGGGTAGCTACTCGCAGTTTCGAGCTCCGCGTGAAAGAGTAAAGATGTGTGACAGCCGAGCTCTCCTCATGGGTCCAAAAGGACCCAAACAACGGTAACCACTGTCTCTGCGTGCGTGCACGTAAACCTTTAGCCGAGTGGTGCAGATATTTTAGATTAACCCTTTACCGTTCTGCTCCAACCGGGGCACATCTGCGCGCCTCGGGAGTGGGCGGAAAAGCGGACGTAGCCCGCCCCGCATCGGCTTCCGTGGGCCATTGACCCCGTGACCTTAAACTGCCGTCTCCCTCGCTGTCGTGGCCGAATTTGCGGGTAGCTACTCGCAGTTTCGAGCTCCGCGTGAAAGAGTAAAGATGTGTGACAGCCGAGCTCTCCTCATGGGTCCAAAAGGACCCAAACAACGGTAACCACTGTCTCTGCGTGCGTGCACGTAAACCTTTAGCCGAGTGGTGCAGATATTTTAGATTAACCCTTTACCGTTGTGCTCCAACCGGGGCACATCTGCGCGCCTCGGGAGTGGGCGGAAAAGCGGACGTAGCCCGCCCCGCATCGGCTTCCGTAGGCCATTGACCCCGTGACCTTAAACTGCCGTCTCCCTCGCTGTCGTGGCCGAATTTGCGGGTAGCTACTCGCAGTTTCGAGCTCCGCGTGAAAGAGTAAAGATGTGTGACAGCCGAGCTCTCCTCATGGGTCCAAAAGGACCCAAACAACGGTAACCACTGTCTCTGCGTGCGTGCACGTAAACCTTTAGCCGAGTGGTGCAGATATTTTAGATTAACCCTTTACCGTTGTGCTCCAACCGGGGCACATCTGCGCGCCTCGGGAGTGGGCGGAAAAGCGGACGTAGCCCGCCCCGCATCGGCTTCCGTAGGCCATTGACCCCGTGACCTTAAACTGCCGTCTCCCTCGCTGTCGTGGCCGAATTTGCGGGTAGCTACTCGCAGTTTCGAGCTCCGCGTGAAAGAGTAAAGATGTGTGACAGCCGAGCTCTCCTCATGGGTCCAAAAGGACCCAAACAACGGTAACCACTGTCTCTGCGTGCGTGCACGTAAACCTTTAGCCGAGTGGTGCAGATATTTTAGATTAACCCTTTACCGTTGTGCTCCAACCGGGGCACATCTGCGCGCCTCGGGAGTGGGCGGAAAAGCGGACGTAGCCCGCCCCGCATCGGCTTCCGTAGGCCATTGACCCCGTGACCTTAAACTGCCGCCTCCCTCGCTGTCGTGGCCGAATTTGCGGGTAGCTACTCGCAGTTTCGAGCTCCGCGTGAAAGAGTAAAGATGTGTGACAGCCGAGCTCTCCTCATGGGTCCAAAAGGACCCAAACAACGGTAACCACTGTCTCTGCGTGCGTGCACGTAAACCTTTAGCCGAGTGGTGCAGATATTTTAGATTAACCCTTTACCGTTGTGCTCCAACCGGGGCACATCTGCGCGCCGCGGGAGTGGGCCGAAAAGCGGACGTAGCCCGCCCCGCATCGGCTTCCGTAGGCCATTGACCCCGTGACCTTAAACTGCCGTTTCTCTCGCTGTCGTGGCCGAATTTTCGGGTAGCTACTCGCAGTTTCGAGCTCCGCGTGAAAGAGTAAAGATGTGTGACAGCCGAGCTCTCCTCATGGGTCCAAAAGGACCCAAACAACGGTAACCACTGTCTCTGCGTGCGTGCACGTAAACCTTTAGCCGAGTGGTGCAGATATTTTAGATTAACCCTTTACCGTTGTGCTCCAACCGGGGCACATCTGCGCGCCTCGGGAGTGGGCGGAAAAGCGGACGTAGCCCGCCCCGCATCGGCTTCCGTAGGCCATTGACCCCGTGACCTTAAACTGCCGCCTCCCTCGCTGTCGTGGCCGAATTTGCGGGTAGCTACTCGCAGTTTCGAGCTCCGCGTGAAAGAGTAAAGATGTGTGACAGCCGAGCTCTCCTCATGGGTCCAAAAGGACCCAAACAACGGTAAAGGGTTAAAAGATCACTACAAATACCAGTTAGGCATTTCCCTATATAGACACCATAATGATCAACTCCCCTATGATTTTAAATCGTTTATTCACCCAAACAGCACCCATCACGGTTATCCTTCTAGGGGAAGAGATAATCTCATACAACCCTTTACATCGACAATATTTGCTCATTCCCACGTACAAAGTTATGGAGTACACCTCTCCCTTGATACTAAATAACGAAGCTTTCCTAATATAAACTTATTTAAGAAGTACTTTAAGAAATTTCTTCTTTCTCTTTATGTTTCTTAACAAAATTTGGTTCTTATAATGAGCCTGAAATTCGTGTGAAAATTCACTGCACTTTTCTACATAGCTTATAGCTGCATTATGTTTTGTTTTATTTTAAAAGTCGAAAACCTCTGGTTAGGACCAGACGAGAAAAGCTTTTAGCTTCATCTGGTTCCATTTTTTCTTTTGTTTTTTACATACTGTAATTTAGTGCATTGTCTGATTTTATATTTCTGTACTAACATTTGTATGTAGTGCAATTGAAAAAAATAAATGAAACGAAACGAAAACGAAACGAAATTTGTAGGAAAGTTATGCATTTCGCTCGATTTCATAGAAAGGGCCATAGGGTCCAAATATAACATTGACCAACACTGACCAAGATCGTTAATTAAGAAAGGTGTTCAACTTGGTTTAACTTTTAAATCATTTGACCCATATTGGGTCTTGGACTTCAAATTTCTGACTTCTCACAAGCAAGCACTAAGCAAGTATCACAAAGACCCATTAAATTTGTATGGGAGTATCTTTAGAAGCATTTTGCGGATTTTCACAACATGGATCATAGTGTCCACATGGAACCAGTTTCCACATCCCTCAAAACCTGGGAGTCTGGAGTTCCACTCCTCGACGGTTCATACAGAAGGCTTTAAACATTGGACCGTATGCCATTGTGCTTGGTGGTCAGCATTAGCGATGGAGTATAGGGAAAACAAGCCAGTGAGCCACAACAAGAAAAAGGGCTGTGGCTGGCCGGCTAAAGCTAAATGGTTAGAAAGTGAGCCGTCTAACCTAATTTAACTAACTTTAGAATACCATTGACATATCACTTGCCAAGCATCGATATAAGAAATTGTCAACTCCTTTTAACTTTCACTGGAGCAAAAGTTAAGCCCTTTTAGACCCGTTGAAATGTATCACAAAATGAGCCCTATATGGTCCATCGTAGGCCTTGGTCTCACAATTTTTGAATACTATTTGAGGATCACAATGACAACTTGTCAGTTTTGTTACAAAAAAGAATCTTTTGAAAATTTGCAGAATTTCATAGAAATGGCCATAGGGCCCACTTGGGCCTTGTGCTAATGCCTCTAGAAAAACATAATAACATAAAAAGCCAATCCTGCTACAAAAGGAGTTTTTTCAATGGCCATTGACGACCGCGCGACCGCCAAGTTTAAACCCTGGTTTAGACTGGAATGTTGAATTCCAGTACCATTTCTCAGCTACCAACCACAAATTTGACTTATTCTTCGGAACTATAAAGGGGTACACTTGAGTTTTAAAGTAACAAAAGTATCTACGGATAAGTCACCTGCTCTCCTTAGAATGCTTCAATTTGAAAAAGGAGCTCCTATATGTCCGCGCTTGTAAGTAAAGAACACTAAAACCACCTTTCTGTGATTAGTTGCCTTTTTGTATTTCGTATGGTACAGGGCCAAACCAAATTGCGTTGAGTAATGCTGCGGGTGGCGTAGATTGCGGGGTCAAGCTCCACCGTTTGTATTTTGACATATTTAATAATTTCAATCCTTGACTCCGTGTACCGCCTTAAAAAGGGAGCTCAGTACTTTTAAATCTGATGCCTGCCCCTCCCTGCTGAACCAGTAAAACGCGCTCCCATTAATATGTAACAAAAATCTACACTAAAGTATGTAAGCTAAGTATTGTAATCAAAAGACTGTATTTAACAATGAAAAACTAACAACAAAACATGTGTTTTAAGGGGGTTTGGACCGAAGCCATCTGATTGAAGAACCGGAACTTTCCACAACACCACCACCATACACTCTGAAACCATAAGGGTAAAAGAATTACCAAACATTGGTCACGTATGTGACAATACTGAAATTTGGTAAAACTTAACCAAAATCGTTGACATTACGGGGGAATTATGACGTAAGTTACCATTTTCTTGTTAACCTACCACGGCTGACCAATTTCCCTATTGAAAAAATACAAAATTCCAGTAATGTCACATACGTGACCAGCGGTTGGTGAATACTTTACCCAACTTTTTTTAGATAGCATACATCATTTGATGATAAAACATCATTTGATGATAAAACATTCCTTTGATTTAAATTTACATACCCGTTGTCTGATGAAACATTACGACGAAAGAAATGTAAAGGACACACAAAGAAAAACATATGTAACACTTCCCTCATACTCTTACCTCACTGCTTCCGCTTGAGTGATACATGTTTAGAACAAGCCTGTAGTAGAATATTATGACGTAGGTCTAGACGGCTAGCTACGACCATGATGTGCACTTTGATGTACTGATTCTAACGAGATTATTTACGTTGTATAGAGGCTTTGCATTTACGTCACGGAACCGCCATGCTGGAGGACATTCATGCCAAATACACGTGGCTTTGTGCCGAACGCACTGCACAGAGTGCATCGTGGTAAGCAGGATGCGTACACATTCAACGAGCAAGCGCGCCCAGTGTGGTCTATTACGTAGTTACATGTACTCCAGCATGGCCGCCGGAGAGTATTATGACGTCACGGAACCGCCATGCTGGAGGACATTCATGCCAAATACACGCGGCTTTGTGCCGAACGCACTGCACAGTGTGCACTGTGATATGCATGGTGTGTAAAAATTCAACGAGAAAGCGCGTCCCGTATGGTTCGCTATGTAGTTACATGTACTCCAACATGGCCGACGGAGAGTATTATGACGTCATGTGAAAAGCCTCTATACTGTATTGCGTCTTCAGGCCAGGTGGCCATATTGTGTGTACTGCTGTACGGCGCGCGCTCGCTTGCAATTGTGTTTTGCGCGCTTAGTTAGCTAGCTGTCTGGTTGTATGACGTAACAATTTGGCCGGGAATTCCTTGATGGTTAATCCAAAGTGTGCGCGTGGAATACGTTGTTCTTCTGCGCCGAGTAAAAATTATTTTTGAAAAAGAACTTTAAAAGAATTGAAAGAAAAAGGACGGAGCAGGAGCGAGAAGAAACAAAAAGTCGTGTCCTGTCGTTTCTTAATCTTAGTTGTTCAAAAACGCAACAACAGCACATATGTTTTTCTTTGTGTGTCCTTCACATTTCTTTCCTCTTGTTTTGTCAATATTCTGTATAAACTTTGGTTTTATCAACATGACGCATCAACTTTTGTTTAATCAACATGTTTTTCAATCATCCTTTGTTTTATCAACATGCTGTACAACTTTTTCTTTGTCAATATGATGTATCAGCTTCTGTCAACATGCTGTATCAACTTAATAATATCAGCATGCTATATCAACTATACTTTAAAATTTCTATTAAACCCACTTGTGTTGTTGTCGAAGTGGATTATACATTATATAGGCTTCGCAATTACGTCACGGATCCGCCATGTTAGAGGACAATCATGCCAAACACAAATGCTTTGTTAATAATCCATTGTACAGTGTGCACTGTGAGATACGCGGTGTGTACGTAAGTTCAACGAGCAAGCGAATTGCGTGTGGTCTATTACGTAATATAACATGTACTTCAACATGGTGGTTTGGGAGAATTTAAGCGTCATATGCTTAGGATTTCCCCGACAGCCTCCGAATTGACGTCACGAGATGTCAATTTGGACAAAATGGAAGTGAAATACATGTGCTCACACGACAAAGGTATCTCATGCGCGCATCAAAGACTACATGCTTATCCGACTGGGCGCAAATAATTTTGCCTACGTTTTGTTGGTCGAAATTTCAATGGTACACGCTTTTCTCCATTAAGGGATGCTCTCCCTGCTCTGTGACGTCATATGCGTAAAGTCTAAAGGAACTTTTAAATTTCAATTCAGCAAGTTAATGCAGATGAAGGATTTCTAAAATAATTAATAGTCAGGTTCACTATGTATTTTCGTTGGCAATCATGGTAGATTAGGTAACCTAAACATTTTTGGAATCTTTATTACATGGAGAATCTGAAAATCAATGTTTACATTTGCGCTGATACCGGTATGGCCGCCATTTTGGATTTTCAAAATGGCCGCCGTAAAAAGACATATTTTGCTCTATTTCTACCTCTACATACCCTCAAAACCTTGTAAAATATATCAAGTCTATGTTTTCAGGTATAAGGAATCCATACTCTGCATAATCAGATTTCTGACTGTTACAATTCTTTCTTTTTGAGGAGGGTGATGGGCACGTATAGTCCCCCCCCCCCCCGGCGGGAGGGGAATTCGGGCAAACCAACCAAAAAAATTTCTGCTCCACCAAATGAAAATTGAAACTACTACACCGGGCATTAGGAGAAAGTTCTATGGCCTATGCCCCCAAGCCCAACACTTGCCCCCATCACAACGGACTACGGGCATAGGCGTACGAGGCGGGGGCAGGAGGGCAGACTGCTCCCAAAATTTTCTCAAGACCTAAAACTCGGGCAGGGATCTGGAAAAATTCGGGCAGCCGTTTGAGTCTTAAAACCTGGTTTGTTTCTACTTACACAGAAAACTCCTAGGCGCGCCCGAATTCCTTCAAACACTTGGCCGAAAAAAATAATAAAAAAGCATCATAGTCACGGTACAATTTTCATGAAAACTCTAAAAGATACCAAAATTTGCGACACATTCGGGCAGCTTATGAAAAAAAAAACAATTTTTCGTCAGCCTCACTTCATATTCTTGCGCAAACCTTTGCCTGAAATGACACAATTTTCAGGCAAAAGTTGCAAAAAGTTCTGGGATATTTTTAATTGCCAGATAACAAGGGGAGAGAGGATGTATACAGTTCCCAAATTTTGCCCGAACAAATCAATCAAAAGCTATGTCATGCAACTAAACTATCCCATTATGAATAAAACGTAAAGGTATCGTGAAGATTTCATTTCGTTTTTAATTTTGTATTCCCTTGCCTCGGGCAAAAGGAGTCTATGCGACTATGCCGATGATTTGGCCACGTTTGTTTTTATTTAATGGGTACGGTTTGTGGGGATCAAGTGTGCCAAAACCGTTGATATGGACTTAGGTGGTTTGCTCACTAGGAAAGGATTTGCGCCCTTGTTTGTTGAAATGCGTATAAACAGGCTGCTACCTTGCTTGGTAATCGCGCGAAAATTGAGTTAATCAGTTTTTAAGGGCCAATTCGTTGCATGGCATCCCCATTCCGGTAATTCGGGCCTCTGAATCTGAGCTAAACAGGCTGCTAAAACACACGGGATCCTTGTGAAGTTCGACGAAACTTATATTTTTTATAGGCAGCCGGAATGCGATGCAATGCCATCCTCCCTCGAAGTTGAGAAGCCTTGGGCTTTTCGGGGGTTTCTGAAGTTTTTCAATTTTCAAAAATATATTGGTGATAATCTCATGCTACATGATGTAAAATAGTTTGTATAACGCGCAAACAAACTCATCTTCCAATGATTATAGCTTAATGTAGTCATCCAATGGTAGTGGTACATTTAATCTGGGAGTTTTCTGACCCTTTTGTAGATTTGCTCATTTTCGGTAAATTTTATTGCAAACGAAAGTTCAAAATATTGATGGCTTTGATTCTGCTTATAAGCATGGGAAAGGCCATTTCCGGCTGTCTGAGGGGTTTTGATTTTTCAAAAATTTTATGTACGCTCCGGGCCAAAAGATGGTGGCCCTCCGCTTAGATAGTCTTTCGAGCAGAATTATATTTTTGGGGCTGGGAATCCTCCACCCTCCAAACTGAAATTCTCCCGTACGCCTATGGCTACGGGCCCGGGGTGGGGTAAAATGCAACAATAAATTTTAAAAAAGTAGCAAAATGACGGCCAAAAAATTAAAATTTCCAATCCAAAACTGAAAGCATATCCCCGTCCCCTTGCTTCTTTCTTATACAATTTTAAGTTGTTTTCGAAAAAAGGTGTTTTGTTAGAATAGCATCACCACATGCCTGTTTAGCAACGTTCTACTGGTACCGGACATAGGAACTGATTTCACTCAGATGTTTCAAATGTTTTCGCCATATTACCGGTAGTACAGTGTCTTGAATTCAAACTTTTAAAGGACTAGAATGGATCGCAGGCTCACGTTTTGGACACCATTCTAAGGGTTTAAGAAGCGTCAAAACTTTCTTAATATCATAAGGTTTAAGCAATTAAGTTCAAGTTGCTGATCACCTCTGTTTGGTAGCTGTATATTGTTAAAGGGGGCAAATGACTTGGAACATTTTGGGTGGATCTCAGTCATACTGTGAACTAAATGCACGAGATTAGCTTTAGAATTCTTCACTTTTACAGCTGCTTCAGTTGGTTGTACAGTGTAGGAGTCGGAACTTTGTTACGAAAATTTATGGGTTATTCAAAGTCAAGATATCATTTCAAGGGGTTGGTCTTATTTGGGATGAGGAAAATGGGCTACATGTCTACAATTAGTTAGGCCTACACAAATTGTTAGGTCGGGTATTCATTAATTCCAGTTAGAAAAGAAGTTGTATGCTCGTCCCTCCCCAGACAATTGAACTGTTTCTGTTCTGTTTGAAATCCCAAATTGGTGACTTTATGTAAATATGAGTCTATTCAGATCATAGTATTATAGCTGTATGCTGTTACATTTTTATACCTTTTTATAACCTCTTATGATGTGCTAATTAAATAAAATAATTGAGCTAATTAACTAATGTTCAAACAAACTTAACCCATAATGATTAAATACATTTGAAAGAGTAAGTTTCATTCTCCGTTGGAAATAAAACTGTTCGTTACAAATATCAATCTAAACCAGAAATAGAACCGGATTATATCAATTCCGGCCTATTGTTTATGTAGTTGCGAGAGCATAAAGGTTAATATATTGTTTTTACATATTAACTATTGTGGTGGAGGTGTTTATGGGCGTTGTTCTTGTGCCTTTTCAGTGCATAACCCATCATGAGTGAAGATCGCGAAGAAAGCAATTGGTCTTTGGGCATGTCAAAGGATTCTGTAGAGCAGAAACTACGCATCATTTGCCCTGAGAAAAACATTAACAAAAGGCCACTTGTTCTAAACCCTTGGATAGAATCCTAAAAGAGGTTATAAATGGTTATAAATTCTATAATATTCTCTATGACGTAAGTATATTACCTTATCCAATTTGAAAATCCCAAAATGTCTGCCATAAAGGGATCTCTCCAGATTTAAACATTGATTTTTAGTTTTCCAATACCATTACCTTTCCAAAAATGTATAAGTGCGTAAAGCTATCATGGTTTTGAAAGTAATGTAAGTTAAATAAAGTGGTTACTAGGTAATAAGCGGCGGCAAAAGTAGTACAAAATATGTCTTTTACAGTGGCCATTTTGAAAATCCAAAATGGCCACCATAAAAGCTTTTCTCCAAATTTAAACATTGACTTTCAGTTTTCTTATGTATAAAAAAAATGTATAAAAAAATGTAAATCTAAAATGTATAAATTTACAAAGCTACTATGATTTAGAACCAAATACAATAGGTTTAGTAAAGTGTTTAAGGTAATTAAGGTCAGAAACAGAAGAAGATATGTATTTTACAGTCGCCATTTTGAAAAACCCAAAATGGCCGCCATACAAACATCTGTTCAAATGTAAACATTAATTTTTAGTTTCCTGATGCTATAAGCTTTCCAAAAACATATAGGTTTCATAATCTACCATGATTGCCAACGAAACATAATTTATTGACATAGTGAACCTGACTATAATGTGGAAGTTGCAACTTTCGATCAAATGTGGCATCGAGTTCACGTTTTAATGTATATCCTGGTAGCTTTCCACAGGTGCCTAGTAAAAAAAAAAGACAAAAGTGTTCCAGACAATGTAATTCAAACCCTGTTGCAATCTTATTTTCCTAACTCAAGATGCCTCAGTCACTTATAAATAGTTATTTCGCTGTTTAAAAAACAACAACAGAATGTTATGTAATGTGGGATCTTTGCTTCGAATTCTTTTTTTTTCTTTTTAATTATCCTTGAAATATCATTCGCTTGTAATGTTTGAATATCATTTTCAGAGCAATGCCCCCTTCCTCCCTCACCCCCGTTGCTACTGGCTTTCTAGTATAGGAAGGCAGCCACTGTCAGTTGGCAACGATCGCATGACATTTCCAGTCCGGTTTTATTGACTTTCTTCTGTTTATTTGCACCTCGCACCACCCCTACAAATAAATTTCGATTAAGTTCGATGGACTAAATTTTTATTTGGGGTCAAACAACAATTTTGTGTATCCCTCCGCCTTAGTTTGGACATTGTTCACACAACCCCATACCCCCAGCATGCCCAAGAAATCTGGCAGTTGAAAACACCCCAAAGTGTTTTTTGTGACTTTCCGAAATATTTTACAATCACGGGCAAACTGTTGCGCAATACGAAAAAAATGAGGTTGAGATAGAAGTCGCTTTTCTATTAGCTGTCAGATCATGCATACCGAATCTTTTAAAAAAATTGGAATTTTCATCGAAATTTTACCGCCACTATGCCTTTCTAATTTATTGGGAAAACTTCCGAAAGAATTTGGACACTCTTATAGAGTTTTTGTGTAATTAAAAATGAACCGGAAATGGTTGATTGAATTTTTAGGCCTCTGTCGGATATTCGGGTCTCGCGGAAGCTAAAGGAGCAATCTTTTAGCTGTTTCACACACGTCAATGGTGTCAATGGTTTAACACTTCAATATTATCCTATTATCATTTGATTTGAAAATATGAAACTGAATAGGCTTTGAAATTGATTAATTTTTTGAACAACTTGAAGACAATACAACATGATATTCCAACAACAATGACAAATGGTCCATTCACGAAAGGAAAAAGATAAGCCTTGGCACATTTTAGGGAGAGGGTGCTCGAAGGGTTGCCCCCTTCTAAATCACACCCTGTTTCAATGTTCTAAATTCTGGATAACCATCAGTTCAGAAAGGGAAAACGAGCTGCTAGACCAAAAAGTTAATACCCTCTGTCAAACTCGTCAGTACCCCTTTAAGGTACCAAAATGAATGCTACAGGATTTTACCATACAAGTGAGTTTCCTCTTTTGGTAAGTCATGAACTTGAACCTGAACAGGTTAAGCCTGGCATGCGTGGTGTGCTTCCCATTACGTCACAAGCCCCGCCCGTTTGGCGGACAAAATCTGGTGTAGCACGTTAATACAGCAGCGTATAGCTATGTACCTAAAGCCCCGTCCACCCGATGGGACTCAATGCAACGCAACTCGTGCAACGAGATTGTTCAGACGCGTTGCAAAGTGTATACTGTAATGATTCACAACTAGTTGAAACAGTGGCGTAGCTAGGATTTTTTCCAGGGGGGGGGGGGCAAAGGTATGAAATTTCCCCAAAACTTTTCCCGGTCAATGTGTATGTATTTCATATAAAACATGCAAACTTACAAGTATAACAACATTACCATGCCATTTTGTAATATTACCTGCATTTTAATCTTAAAAAGTAAAGTAAAAACATAAAAAAGTAAAACATAGAGCAATCGGAAATAACAAAGTATATTATTTTGGAAAACAATATCTGGTTTATTTGTATGTACTAACGCAGTGGCGTACGCAGGATTTCTCTGAAGGGGGAGGGGCATGCAGTATGGTCTAAAGGGGAGGGGTGTCCGGAAATTTTTTGACGTTTTCAAGGAGCCTAGATGCAAAATGGTGCAAGATTTTCGACTTTGACAGGGACAGTGTTAAAAGTTGAATCGTGGTGGTTCATGAGGATAAAACTGAAACTTTTGTATCTTGACATGCATTTCCTTATGCCATTTTATGCTACCTTGCGAAGAAAAACTTGTCATTAAATTTGCACACTTTTAGGAGTCAAAATAAGAGAGCATTGATCGGTATTTGTGGTTTTTCTTGGCTACAAAATGTTATTTTGTCATAAAGATTATCTAAGCGGAGCGCCACCATTGGTTGGCGCGGAGCGTAGAGAAAATTTGGAAAAATCAGACCCCTTAGATGGCCGGAAATAGCATTTTCCAGGCTAATACGAAGAATCTAGCCAGTCGCTTTCTTCTTTTGTCGTTTGAAATAAAATGCTCACTGCAATATATGTTCGCAAACTGCAAAGTGATCAGAGAGTTAAGAGCTAATTATACCCCAAAGATGTAATTTTGCCCAAAAGACCGAGCGAAGCGCCACCATTGGTTGGCGCGGAGCGTAAAGAAAATTTCGAAAAATCAGACCCCTCAGATGGTCAAAATAGCGTACCTATGCTTGTAAAGAGAATCTAAACATGTAGTATTTTTTTATCGATGCCACCAGTGGGAAACAGAGTCTACCTTTTTAAGTAAAAATTGGAATTTGACAGAAGTTGCCTAGGTCTATTTGTAGGAATTAAAAAAAGTTGGCATCACTGAAAGACCTTGCAGGGACAATCCTTCCCCTTTGAAAATTTCTGAAAATTGGGTGTCCTTATAAGCAATCTGGTGGCACATATGCTATCTTTTGAAGTAAAATCTGTGTTAATAAAGTTAGACTGCGTATTTTTAAGAACAAAGAAAAAATGGCATCTGTGAGGGGGGGGGAATGGCCCAATGGTCTCCCCTTCGCACGCCACTAAGGAGGCCTAATAGTGGCTCGATCACACAGGACATCCTGTTAGAAAAGCAGTCTGTTAAGTGTAGTAGGCTACAAGGTACTCATTGTCCATTTATTGTTACACTCAAAGTGAGCAGAAAGCTATTTTCCCAAACTAGCTTGTAAGCCTCCAAGGATTAGGCTAAGTAACAAAATCTAAGTGTGCCAACGGATCCCGCTAATTCTAATTTCTAGTTTATCGTTGGCCATGGAATGTTTCAGCCCCATCCATCGTTATGTACACAGAGTAAAATCGTACAGCTACTGCTAGCTTGTAGAAGAACATAACAACCTCGGGGTCTACGGTAGTGACTTGTCAGTTTTCACATCCTTTTACTGAATTCCCAAAGTATCACCTGAATAACAGCTTCCTGTGCACTGAAATGCACTGATCATAACCCCCGTGCGTATACAAGCACAACAGAACATTCAATCTGCTACGCGGAGAGGACTTTTCTGTGGAACGCAAATTGGGCCGGTTCATGCGACACTGACGAAATCTGAGTTAATTTGTTGCATGAAAATACGAATTATATATGAGAAATGTCTCACAATTTCTTATTCTACCAAAAATTTTGAGAAACTTTTGTAATAATAAGAAGATTCATCAAATTTCCCCATTTTCATCAAATTTCCCCATTTTCATCAAATTTCCCCAAAAAATTTTCCAGGGGGGCAACTTGCCCCCCCCTGCCCCCCCAGTAGCTACGCCACTGAGTTGAAAGCAAACGCGCAACCCAGTTTCATGCAACCAAACATGCATCGGTCTCATGAAACTGAAAGGTGCAACTGACAACAATGATGGACTTCTGGAATGAAGCCCACGAAGATCAGTTGATAGAAATGGAAAGAACACATTCCTGTCTCTCCAACGTAACAAATAAAGACTATGTTTAACGTTGGACGTTGAATCGCTTCATGAACCTGCGACTTGTTGCATAATGTAGACACTACGGTATGTTCTTAAAACTAGTTAGTCGTCAGCATGGGCGTCACCAAGGGGGGGGGGAGGTGCGAACGATCCCCTTTGTTTTTCTTTTTTTACAGACACGTTTAGAGGATGTACCAAAAGTGAAAAACGATTTCTTCTGCCATTTCAAGGTATAAATTTCTTTAAATATGTTGAATGCCTAATCTCACTGCAATTACTTTTTGTAAAGTGCCGTCCGCTTGCAAGTCATACTGACTATATGTATCTACACCTTTCCATAGTATTATAATCATATATCTAATAGTACCTTTCATGAAATACCTTTAAATGACATCTTTTTAACGGAACACTCAGTTTAATTGAAAGTATATTAAAACGATATGTTCATCTCTTGAATTCTTTTCTTTTGGGTAAACTGCTTCACGTCAGTATAGGCACAATATACCTTAATCATATGGTTACAGATGTTTTGCATATGCTGCTCCCTACTTGTGGAACCAGTTACCTGACCATATTCGGTTATGTACTAATTTTTCTACATTTAAGCGTAATCTCAAGACTCATTTGTTTGCTTGCTTTTTTTATTGAAATGAATTTGTTGTTTGATTTTATTTTTGTCAAGCGCCTAGAGCAGCTACACTTTTTTTCTGATTTGGCGCTATATAAGTTCAATGTATTATTATTATTATTAATATCAAAACGGAAGTTCGCACCTTCGAGATTAACTTTTAATGCTACCACTCCAGTTCGTACAATTACCGAGACCATAGATTCCACGATAGCACTCCAACTTAAAAGAAAAATGTTCTACCATCATGGTGCCATTGTCATTTTAAGATTTAAAGCTTTCTCTTTGGTCCATCCATGGATTCAGGTTGTTCTCTTAACCTTAATGAAATGATAAATTTGGCATTACTAAACTAGTAATACTGACGATATTTTACTGCATTATATGCATTTGAAATGTTTAACTCCTCAGAGCTTCCGGGGGGTTCGCCCCCTGGTCCCCACCATGTTGCCCATGGATTCCACCAGGGGCCCTTAAGTGGGCCCCTGGACCCCACTCCGTAGTGCTCGCTCTAACGCTGCAATAACTTCCTTCTTCGCGCAAAATACGCCCCCCCCCTCCCTTTAAAAATGTCTGGTGACGACCATAGTCAGTCGCTAACCACCGCAAGACAGTCTTGTTGCAATAAGTTTGCTGCATAGTTTGGACGGGACTTTAGAGGCAGCTGATGACGACCCACGTGTTACTGTTGCGTTGAAACACTGTTGCCTTTTGCCCCGTAGTGGCCGCGGCTTACCAAGTATAATGTTAAGTGAAAGCACTCTTGAGTAAAAACAAATCTTTATGTTCTTTTTGTTTCCATTCTTTTTTTTTTCTTTTCTTTTTTTTTTTTTTGACTACAATAAAATTGACTCGTTCTCCCATGACTTTAACCACAACCCAGCCCACTCCACGTTTATTGACCATTTTATTCCTGTTTTGTGGTACTTTTTGAACCGCCAATTGTTGCGTCTGATCATAGTAGCATATACGTAATAGCTCCATGGTCTGATTCGCAACCTACGAAAGAACATTACTGCAGGATATGAAAAATATCACATGCGCAGTTTTTCACAGTCAAGGTCAGAGGTTAAAACGTCTAGTACAGGAACAATGTCAGAATAAACCAAGCAAGGGAGCTGACTAAGCAGACGCCCAGTCAGAAAGAAAAGCAATGCGGTCGCTACTAAGACAATAGGCTCATATCAACAATGCACTCTGAAAATAATACTGAGGAAGATAATCATTAAAGGGGCTCATTGAGTTGAAATGGGTGACCTAATGAGGGAGTGAAAGCGTCACCACTACATGACAGTGCTGATAATTAGCATGATTAATCAAGTTTCATATCCAAAAGTTACGGAAAAAGTTAAAATTTTCAATTTTGTGGTGTTCTGGTCTGTAACGGTTTTTTGCAAAATTTGAAAAAGTGTCCGGTCATGAATTTCCGAAAACATAGTTAAACCGTTATGTACTCACTCATAAAACAGTTATCTGTAAGTAGAACATAAGGGTTGTCTAAGTACGACCATTTGTCATGGGTATGCCTGTGACAAAAACTTAACAGGTGTGGAAAAAAATTGCTGAATTCCATGAAACAACTCAATGAGTAGCCTGCGTAGCGCCTCCGTGGCTGCAGCCCCCTTTAGGCTTTGATTCTTTCGTAGCGATGAGCTGGACGAAAAAAATTCGTCCACCCCGCGGGCTACTCAATGAGCCCGCAGTTTTAACACAGTGACCTGTTATCCTGAATATCCGAATACACATTGCGTATTTTGCTGGACTTTTGTGGGTTTCTGGTCAATCAAGACGAACTGCAGCCCACATGAATATTATACATTAAAATAATGGTAAGTATTCTTAAAGGTACAGAACAGTCCCCCAACTTGAAGTAGTGTAATAGACTGTCATGATTGGCTGATGAGAGTCATGTGACAATATTTTTTCTCCTCAGATGTGAAATTTACTAAGAGTTACTGCTTAGTTTACCTGGAATGTGCAAAACTGAAATCCTAAAATATTATGAAAAATACTTTGAAGAGGAATGAGAAGAAAATTGCAAGATTTAGCCGTTGCTTCAAGGCAAGTTTGGGGCGACCACTCTTGCCATTTAAAAACATCTTTGACAAAGCCTGTCTGATCCTATTTTATGGCAAGTCAAAAGAGAAAACAGTGCAAGGGACCTAGCTATAGGGGTTCAAGGTGGCAATTACCCACCGTGGTTCTGGAAAATGAAAAATTCGGCAATTTGCCATCTGTGGCACCATCACACTAGTCAACTACAGTGTGGTTTTCCCAACTCTTTTCCACGAAATTCCGAATTCTCTAGCTCCATATTTGATAATTATTTGTTTTTGAAAAGGGAAAGTTTCCGCGCGCTTCAAGCGTGGCAAAAGTTGCAATTCGTCATGAAGTATACTACTCGCTCCTGTACACTCGGAAAAAAAACATCTAGTCAAATGGAGCACGATCCGGAATCTTGTCAAATATTTGAAAAGCCAAAAAAAGACTAGAAGTGGTTCAAAAGTGAAACTATTTGTTTCATTCATGAGTCGACTTTAGTCAAAGATTTGACAAGATTCCGCCTCGTGCCCCATTTGTTATAATCTATTCAAATTGAATAGAACTTTTTAAGAGTGTAAATTAGTTTGGTAAACTTTCCCTAGATCTGGAAATGACAAAATCGGAAACTTGCCATATTTGACACCAGATATTCAAATGACATCCGGCAATTACAGACTGAGCTACTTTCATAATTTTCTGCAATATAAGCAACCTCTTGACTTCTCAAGTGTCGTCGGAGAGCATCACTTGGTAGGCCTTATATGACACTAATGTAGCAATCTCAGATTTGGCAATACAGCCTAAATGCAGAGTTCTCAGTAATCTCCCAACTTTTGAAATTTCTCCACATAAAACCCAGAGTTTAAATTTTCGGCACCACAAGCTACATAATTCAAATATTTTAGAGAGGGGTAATTTTCGGCCAGCTTCGTGCCCCATACCTCCGTACAGTAGTAAAGTGGTGTTCACACATTAAAAAAATCGGAAAATTTGGGTGCTTGACCCCCACCAAAATTAAATATCTATGCTACCCCACCGTTGCCGTAGCTTAGCTTGTGGCAAAAAAAGTATTCTCCGCGGTCTTTGGTCTAAGATCATTTGAGATATCTGTTCTTTTCAGCGAGTCTAGAAAGAATGGCAAACCTATGACATTTGGGGACGGAATGCGAGAAAACTGGATAGTTACGTTTGGTGTTTTCCCGAGATCCAAGGAAGTAGCTTTTAGGGTGTTTTTCGTAAGTAAACATTTGATTGAACCCTTGGCTCTTTGCGTTTTAAAAAAAAATATCATGAAAGTGCCCAGTGGCGTAGCTATAGCGGGCAGGTGGAAATCGTATCTGACTCTATAAAATAAGTGGAAAATGGGAATTTTGCTATATGTGAAACCAGATCATGGTGACACATGTTAACGATATTTGGTTCTCCGACTTTTCTCTCGAGAAAAATTCCAAATTCCCTTGTACAGGCTCCATATTTTCAAACTTGTGTTCAAAAAGGCAAAACATGTCGAAGAGCATGTGTTCGAATGTTTCTGAAGAAACTTGTTACTTGTAAAAATAATGATGTGGAGTGTTGCATAGTGTTGTTATTTCTTTTGTTAACCCTATATAAATTATCTCTTAATTACTCATCATATAGTTTGTGGTTTGGTAATTGATACTTATGATTTGCAAGGACACAAATTAAACTTCCAAAATAAAACCCTCAGGGGAAACAAATGTTACAATTGTCCTTGAAATGTAGATTGTAAAAACAAAGGATAACATAAGCCATATATGGTGTGTCCCTAACATGATATCACAAGATTTGCATATTGCGCTTATATTTATTAATGATTAAGTGAAAATCAGAAATTGTCGTGTAAAATGGTCAATATTTGATGGATTTTGATGGAAATTGTTGCTACTTTCATAGTTTTTAATGCTTATTACATCCAATACCCAATTTTATCATTTTCATGTCACTCTACTTTGAGACCGTAAACGGTTTGTTTTGCTTTGAAGTTCTTGTGGGGAGTCATAGGTGTAGCTTATGGGTAGGAAACAAGTGTCCCTGTCAATTATTTGGCACAGCGTTGGGACTTTTGGGTAGAGTGGTACACTTTTCAAAATTCAAAGCGAACATGTCTACGTCCTATTTTAGACGCAAACTTCATTTTACCATAAAATGACGTATATTCATGTACTCTCTCATGAATCTTGCAATTGTTTTTGATTGAGTGAGTGTGATCCTGTAATCGTAAAGCGGAAGTCTAGAGTAAAACCTGAGATTTCCTATTATTATTGTGGGTGCCACCGAGGCGTGGGTATTACGATGATGTACTGGTACCAACTCTGTGGGTGGTATCGGAAACTGCATGACTTCAACGGGACCAGATGCGCCCAATTCGTACGATAGGAAATGCATTCTTTCTTACTTAGAACCGGCAAATATGATACAATCGACGAAATCTGACACCCGTACTCATAAAGAGTGGCCAGGTATTCCCTCCTCGTGAATATTCAATAACATTCAACCATTCTTCAGGCCATATGTACCCATGAATATCCACAAGAATTTGTTCGGTATTCACTTTGGCAGGCATTAGGGATATAACTGCTACTCGAGTAACTGCCCAAGTTGACAACGAATATTATCTAACTACATGTTTTTGAATTAGATCCATCCGAACATGCAGTCATCTTATCCCCTTTTGTTTTTCTCGGTCAAGCTTTGATGTGTCATCATCATTGCGCGGCCACGATATGTTAGTTTGCTGGTGAAACCAGTTATGATTTGTGGATCATGATGGCGGATATATCGGTTCACCTCACCCGAACTTATCCGATTACTATCTTCACGTATGGTATAACATGAGTGCAAACTCCCGTTTGTGCAACATTACATTGATCAAAGCCACTGATGAAGTAATGAAATCGTATGGCTTGTACAACGACTTTTAAGATGGTGGGACGTAGCGTAGCCAAAAGGGCAAACGGCCAACGGGAGGCAATTTTCCTCCCTGCATGGCCGAACTTAGCTGGTCTCCGGGCACGGCGACCACTAATTCTCATGATTAAATATGTAACGTTAGGCCTTGCCACGGTCAGAGTTAGGGCTGGATACATTTCAATGGGACTTTGTCGCCCAAAGGTGCACCCAAACTACCATGAGCGTAGATTCTGGGGATTTGGGGGTATGCTTTCCCAACATTTGACTGGAGGGTTTGCAATCATCCCCCAATTTACAGACAAAAACAAAATACAATTTTTTTTTTGTTTTTGTTTTTGTTTTTGTTTTTTTTGTTTACAATTGGCATTTCATGCTCTGTCTCTTGGTCGTTTTTGTGTTTTACTGCTTACGTTTTCACCATGTAGAGCGTCATGTTCCTGCGCGCTCTGCGTGGTTCAACCTCAATGATGTATCTATTATCGCCAACTCCAGTTCTCAAACATATTCACATATTCGGCTTGATGGTTGCTTGTGTGCATAGGCCACTGACTTATATACATGAACAGAGCATGTAACATTTACGTCCTATCAGTAGATGGTCGCCACCGACTAGGACAAAAAAGGCGCACCAAGATGGCCGCCGTGAAGCTATAAATCGTCTGATTTGATGACTACTCTGTAATATTTTAAACAAAAGTTGAACTTTAATGGGAAAAAATATCATATTCCTGCAATACGTGAAGTGAGTTTGATCTTGCCTTGCCATAGGCCTATTTGAAAAAATATTCCAACTTTCTTGCAAAATACGGTAATATACTTGAGTAAGTCCAAACGTTCATACAACAGCATAGCAGATGGCCATTTTGGTGCTCTTTTTCTCACATTACAGTGGCGACCATGTACCGTGCAGTATGCTCTGTCCATAGGCGGGATTACGGGAGAAACACAGGGGGGCCTTCTTCCCCCACCCCCCACCCCCCACAACTTTTTCAAGAACTAAGTTTAATTTTTTTACGTCTCAGTCTGGTTGCTTTTGCTACAAAAATACAAACTGGAACTGACAGAGCTACGCGAGTGATACTAAATTAAGTTGTATAAATTTTTAAACAGTTCATATACTGCACTGAAAACTACATAAAAACAATATTCTTCCAATAAATGTCTCAACGCGGGTTTTATTTTCGACACGCTTCGCACGCACCCTTTTTAAATATTTCAGGATTCGAGGTTACTTCTTGCAGAACACCTCTTCCATTGTCACTGAAACTTATCACCAGTTCCAGGGCCGTACACAGCTGAAGTTCTACCGTAACTAGTGAAAGGGGAGGCAGGGAGGGGGTCGTCTTCTGGTCCCCTTCTCTGACCAAGTGCCCCCAAGTTTTCTGAGAGGACGACGACCTTATTTGACCCTAATCAGGAGCTCCACTCTTTTTCGGCTGAAGTGAAAAGGGGCCCACCCTTTTTCTAATTTCCATTAATTTCTCTATTGACATGTCTCAAAAGTCCATTTTTTGGCGTGTTCTACGCGTCCCATCACAGATAAGAACTCTATAAAAATCTCATGAAAAGGACTCTTTAGGAAACCAACGGTACGTTTTTGCTTAGTACAAATATCCTAAGTGGTCACCGTTATTCAGCTGTAATGAAAAGGGACCACTCTTTGTCTAATTTCATTTCAATTTCACTATTGAGATGATTTAAAAATTTATTTTTTCGGCTTTACAGGTAGCGGCTCTGTGAAAGTCACCTACGACCATATGGGAAACCAGAGTGTGTTTGTGTTTCAGTGAAGATGTCTTTAGGGGCCACCGTTATTCAGCTAAGGTTTAAAAGTGACCCATCCTTTCTCTAATTTTCATTACTGAGATGTCTTCAACGTTAAATTTTTCACACAAGGGCTTAATTCACATCACATGAAAAGCCCCCTAGCTTTCTGAAAAGAAGATCTGGGGCACCAAGGTGGGAGTCCCTGAAGAACCTCAATATTAAGTAATCCACTCTTTCTCTCCGCACCCTCTACATTGTCGATTCCGGCCGACTTTAATCATACGGAGTAAGGATATAATTGAAGAAAGGGAAATTGTGATGCTTGTGTTCTGTTAAATGCCCATCTTATGTAATTTAAAGTTGAAGATAAAATGCATCATTTAAATGCCTGCAATTTCGTAAATACACAAGAGCTTCCGGCGGCTTTGGCCCTGGACCCCACCAGGGGCCCTAAGGCGGGCCCCTGGACCCCACGCCGTTAGGGGGAGCGCTTGGCGCTCCCGCGGCGCCTTCAGCGCCGTTTGGTAGTCTGCTCGAATTTGCCCCCCGCCCCCCCCCCCACACTTTCAGACATCAGATCCCGCCCCTGGCTCTGTCCATGTTTAGGAAGTCCCTGCCATAGGCTAATAAATGTAATTATGGAAGAACACAGCATTCAGTGAATGCACAGCAAAGGGGATTGTTTTTCAATTCCTCCATTTTTAAAAAGTTGAAAATTTTATCGGATTACCGGAGAACAGATTTAATTTTTTTAGGAAAATGTAGACGTCTCCTTACGAGTGCAGAGTCTGCAATGCCACTTTTGATATGGAAATTGATTTTCAAACGCAAACTAATTTTGGCACCCAACCGCTACAGTCCTTACTTTATATCTTATCATTGCTATAGGAAAATACATCTTCATCTCACGGTCTGCAGGGATACAGTTAAGCGTCGTACCAGCTAAAAAAGGATGAGTTTAAATCGTTTTCTATTTTGATGTCCGTCCTGAAATATTGTCCATGTTTTACTGTTCCATCATATGTGGTATTATTCGTTATTGTCTTGTCTGCTGGGGAGGAAATGTTAGTCATACAGAGAGGAAACGCATTGACTCACCAGAAAAGCAGGACATGTGATTGGGGAGTCTCAGCCTTCCCTGGATTCTATCTATGATGAGCTCTTAACCTCAAAACTGAAATTTATAATCCAAATCCATTAATCCAATAATCCATTGCTTTACTTCACGAGGATAACCAAATGAAGAGCGGAAGGCTGAGACTTCCCACTATTAATCCAAGAGATACTGTGATTCATTCCTGCCACGTGCAATAAAATGTTTTAATGAAAATTTTACCAGATAATTTTTTCACATATGTTTATAATTTTCTTATGTCTATTTTTGTATGTTTGTACTTTTATATTTGTATATTGTTTTTTCTTTTGAGTATTCGCTGCAAGAACTCAAATTTCCGTGATGGAGCAATAAAGTCTTCTAGTCTTTTCTTCTATTAAAATTAACGCACTTTGTTCATTTTATTCTTTAGTGCCACCTCAGTCACAATGTAGACTGTTGAACCATCGAAATCCTAAGCTTTAGCTGGAAGGGGCACGCCCACGGAAACACACGAGTAAAAACGGACGCAACTGATGGGTCACGTGCCGCGGGAATGTAGTTTTGTGGGATGCATAATATCTTTATGCACCCGATTCGAACGCAACCGTACTAAGCGCTGTTTTTACAGCGCTTAGTATGGTGACAATGGTATGTGTCGTAAAAAAGCGCTGGTTAAGTAGATTACTACAAAGAGCCGTCGAGCCAAGTTTGGCCTTTACTTTGGCACAACCTAATAACAGTGTGTGACAACTGCATACGCAAAATCCATTGAAAATTATAGTTTTATGTTGTAGGCCGTAATAAATTGCAATGACGTTTGGACCAAATTCTGATTTTTGTTTGTAGAAATGTTGGTTGAAATGGACCGGCCACTGTTTATAAATGACTGCTGAACAATATCTGCATTCAACCCGCGCTGGGCTTGAAGAGGGTGAAGGTACCGCAGAATGTTAGGAACACTAACCTAACCCTAATCCCTAAACTTGATCCCTAACCCTAATCTAACCCTTACCCGAACTCTAATCCATAAACGAAACCCAGACACTGACTCCGGCTTTAGTTCCGTGTAGCTACCTAATTCCGCGACACCGTCGTAACCTGTGCGCCATCAGAGTGCGTGTAGTAAGCTAGTACTTGTATTGATTTCCTGCATTCTGATTGGCTGAAAACCATTGGCATTCGAAACCAGTCTCGAATGGTTTTCAAGAAGTAAGGAGAATTGAATTGAATGTGATCACTATACTAACTGTGTACAATATTTTAAGCCCATGCTAGGTTTCCATAGCAACATGCCATATTCACCCCATAGTTTTGCACAGTACAGCACATGTAGGCCTACTGTAATGTCATACAGTATGCCAAGTGCATGTTAGCAAGATAAACAGTAACACTGAGACACTGTACCCTTGTCAAGTTGATACCCTAGTCTTCAGAGTTACCATTCCAAAGAATAATGACTGGTAGTGATTAAGACATTTTAAAATTGCTTCCATCTCTTACAAAGAATTTATATCACCGTGTCTGACCCATAACATAACTAGGCTACGTCTGCATGTCCTTCCCGCATTATGATCTGCTGACCACACACAGCGCTAGCTGCGCAGTACAGTCACTCACAGGCTTACTGCATATAGGCCTATAGTGTGTTACGTTAGCTCCTCGCACAACTGTAAACACAGATAACGAGAAGTTAGTAACTTTCCTTGACTTTGCGCTCAACCTCATCTCCAAAACGATGCGATACTGATATCAGTGTTTTTCATTTGCTTGTAAAATAGCCGATATAGTTCTCGAAAATGAAGCAAATTAAAGATGATACTGAGCGTATCGGTCGCGACATGCAGTTCAGAATGTTCATCTTGCTAGCATCAATTCAGGTTCAAGATATCGATACGTCACAATGGGGGCTAAAAAACTGAATAGAATTAAAACTTGATCTCTAAAATTTGACCTTTTTTTTTTTAATTTTTTCATGTTTTTCACCAATTTTTCTCAAAGTATTTATGAATGGGGATAAAAGCAGGGTGCCCCGGTCTTAAATGTGATTTAAAACCTCCGATGCCGTCATCACAGAGGCAGCGGACCTCGGCTATCGCCTCGGTCCGCTCAGCCTCTATAATGACGTCATCGTCGGTCTTAAATCACATTTAAGACCGGACACCCTCGCATTTATCCCCTAATTCGAAACGTTTATTTGCCAGTGCAACAACATTTCACTACCGCTACACGCTTAAAAACAGCGCTTTCATACGATTGCGTTCAAAACACACAGTCGGTTACGTATCCAGCAAGGAGGGTCAACAAGACTAAAACTGCAACCACACAATTACATTCCCGCGGCACGTGACCCTTGTGCGTCGTCCAATTTGTTAGTGTGGGACGCTCCTTATTCCAGCTAAAGCTTAGGGTTTCTATGGTTAAAACCTGGTGTCTTATACAACTTTCTCAAGTTCTCCCGCTTAGCTCGCAATTGCCATAATTTGTACTACATGCCTCCAAGTCATGGTCTCGACATAGTAGACAAATAGGGGAATGGGTGTTCGCATCATTATATTTTACGACTTTCATACATAGGCGGCGGAAGCGGGGGGAGGTGGCCTTCCCCCATCCCAATAATTTGCTTATGAGATTTGGGGGGTCTGGGCCCCCAATAACTGAATGTCGCAAAATTAATTTTTCAAAAGTAATTATTTTTTATTACATTTGGGCTATTCTTTGGCTCAAATATTACTTTTTAGAATGCAAAAGTTGCAAAGCTTACATTAACGATAACCTGTAAGAGAGTTTATTTTCGCCCTTCAAACAGTTGCAGGGCATGGCGAATTGGTCACGGTAAAAATATATACTTGATTTCCTTCCTTGCCCAGTTCAACAATTTGATGATTGAATACCTCATGCAAAGACATTAAATCCAAGTTAAGAAACCCTAGTCACAGTATGCAGAGCACGCAGAGGGGGTTTTGATTACAGTCCTGCTCAAAGTACCGTGTAATTTTTGCAACCTAAGTGGAGCCAGAAGCTCGGTGAAGTGATAATAAAAGACCTCCAGTAGTGGGTTTGGAAATTTGTTATACCTCACTTGAACAACAGATCACTGCGGTTAGAAAATCAACTTTTTACCGCTATCGAAACAGCATGGGTATTCTGCAAATTGTGCCCCACTCTGAATTTCGGAATAAATTCAGGTAGACTGTGATAAGCTTCATATCTTCTGAGTCTCTTGACTTTTTACGCGTCGGGTTACAGGATGGAAAAATTTTCTAACAAATTTGGAGTGCCTAAAATTGGCTACTTGGTGTGGATTAAAGTGTGATCCTAGCATCTGGCATGTTTCTACCCCATGTGGGATTTTTTTTTAATTCCTAGGGATGCACGAAATCGTTCCAAAATCATACTTGGTGTGGTGGGTAGAATATTTGGGCCTAGCTCAAAAAGTTATGACCGCAGATAATCACAACACAATGCCCGAAATTGGCGAATATCCAAATTCTTTCAAGCATTTACCCGAAAATGGAAAAGTATCATCGTAAGGGAAACATAGTTACGAAAGGTTAAGAGATTAAGAGATAAAAAAAAATCGCGACACATTTGGGAAGCGTGTGGCTTAAAAGAAACAATAATTATTCTTCGGACTGTTTTTAAATCTTGTGTAACACAATACGAACCCTAAATGGCCGATTATAGCTTAAAATCTTTGCTGAAAAACAGAAGACGATATCTTTATAGTACAATTTTCATGGAAAATAAAAATGATCTGCGACACATTTGGATAGAATGTGAAAAAAGGGTTTTCATCATCCCAACTTCACACTGTAGTCTTGCAAAAATTTGCCCGAAATGGTCAAATATTCGGGCAAAGATTTAAAAAAAAAAGCTGGGACGTTTTCAATTGCCAACTAAATTCAACGGATGGACAGGAGGGTGTTCAGTTGCCCAAAAGTCTGCCATCTATCCTGCTCTAGAGCCAAATACGGGCAATGGTTATGAAAATCGGGTAATTTGTTTTTCGATACTTTAATGATCCAGGGTGAAAATGTGTTCCCGTAAGCCTGCTTGAAAATCCATTTCAACACACCTTGTAACGTGAAAATACTGTCAATAATTGTTACTAATAGAAGAAAAATCATCTACTTCATTCCATCCAGTGTAGTACATTTTATCTGATTCTTCTGATCAAAAAAGTGACTGCTAAGATCCCCATAGGCCTACTTTTTTGAAAAGTAAAATCATATAAAGTCGGAAGTTCGGGCACACAATTTTTTCTATATATATATTGAATTTAGCCAAGAGTCGCAATAGAGTAAAATTCATTAGCATGTTTTCAGTTCCGGTTTGTAGTTTCCCCCGAAAATATGCGGGACCATTTCATCGATTTGTAGTGATGCGTTTTATCTGGTAATTTTCTGATCAAATAGCGACTGCTTAGATCCCCCTATAAGCCTGGAAAATGTCATTTGCGACTGTCTCGGGCTCCGTCCGATTTTTCAAAATTTTATGTTGGCTTTGCGCCAACCAGTGGTGAAGCTCCGAGCAGTTAGTCTTCCTAGCAGCATTTTAGTTTCAAGTGAACAGTTTTTGTACAAACAGAACCTCGAATCAGCGACTTCTAAGACCCCGTGTAAGCATAGGAAATGACATTTTTGACTGTCTGAAGTGGTCAGATTTTTCAAAACTTCCTGTACTCGTTTCGCCTCAACTTATGGAGGGGCTTCACTTAGACCGCTTCATAGCAGAATTTAAGTTTCAATTGATCATTTTTTACAATTTAAGGAAACTCAAAATAGCGACTGCATAGATCCCCAAATAAGCCCGGGAAATGCCGTTTTCAACTGTCTGAGGGGTCGGATATTTAAAAATGTTTTGTACGCTCTGCGCCAACTAATGGTGACGCTCCGCTTAGTCTTTCTGGCTGAATCTTAGTTTGGAACGAACGTACGTTTATCTGCAATTGAAACAAAAATGAGATTGCTTGGATCCCCTTTTCAAGCCTGGGAAATGTCATTTTTGACCGTTTTAGAGGTAAGAATTTTCAAATTTTCTGGACGCTCCGCGCCGACTAGTCGTGGCGCTCCGCTTTGACTGTCTTACGGGCAGAATTACATTTTTCGGGTTAAAATCTTCTGCCCCCAAACTGAAATGTTCTCCTACGCCTCTGGAAATACCTTACTCAGGCGTGCACTGGAACAGCTGCTTACAACATTCAGCAGGATTCCGGATTTGCGATCCTAGGATACATAGTCCAGTGGAGTAACGAACTGAGCTAATCAGTACCTCAAAAGTGTGTTTTAATCTAAAGGCCCTGTCACACTATTCCGGGCAAGCACTGCGTGCAAGTTGCGGGTGACAATTTTTGCTGTCCGCAGGTCCCCGCATTTAGCACGGACCTGACAGTATCTCGCCCGTATCTTGCCCGTACTCGCCCGAAGGGGCGCACGCAAGTCCGAGTTGCCCGCAGCCAAGTTTTGAACATGGTCAAAACTTGTTTCGGGTAAATTGCGTGAGTTTGCCCGCAGAGGTTCCGCAGAACACCCTCAGGGGGCCCGTAGAGGCCGCAAGTCACAAGCAGTTAACCCGCTTGAAGAAAGTAGGTTGGCCGCGAAGCTGTGACAATTTCGTGCAGAGCGCGTGTCAGATGCGTGCATGGGACGTGCGTTTTACGGGCAACGAACGGTGTTGGTACTGACAACTTAACTTCATAGTGTAAATTCTGCGGATATGGAGCTAGGAAACTGAGGGCATGTTGCGGGCAAGTTACTGTCTCCCTGCTGGTAATCCGAGGGCTTGCGGCGGGCAAGTTGCTGGCATTCTGCGAAAACATCGGCCATGTTAATATGCTCGCAATCGGCACGCGTATACCTCGCCCATTGCAGGCAACTCCCACACAGGTTACACGTAACTGGCACGCCGGTAACTCGCAGAGCCCGTAAGTGTCCCTGAGCTAACACGGAACTCTCCCGCTTGTTGCATTTCGTACGGAAAACACGCAAAACCCACGGAAATACCACGGGTTAAATACGCAAGTTCCACGTAAAACCCACCCAAATCTTGACTTGCCCACAGAACTTTTCCTGCGTGCAACAAAATTCTTGCCCACAACAAGCCCGTAGAGCCTGCCCGGAATAGTGTGACAGGGCCTTTAGAAAAATCACAAATTTTTCTCACCAGAATTAGGGACAAATAAACCTGACAAATGTCATTTCCATCCATCTGGGAGGTTTTAAAATCCAAAATTTTCTTTGTACGCTCCGCGCCAACTGATGGTGGCGGTTCACTTAGGTCGTAAACTCTAGCCACCCCTGCAAAGGTATCCAGCCCCCCCCCCCATAGACCCCTACCAGGGCTTTTACCCTTAAGCGGCCCCTTAAGCGGCCCCTGGACCCCAGGCCGATGGGGTTTTGTGCGTCGCGCAAAACCGGACGCCTTACGGCGTCACCATTATGTCGGCAACCGAAAACTTGTGGCCCCCAATAAAAAACATTTTCAGCCGCCTATGTCATATTGTTTATCCAAGGTAAACCAAGAAGTTTGCTCCTTTTAAATTACATAATTCAAAAACAAAACATTGACATTGACAAGTTCTTCCATATGACTGTGGTAGAATCTGATTGTTTGGGACCGTTGTCTAGGTTTGGTGGTTTGACTTTTAGGGTTTGAACTTCAGGGTGTCTTATGGAGCCTTGACCCTCCTTTGCTTTTTTCAGTCCAATTGACGCCAGATTTGGAGATTGTGACTTCGGAAAATCTGGCAACCCTGGACTGCGTTTCCCCTTATTTAAAATATAACTTCTCAAGACAATAACCAAGGAACAACACCTCTGAAACTTTCTGAATATATGGAACATTAATATCCAGAAGCTTCCTGGGCCCCCCCCCCCGGATCCTTACCGCGGCATGCACGGCCCCGGGCCTGACAGGGGGCCTGACGCGACAGGGGCCCTAAGGCGGGTACGTGGACCCTTGGCGCTTTTCTCTCGCCATGTATGTTTTGCGTGCACAGGTGCTGGATGTGCAGGTAATTCACGTCACCCACCATTGGTGCTTTTTTTTCCCCCTCCCCATATTTGACAGGAAAGGTAGTCATACATTCGCCGAGTCGATCGGCTCTCAGCTCTTCAGTTTCAAGTGTACATGAGGTAGTTGAGAAAACAGAGGAATTACGACAGCGCCCTCGAAAAATACATCACAGATAGGAGCATCGCGCAACTGGTATGAGTAATAAAACCCGCTTCTTATTAGCAGCTTGCCAGTTACACTACAGTGCTGTGTATGGACGAATATACTAAGACCTTACTTCTACTAGCCTAGCAACAGTCGAACAAGTTGCAGAATACTCGTAAGAAATGATCGTCTCTTGCTCCAACTTTTGTACTGTACTACATTGAAATAAAATGTAATGACGGGAATTTAGATCTTTCCGAAACACATCTAACGTAAGGCCTACAGTAGGCATAGCCTAACGTTAGGCGCTAAAGTTAGCCTAGGCCTCGACGCCGGACGTCGTTAACCGGCCTAGCCTAATGTTAGGCCAGTCTTCGAACGAGTTCACCAGTCCTGTTCATGCATGGGTTTCCATTCCCGGAAGTGACATACCTATGCATAAGTGTGCACATGCATTTATATTTCTTTATCCAGTAACACTAACCCTGTACGGTACGGGTCCATGCCATTCCGCCATCAGTACTTTCTGCCATAGAAAATGTGCTCATTCCGCTATAGAAAAAGTGCCATGGTGGAAAGGAACTTTTTCTATGACGGAATGAGAACATTATTCTGTGAAAAGTAGGATAGGTTATGTTACAGGATGGTTCAATTTGGCTATCGCCCACTGCGAGATAAAGTTTTGGGAGCTTTAAAAGGCTTTGGCTAGTTCCCGATATGAAAAATTCGGTTTTTTTTTTCATTTTTTTTAACCTGTTATGTTTTTATGTTATGTTATTTCATGTTACAGTATTTATGTTATTTGTGTTTTGTGCTGCTACTGTACATTATATATTTGATATGATTTGAGTTGTTTCTGTCAATAACAATGCTTATATAATATAGCAGTATTAACTTCTAGTAAAATGACTGTAAACAAATGAACCATATACTTTAATTGTGCTCTGTTGGTTGTAGATGTTCAAATCAAAAGGATACAGAGTAAATATTCTAAGTTCCCTTCAAACCTCCTTTTTTTATCAACTCTTTTTCCCATTTTGTTTTTTTCAGTATGGCTGATGTAGTGGCATTGTGGGATATTTCCCTCAGCGATGGAGTACACAAAGTTCAATTTGAACACGGCACAACAAGTGGGAAGAGAGTCATCACAATTGATGGCAAGGTAATTTTATTGTATGGTTTTTGATTGTTTTATTTTTTCTTGTTTCCCTTTGTAGTGAGTAGGGTCATTTGTGTATTCATTTTGGTGGTTAGTAATACTAATAGTAAGACAGAGTTTTATAACCCAGTTTCTGTCCGATTGCTTTATAAGTCAAGGTGGCCACTGCAAAACAATATAGTTTTTTAGTACTGTATACAGTATGCTGAACTTGTTCCATATTTTTGTATTTTTAATTTTTGTCAGTCTTACAGTACAGTATGTGTTTTTACATCTATTTTAGCATTGTGTTTTATGAGATGAAATGGCATGGGATTCCTTCTGTGGCCATTGAAGAATTTTATGTCTTAAACATTAGCTAGGCCTACAGTATGGAATATTTGTACCTAATACAAAACACTTATTCTGTTCAGGTGAGTATACTGTAACCTCTGAGATGGATAAGGGTTTGTGGTGTGTTTTAAGCATGGCATCATCCTTTTATATTTTGTAGAAGTCCCTCTGGTAGCCTCATTAGGACCTAAATACAGTACAGCCATAAAAATTTCACTTAAAATTTTGGTTTGGCAATCCATCAGCAGGGTTTGATAGTCTACAGACCAGGTAATCGTTTGTTGCATGAAAAGAGTAATAACAATAACGAAAATAGCAATAGTACTTACCTGAATGGTATTCCTGATATACAGTATGTGTAAGTTCAGCATAAAACCATACAGTATCTAACAAATACTGTAGCATTTCTATAGTTCACACTTCTGTGCAAATTAAATGCAGGGGTACTTTGCAAAACAGCAACCCCAGTATAGTATTTCTGTAAGCATCTACCATAGGCAACTGTGTGATCTATAACAGGGCTGCCTTGAATTTAATCTGTTAACTGTTCCGAGAACAACAAGAATGAGCTTCACATTTGTGGGAAAGTTTTTTCATCCGTCATCCATCCACAACACCAAAGGGTCTTCCACTTCTTAGTTTTTGGTTTGTACAACACATAGGTCAGTAGCTACTCTACAGTATGAACCTAGATTACTCTTTATATAGAGAGCCTCCAATTTGCCATACATGTACAAATAGGGCCTAATTGGTAGCCTGGTTATTTACAGTACTGTATATAGTCATTAGACGTAAGCTGTAGTGGTGTATGTATGTAAAGTAATATGTAGGCCTATTTAAGTCAATTTTAACTATATTATCGAAATTCATTTTGGGAACTATATACATGTAAAAACAGTAAAATATAGGAAGTATATTGATAATTATTGTTACAAACTGTAATAAAACTGTAATAAATTTGATAATCTTCGTAAATATCAATAATATATAGTATCGATATTCTACACAAATATGGACCATATAGATTATATCAATTTTCTACAGAAATATCAATATTTTATGGCAGTGCTTCTTGACTGATACTCATTCAAAAGTGAAACTCAATGCATGAATACAGTAGTAATGTGTTTCAATCTAGACCCATGGGCAGCTAGCCCCTGGTACATACAGTACTGCAACATTTCGTGACACCAGTTTCATATTAATAAACAGGTACAGTATACCTGTACCACAGATAGTGCAAACTGTCAGGAATGCTGTCTTAATGGAAGAATTCTGTGCACAGTGTGCCCAGAATTATTTCACTGTACAGCAGATAGACACATACCGTACTGTGCACTGACTAACTAGGCTACATTGCTATTTAAGACGTCAACAACCAGATTGCTACAACTAGCAGTACTGCAAGTACTGTACAGTATACATGACATTTCATGTACGCATTGTGTACTGTAAGGGTCTGAAAAGGATTTTGTAAACAAGAAGTCAGTGAAATTCTTTCAATTACTAGTGGCCTTTCAAGAAATTTTCTTACTTTTTTACTGTTAGTATGCTATAAGTCAGGGTTGTCCCACCTACGGCCCGCAGGCCACAGTCCGGCCCGCGAAAAGGTTGTGTCCGGCCCGTCAGAAATAATCTGTCTTGCAAAATTATTCAATAGGCAGATAAATTCTTGACAACTTTAGGCTTTGCTGTCCACTATGGCATGCTTACTTTTGAATGAAATAATTCATTTCAAATGTCTGCTACATGTAGCTACACTGGAGTGTTGTCCACAGGGGCGGGTTGAGAATGATTCAGGAGGAATATGAAAAGAAAAACTTTGTCCGAATATTCTGCCCAACACCATCATCTTTTGCTAAAATTTATTTTTTTGTTCAATCAAAAACGAAAATGAATCAGTGTTCCCTACGCGCAATGATTGCATTTTTTTGCCTTGGGCGTCAGGAAAAATTGAAAAAAAAAAATGAGTACAGAATGGGGCCCATCGTCCATCATAACCATTACATGTGGCCCACTGCTGCGAAAGGTTGGGCAACCCTGCTATAGCTATGCAGATGTTTACACATATGGCAACTGTCCAGGGGGTCTGTATGATAAGTAGCAAACAGTCATGGAGAAGTTTCCTGGGTCGATGGGTTAGTTAGTTAAATAGAGTTTTACAGACCAGTTTCTAACCTATTGGTTCAAGTCCCGCTGGCCACGGCCTCAGTTTTTCCAGTTGTGGTTCACTGACTTGTTTTCCCTTCTCCATTGCTTATGCTGATCATCACGCATAATGGCAGTAGGTTCCATTTTTAGAGTCTTTGATATGACTTGACTTGGGAATAGAACCCGGGTCTTCTGCATGAGAGGGGGATGCTCTTACCACCTGGGTTGATGGGGGGTTGTTATCATTGATGTGCCTATGAACTGTTATACTGTACCCAAATCCTCAGACTGCTTTTAAATTTTTTCCTTCTAGGAGATCATGAGGAGAAACTGGATGTTCAAATTGGTCGGAAAGGAAACGTTCCATATTGGGAAGCACAAAGGTGTCATACACATTGATGCTGTCTCTGGATTTGCATATGAATACACCCTGGAGATGGATGGCAAAAGTTTAAAGAAGTTCATAGAACATCGTGCAAAGACTGCCAAAGTCTGGACACCTGAGATTGACGGAGTTGGACACAGAATTGTATTTGGTAAGAAAAGTGTGTCCTCACCAGTGACAGCACTGGGGGGGGGGGAGAGGGAGCATTTCCCCCAGTTGCCCTGCCCTCCCCCCCCCCTCCCCCCAAATTTAGGACAATAGTAGTAAGGTTTACTGAAAAAAACGAAAAATATACCTCCTCCTGAGTCTAACTTTTTCATCGAAAGATATGCTAAAACCTCAGAGCTTCTTGAGGGCAGGACCCCCACTTGCAGGAGTGGTTGCTTTGGGCTCGGTTTTGCGCTGTACCCAGATTTTTTACCCCCAACATTTCCCTTTGCCCCCTACCTTCCTAATATCAACATCCTAGTGCTGCCACTGTTTTACAGTAAAAGAGGGCTCAATTTTGTTACTTAAATTCAGATGATATTTGAATTTTTCTTACTGAAGTCATTTTCAAAGTTTGTGATAGATACATACCATTAAGTGTACTGAGCGTTAGTGGCAGTGGTACAGAGGGAGAGGGTCTGGTCTTGAAAATCATCCCCCAATGAAAAAAGTAGACTGGTGAGTTCCCAGTAATATTTATCACCCATGTGTTCCAAGAAGTATTGTAGAGATCTTGGAGAATTTTAAAGTGGGTGGTACACATATTTTGGATTGTTCCAATGTATGTGCAGCTTTGAACACTCAGGAAGTGCCAAATCTGGCCATCTGGTGATTTGGATGGAAAAAAAATTTTCTTGTACTCACCAGCCCATGGTGATAATCCACTTTGTTTTTTTCAAGTTCCACTTGAATGAGAAACAATATCATATTCCTGCAATACGTGTAGTGATTTGGACCTTACTTTGAATTATTTGGAAGATATTTCAACTTTATTGCAAAATCTGGGAATCACCTGAGCAAGTCCAAACTTTTACACAAATTCATAGCAGACAGCCATCTTGGTGCGCTTTTTCTCACATGTACAGTAGCGACAATGTACTGTGTAGTATGCTCTGTTCATGTATAGGAAGTCCGTGGTCATACTAAAGACTAAAAAGTGGATCCTACTGATAATCACATCGTGCATGATGCTGTTCATCATTGCGTAAGCAATGAAGTAGGCATAACGATCTTGTGCCTAACAACTGGCAAAAAACTGTACTGAAGGCACTGCAAGATTAAACCATTCCATTCTTCCACAACTGATGTACATGTTTTCATTTGTGTTGGTGTGTCATTAAATCTAATCTAACCAACTAGCTATTAAGTAGCTTCCAGGAGCCCTCTGAAATGCTCTGGATTGCCTACTCAATCAACAGTATAAAATACAGCTCAGAATGAAAGCTCTGAAGATGGATTTGCACCAAAAAAAATGATAGGGCCAGGGAGGATTTTTTTTTCAGAAATCAGTGATGAGAGTCAAGTAATTTTGTTTTTTCTTTGACCTAATCTACCTCTGGCTCAGAACCACCTTGCCTTCAATGTAGGACAAGTGTCATTTACAGTAATAGAAGGGTTTAAGGTTTAATCAAGTTTTAGTAGGTTAGAGGTGAACTTATTTTCTACGTATTTTGATGAAATTTGCTCCAAAGTCCAATGAGTGGTTCTCAAGATATGAGCTACAGTAGTAAATTTGTCCCATTTACAATGCACAGTGAACTTAAACCAAGCACATACTGTATGACATCATGTCCTCACATTAATGGACAGTTTTTTTTTATTTTTCTTTAAACTTTACATTCTGTTTTCTCCTCAACAATCAAATATTATCAAAATGTGATTGCGTAAGTGGTATATGAGAACTTTTTCAAACTTTGCATTCCCCATGGGGGTCCTATTCCTATTAACATCAAGGTCAACACAACAGTCTGAAAAAAATAGAGGGAAACAAAGCATTCCTTGTGAATGTGAGGAAGTGATATAATCTCTGCTGCCCTCAAGCTCACTTTGGAACACAAATCCAGTAACTTCATTTGCTGATATCTCCAGAAATACATGTCAGATTTGAATGGAAATTTCACCACACTATGTAAATGTGGTTGCTCTTTTATATGTGAAAATTGAATTTTTGCTTAAACTTTCCTGTTTAGAGTCTGTAGGATCTGTACTCACGGAATGGTCAAGTGGTTTGAGCATCTCACTTGAAGCCAGAAGGTCTGTAGTTCAACCCTTGGCCAGTTCATAGACCTATTTCCAAATAGCAATTACAAAGGATTGTGGGATAGAGTTTTGGTGTTTGTCTTTTTTGTCAATGGCATTTAACCGTGGTGAAAATTGACGTACACCCAAAACTCTATCCCACAATTTATTGTAATTTCTATTTGGAAATAGGTCTTTACCAAAGACTTTAAAAATGGAAGCTACCTACTATCCTTGTACTTGGTGCTCAGTATAACCAAAGCAGTCAGGAAAACAAGCCAGTGAGCCACATCTCGGAAAAAGGCTGTGACCAGCCCAATTTACTGTAAGCCAATTCGTTAGAAACTAAGTCATAAAATCTCATCTAACTAACATGTGTTGTTTTGTGGTGAAACTTGAGCATCTTCTCTCTGACTCAATGACATTTAATTAACATTTTACAATTTTTATGAAATATGATGTATGCCGCTTCACTTTCTTTTGTTTTTAGAAAAAGATTCAATGATGGTTTGGTGTGATGGACAAGTGTTGGATACTGCGGTAAGTCGATAACTAAGATTGGTAATTAGACTTCACATACCCACATCTTGAAAATTGTCAGGATACTGGAAACTTAACATGTACGCACTGGTACCCAACTATGCAGAAAAGAACAGAAACTTGGTAGCCATTGGCTCTTTCAAGGGAAAAATTGCATTTAAAATGCTCTAAAATAGCAATAAAAGTAAATAGCTCTAGTCATTATCAAATCAGTCAGTCTCAACAATAAACCCCAGCAATAACTTCATATCCTCAAAATATTATGCACAAGAAGAGCTATGGAAGTTGCATCTTTCGAAATGTTGAAAGTTTGTGTGAACAAATTATTCCCAAGTAACAAACAACTGAATTTCTATCTGAGGAAAACATATTTCTTGAAAAGAAGGCTACCGTTTTTAATTATTTATCACTCTTTGCCAATAAATGTTGGTTGCATAACTACGTAGCAGATACATTTGATTTTCTTGCAGGAAAATTCATTTTTTTTGAAGCCATTGGCAATAGTTGTGGCATTTTCTACAGCTATATCTCACAGTTTCTTTCATTTATCTCTGCAAAGTAACTTTCATAACATTTAAGGACTTTATTGCATATTCAAGGTAAACCAAGCAGTTACTACTACCAGTAAATTTCTCATTTGAGGAGAAAAAATATTGTCACATGACTCTCAATAGCCAATCATGAAACAGGATAGTCTTCTACACTACTTCAAACTGCTCTTGCCCTTTAAGTTTTTTAAAAGATCATGTAAAAGGGCATACAAAGTCTGTATATATCATATTAAAGTTTGTTTTCTTGTTTTGAAAGGTCAAATGTTTTATGTACAGCATTCCATAAGCATAAGGTATTGGGCTCACATTTTGTAATCAGATTTATTGTATGACTCCTTTCCCCGAAATCAACACAAGGACCTGTCACTTTAAACTGCCCCAAGAGTAGAGCAACAGGATACATGCATTCATTGGCATGTATCACTTTATCAATTGCAGAATAAATAGACCAACAGAGAGGCGTGTTTTTTACTTCTAATATAGGTCATTATATTCTTCATGACTTCAGTCAGTGACATTTAGGTAGAACCTTTCATTTCCAAAATTAGGCTTTTCACAGCAACTGATTATGGGCATGTCTGGTGAACATGTGGATCTCAGAATTGTCAAGGTAACAAGGAAAATAGAAATCGAAACTTTTGTTGCTGAGAATAGAATCAAGTTTCCAAGTAAAATATAATTCAGACCAAGATACAATTTAAAAAAGAGTAAAAGCTGTCCTTTCTTTCCCCAATGGCTTTGCAACACTGCGTTGCGTAGCTACAGTACAGGGGTGGTTTTGGAGGTTAGAACACCCCCATGACCCAACCTTGCAATGCAAAAAATACCTAAATAGCAGTTTTTCCTCTCTATCCTTGGACTTTTCCACACAGACACCAAAACCCCCCCATGACACAATCCTGGCTATGTGCCTGTTGCATGGTATACCCTCAGAGGATTTGCTAAGTCATGGAAAGCATTTCTAATGAGGAGATTTGATCACAGTGTATTAAGTGGTAAATGTGTATACTTGAAAGACAAACATGACACTTTGTTTTTCTCAAAACTTAAAGGGATTCTTTGTGTTTCACAAAAAGGAAATATGTAGGGTTCTTTGTTAATCATGGTTGGAATCTTTCATAATTTGATGAGCCATGACAATAAAAGTGCTCAAATTTAGAGAACAGGTCTCAAAATACTGAAAGGTTTGCAAGCTCTTTTGAGAAATGCTTCCTAATTATAAGTTGCTTAAGCCACGCCTATCCGAGTCAAATGAATATTCAATATGTCATATGAGCAGTAAGTGTACTGTAGGTCCTACACAGTTATTGTGGTATTGGCACATGGAATTGGAAATTATACTACAGTACCTTGCTCATTTAAAGCCTAGATATAGATAACGAATTACTGGTAAGCAAGTCTTCCTGCTTTCTGATTCAAAATGAGAGACTATGTTGGTTGAATACCAACTGAGTATTCCTATACATTGCATTTAGTGACTAAATAAAATATTAAGTTTACTTACATGTACGTGTCAGTTCCTTGTGAAAAAAGTGGTGTTTGGGGTATTTAGATGTGGTCTTCCCCAACTGAGAGTTGTCACTATGCCCTTTCTAACACTTATGTCACAAGATTACAAGAAATATTCAACTTGCACAGTAATGATACTTCGAACATTAAAACAACAGTCCATGTCTCACATTTCATGAACCAAACTGTTTCCTGTGTGAAGAATTTGAATCACCCACACTGATACTGAGGCTTTTGTGTTACTGTAACCTTGAGAGTACCCAAGCTCAGATAGTATTTGGACGTTTACTATGTAGCGATTGACAGTCCTGTGGATTGTTAGAATAGTTTTGAAAAACACCGGTTTTCTCTTCGAGTTTCCTTCATTATGTTTTCACATTAGAGCCAATGAAGGTCTAGTAGTAGAATCGAGCATAGTCGTTTGCATAACAAGCCAAGTGTTATAGTGGTATTAGCATTACCACCTCTGGTACAGTGCTCGTTCTGTGTTTTTGTTGTTTTGATGTATTGAATATTCATATATAAGTGCACTCTTATTGGTAGGGTTACTGACCGGTACAGATGAAGTGGGATAGAGTTTGTTGATGCATGTTGTCCATTTTTTGTATTTTTTGTCATTATTTTTATGGAAATTGAGCAAAATTTGGCAGGAATTTCACATTGAGGATTGTTTATTCACCTCATTGTTCGCATGGGCTGTTTAAATGTTCTGTGAAAAGGCTGGTCAGAATGATTTAATGTATTTCCCTTTTGTCAAACACAAAGTGTGCATGACTCTTTGAAAGGGGAAGAGGTCAAATTTTTCTTGAGTTAACAATAGCAGGATTCTAGCCAGAAAAAAAATCAAACCGGGTGGCTGTTAATCTACATTGAATCATTCTCACGTGATGTTGGCCATATATCTCAAGATCTAAATGACATAATCTGTAGTCAGTTGCATGATTTTTAGTTATTTCCAATATCAGTACAGTCATTCAATTGAATGTTATGTATCTGATACTGTGTAGCCTATGTTTAAAGTTTGAGTGTGATGAAATTCAAACTGGGCAGTGAAATTTCAAACTGGGTGCTGACTTAAGAAAGTAAATTCAAATAGGGATGCACCGGATATCCGGTCCGGCCGGATTATCCGGCCGGATAGTGAAAAAATATCCGGTTCCTGTTCCGGCCGGATTTAAAAAAAATCCGGCCGGAACCGGATTTTCTGTAAACTTGGGTAGCATTATGTACATGATCTGAGTTAAAGCAAACAGGAAAACTGCAGTAACTGTCTCAGAATTAATTTAAAGTTCATAAATTATAGCTTGTCAGTGCATGTTACAGTATATAACATTTGAACACCTTTATTTAACCCTTAAAAATGACTGAATCAAACAGGCAGCAAAGTTTTTAAGTAACTGATAAACATGTAGTTATAAAAGTAACTGATTTACATGTACATGTAACAAATATGGCTTCAAATTCTTCCAGCTGTGTGAAATAAACTGAATGGATGAAAAGACCTTTCATGCAATTTAAATAAGTCTACTGCAGTGCACAGTAGTACTGTACAAAATGGATAATCCATATTACAGTTGTACCTGAGTCACATCATTCAAGGCAGTGTATCAGTTTAATTCCATTGGGTTGTCTATGAAATATACACTTGAACACTTCACTTTACTTTTCTTTACTTTTTAACACTTACTTGCCCATTAAAGTTGTGTAGTACAAGCAGGAAATGTGTTTCATCTTGAATTTCAGAAGACATTACTCATTACAAATTAAAGTTGCCTATGGGGTCAATATTAATGTTTTCTGTCCCTAATAATTCATCACACACACTTAAGTATACACAATATGATTAATGTTCAACCGATCATCTGTTAATTGACATCTAGCCAATTATTCCATCATTGGTAAATGATCGGCATTGGTAAATTTCTGCCATTCAACCGATCATTGCCACCGATTATTAGCAAACTGGAAAAAAGGGGCTAAATATACTTGAAAAAGGGCTCTTAGTTTCGTTAAAATCCCTGTAAATACTCCATCCATTAACTTCCTGCCAAAACGAGATGCATTGATAATCACAAACGTATAAATTTAATCGGCCTGCCATGGGAATGATTGTTTGATATTGTCCGCTATAACCCATTTGTTTTACCTGAAATTAGATTTAGAATTGCATTCAAGGTGTATTCCTTGCTGTCTCTCAGAAAGCGCCAAGTAAGTTGCTGTACAAACTGTTCTGCACAATACGCATAGAACAGACTGGCTTATATAGCCAGCTAGCAAAGCCGGGCGAGTTTCATGCTAAATTCACATAGCAACGGCACCACAAATATCTGCCTATGTGGATTATGTGGGGATCTGACTTTCTTGCATTTCAGTTGCAGATTCTTTTAAAACAAGACATAAGTTTGGGAAGAGAACTGCTAAAAATATACAGGGATATTTACATCTGAAAAGAACCATAAGATACATTAATCGGGTGCAATTGTTTTGCTGCCCAAAACTGCTAAGATTATTATGATTGCTCTACATGGGGTCGGTTAAGACGGGAGCTCGAGAGTTGTAGCTACAGTACATTAAAGCAACTACAATCCAGTACAGTAAAAGAATAGAAATGGCCCGACATGATTGGGGGATGAAAACTAGACAGAGCATGATGTTGGCCTTAGAACTAAATTATCAAAGGGCATATGACATCCACTGCAAACAATTCTATTGTATTAACAGTTGAATTGTATCTTCACTTTTGAATTGTAAATATTACCCCTATAAAAATGATATTCCGTTTGTGAAACGAACGGAACTACGTGTATTCCCAGTATTTTCTATCCTAAACTGGTTATGATATACACAATGTGCACGAAGCAAGGGACACCTACTATAGAGACAAACATGTGATTTCCCTCTTTCTAATAATCGGTAATTGGCATCGGGCCGATTGTTTAATTAATTAATCGGTAATTGGGTATTACCGATTATAGCATAATCGGTGGACCACTAAATATGTTATCAAACATACAGTATAATACGTAATGTCAAATTGTGTGACATACAGTATCTCTGCCAAAAAAATTATTAATGATAAATGTGCTTCAGTTTTTTGAGATCATGGCATGTTTAAATACTAGAAATGGTGTATAAAACAATGGTGCTGTGCATAGTTAAAAACCTTAACCCTTGTCTTTTTACAGTACATATGAGCTTTCCATTCAGTAATCACTATCCAAGGACTCTCTTTGCCAAGTATTACTGGTCTACATAATTTGTACAATATTTTGAACAAGTGGAGATGTACTCCAGTTCAAAAAGAACAAAGTGACATGCAAAACAACTTTCAAGATTCCCTCAGGAGTTTTCTCTACAAATACTCACTTAAGGAGGGAAAATACAAAGAGCTCTTACTTGCCCTGCTTTGCAACAGTTTTGCTGTACTTCTGCAGGAACAGTTTTTCATGCCTTTTTTCTACTACTGTATATGGCAATTTTTGGTTAAAAAATAAGTTAAATACTGTACACTTGTACAACACTTGAAGACAAATTTATAGACATTTCCCATTAGTCCTTCACAAACATTACATCACAAAGCAGAAAACTCCTATCCCAGGGTTTCTCTGCTTTTCTGAATTTCACATTATTCATCTGCATTGCAAAAATCCGGTTCCGGCCGGATTTCAAGTTGGTTCCGGCAAAATCCGGTTCCGGCCGGATCCAAAATTTTGGTTCCGGTGCATCCCTAAATTCAAACTGGGTGCAGCACCCAGTTTAAATGGCCTGGCTAGAACCCTGAATAGAGTGCTTTTCTATAACATCACAATTAAGCCACACCCACTTCCGGGCAAAAACCTTCAGTGTTTTAGTGTAATAGTCACACTGGGTCATTACAGTAGCTGCTTCTCAGCTAGCTACAATAGGTACCTAGCATATTTGTCTTAGTTCTTGCCTGTCACAATGGGGGAGGCTTGTGATGTCAGTCAGAGCACTCTATACTATGGTTGGGCGGTATACCGGTACTGCTGTCAATACCGGTACTAGAGGTACAGGTAATCAAAATACCGAAGATATTTGGTGTGTTCCTAATACCGGTTCTTGAAAAAAAATACCGGTACTCATTATGTTTGCCGACAAAAATAACTGTTAGGATGTGTAGATGATTAAAATATTTACACAAACATTTAGCACAGAGGTTCTTGCACGGTAATTAACCCAATCAAATGCCCAGATTCATTAATGTGCAGGATAAAATGGGGGCCATGAGTGGCCTAGGTTCCTTCCACCCGACTTCCCTACCAGAGAGTTGAGAACCAGTACTGCCTCAATACCGGTTCTGTGTGTTTAACAATATCGGTACCAATATTTTCGTGGTACTGCCCAACCCTACTCTATACTGTTGTTAATAGTAAGTCCCAGTTTGTTTTAGTTTCAATTCTTGCTTCACTTGCATTTTAGGGAGAATTCGTAGATGACGGCACAGAGACGCACTTTGAAGTTGGTGGTAAAAGTTGCTGTATCAAGGCTGTGAGCAGCGGTAAACGGAGGGAGGGGATCATCCATTCACTCCTTGTTGAAGACAGAGAAATTCCAGAAGCTATAGAATGATGCAGGGGCAAAATTTGAAATCTACAATGCTGCGTTCTTTTCCAAATCTCGTCCAGAGTCTGGCCAAGGTATTTTGTTCCAGTGAAAGGAGTAATCGGGAGTCCCTTAATAATAAGCCACTTTGTTAATTCATCTGGGCTTTGCACATGCACACATCCCTAAAGTTGTTGAGATATTACCAAAACACTCCTGCACCTACAAAGCATGTTCCAACATTTTTCTAGTTTACTTGAAAATTTTGTAGGATACTTCTTTTTAATCCATCGATAGGATGGATGTTAATTGCATATTTGTGCAGTGGGCTGTATCTAAATTGCCATTGGTGTAAAAATTTGCATTTTAATGTCTTAAGGTAGGACCTTGAATCTTATTTATTGTTTAGTTGGAGGATACACTTAGAAATGATGTTTAGTGTTGTATGCATATACTGCACGGAAACAAGTAGCCTGTTGTAAGCAGGCTATTGTGTTTGCGTTTCAACTTCTACATTCAAATATCAAAGATCCTACTTTCTCTACTATAAATAATACTATGAGCCTTTCAACGGCTTTACTGTTGAACAGCCCATGTTTCCAACTAAGTTACATGGCATACCTACGGTATACAATAGCCTGCCAACTTTCTAGCAAATCTCATTTACGACCACCAAATATGACGTCACGACAAAAATTAAAATACTAAATTATATCTCGCGTAATAGGTAATATTTATGCATCGACCGTATGGCCTGGTACATATTTTCCACCTGCAAAAGCTAATTAGGTTGTTTGACGTTCGTTGTATCAGTTGTATGTACCAAAATACACTATTCATACTTGTTTCGTGCACCACGTGACCATCTCATGTTTACTAATTCGTCCCTCAAAATGCGGGATTCCTGTAAATGGAAACTGGACGAAGGTTTGCAGACTCTGTATATTATACTGTTTAGAGAGGTGTATTATGATTTTGAGAGAGTGCCATCTTTCCTCTACTACAGAGTCTGCTCCGCAGGCTAGGAAACAAGGGAATACACAACACTAGTGCCCAGCTTGGTTTATGTATCCCACACTTTGCCACACAATTCCATATGGCAAGAAATTACTGAACTCGCTTGCTAAATTTCCATCCCTTATGAGAATGGAATGGAAATAGAAACATTTCCTGGTACTGCAATGAAAGTATTTAGTATTCACTACATTTCCAGTGATGCACAAGATTTTAAGATAAAAATATAAATCCAAAAATTTGTTTGCACCAGGTCAATCTTTTTGGGGATGTCAAGTGTTGGTAGTCTTGATAATGTAAGTTATTTTTCTGGAGGAGTTAGTGTCCTGAAATCTTTAGCAGAACAAGTCCAACCCAACAAGGTCAAATCTTCCTTGGGACAGAGTTGTAACGAGTCACCCAATTTTGCGGTCGAGTCCTTTGCTACTTTTAGTGTGACTCGAGTCGATTCAATGACTCGAGGCAATGTACTATTTCTATGAGGTAAATCATGATGCAATTCCTCAAGTCATTTTGCTTTTGGAAATTTGTGACTCTTTACAACTCTGCCTGAAGAGACTGTTGTATGATTATGCAGTATTTATTTGAGATCACAAAAGGTTGAGAATTATGGTGTCTGGTCAAAAGTTCATGGCATTCATAACAATGATCACTTTTTGAGTATGAATTTGAAGTTAATTTCCAGTTTGTCATTGGTCACCTCGTGATTGAATTGTCACAAAGTTTCTGTTCTGTTGTGTTGTCTTAAATTTCAAAGGAGGTAGGCTTGTTAAAAAAATATATATTTGGCCTCCTATAAATTAATTAGGACAGCTGCACTGCAAGGCTGCAAAAAAATATATACATTTTTATTTAAGAAAAGCCATAAAAACAGCACCAAATGTTGTCAAATTTTGATGCTGCAAAGAAAAGTACTTGTTGTTGTATTTTGGTTTAAGAGCAGGTACTGCATTGTTTCTTACTTATTGTTAATGTATGGTCTTATTGTACGCTGATAAAAGAAAGTAGTTACACATCCAATGAGATTAAAATTTACAGATTACATTGAAAATTTACAGATTACATTGACGGCTTTGTCACTGCTCTAAGAGCCTTTTGGCTTCAAGATTCTGGATCTGGAAGGGTACTTTACAGTAATCAAAGTGAAAACAAAGTGCAGGGGTCCTCAATATCTGTAATATTTTGGGAGTTCCAGTCTACAATGTTTATGCACTTATCAGTTGCAACCCCAACCCCCATAGACCCAGGGATGGTGGGGATTTGGCTGGAGACATCTCAGTAATTTTGTCCCCACAGGGCTGGGATTTCACACATTCTGAAAAGCCAGAGAAATCGGGTGGGGCATTTACTTGTGGTATTCATAGTGCCTGACAGCCAGGTGTGGAGACTTGACTGAGGATTTACCCTCAATCAATGCCCCACCCTGTGAGGCTCTGCCTGAGGGTTTACCAATTTCAAATTAAGTTCCTGGCCAAGACCCAACCATCCTCAGGTCTAGGGGAAGGTCAGGGTTGCAGTTGATTAATACATTACAGGGAAAGAAACTATTTGTAACTGTCCTTGTTGCTTTGTGCATTTATCAATGATGGTACCTTCAAGTACATTCTGCTGTACATTCTGCCAGGTACAACATTTTGTTAATCTAAAATAATTTTTGTTATTAGATCTTTGTGTGTTATCCCCAGTAGTAAAACTCTCTATGTCAGTATGGGTTTTTGATGCTGTAAAGGAACAACAGAACCCCACCCCACCCCTCACTCCGCCCCCCCCCCCAAAAAAAAATAATAAAATGCCCAAAAGGCTAGTGTGGGACGTCATTCATACAATAATCTATGTTTTTGAAACTGAAGTACAGTTTTTAGGAAGTTAGCATTTAAACAATTACAAATTCACTTAGTGTGATTACTGAATATACGAGCTTTTGACTATTAACAATTCATCTGTATAAAGGGTACATAAATACAAAGAAAACCCTTCATTAATTGGCAAAACTGATACCTAGAAGATGGTATCAGCACCATCATACAAAGCATTTATACACATATCTGCATGGATGACTTATAGGTCAGTTTATGTGAAATTGCTTTTCAAAGAGATCAGTTGTAAGATCTCATGTTTAGTTCTTGCAGCATTGTAGCCTGTGCAGTAGTCATTTGTTTAATACTGTTTTCTGCGTCAGTCATTTTGTTTTCCCTATCCTATTTGTCCTCTGTATTGATTTTGTTGAATATTTTGAGTCACTTACAATCACTGCAATAAGCATTCTCTACAGACCGTAAAATGTCATGAAATGCCAAAGACCAGTTGGGTTAGGGTTACCATAGCAACTAATCTACCAATACAGAAAAAAAAGAGAAAATCAGTTTTTATTAGAGACATTCCTTTGTATTCCTGTTTTCTTTCTTTTTTTTTCATTTTTATATTCCCATTGTACTTCAAGAAAAGTATTTTGAGAGAGTTGAAGGAGGAAGTGCAATCACCTGAACGGGAAGTAGTATTACACTCTGTTGTTTCATGAATGATCCTTGAGAGTCCTTTGACAACATTTTCTCCTCAAATGTGAAATTGACTAGGAATAACTGCTAGGTTTACCTTGAACATACAATATTGAAGTCATAAAATATTATGAAAGGTATTTTGAGGAGAAAAAAGAAGAAAATTGTGTGTGACTCAGCTGGTGCATCAAAGTAAAATTGGGGCGACTGTCCTTTCCCTTTAAAAGAATTATGCCAAAGATGAGTTCACCTTGTAAAGTATTTAGTAAAAGCAAAATTTGCACTACCTCTTCACAGACACAAAAAGTTTAAATCCATGCAAGATATTCCCCTTTTTTTTCAATTTATTGATGCTTTTTCTTTATTAAAATTTTAATTCATAATTGTGTATTCTTTATTTTTAGACTTTGAGCCTATATTTTGAATCAAGGGCATTTATTAAAAGGCTGAAAAAATATTTAGTATCAATTCATCATATGTGCAGTGGAGACTTATAGTAGGTAAAGGGATGTGTGAGAACCAGGGTTGTCACCAGACCATTTTGAGAGCCGGGTAAATTGTGATCACTATACTGGGGGAGTGGTCTAAGGGGTAGGTGTATCCCCCTCCACTTTGACAAATCATTGGATAGAGAATGTTTTCAAAAAAAAGACAAGAAAATTTTCACTCAATTCTAACAAAATCTAAGAATTTTATTCAGTAAGGCTAAGAAATTTGTGCCGGGCACTGATACTGAAATTGATAGCTAGCATTGTGCAGAGATTTTTGGAGCTTGGTACTGTAGCACAGCCCTGCAACGCCTGGTGTGGTGACAACCATAGTGAGGACTGTTGCATCAAGTGTTACACCATGTCTAAAGCCAAGGGTCTTGATTCGTGTCCAACACTTAAAGTACAGTACAGTACAGTGCAGTAATTATGTATACTTGAATTATAGTTCGCTTTTCCCTACGTTTTAATCCTAAGTTTATCAAACATGTGAACGCTATTGATCTGACGAAAACTTTTTATGTTAACCATACATTTTGTTAGCAATTTCCGTCCACTTAGTTTGCATACATTAGCACTGCAATGTGTTATTAGGGAAATAGATAATTTGATCCACTTTGAAGTTTATAAGCATTTAATGTACTTACTAAGGGACATTGAAAACACAATTTGAATTCAATCTGTGATACAATCACAAGAATTACAGCAATGAATATGGCCAATGTTGTCAAATAAGGCTCCATACATTTTTATCTGCAAATCTACTTGTGGCTTCACCAGGAAGCTCCAAAAGTGGTTGAGGATTAGGAGACATAAGGGGAAGGCAGAACGTTTTAGGGGGAGGTGTAAAGGTTTGCAAATAGTCGCTGCGAACTGTGTACCATTGTATGTCAGTGGTCTTCCCAGCAATGATGTGGAAAAGATTGTGACTAAGGGACAATTGCCTTCCTCCCCCATGATCCCTTTCCCATTGGCGTGTACAGGTCTGCTTTCTTAAAGGTAGGGTTTTAAACAAAATGATATTTTTGAAATGTACATAATTCTGGTATAATTTTCTTGTGTTTTTGATGTGTGGTATGGAGATGATATGAACATGTAAATTACAACCCTAAGGTAAATCGAAGGTAGCAGTCCTGAGTAATCACCTCCTAAACTTGAAGAGCAATGTATTCTTTGATCTATTGTTCTGACCTTGAAATAAATAGCCCCAAAACATGGGTACCCTTTGAGGGGACTTTGGGGTGTGTAAAATGTTGGTAGAAATTTTTCTCTTTTTGTCTTCATATTACCATGACAATTTGCAGTAGAATTACCATGACAATTGTTTCTGAAATTTAAAAATATGATGTCATGCAGCCTTGCACTGTCACTATTGGTTGAGGATGAAGACTGCATCTTCTGTTAAAGAGTTTGCTTGAGTACGTAAGCAACCTTCTGGAAAATCTTAAAGCTTTATTATTTCTTCAAGCCCATAGAACATCAGTACAGTGTTGTGAAATAGGCAATATCTGTGAAATAGTTACAGTTCCGTAGAACTATGAGAATTCAAGTTGTCATTGCATTAGCAAGTTTAGGCTAGTAGTTGAATTTAAAAAATTGGCTTATACATGACAAAGTTATCACTAGTTTAGGTATTACAACGGTCTGGAAAGTGGATGGGCGGTTAGGCGAGGAGCATCACATTGGATATAATTTCTGGTTTAAAGGGCAGGGGCAGTCACCCCAATTTGAAGTGGTGTAGTAGACTGCATTGTTTCATGATTGGCTCTTGAGAGTCATGTGACAATTTTTTTTCTCCTCGAATGTGGACTTTACTAGGATTTATTGCTTTGTTTACATTTAACTGCAATGTTAAAGTCCTAAAATATTATTAAAGATATTTTGAGGAGAAATAGGAAGAAAATTGTGAGATTTAGCTGTTGCTTCCAAATAAGTTGGAGGTGACTGCTCTTGCCCTTTAAGACACAAAGTAAATTTTGTACTTGCTCGAAAAATTAATACAAAAGTGGTGAAATTGTCTGCCATAGGGGAATGTCTTTCACATTTATGTAAAAATAGGGTATTTGTGTGAAAATGGACTGAAATGAATAGTCCAGAGCCAGATTTATTTTTGATATGGTAAAGACGAACATAATCTTACAAAAAAGCTGTGTGTTTGGAACTCTCTGACCACAGGTTCACACATCTTTTCTTGTCTTCAGTTTGGAGTCACAGGTTTTGCCTCAAAATTCTTTGTCAATATTAGTTCTAATTGCCATAGGTTTTGCCACTCAAACTTATGGCAAACCTGTGAAAAATTGAGGCAACTGGCAAACCTGTGTCAGTTTGACAGGAAGACACATGTTTCCATGCAAACCCCTGCAAAAACCAGTGTCAGGAACATGTCAAAACCTGTGGATTCGGAACTAATGTTCACACTATTGACTCGTTTTTTTTTTTTTTTGGGGGGGGGGGAGTATATTTTAAGCTCTATTGTGAAAGTTTTATCCATTTTTTCTTTACGGTTCTCAAGATATTACCAATTGAAGCTGACATATTTTCAGTAACAAGTGAACTTAAAATAAACAGGTGTGATTGCTGTCCAATTTATTTTTCTTGATTTTTCATCCTATAAGTTTGACCTTAGTTGAATCGATGATGGATGTTATCTTGAGCCATATAAAGTTTTTAAAATGTCATTGCCCAGGATGAATGTAACTTATGGTATCGATATATCAAAGTTCATTTGCGTAAAAATAATGGAATATTACAAAGGGAAACGTAGCATTGGCCAACAGTATGAATTTATGATATCACACCTGTTTGCTTCAAGGTCACTTTTTTAGAAAGTGTGTCATGTTCAGTTGTCAATATCTTGAGAACTGAAATGGGAAATGCATGAAATTTTCATCAGAATGCTAAGAATTTGTTCCTCATTAACATTTCAAAATTTAGTTTGGCTCTGGACTATTCTTTTAAATTTACTAATTCAACGGAAACACCTTCCACGTTTACCACTGAATCCTCGGGTAGCTGCCATTATATACAAAATGTACGTAAAATTACTAAGTTTACCATGCATATTGTTGGAAATGTCCTCAATACTTATCATTTAGTATGTTTCTGCCTCCAGTCGTTTCAAGTTGTTTTTACTGCCTGAACTACCGATTGTTATTCTTTTGTAATTTATTTTGTCATCTTGACCTTTGAACTGTAATTGTATTGTTGTGTGTTTGATGACCCAGAGACTATTCTGCATTCAGTGAAATAATCACCTTGTTCGCTATCATTTACCTTGCACATATTTATAGTATATATACTGATCATACTCTTTTAATTTATTTGGTTTGAATAACAAAAGCTCTTTTCGTGGAAAGTGTGAAATACACATCATCGAATTTAATAATTGAGCGCGTGTCCTTTTCTCTCATTCCCTTGTCTTTTCTAACAGGTTAAAGGCAACAATGCGTCATCTCAAACCACAATTTCACCTGCGATCTGCAGTAATTCTCACGTAAATAAATTGTTCAAATCCGCATCGTATAAATAACCGAACATTTTTATGCCTTTGATTTATTTTTGTTTATTTCAACTTTGCCTAAAAGAGGGTAAAATTTCGGTTAGTCAGAGCTAATTCTTCCCCGAGGTCCTCAATTACAGAGTGTACAAAAATACATATAAAATAAAAAAAAAAGATAAAAAAACGAAATATTAGAAAACTTAAACAAGTGAAACTTGAAATGTAAAAACCTTGTAACTTAGAAAATAAATTTGCCCAGACTGTCTTTCAGCATGTGTCGGTAAAAGCACAGTTGCCTAAGACTCAACCTCATCCAAATGCAATATCGGTTTATTGATTCAGAACATAACCCAGTTGAGTAAACAAGGTCCAAATTGTGATCAGAACTTCTCGGTACATTCTGTACCATATGAGCTAATTTTTTTAATCTGATGTCTATCAAAGATCTGTGCAAGTTGAAAACTTCTCAGTAGGCCTGCTACAAAATTTGTAGTTTGACGTGAGAATTGACGACCGTTAAATCGAGACACGTAAATTACAAATTTTAATTGAAAAATTTGGATCCTTTTGTAACGGACATGCTCAGTTCCTGTAATAGATTACATAGTATTAAAAGGATATTTAATATAATATTGTACCCGTACTTAAAATTCAGCTTAAATGCAGCTTTGGGAAACGTTTTTCGACACAGTTGAATACACTAGAAAATACATAGCAAAACTCAATCCCACGATGCATTGAAAAGAACTAAAGTCGGCGCAAACAGAAAGGGAGCACACCACCATTAATTTCTCCATTGACTTACACACTATTTTGCCTTCATAAAATGTCCCCTGCAGCCCAGTCAAAGTTTACACACCACTAAGGCTACCCCTCACATGAAAGCCAGTGAGTTGGCCAATCATGGCATCACAAATTCACCATAGCATGACCGTTTATATTCTGAGATACAAGGGGATGAAGTTTTGGGTCTGTAAACCCTACCCTATTAATCCGCAAGGTGACGGAAATAACGTCTTTTTCACACCAAATTTTTAAACAGTCTAAATCACCTTCAATTCTTCCCAATTTGGCAACACTCACACATTAACACGTCCCCTTTCATATCCAAAACAAAACAACCACATCTGATTACCTTAACTTGAGCAATTCACACTTAGAGAGGACCTAAAATTGACGGTGTACTTTGGAACTACTTTTCCCGGCAAGGCCGTTCTGCTAATGGTGATGTGCTACCAGAAATAATCCCCTATCAGCGGTTATATCCTGCAGTGCACGTTTCAAGATGATGTGAAAGTTGCAGTATCACTGGTCGAAGTAAGTGCCTGACCGACTGCATGTCAAGTGGTCAGAACATCCAATTTGTATAGTCGGAAGGTCTAAACTCTGAGCCTCGACTCCTGGCTGGGTCATACCGTCATACCGCAGACCTACAGCTATTGTGCATAGTGTTCAGCATAGGCAATGGAGTAGGGGAAACAAACCATCGAGTCACAACTGAAAAAAGGCCGTGATCGGCTTGACTTAAAGTTAAAGAGCAGTCCCCAAACTTAATTTGCAGAAAAAACTTAAAACACAATTTTCATCTTATTTCTCTTCAAAGTATCTTTTCCTTACATTCGATGACTTGACCATTGCATATTTAAGGTAAACCAAGCAGTTGTTCCTGGTAAATTTCACATTTGAAGAGAAAAAACCTTGTCACATGACTCCCGACAGCCAATCATGAAACTAGACAGTCTACTACACTTCTTCAATTTTGGATGACTGCTCTTGCCCTTTAAACCAACTGGTTAGAAACTGTGCCGTAAAACTGCATCTAACATAACCTTACCTTAGTAAGCTTGAGCCAATTATTCACCGAGAAACTTTAAGTAGTAAATTTCTTCCCTTTAAGTCATTCTGATGAAAAATGTCTACGCTCTTTGAAGGTATAGATAAGAGTTTATGTTTTAAATATCACGAGTGCGGCAATATCCCGCTTTATCGTTTATGATGCTTCAGTTAGATGAAAGTTTGCAAATATATATGCCTACTGCATTAGATGTGTATGTCCCAAGCTATCTGGTTATAGGGCCCAGACTGACCGTATTTAAACTCTAATAAACGTGTTTAGCAACGAAACACTTATTTTTTCCCCACTTTTAAAACACGTGTTATTTCTAAACATGTTAGTTATTAGCATTCATAACCATTAAAGGTTTAGCAATTGAACGTGTTTAAAAGCAAAAAATGGGATTAAACACGTATGTTTAGCATCTAAATATGGACAACGTGGCGGCAAAAAGTGTTTAGAAAATCGTTTAATTCCTAAGCACCCTTTTAGACTGCACTTTTTAAAAAAAAAATTAAAAATTTAAAGAACCAATGCAAAAGAGTCTTGTTTGTTGTTCCTCCTTTTTATCGGAAACTTCCGGTTCAATGAACACCCTCATTTCCACTCTCTAGTGTCTCCCTTTTCTCGTTATTTTTGATACGTAATAGTTAATTGACGTAATAGAATGTCTTTAATTTAAAAGGTCGCATGACCCTTTTTCCCCTTTCCTATCAATTTTACGGGTGACGGCTATTATAATCTAGTTATTGACATTGTAAATGAGCCGTATCGAAATTAGGCCTATTTGCATCCAAGAAACGAGAAAAAGGTTTATCTGACATGAATTCACAAGTCCTCGGGGTTTGTATTTCGTGGCGAAACTCTACGTGCTGGATTTCTCAAAAAGAATTTTTATTTTGTATAACATTCATTGCAAAACTACAAGTGACGAAGGGGTTAGCTACCTAACTTCCAAGCCAATTGATAGTGATCTTTTGACGCAAGTGAAAAAAAAAAATTCAGGATGTTGCTGACTTTATAACCAGTCTGTGTTGTGCAGTGACTTTGACCCCGTGTCAGTTGTAGTTCTGGCACCTACTTTCATTTAAGCAATAATCCTAGCAAAGTTCAAAGATTGGAATCGAAATATTCATGCCAAGAAATAAAACAGAAGTTACAATTATTTCGGCATAGGCCACCAACAACTCCGATCGGCTGGATTATGGATGCCACCCCCACTTCCACTTCCCACCAACACAATTTTTCCAGAACTTAAAAAAGTTAAACTTAACAAAACGAGGAATAAGGAAATAAGACAAGACCAGAGAAATCATCAGAAAATTTTCAACAGGCCACGATGATAACATTTTGCAAGGTTAAATGGTACTAATAGCTTTTTCTCGTAATGGCAAACAAATGACTTGTTGGATTTGGAAAGTTATTTAACTGCAAATGTATTTAGCCTGATTATAGCATGAACGGTCTACGAACACTGTCAATGAGTCATTATACCTGCCTGTCCTGTGTGAAAACTAGAGTATTGAAATGCTAAAAGTCGCAATGTCATTCCATTTCAAGGCTTATGCAATCACCACGACTTAAATGAGTGTAGTAGACAGCTGTGTTTCATGATTGGCTCAGAAGGATCATGGTGTAACGGCAATGTTTTTCTCAATTGTGAAATTTATTTGGTTTACATTGATTATGTAATATTGAAGTCCTAAAACATAACGAAAGATACTTTGAATAGAAACAAGAAAAGTGTAAAATTTTCTGTTGCTTAAAAATAAGTTTTGGGCGGCTGCTATGACCCTATAAAATCCAAAACTCGAGGATTCCTTTGAGAGCCTGAACATCTGATACTCATCATTCTTTTAACCTCATGTAAATATAGCTGTCCCTAGAGTTAATCTTGTTTTTATCAAAATTCAGGGAATTAAGATTATTCTCATTTCCTGTCACATGGGCTTAGGTTCTTAAATAAATTTCTTAATAGTGTGTGCCAGTCCACAGAACGCAGAATGTGACCACAGGTCTGGCAGCTGTTCAACATTACCAGTCAGAAAAACATTCTTAGGAAACAGGGTTGACTTATTAGTGTAGATTTTTCTTTGTTTCATCCTAGATGCACTCTGAAGATCCTGCCCCAATGAGAATAGTCAGTAACGTTTTAGGACTAGGCACTTTGGCACCGTGGGTGTAGACCCATGTGACTATTAAGAACTTTAGGACTTGATTCAGATTAGAGATTTCAGATTGAGAGTAGAGAATAGATTTTGAGATTGGAAGCAAGAGAAGTAAGATAGAAAGATCGGAAGAAAGAGGTGGAAAAATAAGATAGAACTGAAAGTGAGAGAGACTTGTAGAAAATATAACTTAGAATTATTATGGAGTGGTGCTAGCTGATTTAATTCCTTCATATTACACTTAGACTTAGTATTCCGTTTATGTTTTGTCTTCCCACCTGTATATAGGCATAATTTCCTTTATCATCTATACTGCCAACTAAGCAGGTAGTAATGAATAAACTCATGCTGAACTTGTAAATATTTGTTTCTGTTCTTTCATTTGGGAACACCTTCAGCTTAATATGTATGGACACGCTATCGACATTTGTTATTTTATTCGCTCGATTATTCCGCTACCAAATCGTCTACTCAACTTAAGACAGACCTCTATATCATACAAAAACAAACCTACACCTTTTACACTTTCATTATAAATAACCACGAGCTTTGAAAATCATCACATCAAATACCGAAGTACCACAACCGAGCAATTAACAGATAATTCATCTCTTCCTGTAGAACTAACAAACAGATTCTGTGCAACAGCTAACATATTTTGGCAAAGGAGAAGGAACTCTCTCCTCAAAACTTAGTAACTTTAAAATTTCAATGAACATGAAACATTTGAAAACGAACTATTCGGGGCATGTAGTAATGAGGCTCAAGGAGTGTTATTTCCTGCAATCCATGTGTATTTTTGACCATAGGTCCCCGGGCGGGACGCTCTGGACGAGCAGGTGGTTGCTCCAGCCTAATCTATCTATCACTTGCAGCCATTGGCAGCGATACGAGGGGGGGGGGGCAGCAAGAGGGGAATTTCCCCCATATTTTGTCCTTGCCCCCCCCCCGTCTAGTTAGGTCAGTAAGTAGTTAGGTTAACCGAAAAAATAAATGATATGCCTCTCCATGGTCCTAATTTTTCACCCAGAGATCTGCTAAAATCTCAGAGGTCCCGGGGGTCTTGCCCCCTGGATCTCCACCCCCAGAAATGGGCTCTTTGGGCTCGGTTTCGCACTGCGTCTAAAACTGTTTCCCCCAATATTATCTTTGTCCTTAGTCTTCCCCTCCCCAATTTTGACATTCTGGCGCCCCCACTGATAGCAGCCCTGGTATTTGGTGAATTGAGAAGGATTTACAATCATCCGCCCATGATACACAGGTGCGGATCCAAGCAAGACTTTACTGACCCTGGTCCCTTCTTGCCACATGAATCTTAAAATATATGCACAAAACATGCTGATAGAATTGAAAAGGACGTTTCAGCCAATGTTACCCGAGAAAAAGCGTTTTCTTGGGTGACGCTTGTCTCTGTAACTGCTGCAGTTAACCCTGTTTAAACCAACCTTGTTGCTCTATTGAGCAAATAGTCCTTGAAGGAGGCAAACGCCTTTAACTTTATCGATATCAAGATATCTGAACAGGAAGTTCTCTCAGACTGATAGATTCTGGATTACTGGTTGCCAGCTTGAGATGGCTAAAACTTGCTACTCGCTTGAGCGTCATAAAATCAGCAAAATTTTAATCTGGCCTTTACCAGGCTTTCAGGCTTAATCTTCCTTTGTTCAACACAAACGCAATTGCAAGCACCTCGTATAATATTCAGTATGAAATCATATATCTATGAGGGTTTTCTCTTGCCTTCCTCACAACAACGACAAGTTTGTGAATATCCGTTTGTACTTATAGCCATGAGCAGTCCCAAGTTAGGGAAATTGTGCAATGTAAAAGCGCTTTCTAATTCGTTTCGATGGCTATGTACATGGGCTCACCCTCCAAATATTCGGTATGAACAAAACAATCCCGCACCAACCGCACGTGTTCCAAAATTTGAGTTTACATGAAAATTTTGTGACATCATTCTTTCTTAATCCAACCATAAAAAAGGAGTAATCATAAGTGTGGTTTTGTGCAGTTGGCTTTGTTTAAATTGCCTTTTGGTGTAAAAATATGCATTTTAATTTGCTGTAAAGTAGGGCTGAGATCCTATTTTCGTTCGGGTTGGTCCTTAAGATGTATGCTTAGTGTTGTATGCACGTATTACACGAAAAGGAGGGGACGCCGTTCCCTATTTGCTGGGCTCGGTTTGTGTATCCCACGCAATTCCATGCGCCAACGAATTACCGAAGTAGCTTATTGGCCGAGAGCCGTAGGTACGAAGCCAGTAGAAGCAGTATAGGCCTATTGCCAGATTATCTCAGTTTCCAATGTGGGCCCATAGAGGGGAGAAGTGTGAAAAATTTTGGGGAACATCGTTCCAAATCAAGTTACATGCATGGATATTTGGGTCGTAGTAGAACAAAGAGGTGAATATGAGGGTGCCAGTGCGAGGCACATAACATCGGACATTCTTCATTCTCCAAATTTTCATCGATCTTACATTGCAAATTGGTAGTGCCTCGAAACCTAATTTGTGGAATGCGCGTACAGACGTGAAGTTGTAATTCACAGGCTTCTCCCGCATACGTCGGGTCGCTCAGCGTTCTAAAACAACTGCTCTAGTACGGACTCATTTTTTATTACTAATCTGTTAATTATTAAAGAATCTGGAAATTATGGGTGAATAGCCCTACTTACAGGCGACTGATTCATTTCGGACTGTTCGAAGTGTAATTGGCCGGTACAAATGCAGTTTCTGGCAATGTGACAGGCATCTTACATACTTTATTTACATATTGTTTAAAAAGTGGTCATATTCCGGACGAGTAGAGGAAGAGTAGATTTATCCCCTTGCCTAAAGTAGCCCATCCATCACAAAATAAAGACTACCGTCCTATTGTACTTACCAGTGTCCTTATGAAGTGTTTTGAAAAGCATATCCGCAATGAAGTTTTGAACTGCATGCCCTAACTCGATAAGTACCAATTTGCATACCGTATAGTAACAGATCCACTAAGGACTCATGCTTGATGTTGGACACTATCGTACGTCAGCATGTGGGCACTCTTGGCAATTACGCCAGGTTTTGTTTTATGGACTTAACTTCCACATTTATAATACCATTACTATTGTTCAGAGCTGTTACATCTCATACTTCCTCATGTTCATTATAACATTATTGCACTGCTCTACCACTTTTTGTTCGGTCGTACGCAGTATGTTCAATGCAATGGAGTCAGCGGTTATATTTTAGTGACCAATACTTGTGTTCCACAGGGTTGCTTTTTATCCCCCTTGTTGTTTGCAATTTATATATGTTCATTGATCTCGCGTTTTGATAATGTTTATGTATTGAAATATGCAGGTGACACTGCTATTGTGGGGACGGTTATGTAAAGACAAATAAACACTAACTGTCTTGCTAATTATTACTGTACTATTGAAGAAGTAATTGATTGGCGTAAGAGGCATTCCCTGCTTATTAATGGTACTAAAACAAAGGAAGTGATAGTCGATTTCCGTACAGTTCAGTGTCATGATCCAATTACTCACTGGCGGCGGAAGCGGGGGGACGGGGGGACACGTTCCCCCCCCCCCCAAATTTCTTAGCGAGGGGACGTCCCCCCCCCCCCCTAAAATTCTTAGTGAGGGGACGTCCCACAAAAAAAATAAGAGAAGAAGTAAACGAAACTTGGGAGCCTTGAACCAATTCAAAGTTGAGACTATAGTTAACCCACCACCGAACAGAGCAGCCGAAATTGACTTAGCCTATGTTCTGCCATTGTTTGGCTGATTCTTGTCACGGTCCCCTGCGACCATGCTCTATGCCTGTGACCTAGTATTTGGCTACAAATCATCACAAGAATCTGGCAACCTCAAAACAAACAACGATTCAGATTGTAGACTATGCTATTGCAATAAAAGGTCACAAACAGTCGAAACCTACAGAAACCTGCGACCTAACTTTGAAATGTGATTGCCAAAAACCTCAACCACAAACCTAGTTATTTTAACAGATTGGAATCCGGAATCCGCCAAAAATGAGCGAAACGTATCATCTATGGGAAAATCGCCGAATGGTAGCTCCGTTCGCATGACGTGTGCGTACGTACATGACCGTCCGGTTGGAACTTTGGAAGAGTAAGCTACCTCGGTATTATACCGAGGTAGCCTACACATTGTTCAGAAGTTCGGATTCATCCAGGCTGATCAGATAGGTCTGCATTGGCAGATTCAGACTGATTCCAAGGTAAATATTAATGAATTTACAACAGATTGAATGTTGAAATGAATCCCGGTGAAAGTACAAGAATTTCAAGAAATAGACCTTCAATTAAAATACAAAATCAAAACAAACTTACAGGTGCAGTACCAAACCAAGGGCGAGCACAGGGGGCAACAGATTTTAGAGAGGTTAGGTAACTGCGCCACTTTTCCTTTGGATTTGAAAAATGATTTTAACAAAACCAAAATTACAAACATAGCAACGCAACTGTTGATGTCCAAGAAATAGCCTATAGGCTATCTGTGAACGCAAATATTTCGCACATTTTTGTTCATTGAATTCACCGTAAAATGTTCCAAAAACGGCTTAGATTGCACGAGAGAGCTTGTAGAATCTCAGAGCTTCCAGGGCCCTAAGGCGGGCCCTGGACCCACGCCAGTGGGACTTCGCGCTGGTGATGTGCGCTACGCGCACATAGGGTTCGTTTCACGAGTCCAACTATTCCATCTTGTTCACTGATTGTCCCCTCTAAATTTTTATGCTTCCGCCGCCACCGCAATTACTGTAGACAATTGTGCCATTGAGGCTGTGTTAGATTTCAAGTATCTTTGGTTTTCTTTTAGTCGTTGCCTTACTTGAGATGCCTATATAGATAACATGTTAGTAAAAGTCAGGCAGATACTTTTTTGTGTAAGGAAGCTTGCTGGTTTTGGTCTCGAATTTGAAAAATAACTTTGGCTTTTTCAGGTAATGGTTTTTCTGTCATCATATTGAGCTCCGGTGTGGTTATCTTGTCTAATTATTCTATAAGTCAACTTGTATTTATAAATAAGTATCTTAAGAAGTACACCCCAATTACTAGTGACTATATTGATCACGTTTCTTCCCAGTTCTACGGGTGTCCGATTGTGCCGGGTAGTTCACATAGTCTCATGTAACTTTTATCTGTACCAGGCCCCATGAATAACATCTTTCAAATAGCCCTGCCGTACAGCTTACAGTACCTTACATTGGCGACAGCCATCTGTGGAATAGTGTGCTTTTGGAATGTAGGTACAATGATGTCATTGGTTCAAAGGTTACTAATTACGTAATATCAATCAAATTATCCCTTAAGCAAACTATCATCTTTGCTGTTATGCACCAGACTGTGATTAAAGCAACGATTCATTAATCACTTGTATTTGTGATCACTGAATCGAATGTGCTATCACAACTGATCAGACACTTATATTTCCTTAATTTGTTAATAATTGCCAGCCTTCCTTGATTTAAGTTCGTCTTTCAAGAGGACCCTGTTCTTGAAAGTCGATAGTCATATAGTGCAGAAATGACCACACCATGGAATGCATGGTACAAGCGATTTGGGTTTTAATTGCAGGAACACTTGTATCTTCAACGCCCTACGCCACGGTCGAGCAAGGAACTTTATATGGGGTAACAGTGGATTTTGAAGAAAGCAAGTTTAATATCTCAACAAAAGTCAATTTATTCAGGGTAAGGTATGAACAATTTACATTGATACGTAGTGATTTCAGAAAGGCCGTTGCCTTAAACTTGTGTTTACATCAAGACTAAAATTTCAAAAATTTGTATTACGGAGCATGAAAAATAAATTTAAGCACTCCAACTCCCATTTTCAAAGGAAGTACCTGAATCGAGATACAAAATATTGAGTTTAAAAACTCAATTAAAAAAAGGGAGGCATTCAAGGTCATAAAAAAATTTTAACTTCAAGGGGAAACAAAGCAGACAATGTGAGCTGTAACAACAAGAACGTCACAACTTATTGCGCAGTACTATTTTGTTTAAGCAAATAAATTTTTACATTCAATATCTTAACAGTGAAACGAGCAGACAATGGGAAGTGGATAAATAAGATTTATTTCTCAACCTCTGAAAATATATATATATATTTAAAATCCTAGAATTGGGGTTCACTTCAATTATCTGCAAAACGTGAAAATTTTCCCCTGCCTCTACAGGAATGAGTCACCATTCCGATTTTGTTCAAAATATCTTCCAACATTATTTAAATATCATATCATTCCTAGCCGATCGTTGATCTAAGTATTTTTTGCCCGACGAAGACTGACAAAACACCAGCGTATATAAGTACCTGGCTGGGGTCTCAAGGAAATCCGTCTCCTTAGAACAGTTTTTTTCCCACAGTTAATATAAAATACTTTTGCTTGAATGTTTTTAGTGCATCTTGCCATTAACCCATGCGAAAGCTGCTTCAGTCTAACCCCGAATTATTATTATTATTATAATTTTTCCCACGTGTCTGTTTACCGCACCTTACCGTCTTTGATCATGGAAGTACTTCCACGCACTGAACTCCTCCTCAATCTGGTGACAAGTGCCAGTACCACTGTTTATTCTTCTAACTCACTAAATGATTTTCTTCATAATTGACTTCACCCAAAATAAGAAAATATGCAGATGCAGAGTGTCCATATGGTCAGGCGGCGACCGCCCCCTGGAGGACCAAAATTGCCTGCCCGCACCCTTTTTAGTTTTTTAACAACCCGATTTAAAGGGCCCCTACAGACCATTTGCGCCCCCTCTGATCAAGATCCCCAGCCCCGCCATTGCACTTGAGTTCTCTATTACGTTTCAGTTATGGTTTATTTTTTTGTTTGTTTTTTCAGGGTATACCGTACGGTGAACTTCCAGAAAGGTTTCGACCCCCGGTGAAGAGGCGACCCTGGACAGGAGAATGGAACGCAACAAGTTATGGCAACAGCTGTTTCCAAACAGCTCGCAGGGGTGTCCTCAATTTCACACCATTAACTCTTAAAGAAGATTGTCTATATTTAAACGTGTATGCGCCCAATGAAACAGTGAGAAGCTTTGCGGAAATTTCCTCAATTGATAAAAAATGTAACATCTGTAACTTTTTGACAGCCTCATAGGCCTATGTGAAATATCTTTTTAATATCCAGTATCTAATCATTAGCAACAATGTGCACTGAACATGTGGACACCAGAACTTTAAAAGAGGGAGGAGTTAAGTCCTAAAGGAAAATGTTGGGGTATAACACGTTTTGTAGCGTATAGGGAAAAATCGAGCCCCTTGTGCACCTCGTCTGCAGGTCCCGGGTCATCCCGACGCTGAGCCTTCATTTACAACTTTGTATTATTGTTTGAGGAGTGACCACAGATACATAGGTTATGCAGAGGCTTTTCATATGACGTCATACTACTCCCCGGCGGCCATGTTGGAGCACATGTAACTACGTAGTTGAGAGATGCATGCATGATTGTCCCCCAGCGTGGCGGATCCGTGTCGTAATTACAAAGCCTCTGCAGGTGTATGTAATGTTGCATTTATGATCATTGTTACGAGCCATACGAGCCGTCTCCGCGTTAGTGACCCATCCAATTGCAATGTTGCCTACAGTACTAAGGACTTAAAACTGGTTTGTGGATTGGGGAGGGGATTTTCCAACAGTCGGAACTTCAGATTGTGTCCTGACTGGCTGACTGGATTCGTCTACAAGCAACTCACCCACACTTTCGCGAGCACACACCTAAACAAACTCAAAAAAGAGAGAAAAACACACATACACACGCACACGCTCACATTGACACGCATGTGCACAAATCAAAGATATATAGCGCATTGTAAATGCAGTATGAGAGCTTTAAACGTGGGCTCAAATTGACGTTTTCTAGAAGTCATGACTTTTGACCACTTTTTGACGATGGGGTTGATCTTCGGGTAAGAACAGCTATCCTAAACTTTTAAAGTTTTGTCGAAAGCTCTTCACGCCCTGTTGTGGCTTCTGTTCTATTCAGCCAGTCTAGAGCAGGACCACTCAGTGTTTGCCCTTTGGAGGGCGTACTTGTCCATTTGGGACGTTAAGCTCCTTGAGGGAGCAGAACTCCTCCGGGAGTAATCGTTTCGTTTTCGCCCCTTGGCTCTTCGCCAGAGAGTCGTGGGGACTTTTAGAAAAAAGTCCTAAAGTAGTCTGTAAACCACAATGTTACTTTTTGTGTTTATTCTGCCTTTTAATAATCTGCCTTGATTATTGGGGGACAAAACGATATGTTTGCCCTCAAATACATTTTCATTGGTGGGGCAATTGTCCCCTACCACCCAAGATTGACGCCCCTGTTGCCTACCCGTTCTCATTCGTAAAATTTTGCGAATAGCTAAAAAAAACTTTTCGACATAGACTTACATCTGTAAATAGCTGACATAAACATTTTTGTTGTCTTTTGCCAGACAAGTAAGCTGCCCGTAATGGTATTTATACATGGAGGAGGCTTTGTATCTGGTAGTAGCATGGACGAGACCTACTCAGGATTGCCAATGTCTGCAATAGGACAAGTGGTGGTCGTCACTCTCAACTACAGACTCGGTGTCTTTGGGTTCCTTTCAACGGGTAAGGAGAGAATCTTGTGTCTACTTTTTACTTAACCCAGTTCCTTGTTTATTTCAAGACAGTTTCATATTTTGACCTGGGTTTGGACTCTCCGCTGGTGCTTTCCAAGCATCATAGCCTATACACTGAAAGTACAAGGAGACGGCTAATCTAAAAAGATTCCTAAAGTAATTGTGTAATTCAACCTACTCTTAGGGTCGGTAAATTTCCCTGTTAGGGGAAAAATGAAGTCCCGGTGCCATCTTCAGAATTCTTCTAGTTGGACTGTAATATAAATACGTGGGCTTTCATTTGTTCATATAAGAGTGCTACTAGGTAAGGAATGTCTTTGTGCCTTCTTGACCAGGAGGTTCGCTAAGCCTCTGCCTATTCTTACCTTTTCCAAATCAAGCGCTAATCCTTCTTTTTCTTCCCTTTACACATTTTCATGCGAATAGCTAGCCCGCGGAGTGGATGAATTTTTTCGTCCAGCTCATTGCTACGAAAAAATTAGTCTAAAGGGGGCTGCAGCTACTTAGACGCTACGCAGGCTAGCGAATAGCCCCCTTCTTCCCTCATCATGACTTACGAAGACAGTTTGATTGGTCAACAATAAAATGACCAGTTCTCTCACCCCAAAGTATAATTATTACAGGGAATTACCAAAGTTCTCAATTGGCTCGGCTTTTTGATTGACTGCTAAACTGAGCTAAGTCAAACAATGCAGAGTACCAAAGGTAATATTACATAGTATGAACTGTACTGAGAGTGTTTTGATTATACACGTTGAGCTTCTTCTTCTTCTTCTTCTTCTTCTTCTTCTTCTTCTGGTCCCCGCAATAAGACTCTCTGGGAGGTTATTCCAATCCCGAGTAGTATTAGGGACAAAACTGTACATAAAACAATTAGTCCTAGCAGAGGAGGGGGGGGGGGTGACGAAAGTGCAAAACATGCATGTTACGAGAACAACGAGTAGGTTTACACAGATTAGACAGGGGGATGTTATCTTGGCCGTAAATACCTTTGGCAAAAATTATGAGTCTGCAACGTCTGCGGCGGTCAGACAAAGTATGTAGACCTAGATCTTTGAGGAGTGCGGTCATAGAGCCAACTTCACGGGAGTACTCGCCGGATATAAACCTAGCAGATCTTTTCTGTACTCCCTCCAATCTATCTTGGAGTGAAATCTGATGTGGATCCCAGACGGAACAAGCATACTCCAACAAGGGCCTTAGTTAACCTTTATAGGCCGCCAATTTAACATCTTTGGAACAAAATGAGAGGTTCCTGCGTAATAGGCCTAAGATCTTATTTCCCTCATTACAAACAAGTTGTATATGTTTGCCCCAGCTGAGATTCTTAGTGATAGTCACCCCCAGATACTTAATTGAATCAACCCTTGTCAGATTGGCCCCATTAAGAGTATAATTATAGATTATTGGGTTATGCTTCCTAGAAACAGACATAATATTACACTTAGCCGGGTGGAATCTCATACCCCAAGTTTTGGCCCACTGGCCCAAGTTTATAATGTTTCAGGGTGAGTTTATACTCACCCTGAAGCAATAAACTGAGGTTGTGTCCAGGTGAGGATAAATTTAAGACAATTATGGGGGGGGGGCTTAAGTAAGAAGGTTAGGGGTTTTACTACTGTTTGGGGTGAGAGAATTGGCCCTTTAAGAGCTTTACCTACGTCATGCTATTTTTAAAGTTTTCTGACAAAACAATCTTACTCACCGACATTTTGTTACGTTGTCTTTGAAGAGTGACCTGAATGGGCATGAACTCCTTTCTCTATCACCGTTTTCTTCTAGCGCATTCAAGGGAAATACAAGCTTAGCGGTTTCCCTTACGTCTACGTGACGTGACTTACACATGGCGTTTGTAATTCGAATTTCTTCATGATTTGCAACCAAAGATTCATCAAGTTCCCTTGCTCAGTGAATGTGTTTCCGTTTTTGTTTTTGTTTTTGTTTTTGTTATTTTTTGTGTTTGGTAAATGACCTTTCTGTTTCTTTTTATTTGGAAGGCGATGACGCAGCTTCCGGTAACTATGGACTCTTGGATCAAGCAGAAGCGTTAAGATGGGTTCGTCTAAATATTGAAGGTGATATTTTCTTTTCGATTAATCACATCCATATTGTAAGGGCAACCGTGACTATTAGTGACCCTAATTCCGGCAAAAGCTACTTGGCCAACCCCCCCCCCCCTTTTTATAAAAAAAAAAAATGAACAAAAGACCATCGTCTTTTGTACAATATGTTAGCTCTTAAAGTGAAAACCACTCTTTTAGAGGAAAATTTAAGAACAAATCCTAATTAAGAGTGAAATTTTGAAATAAGCAGATGGAAAAGGGTCAGTGTTACTCTTTAAGAGTAATTTTTTAATCTTAATGTTAAATCCGTTTTATTTTCACTAATTTGTTAGCGAGTATGCTTATTTCCATTGACTGATACAAAAAGTACCATTAGGTGTCCAAATTTTATATTTTCCAAAGCTGCCAAGAAACCCGCCTTTGAGGATTTGAATATTGGACGCTTGAGAATAAGGAGATGGCTTTCATGAGTTCCGGTCCTCTACCCCATGTAAACCCGGTACTCCCTTTGTAATATATTTTAAATGACGTTTCAATAAAAATGTTGGTACGACTAAGCAATTACTTCTTACGTGCTATAACAGACACGATCAGACCGGCGAAAGGATCCTTCAATATGGCCAGCAACTAAAAAACCGAACATCAATACCCATACAAACAAAACAAGACCACTAACACTGTCCAGAACACAAGATGGAATCCCCCGACCAGCGAGGTCATACCATCTCCGGTACGGCTTCCTCGAGTCCGTTAGCACCAACAGAAACCAACAAAACCACCCACCACCACGACCAATACCCAGCCAACATGTCCAGTTGGACCCCAACTGGGTTTTAGCTGGGCTACTTGCTGGGCCCCAGCTGGGGCCCATTCGTGTTTGTCAGGTGTTCCCACGTGGGGCCCAACTGGGATAGCTTTTCCCAGCTGAAGCCCAGATAAAGCCCAGCTGGGCCCGCTTCAATAACTGAAGCCTATCTGGGCTTTAGCTGGGCTTCAGCTGGGCTTCAGCTGGGAAAGGCTAGCCCAGTTTGGCCCCATGTGGACACACCTGACAAACTCGAATGGGCCCCAGCTGGGGCCCAGCAAGTAGCCCAGCTGAAACCCAGTTGGGGCCCAGCTGGGCACGTCGGCTGGGTAACAGAGACTGAACTCCAAGCAACACACATCCGAAGGCAACAAACATGCCCAAAGGCAATAAACATGCCCGAAGGCAACCACAGCAAAGGTGGGGGGCATGAGGAAGGGGGCTCGGGTTTCATTAAAATCACTATTCACAGCTTATCTACAGTACAACATCTACAGTACAGTACAACTATTTACAAGCAACGAAAACAAAACTTCCCAAAGAGATCGAACGAGGCCGGCGGGGGATCGGGGACGTCCGCGCTTCTCGGTAACCCAAATGGACTAAGCTTCTTTTCTCACTATATGTGGTCGACAACTATCTAAAAAAAAAACCCCAAGAGAACAATCTAACCTTTAAGTACACAGTATAGTGACATTCATGGTTATGTTTACAGTATAAGTGGTAACCCTGCAACCTGGGGTAATTGGGTTCGAAATTGTACCCCCCCCCCCCCAGAAAAAAAAACAAAAACAGTTGAAATAAAACCATTGTCTTGGTTTATTTTATTTTAGCAAAGAATCTAGTATCTAATGAGTCAAACTTACCCATATGGTATTCTACCCCTTCCTTCTCTACGGTACCTCACTGGTTACCTCTGTAGCAGGTTGGGCGAAAAATTCTTTTGTTCAGTCATATTTACTTGATTTTGGAAGCTGAGGGGTTCAGTTAGAAAACAGAAACCGCTCCGCTTGGTATAGACCAGAAAAATGCGACTTAAGTAGAGCCAGCTGGAAAGTTGAGGCATGACCGCAAATGTCATAAAGAAGAAGACTGCAGTTATAACTTTGTACAAAAAAATTCTCCCCGCAAGACATTTTAATAGACCTTGTCCGTATGATGCCACAAAGCTTTGGGGGCAAAAAACCAACCCCACAGACAATTGCAGACAGTTGATTTGTCTATCAGTGGAATACGTACATAGTCTGCTACACACACGGGGCGAATTCATGTGAATTCTTATGCGTGCGGCCATGTTTTCCATTGTTTTGCCCCCAAGAATGTTGTCAATGTGTCGTAATTGAACAAGATCTATAAGCAAGGAGCATGCAAGTTAGGCGCATTCACGGTTACGTCACTGGTTGGTACAAGTTGGCATAGAGCATGCGCAGAAACTTGCGCAAGCATGCTAATTTTCACTTACAGCGATCTCGCGATTGCACACAAAATTGTAGACCTGATGAATAAGAACTCATATTTCATTGTAACGAAAGTTCATAAATACCTCTTTTGATTTCTGCATTCTTGGCCGGACACCATTTGAGATCGGTCAAGGTAAAAGATGTGATACAAAAGAAAGCATATTCAGCAAAGATATTGTATTCGTTATATCAATTGTCCCCCTGTGGACTGGGGGTTGTAGAACATGCCCACGCCGATTCCCAATCGTTTTAATGTTGCATGTTTATGAATGGATATAAAACAGGGTGTCGTTGCTTTAAATTAAATGTAATATATAACCTCCAAAGAAGTCATCACGGAGGCAGCAGACCTCGGCTAACCGCCACGGTCCGCCCAGCCTTTGTGATACCGTCATCGGCAGTCTTCAATACATTTAAGACCGGGCACCATCGCATTTATTCCCTAAATGTAATCACACTCTATCAACTCTGATATGTCTGGCAAACGTGACGCCATTTGCTCGTAAACATAAAGGATCTATAAGACATTTCGTAGAAGCTGAACTCAAAGGGTTTTTTTCAACAAAAATGTATTAATTTACGTATATAACAGAGTGGCAATCACCTTAACATATACAAATTAAATATTCACCGTGCCACATTACAAAAATATTCCCCTCTCGAGAAATGCCACGTTCTTGGCGAATGCGTTTGACTCAGAGAAAATTTTTGATAAAGTAATAAACACTTGGTTCAGTTAATTAAACCAAGTGATTAAGGGTGTACAGATGCAACTGCATCAACAAACTTTATACCTTTAGTTCTAATTACTTACATCTTATTAATTTCCCTTGATTTCATGCATATTTATGATTTATAATTCACTTTCTCGGAAAACTATAGGTAGATCTATGCTATAAAGGCCTAACTTACACATAAGGGGAGTAAATTTATTATTTCTTTATTAAAGTACTGTAACAAATACACATAGTTTCTAGGAATCGTGATGAATCATGATATATATCAAAAGTTTTCCCCTGTAGGTTGGGGTCCCATGGTATTTACCGCTTGTAGTAAAAGGCAAAGAAAGAGGAGGACCTGTCAGTGGAGGCGCCAGAATATAAAAATTGGTGGCAAACTAAAGGCAAAGGATAATGTTGAAAGGCAAAATTTTTCGGATGCAGCACGAAACCGAACCCAAAGTTCCCGTTCCTGGAGATGGGTCTGGGAGGGGGGAAGGCCCCAGGAAGCTCTGAGGTTTAAGCGTATCTCTGGATGAAAAATTATATCTGTTGAGAGGTATATCATTTATTTTTCAAGGTTAACCCAACTGGCCTAACTTGGGGGTCAAGTGGGAGAGCAAGGACAAAATCGGGGACAAATTCCCCTCTTAACCCCCCCCCCCCGTAGCGTAACCGTTGGGATTTTACCTACTTGCACCGTATTTGAAAGCAAACTTGAAGAAGAAATCGTGTTTAACCCCCTTTTAGGGACTTAACCATATGTAGCTGAAAAATTATCGCATATTCGTATTGCTGTGCCCTTACATCCCAAGATAACAAAAAACCTAAGGCCAAGCAACCTTATTTCTAACCCTACCCGTGTGATTTGGAAACAAATTTAAATATTCGTGAACAAAATCGATTTTCCATTAACCGCTCTTTGAAAAAAAATTACGCATGCAGGGAGAAGATAAGACGGAGAGAAAAAATCTATTGTCAACTAAGTTATTGTCCTTTAAAGTCAAATTGCATTTCTAACGGGCATTTCTTTTTTCTTTTTTTGGGGGGGGGGGGGGGCGCTGTTCAACAAAAATTTCCTAACTGGCTAACGACAACCCTAATCAATAACCTAATCCCTAACAAAAACTAAGAATACAATCGATACAATACAATGGCAACAGCCAAACAAGAAACACCTTTGTTAAACAGTGCGCATCTACTCTTTGTTTGTCAGCAAGTTAGTAGAAGACCAACTCCTCCCTCCCCTTGGCCTCCCCCCCCCCCCCCCTCGCCCTGAAATTCTTTACACTCTTAAAACACCGGGGTTAAATTTAAACAGAATCGGTGTTCTATTTACTCAAACAAAATCCTAGTTAAGTTTCCTAGTTAAACTAACTCGAATCCTAGTTACTTCAACCAGAATTTATGTTAGTGTAACCAGGATTTGCTTAAGTTTAACAGGGATTTCATGGACAATTTAACCAGAAGTTTTGCTGGAGAAAATAGAACACCGATCCTGGTTAAATTTAACCCCGGTGTTTTAAGTTAGTATAACATTGTTTAAACTTTGATATTTATATTGTTTTTGAAGCATTTGGGGGAGACAGCACGCAGATCACAATTTATGGAGAAAGTGTCGGAGCAACCTGTGTTGACTTACACCTTCTGTCTAAACAGAGTCGCGACTTGTTCGATCAAGCAATATTAGAGGTACGTTATTTGATTTGATTTTCTTGGAAGATCGAGCAAATAAACTTAAAAATTGTTTTCGTTATAAACACCGTGATCACAATTCGTTTTAATGACGTGCAGTAACCGGAATTTGTTTCCCCTGTTCGCAGTAATTCTGCACCGTGATCATACGTGTATACTTGCACTAACAAACAAGTGATAAGTGATCTAGTAATCAAGGATGATGTTTTGAATCGTTCAATTAAATGTAAAATATGTTTTCTAGTCTTGGGTGTAATCGTGGATTTTTTATGCAACAGAAAACGATAATTGAAGTTTCTCCTCACCAGAAACTCCTCTTCAATTAACCTTTACTCTGGAGCTAATTACTTTGAAAAGGAAAATCGACAACGTGCTGAAACGAAAGGTTGACTTCCCATGAAAAAACGTAGATTGTCTAGGACAAGATCAAACGCCCAAACTTATTTTCAAATAATCATCATCCTCAATAATTTCTTCCTTTTTTCTCATCGAGTATCTTACATGTTGTTTTTGAACTTAAATATTGCTTAATCCATATCCATTGTAAGACAAAGAGTTACTCCTAGTTAATATTCCAATAAAGTTAGAGAAAATATTGTAACATAATGGTCAGGAGCTATTCCGGTGATAAAGTAGACTACTGGACGTATTCTTATTGCAAGACTTCACATTCCATTGATAAAATTTACAAAACGAAAATGCCTAAAGTAATTCGAGCAGCTAGTAAAGGCGGCTATTAGTGGGTCCTTCAGCCTTAAATCGTCTTAAAGGCAGTGGCGTAGCCAGGATTGAATTTTTAGGGGGCCTAGGTAATAAGTGGGGGGGGGGGGGGCTGGTACCTCCGAGGGTCAGTCGTGGCAAGACTATCTAAGCGGAGCGCCACCATCAGTTGGCGCATAGCGTACAAAAAAAAATTGGGGTTTGCAAACCCCCTAGATGGCCGGAAACGGCACTTCCCAAGCGTTTTAAGCTGAATGTACCCAGCCTTGAAACACGAATCTCATGTCTGTCACTTCTCAAAAAATGAAAATGAAAAATCAATTTATGAAAAATGGTAATACATACATTTTTACGGACCCCAAAACTGGACATTTCTGGTCTGTGGCCTGGGGGATGAGACTAACGGGAACCGGTATCTCCCTTTCCCTTGGGAAAAATTGAAAACTTAAGAGGGACCTGCTGTAGATCACTAATGCGGCAATATTTGAATGGATGTCAGCTTTAATAGGAAAACCAAAAGTAGTTGTGTCCCCCTCTGAGAAGTTTTCTTTGCGTTAGATTTCCTAAATACAAAATGGTGCCACGTTTGGTAAAACTTTGAACTGATTATAGGCCTGCGTTTTAGGATTTTCTTAACAGCGTGGGGTCCAGGGGCCCCTGGTGGGGTCCAGTAGCTAAGCCCCGGTGGGGGTACAGGGGTGAAGGCCTCGGGAAGCTCCTGGGTATTTACGAAATTGTAGGCATTAAAATGATGCATTTTATCTTCAACTTGGAATTACATAAGATGGGCACTTAACAGAACACAAATATCCCAATTTGACTTTCTTCAATTATATCCTTACTCCGTATGATTAAAGTAGGCCGGAATAATGCAGATAATGCAGAGGGTGCGAGGATGGATTACTTAAAATTGAGTTTCTTCAGGGACTCCCTCCTTGGTGTCCCAGATCTTCTTTTCAGAAAGCTAGGAGGGATTTTCATGTGATGTGAATTCAGGCCTTATATATGATGGGGCGCGCGAAGCGCGCCGAAAAATTGAATTTTTACTTCATCTCAATAGTGAAATTGAAATAAAATTGGGGAAAGAGTGGTCCCTTTTCACTACAGCTGAATAAGGGTGACCCCTGAGGATATTTGTACTAAGCAAAAACGTACCGTTGGTCTCCTGTAGAGTCCTTTTCGTGAAACTTTTATAGAGTCCTTATCTGTGATGGGACTCGCAGAACACGCCAAAAAAGGACTACTTTTGAGACATCTCAAAAGAGAAATTAATGGAAATTAGAGAAAGGGTGGGCCCCTTTTCACTTCAGCCGAAAAAGTGTGGAGCTCCAGATTAGGGTCGAATAAGATCATCGTCCTTTCAGAAAACTTGGGGGCACTTGGTCAGAGAAGGGGACCAGAAGAACACCGCCTCCCTGCCTCCCCTTTCACCAGTTTCGGTAGAGCTTCAACTACGGCCCGGGCACTGGTGATAAGTTTCAGTGACAATGGAAGAGGTGTTCTACAAGAAGTAACCCCGAATCCTGAAATATTTAAAATGGGTGAACGAGAAGCGTGTCGAAAAAAAAGGAGCGTTGAGACCTTTATTGAAATGGTATTGTTTTTATTTAGTTTTCAATGCAGTATATGAACTGTTTAAACATTATACAACTTAATTAAGTATCACTCGCGTAGCTCTGTCAGTTTCAGTTTGTATTTTTGTAGCAAAAGCAACCGAAGACGTAAAAACAAGTTCTGGAAAATGTGGGCACAAGTGCCCCCCCCCCCCCCCCTCCGTAATCCCGCCTATTTTACATACATTCATGCATGTTTTCTTAATAAGCCCTTTCATGATTACAAATCGGCCTCCCGGGTCAAAGGTCATTCGGTATAGCAACCCATAGCAACGCTAGTCGCAGTCCTTCGCCTGTGCATATACCATCGTTACGTTACGTATGCACGCCTACAAAAAACAACACGGACATGAACCAAAAGTAGCTTCGAAAAATCACATCTCTTAATGGACAAAACGTTCAGTATCGCCCGAAAAATGTTTTAAAGTATCACTCATAAATTTTCCTTAGATACTGGCTGAGTTTTAAGTTTTTGAATGTGCAAAATCTCAAAGAATTTGTCCGTTCCCGTGGAAGTACGAACTGACAGTTCAAGCCTTCTCTGCTAGGCTAAATACCGTAGGCTAGGCCTACCCAAGAAATGAACCAGGTGTAGGCTGGTATACCAAATTTCGTGAAAAGATACCTAAGCTACAAGAGCTAAGATGAGTATCAGGGGGTTATTTCTACGCTTGAAGTTCTATTACCATGCTACATGATGCAAAGGCCTAACGTAGGCTTCGTTCGTAAGTTAGTAGACTTCGTAGGTTAAGTTCGTATAGATCGCCTTACTGCTACTGCTATAGGCCTAAAAAGTTAAGTCTTGGCCTTTTACCTTCATAATAAAATCTCACAGTATATCTATCCAGGACTTGCTTCGCCCAGGCTTAGTTGTAACTTACCCCAGCCCAAGACTGTGATTTGGAGTGTAACTTCGTGAAACGTTCAAGTACTATATATAGTAATGTTGCACTAACAGTTATACTGTTAGCACATGGGTGTTCAATGGAGATCTTAGCGCGCCTAAGATCGATTGTAATAGACGAAAATCATTGGCCAAGGTAACTCTAGATTTTTTATAAACAAAGACCCAAAGCAAAATTCATTCCTAAATCTTACGGAGTAATCACTAGCGTAGCCAGCGGGGGGCAGGGGGCAGAGTGCCCCCCCCCCCCACAGAAATTTTGGGGACGCCATGGGCGATGTTGAAAAAATGAAGGGGAGCCCAAAAATAAAAAATAAAGTAAAAAAAATAAACGGCAGGAGGAGGGAGAGAATCGGGGGCATTTTTTACAGTTTTTCGGGGGGGGGGGGGGGCTCTTAGTCGTTACGATAAAGTATGCAGTCCCCGACGGCGACTAGTCTCCCCGATGGTTTACCTGTTTTTTGCTCTCAAGGGACAATTTCCCTAATAAGAATCCCAAATTTTCGGCCCGCTACGCGCGCTGTAGATTCCAGTTTTTTCAATACTTCCATTCCACATATCTAGAAAGTGTAAGTCCTCTCAACCTTACCAAGTAAATGATAGGCAGAGTACACAGGTTATGCAGAGGTCGTAAATTTTATCCCATATCACAAAGCCTAGTTGCTGTTCTCTTGTGTGTGTCATGCGATAGGTCAGATGGTGAGCCACTCACGGAGCATAGTTTGGCTATTTTATCGGGTATTCCAGGTGGTTTCGACACAATGTATGTTATTCCCGATACGGTCTACAACAACTATAGTTTCTATTCTTTTTTTCCTTTTTGTTCTATATGATTACATAGGCTATGTTATTTTTGTAAGCCCACCAAAAAATTTCGCGCGCTTTGCGCACTTTGCAATTTCACGATTCAGACTCAAAAGAACATTAACTCGGCTTTTAAAATATTAAGTAACATTGTGCAAAATGTGCCCAAGGCTGCAATGACATGGGATAGTTAGGCTCCTTCATACCACCCCCTCACCCCCTTGACATAGGGGCTGTCGGAACTTGTGGTCGCTGGCATTGCCCGTCCCCTGTCGGGGATAATCTTCTCATGGTCGGTTTAGTTACTTTGGCTTTCACAAGAGTTATTTCTGCGATAAAACCCAAAATGTTCGGTACGCTTTGCACACTCTTCCTCAGTTCCGTTACCTAGAGCTAATAAAGTACAAACCCTTCCCATCTTTTCATGTAAATTAATAAGTAGAATAAATGGATTAATGTTCTTGTCGGGAATTTCATATCATTTCGCTAAACTTAGTTAATTATCTCTTGTGTCAGTCGTGCGGTACGGACTCGAAGAAGAAAGTACAATATAATTTGTGTCCGATAGGGCCCAAATGCCGGGACAATTTATTGACCTATATAAGATTTAAATAAGTACAGATTCTTTTTAGTGTACTAACCCAAAAAAATTTGGCCCCCTTTTCCACGGTTAAATCAGTGCGGAAATATCCTCCTCTAGCATATTCAAATTTGATGTCGTATATGGCTCGCAATGGCAGGTATATTGCACAGGTTTTCTTCAAACCTCCCTCACCAACTCATCGACGGCATCCTGGCTGTCGGGGCTTGGGTCGCTACCGACCCTTCCCCTCCCCCGTTCGGAGAGTGGCCCTTCGTCGGGCAAATCCTGGCGCCAAGCCTGGATGGAAGTCACATTTTTCCAGTAATGACTTGTATATGTGTAATGAAGCAATGAACTAGAAATGGAAGCTGCATTTTTTGGAGAGCGGCAACTATTTTGGAGGGGCGGTCAATTTCACTAGGAGGACGTGTCGGTCCTCTAAAACCCCCTGTGGATAACACTGGAATCTAGTATAAAAAGAACAAAATATAGCACCATATTGCATCTAAGCTCTTCGAGACAGCAAAACATTCCAAAAGGGGAAGGTGACACCCAGGGAGACAGGCCCGTGGTCAGGGGGTTGGCACTTAGTCCCGCCCATACCTAATTTTTTTATTTTTAATTTTTTTCTTATTTAAATGGAGTTTTGGCGTTTTACAGGGCAAAATGTCAATTCCGCTGGTTTAGCCAACTAAATGTAAGCCTTATGAGTAGCTGTTTTGTTCCAGTGCGACACAATTCCCTAGGACCCCATTGACTCGTACCGAGTAACCCTCTTACAATCACACACTAACCCTGCTAACTCACGAGGGAATAAGGAAAACATTGATACAAGATTAAAAAAGTCCAAAAATTCCAACTTAGGTGTTCACCAGATCGCTCAATTTTGATGTAAAATTGCAAAATCTCCTTGGGGCGGGAGGGGGAGAACCACACCCTCTCCCCGTTCGGTCGCTCGGCTCCTCACTTGGGCGCTTCGCTCCCTCAAGAAAATGCCGCACCCCAGTGGCGGCGATGAAAAATGAAAAAGTTTGGGCTAAAGGTATGTTCAGCCCCTCAATATTTGTCAAGTGCTTCAATTAAAAAGCGTAGAGAATTTCGAAATTGGGCTGAACATATTCTTGCTAAGAACACTCGGGAAGTGCCGTTTCCGGCCATCTGAGGGGTTTGTAAAGCCAAAAATTTCCTGGTACGCTCCGCGCCAATCGATGGTAGAGCTCCGCTTAGAAACACGGATTAACATTTTTCATAGATTGATATTTTTTTTTTTTTTTTGGATTAATTGAGAAATATCAGAAATGAGATCCATATTTCCAGGCTGGGAACATGCAGCATAAAACACTCGGGAAGTGCCGTTTCCTGCCATCTGAGGGGTTTCTAAAACCAAAAATTTTCTTGTACGCTCCGCGTGAACTGATGGTGGCGCTCCGCTTAGATAGTCCTGTCGGTCAAGATTGGGGACGATGAGTCGATTCCCCCCCCCCCCCACAAGAAAATCCTGGCTACGCCCCTGGGAGTAATATTAGGCCCTCTAACCTGAATTTTTAATCTGTTAACCCAAATCCTACAAGTCAAGTGTAATCTTGTGTAGCTTACTATTGCAAAATGTACGTACACACGGTGATACGAATCAGCGAGTGATACCGGATGACCTTTGTTCTGTCATGCGCAGTTGTAATCATGAAAGGGCTTTTGTTACACATTCCATTTATTTACTGTTTTTGAAAGAAATACTTCCAAGTTTATTTCCGTTCAAAAATTTTATTTTTTTTTCTCAATTACTTTATCAGGACGCAAAAAATCTGGGGGGGGGGGACCTGAAGAAAATCTGGGTCGGCCTAGGCCCCCCAGGCCTCCCCCCCCCCCCCCCGTGGCTACGCCACTGCTTAAAGGTACTGTGATATGTCAGCACAATGACCTGACTTCACTTGGCAGTTATGGAGTGAAGTTTTCTAAGTACAACTCCGTTGGAATTATTTCAATATCTTTTACGGTTCTCAAGATACGCCTCTTAAAAGTTGCAACGTTTCTGAAGAAAGTTGTTGCTCATGTAAAAATAATGATGTGGAGTGTTGCGTAGTGTTGACATTTCTTTTGTTAACCCTATATAAATTATCTCTTAATTACAAATCAGTTAGTTTGTGGTTTGGTAATTGATACGAAGATTTCCAAGGACACAATTTAAACTTCCAAAATGAAACCTTCAGGACAAATTAATGTTACAACTGTCCTTGAAATGAAGGTTGTAAAAACAAAGGATAACATTAGCCATATATGGTATGTCCCTCCCTTGACATCACAAGATTTGCATATTGAGCTCATTTTTATTAATGATTAAGTGCAAATCAGAAATTGCCCTGTAAAATGGTCCATTTTTGATGGATTTTGATGGAAATTGTGGCTATTTTCATGGTTTTTATGCTTTTTATATCCAATTTTGTCACACTACCTTTAATTGTATTGTCTCGTATATACACTGCTAAACCATCATATTCAGTGAAACAGAGGGAATCGAGAGTCTCTTGGCTAAGATCATGTGTAGTATCTGTTTTTTTTTTCAGCCAGTGTAGAATGGTTCTATACAAGAAAGACCAGTGATGTAAGTGGTCAGAGGGCCGTGAGGTTGGTCGTCTAGTGTTGTCCTTCATTGGACATAATAGTGCAATAGCTTGCTCGGAAAGTAGTTTAAAGTTTTGGTTTCGCCGAACGGCCCTTTGCAAGAGGGTCGGAAAACTTAAGAAGAACTATCAAAAGGTAAAGAGGTAGTTTAGTGTACAATCACCCATGATACATATGAGCAAAGAACTGGACAAAATAAAGGTGCGACGGACCCCGGTTATGGCTTACTTAATCAGACCATCAACTTGACCATTCGGATTCGTCTATAACTTGAACAAATCTTCGTTATTTTTTATTCGTGTGGCTCGGAGCGATGATTTATAGATATTGTGGATGAAGATCTCTTGCTTTCATACACTGTTTTTTTCTCATTTTTTTTTCTTCAGAGTGGTTCGGCTAACGTCTATTATTCCTACAGTGACGACTTTGACAGTATTCGTAGCAACGCTTTTGCGTTAGGCGAAGTTATTGGTTGCAACACATCGGACTCTTATGAACTGATAGAATGCTTGAAGCAAGTCGACGCCGTGGTTCTACAGGAGGCTTCTCTTCCAGTTCGTATTTGCTTTGTCTATTTTCTCCGTCATTTTACAGTCGAAATATAGTGAATGGTAGTTGTCAGTGACGTCACTGCTTCGTGATAGCAACCGTCATGTGTGTTGGCACACCTATGCGTTCATACCGGAGTGTACCGTCCGACATGGCTAAAATACTTCACTTGAACGATCCTCTACGTCACGTGAGGACTATACAGAGATATCCTAAGCTTTAACTGGAAGGAGCGTCCCTTAATAACGAAATGAATGACGCAAACGGGTCACGCGCCACGGAAATATTTATGTGTGACTCCAACGTTAGTTTTGTACACCCTTCTTGCTGCGTGCGTAACCGACTGTGTGTTTTCGACATAGAGTAGGATATAGGAATTAGAGGGCGGACTCCCCAAAACAGCTGCGATCGTATGGGCACTCAGTACCCATATTCTATCTGGGCAACAGACGGATCGCTTACATAGAGAGTCATACAAACCACATAAACATGAACGTCCAAAAATTTGATTTCTAAAGTCATCTACTTCTATCAGAAAAAGAGGAGAATGTAGCATCTCTCATAAATTGTAAGTTTCTTGTGATGGTTTCGTATTTTATTCTTGTTTAAGTTGAAAAAGACGCATTTTTCTTCACCTAGTGCGAACACGTTCCTGTAACACAGTTAGTATGCAATAGGCCTATATACGTAGCATACAGTATATATTACGCCTAACGTTACTGGTTAGTTTCTGAATCTAAAAAATCCACTCTCCTTCTGTAAACTTTGTGCATGGAGCCTTTTCACGATGCAATGAGATGTTATATAAACAACATAACATAACATAACAGGTTAAAGGGCAAAGGAGGGCTGTAAAGGCCCCATAAGATGCCCTGTAATCCAAAAACCCCCCAAAACAAAGCAAACCACCAACACCTAAAGAGCCCAGAAAGATTAGATTCTACCACAGTCATGGAAAAACTTGTCAATATTAACCTTAAAACGGTGCACTGATGTGGAGTTAACAACCCACTCAGGCAGGCTATTCCACTCACTAACAACCCTATGAGAGAAACTGAACTTCCTAATGTCAAGTCTAGCAAAAGACTTTTCAAGCTTTTTGCAATGGCCTCTAACCCGAGGATTACTCTGGACCTTTAAATAACTGCAAGCTAACAAAGGATTCCCTTCAGATAGAAATTTGTATACGTGGAGCATGCCCCCCCTAATCCTTCTCAGCTCCAAAGTGGTAAGCCCAAATGCAAGCAGCTTAAGCCTTTGGGAATAAGGTAGATTTTTAACCTCAGGTATGAGACGGGTAGCTCTCTTCTGAACTTGCTCTAAAAGCAATTTGTCCTTTTCAAAGAAGGGACTCCAGGCCTGTGCAGCATAGTCGAGATGGGGTCGAACCAGCTGCTTATACAAATTCAGCACAATTTCTTTACTAAAGCTCTTAAAATTCCTCCTAATCAACCCAAGCACCCTATTTGCCCTTGCAGCAGTAGCTGCACACTGCCTAGATGACTTTAAATCTCTTGTAATAACAACACCAAGGTCTTTCTCAGAAGTCACTTTGTTCAAATTAGTACCATTCATAGTATAATCATGGTGGGGATTCTTAGAACCAAAGTGGAGGACTTAGCACTTATCAGCATTAAAAGACATTTGCCAAGTCTGAGACCATGAAAATAACCTATCCAGATCTTTCTGAAGCAATAAAGAATCATCCTTTCCTCCAACCTTCCTATAGAGCTTTGTATCATCAGCAAACTTACTTATACTGGAAGTGATAGTGCTATCAATATCATTTATGAAAATTAAGAAAAGAAGTGGGCCAAGAACAGAACCTTGTGGTACACCACTTGAGACTTCTTTCCAGGAGGAAAAATTTCCATTGACAACAACTCTCTGAGACCTACCATTGAGCCATGAATTGATCCACTGAGCGCACTTGCCTATGATGCCTAACCTATGCAATTTTACCATGAGTCTACCTAGAGGTACTTTGTCAAAAGCTTTTTGGAAGTCAAGGTAAATGACGTCCACACTGGAACCTGAATCGAGAGACAAAGAAACATCCTCAAGAAAGCTTAGCAAATTTGTAACACAAGATCTACTGGGTAGGAAACCATGCTGAGTTAGCTTGAGTAACCCATTATCTAAGAGATGCTTTAGCAAACAGTCCTTGATTAAGGATTCCATAATTTTGCACACAACACTAGTTAAACTGACTGGCCTGTAATTACAAGGTGAACTCCGATCCCCCTTTTTAAAAATTGGAGTGACATTAGCAACCCGCCAGTCAGTAGGAACAAAATTTGAGTCAAGACATTTCTGAAAAATAATTGATAGTGGAACTGATAAAACCTCAGAGCATTCATGAAGGATTGCGGGATGGATCCCATCTGGCCCAGGAGCCTTACTTGTCTTCAAACTCTTTAATTTTTTCAGAGGTCTTTTAACACTGGAAGGGCTAGAAATTTAGGTCAGATGGGGCAAAAATGGCCTACAGGGCGTGTTATTATTTAGCAGGCTGTAAAACAGTAGGGCCTTAGTTAAAAAGAGCAGGCATGCAATTTTGGTCTGCTAGGGTGAGGGTTGCAGTAATTTTAACCATACTTTGCCACTTTATTTAAAACTTTTAACAGGAGGTAGGGTGTTTAGAGTCCCAAAGTATGTTTGAGACAAATTTTTGGAGCCAAATTTGTAACTGACTAATTAGGTCTGATGCCTCAAATTTATGTACATGTGTAACGTTAGGCTATATATGCCTACAGGGGGCTAATCAAGCTTGATTCTGTTGCACTGGAATGGTACATTATTTGGGGAAATGGTGAAATATGTTAGTGTTTAATTCCTTGATGTAGATTAGCTTACTTTTACCAACACTTAAAAGAAGGAGAAAAAAAAAAAACACTGAATACCTGATGCCAGTCTTGAGTTGTAGGCTACTATGTGTACTATGCTACGGGTTGCATTTGGTTTTAATACATAATCTTCACCCAAAACAGAAACTGGTTTCATTTTTTTCTTGCACTTGCAGGGAGAAACCCAAGGGATGTCAGATTCATAGTGCTGCTGGCCATGAACTGTTTCCTGTACTTTACGCTGGATGTGGTCATGTCTGAAGGCATCTGCCACACAAGCAGATAATGAAGTGAACAAAGACATTTAAAGCTTGATTCTCTCACCCCAAACTATAATTTTTGTAGTTAGTCCACATCCACAGAAATTCCCAATTGGCTCTACTCTTTGACTGAAAGCAAGTTCAAAAAGTGCCTAGTACAGAACTCATACATACAGTACTGTACTGAGAATGTTTGATTACACACTGGGATCAAGTATGATCACCCTGAAGTAACAGACTGAGATTGTGTCTGGTTGAGGATGAATTTTAGGCAGAGGAGGGATCGAGGGGCTTAATGAAGAAGGTTAAGAGAATTGGAACTGCTTGGATGTCATCTTTTAAGTCCAGGGTCACTTAACCTACAAAGTGTCAACTGACTTTTAATTATCATCATGTACACCTTGAATATTTTGAAAGAAAATGTTAATTCTGGATCACCATACCTTGCAATTACTGGAGTTTAGACAGTTGCAATGAGGGAGACATTCAACAAGCCAAAGCAAAATTATGGGAAGCAATAATGTCAGCTGCTGGTGAAAGACTGCATTCTTTATTATACTTGACAACAGTTTTTAAAGACTTCCAAGTGCCCAGAGAAATTAGAGAAATAGTGTAACATGTGACTGTGATTGGACTAAAATGGTTGGTAGAACAGAACCTATTTAATATTGTTTGAAGAAGAAGTAGATCAGACAAATGTATACATGTAGGCCTATTCATGTTTTGCTTTTTACTCTTCATGCATGCTTGTAAACTAGTGCTTCTAGTTCCTGCCAGTGCTGTAACAAATCACGACTCATGTCACTTCCTCTCAAAATGATAGTGACTCGATAGAATTCAGGAGTTATTTCCGCAGTGGAATCGTACAGTGACTCGAGTCAATGACTCCAGTAGAGCCACTTAAAAGTTTGAAAACTGGTGACTTGAGTCACTAGATTTACTGACTCGATTACAAAACTGGTTTCTGCAAGCTGTTGCCACTATGACAAGCTGAGAAGTATTTTATACAAGAGGCACATATAGTAGGCTTTAGTTTGGCTTTAGTTAGGCTGTAGTTTGCATATCATGGTACCACATTGCAGCCTACACCTTGGAATGTACAGTGGGAAATTGTGGAATGACATTTCAGAAAAATTCAAAGGTGCACTGTGGCTATTGCCAGTCTTCCCTTTCCCAAATTTTGCACTCCTTTTCAAATGATTAGAAAGAAATCAGTTGCACCTGTAGCCCTACTACATCATTATTCCTTATAGCTGTAAATTAAAACATCTGTATGTGAAAAAGGAAGAAAAGGGATACAAAAATAAAACAATGTAGTAAAGATAGAATGTCTGTTCAAGCCTTCTCTTTTCAGTTTGGCATCTATAGTTACAGTATTTTATTAGCTGCCCCTAATTCACAAGGCTGAGTGAGTCACTTTCATGCGAACTTTTAGTCAGCCGTAGAAGGGAGTAACATTATTAAGTAACTTTTTTACCCCCTGTATATCAAGCTGACTGATTCAATAGGCAAACAAAAATATTCTGGTTCATCTTTTCAGTCAACCACTTACAACATATGACTAACAGCTGACCAGCTACTAAAATAAAATAAAACCAGTCACGTCATGCCACTTGTGCTGCCCAGTCTATACTACCTTACTGGGCATAGTTTTTAATTTGAGAATGAAACATAAAAAAATGATAAAAACCCCTCCCCACCCAGTGACCCAGGTATTCAGTTTAGTAGAAGAATATGCCTTCCTCTTTATGACCATTTTTCAATCTCCACAGAAAATATGTAAAATCAAACTTGAGAAAAATGTTGGAATGTTAAGATAGGCCTACATTTGCGACTCCATTTGGGGACGAATTGTCTCCTCTGTTCAGAGTTTCCTGAGGTGCCGAGCTGTCTGAGTAGCCAGCTTCATTAAGACGCCGAATTGTCTGTATATGAAGGGCTATATGCTTATAGTAGGTGCCGAGTTGTCCGACTTTACAAAAGCACTGGGAACTGTGAGGCCGTTTTGACTTTTAAGGGGGACTTGTCCTTGCCTGCATGAAAGGCCTCACACCCCCAGTAATTTCCCCATTGACTTACACACTAAATTAGCTCCTTTTCGAGGCCGCTGCAGCCTTGTCAAAGTTCACAGCTATGTCAAGACACCCATCACTTGATAGCTGACAAGTATGCCCATCATGGCACTACAAAATTTCCATACCATGACCGTTTAGATTTTGAGCTAGAAGGACTTAAAGTTTTTGTAGGGTACACCCACCCCTAGCCTCTTCAGAAAAACGGAAAATCTCCGCCATTTGATAGCAATTTTTTAAACAGTCAAAATCACCGTCAATCTTACCCAAATTTTCAACATCCACACTCTGGCAAGTACTCTTTCATATTCATGGACTTTCATCACCCAGCTGGCAGGTTATCTTGACAAAATTTGGTCAAAACCAGAGCTAAAAGGACTACTTCTTTGAGGGTGTGCTTGACGCTCTAGAACACTCCTCTAATGGAGTAGTGAGATCATGAGTGCGTTCCTCGAACGTTACTCTTTTTATCACTGAAAAGCAAATTCAGCCCCTTGCCGACCATTTCTGTTGACGTGAAAAGTTAGAAAATATCTTTACGCGTCAAAGCGAACAGCTAATGCCACTTTTTAGGATGAAATACACATTTTACAAGGACAAATAAGTCGCAGGAATTGGCCGAATCGATTTCTGCCATACGGTTCGTACGCACACGATCGCTCCCCGCGTGACTTTTGCCCAAGTCATGCCCAGACTGAACGTGGATACCGTGTCTCCATGCAATCACAGGCGATTTACGTACGTGCCATTGGGAGTCCGTACTCTAGTTCCTATATCCTGCTCTATGGTTTTCGAACGCAATCTATGGAACGCTGTTTTTACAAGTGTATGGTGACATATTGCAGCAAGTGAGCGCGGATCAAACGGGAATTCTGTTTGGTTTCCTGGATTATGTGTTTGGTTCAGGTCCTTAGGAAAGGGTGCTCCTAACATTCTGGTAGCGCCTTCACCCTCTTCATGTCCAGTGCGGGCTTTAAAATCTAAATCAACAGTCTTTTATTAATGGTAGCCGGTCATTTCAACCCACATGCCCGCATACACCCAATAGGCTACAAATTTGGTTAGAAGGACATTGCAATTCACCTACAAGTTATCAATATAATTTTTCATCAAAGTAGCGTATGCAGTTGAAACGGTTTTCAGATCGTGCAAGAAAAGGTCAAACTTGTATCTGGCGGCCCACACTTTGTAATATTCTACTTAAACCGAGTTGATATGCAGCAATACACCCAACTTCATCATAAGCTTATAAAAACAGTGCTCGGTAAGATTACGGTTCCATTCGGGTGTATAAAATATGATACATATACTGTGTAACTAAATTCTTGCGACACGTGGCTCGATAGTTGCGTCCGCTTTTACTAGCGCGTTTCCGTTGGCGCATTCCTTTCAGCTAAAGCGTATGATTTTTATGTGACTATCTACACGTATTGAATGTTGACCGAATTAAGAAATGGGGCCTTCAGCCGTGAGAGGCGACGCGGAAGGTGGAGCAGCCAAACGGTAAGGTACTCAACCTTTAAATTATAATAATTTCTTTCAATGCTTCCTGTCGATGAGTTATTCCTTGGGCGTTTTTTCCATTTTCACTTCAATCTCAGAGAGGAATTTTGTAAGCTTTCACTGTTGAAAAATTCGTTAGAGGTCTTGAAAGCATGTTCGTTAGAAGCTGAGAACTGGCTAGTCATTTATCGTGCTCAAAGGAAGTAAAGTAAAACTTCAATTTGCATATGTCACAAATGAAACTACCTTTCACAATTTGGTAAAACTGCCATTTGACCGTCATTGACCTCTGACTTCCGTGCCCTGACCTTCACCAAAAGGAATAGGGTTCCTCTCACTCTAGCCCACATACCAGGAAATGAATTTACTTTATACATGAGCCAAGGTGAACTTGCAAACAGGGGTTATATCACTTCCCTAAGAAATGCTTGCTTTCCTTTTGATGTTCAGCCTGTTGTATTGACCTTCAATGTTTACAGGGATATATAGACAGCCCTCCTCTCAACTTGAAATTTAAAGTTTGTAATGTTCCCGTGCATCTCATGCAGTCACTTTTACATTCACGAAACATTTGAGGAAATTGCTGAGTGATTGTTGACTGTAAAGTTTAAAGAAAAACAAAAGGCTGAAATTAATGTGAGGAGATGACATCATTTTATGCATGTTTTAAGTTGACACTTTATCTGGGGTAGATGGCAACTGTAACTGCTACTATCCTCAAAACCACAAATCGAAATTCGATGAAGATCATACCGAACTTGATAGGATACGTATAAACCCACCTGTCATAGCGAACTTTAACCTTTGACAATTCTTTTAACAGCTATTTAAGAAACAGTTTGCTCCTAGAACAAATATGAACAAAGCGACCGCAATCAATAATCAGATACTAAGTGGACTTGGAAATTCCCCCTCAAATTTTTCAAGTTGCCATTGACATACATTTCTTTAGAGTAGACCTTTTCTGGCTACGGGTCTAACCTAAGCTTAACGCTCCGTACTCTTCTCCTTCCCAAATATTCGAAAGTCATGAAAACGACAATTAAACACCATCAACTCCCACATATCAACCCCACATTTTGTGCAAATTTCAAGTACATTTTGTAAGGTAATGGTATCATTTCAGATGTTTTTTATCCTAAAACATAAAAACATATGAGTGAAAGTTCCATTACTGTACTTAGGTTCAGCTTTTCTTTAACTCACAAAAATTTGTCTTGGATCTTCACTTAAATTCTCCGTTCTCTGGTTCAATCAAAGCAAACACTTTGTTTTTTCTTTTATAAGTTTGGTCCTTCGATGATACCTACCAAGGATGGAATATTTCTTGATGACGCCCCCATAAATCTACTCAAACGGGGCGACTTTAAAGAGGGCCCACTTCTGCTGGGTTTCAACAAGGATGACGGTACACTGGGGATGATTTTCGAGTTTCCTGGTTATTTAATCAGGCGAAATCCACCACCAGTAGACACGGAGACTTTCGATACGGTACAACTACCTTTGGGTTTCATTTTAATGTAAACCTCAAGCCCCCATAACTCAAAAATGAATTCAACCGGTCTAACTCCAGTCTTGATAGGACATTCCTGAGCTGAGATATAAAATGTTGAAGTTAATTCACTCAACATAAAATGGTAAATTACGCAGTAAATTGTTATGTTATTGTTTTTCTATTCAAATTACAATCTTTGCATTTCTTTTTCTTTTTGAAAGTTACTGCACCTTGCAACAAGGTGTGATAGCACTCTTACTGGTATGGCGTGATTTAGTAAATAAGACCCTTCCTGTGCGAAATGCTTTGAAAGGAAACAGGAAGTGTTCAAGGTCATGAAAACATTTTTTTTATTTTTTAAAGGGAAACAAAGCAGGCTATGTGAGTTGTACAACAAGAAAGTCACAAACTTATAGCGCAATGGACCAGTTTGTTTAAGGTGAATACACTTCAACATTTTATATATTAGCCCAGGAATGCCCTATGAATATGGAATTTGGACTGTTTGAATTCCGATTTTCAAGTTCTTTAATATTTATTTTTGAATTTCTTGATTTGAGGCACACTTTAAATCACTACATTCGGCAACGAGTGTGTTTTATATGGATGAAACAGACAGTCATGACTTTTTTGAATTGCATGTCCAACTTAGTTTCTATCCGTCAGATGAGTAATTCAGTTAGTCAGTTAGCCAGTGTGTTATTCAGTTAATCAGTCAGTTGGTCAATTAGTTACGTGAGATTTGACGGCTCAGTTTCTAGCCATATTAATTTCTCAGTGAGCGTCCATTGCGTGATACCAGATGTGGGCCTATAGGTACCGCATGTTCATATATAGGAGCGCCACCATATCATATTTTCGGTGTATATTAGCACTGTACAATTTTATAGAAAATGTGTTTAGATTGTCAGAAATAGATCTCTTGGCTGAGTAACCTTTTTGCTCTCCTTTTTTGTTGTTTTTCCTTTTTTTTATTTTCTGTTGTTCAAGTGATGTAGTTTTCCGCATTTTATGAAATGATCTACCGACCTTGAAAGAGTCGTGATGATCCCCAATTTGAATCTATTTGAATGCTAACAAAATCTCCCTGAATTGACCATAAGAAAACACCGTTTTGTGGAGTCAAGACGTTGTAAATTCATCCAGAAGGCGCACTAGGCAGGTGTGTTCTTCATATGATAATAAAGGGGAGGAGCTTCTAGTGATCTGCGCAAGGGATATTTGATTGTCTGGACCCAATTCATAGACCCTTTGACCTTTTGTTTGTCTTTTTAAACAGCTCATTGAAAATTTCATAACCTCCTATTCTGGAGAGAAAAATGAGCTAGCAGAAAGTGCAGTGAAGCAGCAGTACGTAGATTGGTCTGAGTTTGATGACAGCAAGCACGATTATTTCGAAGAATCCGTGAAAATCTATACTGACATGGTGTTTAGTGCCCCTATGACTCAAGTAGCTATTACTCGTCAGAGGGCGTCCCAGACGGTATACATGTACATGATGACACACGTTCCTTCTTCGTGAGTTTTTTTTAAGTAAAAATGTTTGTTTTTCTGCACTGCTGAATGCATACCTATAAAGAGGCACGTAGCCAAGGGAAATGTTGAAGCAGGGACCGAATCAAGTCCTTTTTTGCCATCTTAGAAGACTAAAAAGTGCATATGATGTCATCATTTTAGTTGTTTCCTTTTAAAAGTATTTCGCACTACTCCCCCTTCCTGACCCTCTCAGTACCTTGCGTGAACACGGTTCTGCATGGAACTACTTGTACATATATATACAGAAGATGGTGCTTTCAGTTCCAACCACATTTGGTTAGATTTGAGTCTTTCTTGAGTGTTCCCCGAGGAGCTGACAAGCGACAACTACCTCTGCAAAGTCCCCTACTTCAGCAGTACAGCATACCGCGTTTGCTTTTTTAATACACCCTCTATAGGTCTATTAATTGCAACTATAGAGGGCGTATTGAAAAAGACAAATATGGTATGCCCTACTCTGCTGAAGTATGGGGGATTTTGTAAAGGTAGTTGTCAGCAATGCTTGCCACCTCCCCCGGCGAACACTCACGACAGACTTGGCCAAATAAGCATTTGTTTTGATAAACAAGACAAGTTATTGTATAGTACAGACCAGACAAAGTGGGTTCCTGTGAGCAAATTTGGTCGGATCGGCAACGGACCGCCATAGGCTTAATCGGCGGTCCATGGGGACTTGAATGGCTGGTGGTTCGTCGGTGGTCCTCCGAAGGCGATGAGACTGATTGACTTAAACTTTTACCCAGCATTCAATTTTTTTACCCGGATGTAGCCAGTGGACCTTCCATGGCCCACCGACGGGCCTTCAGTAGCCAACCACCTATTCAAGGCCGATCGAAAACCGACAATGGCCGCAGGCCGACCGCCAGATATTGCTGACCGAGTTAAGAGTGTTAGGGTTGTACGGTTTTAAGTTTGCGAGATCACCTAGCGATTCCAAGGAGCTATAGATCTTTTACAGATCCCAAGTCATGCCAAAATGTGACACAAAGATGTTGAAACCTGTATTATTGGTTTTATATGGCCTGTGGGATTTTCGAATGAAAATGCGGCTCTCAAATGAAAAAAAAAAAGGTGGGTGCCGTAGCGGTCGATTTTAAGTTAAAATCGACAGCTGTAGCAGAGCCTAAAGAGAAAACGAAACGATTGATTGATTGATTGATCGATCGATGGATTGATCTTCAAATTTATTTCAGTTCAGGCATGTACTTACAATGTCTACACCAAGAGAATGGAAGTACTACCTCGGAGGTAGTACTTCGAGTCCATGAAAAGAATAGATACATATGTGTACATAATACAAATGTTGCACCAAAACATTCCGGCGTTCCGTCAGATTTTATAGGAAACGTGCGTCAAATTCTATAATTTATCGAATCAATTATACAATGGAGGGGTGCGTCAATGCACCAAATATGACACTCTTAATGAACATTGACGGACCTCGCTCGGTTGTCATGGAGCTCGTCTTATAAACGATTAATGCATTTCAGATTTCGGGGCCTTGTAATAGTCACGATGCTTTCTTATTATTGCAGGTCCGTTTTTAAAAACAATGGCGTCGGGCCAGGATGGCTTGGTGCGGGTCACGCGGAGGAGTTACAGTTTGTTTTCGGGTATCCGTTCTTACCAGAGCTTTACGAGTTCCACGGAGAAATGACCGAGGACGAAATTGCAATGTCCGTGCAGTTTATTCGATTCTGGAGTAATTTCGCCAAAACCGGGTAGGTTTTAGGAAAAGTCCCACTACATGATCCCTCTTTTTCTAGTGGCGTAGCTAAGATTTTTTCCAGAGGGGGCAAAGGTATGAAATTTCCCCAAAACTTTTCCCGGTAAATCATATGTATTTCATATAAAATATGCAAATTACAAGTATAACAACATTACCATGTCATTATGTAATATTACCTGTATATTAATCTTCAAGTTTAACATAGAGCAAGTGTGAAAAAAACAACTCCTAGGCCATATATTTATTTTGGTCAACATCATCTGCTTTATTTGTATATACCAACGCATTTCTTGAGGGGAGGGGGCATGCAGTATGTTGCGCGATCGCCAGCCTGGGTAGGGGTCTAAGGGGAGGGGGCCACCTCTCCCCTTTGGATTTTTTCGGCGTTTTTAAGGTGCAAAATGGTGCACGATTTTCGACTTAAACAGGAACAGTGAGAAAAGTTGAATTGTGGTGGTTGATATTGATAAAGCTGAAACTTTTGGGTCTTTACATGCATATTAATTTGCGGTTTTCTTGACCACAAAATGCTATCCTGTCATAAAGATTATCTGAGCGAAGCGCCACCATTAATTGGCGCGGAGGGTAGAGAAAATTTCGAAAAATTAGACCCCTCAGATGGCTAAAACTTGCGTATTTGTGCTTGTAAAGAGAATATAAACAAACAGTCTTTATTTTACACTTTTGTTTGCAATACGAAAAAATCAAAGACATGCTAAGTGATCAGAAAATTGTCACAATGTGCAATCACTATGAGGCTATATGAAATGGTCTTTATTCTTTTCAGGGAAACTATACAACAAATTGAAAATATGCTAATGCCTCTCTATTGTGACTCTTGTCTAAATTGGAAACTGAAAAAAACAGCCGTGGCCGGCTCGACTTGAACCAATAGGTTGGAAACTAGGCCACAAAACTCTATCGAACTAACTAACTTGGTTAAATTTAATGTCCGCTGTGTAGATGAAATTGTCTGTGACTGATCGTACTCCCATCTGTTTATGATTTTATCCTTTGTGTGCCCTTGCATCCCTTGCGTGATAAATGGCAAACAATTTCTCATGGCACCTGAGTACCCTCCTCTCCCTCTCCCCACCTTGTACGTCTCTGCTGACCAAGGAAGGAGTCTATGGGGTGGGGCCTCCCTTTTAAAAATTCTTTAATTCTCCCCTCCCTTCATACGCCACTGAAGGGACTGAATCTTGTTAGAACAACAATTTGTTGAGAGTAGAAGGCTATATTCACCGAGTAAGTTCTAGCATAGGACAAGGTATCCATGGACCCGTTTATTGTTGAACCCCAAGTGAGCAGAGAGCTATTTTCCCGAACTAGCCTGTAAGCTTCCAAGGATTAGGCTAAGTAACAAAATCTAAGTATGCCCATGCATCCCGTTCATTCTAATTTCATGACTAACGTTATGTTTACCGTAAGCCATGGATTGTTTCAGCCCCTTCAATGGTTTTGTATACAGAGTAAAATTGGTATAGTTTAAACCCCTCCAGCTTCTAGCTTGTAGACCAATGTAGCCTCGGGAGTCTACGTTAGTGATTTGTCGGTTTTCACACCCTTTCACTGAATTCCCCAAAGTGTACAACGCAGAGACTGTCTCAGGGGCGTAGCCAGGATTTTCTTGTGGGGGGGAAAAATCGACTCATCGTCCCCAATCTTGACCGACAGGACTATCTAAGCGGAGCGCCACCATCGGTTCGCGTGGAGCGTACAAGAAAATTTTTGGTTTTAGAAACCCCTCAGATGGCAGGAAACGGCACTTTCCGAGTGTTTTATTCTGCATGTTCCCAGCCTGGAAATATGGATCTCATTTCTGATATTTCTCAATTAATCCAAAAAAAATCAATCTATAAAAAATGTTAATACGTGTTTCTAAGCGGAGCTCTACCATCGATTGGCGCGGAGCGTACCAGGAAATTTTTGGCTTTACAAACCCCTCAGATGGCCGGAAACGGCACTTCCCGAGTGTTCTAAGCAAGAATATGTTCAGCCCAACTTCAAAATTCTCCCCGCTTCTTAATTAAAGCACTTGACAAATATTGAGGGGCTGAACATACCTTTAGCCCAAACTTTTTCATTTTTCATCGCCGCCACTGGGGTGCGGCATTTTCTTGAGGGAGCGAAGCGCCCAAGTAAGGAGCCGAGCGACCGAACGGGGAGAGGGTGTGGTTCTCCCCCTCCCGCCCCAAGGAGATTTTGCAATTTTACATCAAAATTGAGCGATCTGGTGAACACCTAAGTTGGAATTTTTGGACATTTTTAATCTTGTATCAATGTTTTCCTTATTCCCTCGAGAGTTAGCAGGGTTAGTGTGTGATTGTAAGAGGGTTACTCGGTACGAGTCAATGGGGTCCTAGGGAATTGTGTCGCACTGGAACAAAACAGCTACTCATAGGGCTTACATTTAGTTGGCTAAACCAGCGGAATTGACATTTTGCCCTGAAAACGCCAAAACTCCATTTAAATAAAAAAAAAAAAATTAAAAATAAAAACATTAGGTATGGGCGGGACTAAGTGCCAACCCCCTGACCACGGGCCTGTCTCCCTGGGTGTCACCTTCCCCTTTTGGAATGTTTTGCTGTCTCGAAGAGCTTAGATGCAATATGGTGCTATATTTTGTTCTTTTTATACTAGATTCCAGTGTTATCCACAGGGGGTTTTAGAGGACCGACACGTCCTCCTAGTGAAATTGACCGCCCCTCCAAAATAGTTGCCGCTCTCCAAAAAATGCAGCTTCCATTTCTAGTTCATTGCTTCATTACACATATACAAGTCATAACTGGAAAATGTGACTTCCATCCAGGCTTGGCACCAGGATTTGCCCGACGAAGGGCCACTCTCCGAACGGGGGAGGGGCAGGGTCGGTAGCGACCCAAGCCCCGACAGCCAGGATGCCGTCGATGAGTTGGTGAGGGAGGTTTGAAGAAAACCTGTGCAATATACCTGCCATTGCGAGCCATATACGACATCAAATTTGTATATGCTAGAGGAAGATATTTCCGCACTGATTTAACCGTGGAAAAGGGGGCAAAAATTTTTTGGGTTAGTACACTAAAAAGAATCTGTACTTATTTAAATCTTATATAGGTCAATAAATTGTCCCGGCATTTGGGCCCTATCGGACACAAATTATGTTGTACTTTCTTCTTCGAGTCCGTACCGCACGACTGACACAAGAGATAATTAACTAAGTTTAGCGAAATGATATGAAATTCCCGACAAGAACATTAATCCATTTATTCTACTTATTAATTTACATGAAAAGATGGGAAGGGTTTGTACTTTATTAGCTCTAGGTAACGGAACTGAGGAAGAGTGTGCAAAGCGTACCGAACATTTTGGGTTTTATCGCAGAAATAACTCTTGTGAAAGCCAAAGTAACTAAACCGACCATGAGAAGATTATCCCCGACAGGGGACGGGCAATGCCAGCGACCACAAGTTCCGACAGCCCCTATGTCGAGGGGGTGGTATGAAGGAGCCTAACTATCCCATGGCATCGCAGCCTTGGGCACATTTTGCACAATGTTACTTAATATTTTAAAAGCCGAGTTAATGTTCTTTTGAGTCTGAATCGTGAAATTGCAAAGTGCGCAAAGCGCGCGAAATTTTTTGGTGGGCTTACAAAAATAACATAGCCTATGTAATCATAAAGAACAAAAAGGAAAAAAAGAATAGAAACTGTAGTTGTTGTAGACCGTATCGGGGATAACATACATTGTGTCGAAACCACCTGGAATACCCGATAAAATAGCCAAACTATGCTCCGTGAGTGGCTCACCATCTGACCTATCGCATGACACACAAGAGAACAGCAACTAGGCTTTGTGATATGGGATAAAATTTACGACCTCTGCATAACCTGTGTACTCTGCCTACCATTTACTTGGTAAGGTTGAGAGGACTTACACTCTCTAGATATGTGGAATGGAAGTATTGAAAAAACTGGAGTGAATCTACAGCGCGCGTAGCGCGCCGAAAATTTGGGGTTCTTATTAGGGAAATTGTCCCTTGAGAGCAAAAAACAGGTAAACCATCGGGGAGACTAGTCGCCGTCGGGGACTGCATACTTTATCGTAACGACTAAGATCCCCCTCCCCCCCCCCCCGAAAAACTGTAAAAAATGCCCCCGATTCTCACCCTCCTCTTGCCGTTTTTTTTTATTTTATTTTATTTTTTATTTTTTGGCTCCCCTTCATTTTTTTCAACATCGCCCATCGCGTCCCCAAAATTTCTGTGGGGGGGGGGGGGGCACCCTCCCCCCTCCCCCCCCCCCCCCCCCCGCTGGCTACGCTAGTGGACTGTCTCCAAGGTGATCATATTCTTAAGTTCGGGTTTACAGCCTCTCACTGTAATGACGATCAGCTGAATAAACCTTCCTGTGCACTGGAATGCACTTATCATAACACCCGCGGGTTTTTCAAGATAGGGAACATTCAATATGCTGCGCTGCGAGGATATCTCTGTGCGACGCGAGTCGGGCCGGTTCATGCGACACTGACGAAATCTGGGTTAACTTGTTGCATGTAAATACGAATTATGTATGAGAAATGTCTCACAATTTCTCACTCTGACAAAAATTTTGAAAAATGGGAAAAGGGCTTATAATTTCATCAGTTTCCCCAATTTCATCAAATTTCCCCAAATTATTTTCCAGGGGGAAAACTTGCCCTCCCCTCTGCCCCCAGTAGCTACGCCACCGCTCTTTTTAGTTTAAAGAATCGAAATATTTTACTGTTAAAAAATCTTTAAGCAGTTAATAAACTGGTTTCCAACCTTATGTTTAATATGACGTCACGAATAGGTTATTATTTTCGGCCCTGTTTAGAATTACCCCTCCCCAAACATGATAGTAGTTTTGAACCACTTTTTAGACGTATTTCGACTGAAGTGTATTGATTCCCCTAGTTATTGTTCAAACCCTTATAAGTTACGCTCGGGACAGCTTAAGGTACCTTATTTACAAGTGATTTAATGGCCATATGTTGTTTGAGATGCACTGCTGCTAGAAACGGTACACCACTTACATACAGTGAGTGTACTTTCAGTGGTAAGGTAGTTGGAAGGCGAAACAAACCTGACGGGCTCAAACATGTTCCAGGATGATCACAACAAAACGGAAAAATGACAAAAATGCAAAAATTATCATACTGCTAATCTGGGAGAAAGTTCAATTAGTTTTTTTTTAGCCCCCATCCTTTCGAAATGACTGGATGCGGTGAATTGTGCGATGTCTATACCTAAGATCTTGTGTCAGGTTTGTATGTAAATAGGCCTATAATTATGGTTGTGAGGAACGTTTTGTTGAAACTCAATTTGAATCAAAATATTTCGCGAAAAAACACTTCAATGGAGCCAATGTTTTTCAAGGAGCGCACAAAGATGATGTACGTGGTGAACTGAAAACGCAACCACTTTTTAGTCCTTCTTTGTAAATCTGAAACCAGATAGTGAAGAAACAGGTCCAACCGTCCAATCTAACAAATCCACGCAACCTTACTCTTATTTTAACCCTAACCCTGGTTTTGAAACGAATTGAATATTTCTGAAAACATAAACTTTCCAGTACCATCCTACGAATACGAAAACAAGCCGAGGGCAACTAAAAGAGGCAAACAACTTTCACTGAAACGGCATCATTCAGTGTTTTTACTTACATTGACAATGGTATTATAGGCATGTGACTGGTTAAAGAAGTCATATTCAACTCTCAGACGATAGAAGGGTAGAATTTCAAAAAAAAAAAAAAAAATTTAGCAATTGGACCAGTGGTGTAGCTACATGGCCCAGAGAGCGATGATTCCCCCTCCCCTCAAATAAAGCCTCATAGATCGATGGGAATGTCCCTTCGCAGGTCTATATACTTCATATAGCCTTAATAGGGAAAAAACTTAATGGGGTGTTGAAAAATAAGCATTTTAATATATTGAGAATATGCTCAAACGACTGTACCACGCTCTGTCTAAAGGCACGAGGCAATAGCTGTGCCAACATCTGATTTCGAACATTTTATGATCAGACTAGGGAGGTATTACTAGCCCTGATCAGACGAGACAAGATAATTGACTGTTGTTTCTTGCTTGATTAGGCCGAAGTGTAGAGCCAAGCCAGATCCTGGTCCCACTCGATCTGGTCCCAATTGTCATGATACACAACAGGGGTGGCGCCAGGATTTGCCCGACAGGGGCGGGGGGCCAAGCTCCCCGACAGGGGGGCAGAATTTCATGGCCCCGACAAAAGCGAGGTTATGTCCCGGTGGAACGTGACTTGGCAGAATTTGAGGCGCGCGGAGCGCTCCGATATTTGGGCTTACTATTTAACAAATACTTAAAATCTGGAGTTTATTTGAAGTAAAAATGAAAACTTTTGTAAGAAATTTGGCCTTTGTTGGTATTATAAAAATTTTGGGTGTTTATAGAAAAATCTGTCCTTCATAAGGGAAAGTCAAAAAACTTCATATGGGCGACAGCTGAAATTCTTTTGGGGTTACGATCGGAATTGAATCGTACAAGACCTATACGAACTAAGGCTTCGAGACGAGACTAGAAATTTGCCCGGAAAGTGTTCGCCTTTTTTGAACGAATCTTTGAAAATTAAGAGCTTACTATGAAGGAGAAATTTTGGACTTTAATTTGGTTTTTTGGTAAGGTTGTAATGAAAAATTTGGTTTCTTTTATTAAGTGATATGCCTTTCAGGAGCAAAATTAGGTTGTATGCCGGGTGATTAACAGAGTTGGCTTTGCTTATTTATTGATTGATTCCCAGAAAAAGAGTCATGGTACTTGGGACGAAATGGGTTGGCAGGGGCGTGTATGGGGCTAAGCCCCAATAAAAAATGTTCAAAACTAAGAAGGCATTGAGCGCAGCTTAACGTGGAACATTTCCAGAAGGGTGACAGAATTTACTTTGTTTCCAATTATCGGCTTGACGTCATTCCATTGTCTAGGTTTGTATGGATTGATGACTGTTTTCATCGCACCGTTAATATGCTCAATAGTTGGATGGAGTTACAGCAGACGTTACTGTTTGCGGGTTGAGGTTTCCGATTCCTTTGAAACGAGAATAGGGGGAATGCCATGTCACTTTACCTTATATGGACTATCTAATATTAAACTATGTTATGTGGGCGTGAATCACGGCCCTTTACATCTAGATATACATAAATATTAACTATTACAACCACTACAAAATTAACATATGCATATAAAAGAACCCGAACAGTCAAGTAACCATCTGATTTAACCCGTCGTCATAACTGGACTCGATAAGCTATAATTTTTCAAATTCTTTGTTTACCTGTATCGTGGACCCTTGTTTACTAAAACACCTCTTGACTCCCTAAATGTCACTGATAAGAAGGGTTTAGAATTCCATATAGACAATAAATTTAGGGCCGTTGGACCCCACTAATGGCCGACTCCAAGATCTGCTCGGATTTGCCTACATTAGGATTAAAAAACTGTCCGTTGATTTGTTTTAATATCTTGATATAACGGATGCATTTAGTTCTTTTCTTGGTATCTCTCCATCCTGGTGTCCAGCTAACAGCATGATGTCAATTTTGTCTAGTTTTGTCTCCTATTTTGAAGTAAATATTGACATTAATGAGCTGCTTGCTCCATAAATATCACAATTTACCTGGAATAAGTGGTCCTTGTGGAAAATTTCTATCCTCCTGCCTGAATGTGCTGACTTTATTCAGGGAGTCTCTTCCAACTCCCTGCAACTCCCTGCTTTCGATGCTTTAACATTATCGTGACTCACTTGAAAAAGTTCTATGAAGACGACTACTTCCAACCCGGAGGGGAGATGAGATGAGGAAATAAAGCATTCAGACAACGGAAGAATGTCACAGTTTTGACAGAAATTTCGCGAGTCTGATTGAAAAAGCTTTTCAGTGACGTCATTATTCCCTTGGGGTGCACGTAACTTCGTGGAAACCCACATTCGATACACCTTGCTCAGTGAATGTGTTAGCATTGCGTGTACCACCTACACGGACATTGTACAGTGCGTTCACCACATAGCCATGTTTATTCCGCATAAGTGTCCTCCAGAATGGCGGCTCAGTGAAGCAATTGCAAAACCGCCAAAACAAAAAAGTTGTTTTACATCTCCGCCCGAAAAATATCCAACAGTGGGAAAGAAGTATGGTTTAAAGATACGGCATCTGTTTATTTAAAATTGGTATGAAAACTCTTATTTCTAGAATTTGTTAACCAATACCAGGGGCATGGGTGGATGGACGTTGCGGGAGGCATTTTCCATGGTCCCACGAACAAGCATGGCTGGTCCAAATGAGAACAGTGAGGAGAGAGTCTAATGATCGATTTATTAGGTGTTTACTCTCATACATTTAAATGTGTGTCATCATTCAACTATGTATTTTCAAACACGAAGCTTGTTCACTCGTTGAATATCCTTTATCGGTCGGTTTTTGAAAGTAAAATTAAAATGCAAATTTTCGCTACGAATCCGAGTGATAGAGAACGACACACTATTCCTAAATTAAAGGAAAATTGCGGTCACTAGCTCAATTTGCATTGATATATTTTGGAACACTGTCCCATTTCGTGAATGTTTTTTTTCTTAAGTCCTTCCGATTATATGGCAAAGAGCCACATAGAACCAAACTTAAAACTGCTTCCCGAAGAAGCTATCACGTCAACTGAAGGACAACACTTGAACAACTTCAGGGCCCTCAGACCATTTATATCATTGGTCTGTCATGTATGTTCCATTCTAGACTGGATGAGAAGAACAGATTCTACACATGATCTAAGCGAAAAGGCCACTTAGTGAATGGCTCTTGAGAATCATGTGACATTTCCTCACTCAGATGTGAAATTTACAAGAAATCACTGTTTGAATTACATTAAATACACAATATACATACATGCGCGTCAAGAAATATAATGAGGGTTATTTAGAACATCGTAGCTATTGTTTTGAAATAAGTCTGGTGTAACAGCGCGTTCCCTCTCTCAAACCCCTTCATGACGGTTCGGCACCAATTTTATTACTCACAACATTGATAATTAAATTTAATATGCAGTCACCCCAACTTGAAGTAGTGTAGTAGACTTTCCTGCTTCATCATTGGCTGCTGAGAGTCACGCGACAATATTTTGTCTCTCCTCAAATGTCAAATTTACCGAGGAGCAACCGTTTGGCTTACTGAATATGCAATATGAAGTCCTGAAATATTACAAAAGATATATTGGAGAGAAAAAAAGAAGAAAATTGTGAGCTGTTGCTTACAAATAAGTTTGGGGTGATGATCTTGCCCTTTAAAGTGATAGGGGTCAAAAACACCAGTAGCGTAACTTTAATTTAGGGTGCCCAGGACAAGAATGGACTGAATACCGGTACCCCTGGTTATTGTAAAGAAAGTGTCATCGTTGACGCCAGACTTGAATGCTCCTCGTAAGTGAGGTGTCCAGGAGATAATCATGTAACTCTTTTTAATGCAACAGTGATCCCAGTCGGAGCAATTCATCTGATCTTCCTGGTACCGGAAGATGGGCGTGGCCAAAATACACTGAGACAGAAAGAGGGTACAAAGATCTTTCGCTAGGCATGTCTACTGGTTCAAAACTTAAAGCTGATGAAAGTGCCTTTTGGAACAACTTTATGGAACGACTCCAAATAAATACAGGTAATAAAAGAAATATTCTATTATTATACATAGCCATACGAGGCTAGGGAGAGGACGTCCTTGTCAAACCTCAACTTATGATTAAATTACTCATTCATATGACAACGCTGCTATTAATTCTTTAGAAATTGATTATTTTAAAGTCAACTTGACCACAATAAAACCCCTAAACGCCTAACCTGACTGAACTCTGACCTAATCCCAAACCGATACCCAGGCATAACCGAACCCGAGGAACCCTAGGCGAAACCCTGTTTTAACAACACGATGACGTCCTCTCCCCAACTGCATCTTACATAGTCTTACGTAATGATAATCACGACGGAATGTTATGTGAGATTTAAGTTTAATACAAGGCCTGTAGCCAGGTAAGGTTCATAACTGGGTAGAAACGCTTCTGGCAGCCAAATATCTCTAAGGGCGGGAAAGCACAATAACATAAATCAAAGCAACGCCATGGCAACCATTCATCCCCTTGGAGCAGAAAATTTACAAGTATTTCGCCACTTCCTTTCCTCTTGGCTCCTGGCGTGGTTCATACTACAGGCCATATAAAAATTCAGGACATATAAAAATTAATATATCCTAGTTTTCAACAACCTACACTCTAAAGTATGCCTATGCAAATTTGAAAAAAAAACTATTTTAGGTGATGCTGAATGTAGGAAATATAATCAATTAGTAGACTTGTTTCCAGAAATGATTAGAATTGATTTACGTTTTACGTTTCAACCGACTCTAATCAATGAAATTGTTGAACAGATTCAACCTGATATTGTGCATGTCCAAAAATTGAAAAGCCAATTATCTTTTACCCTAGTACGGCGTTCAACCGCAGGGCGAAGACCAGAGTTTTCTCCTACAAGTGCCCCTTTCACACTTACCTGCGTAGCAGACTGTGCGGCATATTCCTTGTTCATTTCTAGGCTATGGAGGATGAGAAGCTGAGAAAACAGAGTCGGCTCCCCCGGGGTACTCCACGCTATTAGCTACGTTGTTCTGTGGCCTATTGTTGAGCATCCCCCTCTCACGCGGAAGGCTCGGATTCCATTCCCAGGTCGAGGCATACCAAAGAATCTAAAAATGGAACCTACCATTGTGCGTGATGCTCCGCACAATGGAGTACGGAAAACAAGCCAGTGAGCCGCAACTGAAAAAAGGCCGTGGCCGGCTCGACTTGAACCAATAGGTTGGAAACTGGGCAGTAAAACTGTTACTCACTTACTGTGACCTAATGTTCAAACCTTCAGTCAAACCTTCAGTCAAATCTGGGAGCTTTTGAAGACATGTACTGAACAGGGGGATGTTGTTTTAAGGCTGCGAAATGTACGCTCGAATGCAAGTAATATAATATTTTTTATCCTATGGCCCCAAAATATTTCTAGGAGATGTCAATCCGCCTCTATTTAGGTTGGCAACAGATAAACTGCCAGAATCTTACATCTGCCGGGAGTGGCCACTGTGGCACCGTGGCACTGCATAAGCCACTTTCAAAATAGCGACAACAAAGGTACCCCGCGAAGCGAACTCGGTTTGTTCACTCCCCCTTAAAAGGCTTCACAAATGAACAAGGATATGACTGAACAAGGAATATGCCCTACAGTCTGCTACGCAGGCTACAACAAAGGTGGAATAGCGTTTTGGGTACGTGTCGTTATTTTCCAATGTAATTTCACTGTAGCAAAAAACAAAACAGACCAAAATCGTATCCCACAATCCTGTGTAGTTGTTAGGTTTGTTTCTCTTCGGGGTCGCTATACATCTATTAAAGCAGTAAAGTGTGCAATATATTTCGCTTTTTTAGGTTTAGGCTGTCTGTGATGAAGGACATGGTCCCTTCCATCTTTCGAAAGCTTTAGCTGCAGAAATATGCATTGCATGCACCTTCCTGCCAATTCCACTGGATGTTACGCCAGTAAGAGATCACATGTGCTCCCAACTTGAGAACCCACTAGGCAGTAAAATGTTAATGTGAAATTTTCAGTAAACAATGTCTTCTTTTCCCGCAATTAGAGAGTCGTATCCTCTTCCTTTTTTGCTATTTCAGCCTCCTTTGAAAAAACTCAGAAAAAATGGCGGGATAACTTCAGTGCTTGGCAGCAGGACCACAGCGATTGGTCGACTGTATTTAAAGAGTACCAATCTAACAACGTGTGCACTGTACGCGAAGTTTGAATTCTAGACTGTCTGTGGATACTTTTATCAGATCATATTGTTTAATACCTTTACACAAGTGTCAGAATAACAAAATAAAGGACATATGATTTGGAAAATGTGAAAAGGAGTATAAACCGGAAGAGACAACCAGCAGCGATGATCCAGTAAGACAATATTACAAACGCATTAAATTTTATTTGTTTTTCGATCATGGGGACTCCTGTGAAACAAAAATAACCGTGACCCTGTCCCTCAAACCCTGTATACAGCGTTATCCTTTTTCTAATTCATGTTTTTTTTTTTTTTTAAGGTTGGTTATTTTTATTGAAAAAATACCTCCGATGACTCTTCTCACAAAATTCACAGAATGTAAATTTTGCAAATCTGCCTCAGATCCTTTTGTTTTTCTTTGTAATTGAGTGTCCTTTTTTCATGGAAATTTGATGTTGCTGGAGCGTTTGAATATATCTTACCGTGAATCTAGCATAATTACCCTACACTAGATGGCGGCTGGAGGGTATTGCAAACAATGACGTTGAATGCACTGCCTGTAGCGGAGTTCAAATGAAAACATGAAGGCATGTGAAATTAATGTACCTCGATGATGCCATAGATTTCCCATGATGAACTTTATCTGAAGACAAAAATTACGTTACTTTGAAAGTAACTATCTTCCGAATGCTATTTATATTCAGTTTTCACCTTCTGAAAGAGGAATTTTTGGCAAACTTCGAAGTCAATCAATTTTGTCTCGGGAATATGTATTTCAGGAAAATTACATTAACTCTTAGGCCAACAGGTTCAGCTGTGGAGGGCGCTGAAGGTGCCATTAAATAATTGATTCTTCTGCTGAAATTTGAAGTTAATTCCTTTTGGAATTGTTAACCCTTTCAAGGCACTATCGTATTAAAAACAAGTTTTAAGTGTACAGGCGTACATCTCACAGTAACTTCCCGCTGATGACGTATGTAAACGTTGACCTTTCCATTTGCTGACGGAATTTCATATCCATGAAGTCACGATGACGTTAACTGCATGGTTCGCTGACCTGAGTGGCCTTGAAAAGAATGTTTTCGGTTCATGTTTCCTATTAAATTTCATATCGTTAACGTCATTGCTGCACTGGTCGTGGTCATACTTAAGTACCCCTGATCTTTTTCCCCTACTTGTACTTTCAACACCATACAGCGTAACTTGGACGTGCAGAGCCGTATGAGTACGTTCTCTGTTAATCTATAGTGTGTCCCACAATTCAAATGTTATTTTATCAGTGCGTTCATCAAACTTCGACCTTGACTGTTGGAATATGAAAGTCTTTTCTGAATTACAAATTTCATAGTATCTCCCAAAAGAAACATGCAGTGACATCACGGTTAGCAGTCATATTCCATGAAAATGACAGTACCGTCGGTTTTGTAATAAAGACCAAAAAAGACTCTAAATATTTCTCATTTCCATTTGAAGCGGCAATCACAGTTTACTTTTTTAGAATTATTCACAACTCATGCACCCTAGAATCAAATGAGGGAACTTAGTTACTCTTTGATAGAGTGAAAAGGTTTTTTTTTTTTTTTTTTTACCATCTTCTTTATTCTGATTGATCATATTATATATACAAATTTACATGGCACATATTTTGAAATTGCATTAAGTCATATTGTCGTTAAACTAAATGATTTAAAGGTTGGCTTCTAACATAATGAGATAGCATAACATAATGGAATAACACAGCTCAATAGATAGCACAGGTCAATACTTATCATATCTATATATAGATATGCCTTAAATGTTAAAGTTTACTTAGTTGATTCACATATATAATTACAAATAATAACCATTATCATAACCATGGCAATATGCTGTGCGTACAAACTTAAACTTTCAAGGCTACATAAATTCAACTTTCAGACTTCATATTTATATACGTTTAACTTTTTTGCCATGGCTGTATATAAAGACTATGTTAACATACTGTAAAATGAATTTGTGTACGAAACATTAACAGTTTTGACTCAGTAATCAACATAAAATTAACAGGGAAGTGTTGGGGGACTCTAATAAAAATTTTTACTCACATAAGAATTTGTTATTCCCAAATGCGTTCCTTAATAGCTCAAAAGAAATTTTCTGACGGGACTTGCATTTATACAAATACTGTTCTACTTGTAAAGCAAACTTAAATTTATAAATAAATTCATTAACAGTGGGAATCTCACCTACTAATCGTTTTTGGAAGATAAAGTACTTTACATGGAAAATCAAAAAAATGTATGGATGGCTAAGAATTAATTTATACCCAAAAAAGAAATCTTGTTTCGTAAAACAAGCTTGCTCAGTATCTAAAATAAAATTTGAAATATATTGCACCCCCAGAACAAGTGGTCTATCGTTTCGTCATTTTCCCCACAGAAAGTACACCTTGGGTTTTCCTCCCTGTTAACCTTAGATAAATAATAATTTGTACCTAGAATCCTATGAATAAACCGAAACTAAAAGTACAGTATCTTACTGTCACTAATTGACTTATTAGGGATAAGAAAAACATTATTCCATTGCTCCTCCGATAACTCAAAGACGTTTTGCCATTTTGTAATTGCTTTAGGAGGCAAAGAATAGAGTGAAAAGTATGAGTTCACTCCATTAGAGTGATAATTCACTCAAAAAATAGTGAAATTCCCTCCAAACGAGAGAAGTTTTTCTCTGGATGGAGTGTCTACAGTGATCACTCTTTTTTAAGAGTGATCATCGCAGGCACTCGTGGAAGAACGAATTTTCCCTCTCCCTGTAGAAAATTTCACTCTCATTCGAGTGAATTATCACTCTAATGAAGTGCATACACCCTTTTAACTCTATTAGAGAGTGATCAAGTTCACTCTTTTGATTTAAGAGTGAGTGCTACGTTTGTACATTGACTTAAATCTAACAAAAAACGATCCATGATCACGTCTTAACGTCGTGATTGGTTACAGTCCGCGTGGGGTGGAGGTTGTCTATTCTCGCTTTTAAGTGTTTTTAACCAACAAATAGAACTTTTTTAAATAGAAATTTTTATTCAACTGTAATCAATGCAGAATTAACATTTCTAACCTGAAAGACCTCTTCTACGTTTCTATATTCTGGTAAACAATCAGCTCAGAATAGAAAAGGAAGAGCTGGAACGATAGGTTAAATTTCTCTGTTAAACGCTGATTGTGGTATAAGTGATGAGATATGATAATTTCTGGGTCATTTACGGTTAAAACAAACAGAACAAACTTGAAAGAGATTCTTTGTGCAACCTCCATCTAACAGAATGGAAAAATCAATACGATTGGTAGACACAAAGTTGTACTAAGCGAAATGTTCAATGTTGTAACGTACCCAAATGCTTTGTAGGCTACCATGGTGAATCATATTTGCTTCTAAAGAATGGCAAATTGAAATATAAATTGAACGAAAGATAAAACAAAGAACTGCAGACAATAAATAATTACAGATTTAATCAAAGTGTACAGGAAGATGAGACTACGGCTGTACGTGCGTTTGATAATCAAGGCTGTAGATCGCCTCCTCAACCCTTTAAGAAGGAGGAAGCCAGGCAAACATTTTACATTTAGTTGCAATAAAATGAAAAAAAAAAAAACTTGGTTTAAAAATAATGTAAACGTGTTAGGTTTAGATGGGAATAAAATTCTTCTTAAAAAAAAAATGTGTTGGGTTGTATTATTTTCTCACTTGAATTTTTGTGAAAATCACGATGTATACTGTAAAGCTGTAGAGTTAAGGCAAGGCAAACTACACAGGTAATTTAAATAATATGTTGTTTTAACTTTAGTCTTTGTGGCTGTATCTTGTGGGAGATAAAGTGTAAGATCAGGTAATGGTTTTCGGTTTGTCAGGATAAAAAAACCCACACCATTTGGGGGGAGGTGAGGAAATTTTAGACATTGATGGGAGAGGCTTTAGTGAGCAAGTTACGAGAATTGGATTTTTGGGGGATAAGACGAGTTAGACCTTTAACGGACCTAGAAATGCCAGGTGGTATAGACTTTAAGCATTGACGTAATAAAAATATCCGGGAGTGTCCATCCTTCTCTCCTCGGGCAACCATACGAAACTCCTCAAGGCTGCCAGTGCGTTCGGCTTCGTCAGAAATGATCTACTTCGCAATGTTTCAGTAAGCGATTCATTGATGTCATCTTAAGGTATACGCGTACGCTACAACATGGAATCAACCATTCCAATTTTCTATGTGACTTCGTAGACTACATCAAAATTTTAACAATGTCCGTTTGTGGTTGCATTTCACCAAGTGAGATTGGACAGCGAAGGTTTCGGGCGTATGAAATACCGTTTTAACATTTATTCAGGAATTTCAGATATCTCTAATTAATTTCAGACATCTAAAATTATGCACTATTTTAGATATCTAAAATTGAATAAGAGATATCTGAAATTGAATTAGAGATATCTGAAATTGAATTAGAGATATCTGAAATTGAATTAGAGATATCTGAAATTGAATTAGAGATATCTGAAATAGAATAAGAGATATCTGAAACTGAATTAGAGATATCTGAAATTGAATTAGAGATATCTGAAATAGAATTAGAGATATCTGAAATAGAATTAGAGATATCTGAAATAGAATTAGAGATATCTAAAATTGAATTAGAGATATCTGAATTGAATTAGAGATATCTGAAATTGAATTAGAGATATCTGAAATAGAATTTGAGATATCTGAAATAGAATTAGAGATATCTGAAATAGAATTAGAGATATCTGAAATTGAATTAGAGATATCTGAAACTGAATTAGAGATATCTGAAATAGAATTAGAGATATCTGAAATTGAATTAGAGATATCTGAAATTGAATTAGAGATATCTGAAATACTTCGTTATTTAGAGATATCTAAAATTATTTAAAGATATCTGCAATTATTTAAAGATATCTGCAATTATTTAAAGATATCTGAAATTGAATTAAGATATCTGAAATTAATTAGAGATATCTGAAATACCCGAATAAATGTTAAAACGGTATTCCATACGGGCGCCTATACTCGGCTAAACGGGCACATTCCTGCAATGACTGCATTTTGCTACCTTGGTATTAGGACAGCATATTTAATAAAGAAGTATGGCACGCGCCCCTCACATATCATAATCATTACATGTGGCCCACCACTGATAAAGGTTGGCAGCAATGGTTGGTCGGTCGTTTGGTCAGTCCGTCAGTTAGATGGAGTTTTATCGGTTCAAGTCGAGCTGGCCACGGCCTTTTTTCAGTTGCGGCTCACTGGCTTGTTTTACCTGCTGCATTGTTATGCTGGGCCCTCAGCACAATGGGAGCAGGTTGCATTTTTAAAACCTTTGGTATGACCCAGCCAGGACTCGAACTCTCGACCTCCCGACAAGCCTGACAAGTCTGATGCTCTAACCACTTGGCCATGCAGTTGGTCCTCATACTACATTCATGACATGCACTTCGCATGCGCGCATGGAAATTACGAGCGTATAGATTAAAACAGAAGGCTAGAAAATTGAGTACAGTAAAACTACAACGCACCAAACAAAACAAACCTAACCAAGCGATAAAGGAAATCTGCTTTCCTCATTTCTTTCGAGTCACACTATACCAAAGACTAAAAAATGGAATCTACTGCCGTTGTTCGTGATGCTGCGCATAAGCGATGGAGTAGGGGAACAAGCCAGTGAGCCACTACTGGAAAAAAGCCGTGGTCGGCTCGACTTTAACCAATAGGATGGAAACTGGGCCGTAAAAATCCTTCAACTATCTAACTGACTGACTGACTGACTGACTGACTGACTGACTGACTGACTGACTGACTGACTGACTGACTATAACTAACTAACTAACGAACGAACGAACGAACTCAATTCTTTGTAATAGTTGCTATCATAGACCCTTTCACAAATAGCAAGTACAAAGGATTGTGGGATAGGATTTTGGTATGTGTTGGTTTTGTCAATGACATTTTACTGCCGCAAAATATGACACACACCAACCTCCTATCCCACAATCCTTTGTAATAGCTATTTGGAAAAGGGTCTATGCTAGTTTGTCTTTCTTTCAGGGCGCACTTCCTTTGTAATAGCTATTTGGAAAAGGGTCTATGCTAGTTTGTCTTTCTTTGAGGGCGCACTTTTTGTTTCCTTATGCCATCATAGACGAATCCGAGCAGCTAGTGAAGTCTGACGTTATCGAGTCCTTCAGTCTAGTGGAATCGTCCTAAATTTACTGTCTATATACAATTCTTAATCCTCATATTCAGAAAAATTGAAGGAATCAAGGGTTTTGTTCACAATTATCCAGGACAGAGTGAAGCAAACATTTTGAGAGATCATTAGCGACTCGTCATAGGGGCACGGGGGAGGGCACTCCTCCCCCCCCCCAACATTTCCAAAGCATGGTCTTCAATTTTCCAAAAATAACGTTATTCGATATGGCATGAATAAAAAGTAGCCTTTTTCTTAATCTGGGCAGAGTATCCCAACCTTCTCCCTGAATCAGTACTGTTATTGGTGCTGGAAGGGGTACCGATGCTTCTGTGTGACCGCTTCAGGTTTACTGGC